>CP142454.1:89222500-90422500 GCA_038049695.1 Cinnamomum chago | reverse complement strand
GCATTTGGCCATGCTATTCGCCTTTTTCCATTTCCTTTTAGCCTCTAGCTGGTCATCTGTAGAATAATCATCAATCGTAGGACAGGGTTCCGACAAAACATACTTGTACTCCTCAGTGGTGAGTACTATGTTAAGGTTTCTTTTCCAGTCTACGTAATTTGGGCCAGTCAATTTGTTCTCACGCAGAATACTCATCAACGGGCTAAAAGAATCCTTCCCCATCTCTCTGGATATATAACAGGTTATAATTAGACAGGCAGTATATATGTAACAAGTATATGGTGCTTGTAATAAAAGGAAAAACATGCACAAGACTTTTTACATTATTTAACCCTAATTATAATGTATCAGTGTCTCAACCTCCTCATAGACCCTCCATCGAAGGGATGGCCGAATCTATAGTCTTGTTGAGTAAAGCCTTGCTTATTTGGATTATCACTATCTAGATTTAGCATATCCAGCGACAATCCAATCACTGATTGGTTTGGCCTCATATGACAAATAACACTAACTCCTAGGGAGAGGTTATTACCGTCTTATGTCAAGTGTATTACCATCTCTTATGAACGTTCCCAGAATGTCTATGACTCAAGTCCTTCGAAGGGAAGTGACTTTAATCCAATCTTGAAGTGAACTTTAGTAAAGAGCTCCACCGAAGGGATGGCCGCTCCCACCAACACTTCATTGACATTCTATAGAAGTGATCTTTAGTAAAGAACTCCACCGAAGGGATGGCCGCTCCCACTAACACCTCATTACGAATATTCACATTAGTTCACCCACTAACCCATCGAAGCGATCATTAGTAAAGAACTCCACCGAAGGGATGGCCGCTCCCACTAATACTCCATTGAGATAGCATGAACCGAAAATGGAAGGCCGTGGGGTTTTTCCAAACCCCTCTCCCACTTGATTATTTAACACTAGGGTTTTGAAAAACTCTTTTGACCTTTACATTGGTTACTCAAAAAAAAAACTTTTTAAATCTAGCAAACTTAGTTAATTAAATTCATGACTCAATGACTTAAGTCATCTTGAACATAAATAACTTTTGCTTTAAAATATTTGAGCAAATCACTTTAAAGGGTCAAATTTCCTAACTTGGGACCTGTGGGTTATGGGCCCACTAAGGTAGCAACATATTAGATTTTAGTTTGGCCTCTTTTGGAAACTTAGGGTACCAAGATAAACTAAACCCTATCCAATTTTTAAACCTTAGACAAATAGAAGGTGCTGGTCTAAGATCCGTTTAAAAACAATTTGCCAAACTAAAAACAATCCAATATAGAAAGATGCCAATTTTAAGAACCTAGTGGTGGCCATGTTACTAGGTGATAAACATAGCAATAATAGCAATTATATAAAGCAATAAATATAATGCAATCCTTGATGGCTCCCTGCTCTTCGGACTTCAAATCCTTATCCAACTAGGAATCCTTGTCCAACTAGGAATCCTAATCCAACTAGGATACTTGGTTAAGAGTCCTTTTCGCACTAGGACACCTTCGTTGCCTCCACCACCATGGAATCCTCTTCTACTTGCAACCATGCAATCTTTGAAGCTTTCTTCTCCTGGCTTGTTACAATAAATCAATTTTATACAAGCAAACCCATGAAAAACAAAACCAAAATTACATTGGATATACCTATGCTTTTCACGAAAGCTTACATCAAGACTAGTTGAAATAAAAACAAGGAAAAATTACAACTTCCTATGATTGCTAAACGTGCAATCGTACACTTTCCAACTAATTAAAAAACATCCAAATCCACACACATGCGAACCATCAAGGATGCAATATATGGCTGCATACAAAAAGGTTAGTGCATTCATTGTGCTATGTACAACACTATATAGTATTCTGAAATTATTCCAGCACCCTGGAAAAATTCCTGCACTCCAAACATGAAGAAAACTGTATTCTGGAAAAATTCCAGCACACCTATCATGCAGTAAATAGTATCTAGAAGGGTGCCACCATGCCCTTAACTATGATAGGATTAATATTAACACATCATGGGATCATGATTTCACATGGAGTGGCTCTGATACCACTGAAAAGTTCATGCTAAAGAGATCTGAACTTGGACTTCCATGGCTGATGTGGTTTTTAAAACAAAACCAGACCTGATTTGGCTGCCATGAAACATGCATAAAAACTCCATGAAATCATGATCAACATGTGTATAAAGCAAGGACATGATAGAGGACTAATACCTTGATGGTATGAATGCCTCAAACCTCTGAAAAGAAAGCCTTCAAAGGTCTGAACTCAGCCTGCAATCAGCAATGTATGTTGCAGGAATTTCTGCAATAGCTTCTCCTTTGATCTTCTCTTCTATTCCACAACCTAATCTGATTGGCTTTGATTGTGGGATCAGAATATGGTTTTCAAGAAGGGTTTTCTGAATCTACAATTTGTGGAAAAAGCCCAGGACCTGATCTCCTCTCTCCAATGAAGAAGAAGAAGGCAGCAATGGGCTGGGCGTGAGTTCCTCTCTTGTCTCTTGGGCGGCCAATGGAGCACCAAATTGTTGCACGTCTAGGATTAATTCTGGTTGCCTTTTTTTCATATGTTCCACGCCTAGGGCAGTGAGGGTAATATTTATAATGGTCTCATTCCTTTAAGAGTTCTCTCTCCAATAGGAATGACCATCCCTAAAATTTAGCAACCAGCCACCATAGTTGTGCAACACTTTCTAATTAAAGATACTAAAATTTAGTAAGCTTTAATCATAGGAATTCTTACCCAAGAAGGAGTTCTTCCTTCCAAGTAAAGATACCTAATTAACTTGGAAACCTCACACAAGGTGCTCCCCATATGGCTGTCCCACAAGATTGATAAACACACCATGGACCACTAGTTAATAATTTAGCTAGAGTTAAATTCATGTATGCCATCAAAAGCCTATTTGAATTTAAACTCAAAATTATTCTTCCACAAAATTAATTCAACCACATATCATCTAATTAAATTAGGAAACCATGCCAATATAGGAAGATGGCTAGAAGAGGGACCAAAAGACATATTTGCCCTTGGCTCCCAAAATGACCAAAATGTCCATGCTAACCCCATAGCAACATTAAGATCATTTTAACCCTAACTCATTCCACTAAAGAGTTATGGTTGCACTCCAGGGACAAATATTAAATAGCAAATAAAGCTCATCATAAACTGACGATTGTCTTTGACCTACCAAGTACAATGACCATAATGTCCCTCTATGTAACATCCATAATCAAGTAGGTTAACCGATGTACTATCTACCTTCTTGATTACATCTCATCCTTAGAACTTCATACCCTTGACTTAATCATCATCCGGATATCATTCTCTTGATCCAGGGAGCGACCCACAAGTTCAATATCCATATGGAACATCCATATACTAAGATCTTAGATTCTGATGATTAATCGGATAATTCTAAGGGGACGATCATTCCATCACACGATGGCATAGATTCCATATTGCATTTGTGCGTCCCAACTAATCAAGCCCAAGTACCCAAAACACAGAGTTGTTGACCCATGAACAGGATCTCACCCATAGTGAATTAAAGTACAAGAACTCGACTTCGTCAGTTCATCCACAAATGCTCAAGATTAAGAGCACTGGTCACTCAGTAGCAAGAGGTGACTTGATCTCTCTCTGTGATAGTACTATTTTAGAGATCACACCTTCAAGTGGTCCTGTTCAATGCATGACACATGCACTAATGAGATAAATCCGGAAAGACCTCCGTGACTAAGGTAAGTCACCCTGAATACAGGAGAGTGTCACATTATAACTGATACCAAGATGAAGTGCCCAACTCCATCTCTCAGTTATGAACAAGTTTATTGTTTCAAGTGTCCATGACTCAGACCTTACTGTATGTAGCCACTACACACCTAAGTCATTTACTAGAAAACAATGTCATTCTATTAAATAACCAATAAATATCCAGTAACAGAGATGTGAGTGCAGTCAGTGGGCTTTAGGGCATACACCAATCCCAACACTACCATCATCCTATTTAAGTAGTAAAGTGCCACCTCATGCCCTTGGTTATTCTTTTGTGCCAGCATTGCCCCCAAGGAGTGATCAAGAGCTCGCGTATACAAATTGAATGGTCTCCCTTGCACTAGAGCAGCTAAAACAGGAGGCCTAGTAAGATATTTTTTGATAGCTTCAAAGGCTTCATCAGATGCCTGATCCCATACAAAATTCACTCCTTTCTTCATCAGACGTGGGAATGGCCGCCAACTTCCAGATAAATTAGAATTGAACCTTCGAATATAGGCCAATCGACGTTGGAGTCCTTTTAGCTCTTTTAGATTTCTTGGAGGTTTCATTTCTAAAATGGCTTTTGTTTTGATTAGATCAAGCTCGATTCCATCTTTGCGAACAATAAACCCTAAGAACTTTCCCAAAGAAACACCAAAAAAGCATTTCAATGGGTTCATGCGGAGTTTATACCGTCGAAGTCTTTCAAACACTTCCCTGAGGTCTTTGAGGTGATCTTCCTTTCTTTTGCTTTTAACAGCAAGATCATCTACATAACACTCCACCTTTTTATGTTGCATATCTTTAAAGATTCTCATCATTGCCCTTTGATAAGTGGCCCCTGCATTTTTTAAACCAAAAGGCATCACGGTGTATCAATAGATTCCAAATGGTGTTCGAAATGCAGTGTGCTTCTGGTCATTAGGATGCATTTTGATTTGGTTATATCCTGAGAAACCGTCCATAAAAGACATTCTTTCATAACCAAAAGTATTATCAATGATGATTTCTGCGATGGGTAATTGGAATTCATCCTTAGGACAAGCCTCATTTAAATTTCTAAAATCAATACAGATTCTAATCTGGCCATTTTTTTTTGTAATTGGAACGATGTTGGCTAACCAATCAGGATGTTGTTCCTCCCTAATGAAGCCAACATCTTTTAGCTTTTGAACCTCTTTTTCAATTTTGTCCATTATGTCTGGTCGGAATCTTCTTTGAGCTTGTTTAATGGGTTTAACATCTTTTCTTAAATTTAATTTGTGCATTGGAATTCCTGGATCATGGCCAGGCATTTCAGAATAAGACCATGCCAAAACAACTTTAAATTCATTCAAAACACAAGTATACTCCGAAATTTCATCTTTATTCAATTATGCATTTACAAAGATTGGACGGGGGTCACTTTCTGTTCCTAGGTTAATTTGTTTAACCCTATCCTCCGTGGGGGGACTTGGTTTTACATCTTTCGTTTCTTTTTCCGGTTCGAAGTACATTTCTTCATTTTCATCTACGTCCTCACCTGAAATGGAAATGCAATTAATTGAAAATACAGCCCAACTTGATGAACAGTTCAAGTCTTTTTCTTCTTCTTCATGGGAGGGTGTTAAGAGCTTGTTGCAGTAACGGCGATTGGCTGTTGTTGTTGATGCCGGACAATATCCTAGACCATATGGGATGAATCTAACATGTCCATGATTTTCCCACGATCTTACATGCGTCTCCAATGGAACTGAAATGCCACGACCCTACTTTAGTCCTTGTCGGCTGGTAACATCATAACCCATCCTTCGCATTATCAATTTAGCCTTATAGCTATACATAGAGAAATCCGGGGTCCCTTCCATAGGAATCTCTCCAACAAAAATCGGTGAAGGGTACGATACTCTCTAAAACACGATAGGTGGCCGATGTTTCATGGGCACAACGAATATTGCTCCTTTTAGTTCTTCTGGAGGCCTCGGAAGATATATCATCGGGATAGGGAGTTTAACAGAGTCGATAAGTGACTTTTTCCCTCTATCTTCATCTTCTCCCACCAATGATATTATGCCGATTGAGACTTTTTTTGATCTGGCACTTGGAACCTCCACTAGGCTTTTCTTAATGAAAGTTGTCTCTTCAAGCTTTGGACGAATGCTGATCTTGGAGCATTCAGGTGCTTTTGTGGCAACGTTAGTAGAGGATTTACCATTTATTATCTCAACACCCTCAAGTAGTTTCGCGGGTGGAGGCACAGATACCCTGAAATTTTTCTTTTTGTTTTTAGATTTTTTGACAATCAATGCTTCCGATGCGCTTTCATTTGCATCACCGTTAGGCTTTGACGTGTAAAATCTAGAATCCACATAATATGCTTCCATCCCTTTGAAGGGTTTCTTGTCAGCAAAGACTCGACATACTTCTGAATTTTTATCAATGTATTTGATACGTTGATGTAATGTCGAAGGGACTACATAGTTTTCATGAATCCATGGCCTTCCGAGGAGCAAATTGTAGGAAGTTTCGGCATCAATGGCGTAGACCACGACCTGCGATTTCATGTCTCCAATCTAACATGGAATAACTATCCTACCAATAGCCTTTTGTGTTTCTTCATTGTATGCTGATATGCTGAGTTTTGTATAGATGAGCTTGCTAGTTGGGATTCCCAAATATTTTAAGGCCTGCAGTGGCACGAGGTTAATTGCTGATCCAAGGTCAATTTGCATTCTTGGAAATTCAACTTCACCGATATATCCTGTGAAGTATAATGGGCGATTGTGCTTTACATCCCCGGGTAACATGTCATCCTTCGTGAAACTGATTGTAGCAGCCATAGTTGCTCTTAAATTGAAGCATTCTTTACATTTTGCTTTTTACTTTACTTGTACTTGGTGGACATGAGATGCATATTGGTCTGGGTTCATGAGAGCTGCTGCAACAACTTTTCGAATGTCTGGAGACAGTCTCAACATGTCATGCATGCTTCTACGTGCAGGGATGCGCGCTAGATGTTCAAGGAAATCAAATCTAAAGGGCTCCTGAAGACTAGGCAAACCACCATTCTTGACATTTCTTTCTGTAGGCTTTGTAGCCTTGTCTTAATTAACATTTGCATCATAATTTTTATGGTAATCTAGCCCAGAGCGAGTCCGTTTGCCTACCTCCTGTACCTCAGGAAAACATATGGAAATCTCTTCGCTATCTGCTGTTGCAGTTTTCGAAGATTCAGAGGATGTCAAATTGGATGTTGATGAACTCTCTGCTTTGTCTTCATCATCATTTTTCTCTTCATCAGAAATTTCATTGTCGATCCCAACCATATTACGTGGCCAATATAATCCTTCGACATCCTCATCCGCATCGCATGGGGTATCATTATCCCATGTTAAGGCTTCAATTTCTTGGGGGGTCCTGGGTCCTCCTGCAAAACACCATGGAATTAGGTCTAGAGGATTGAGGGGCCCAACTGGTCTAGGCATGCGGCTCATTGCATGAATGATCCTTTTTGCTTTGATTTCTCTCCTAGCCACATCATCATGTGCCCATATTTCATCTTCCTCTGACACATATTCGTATGATCTTATGTTTTCTCTATTGGATGAGTAAAAGATCCACACATCAGAGTCTGAATCTGAACCATCAGCATCATATCCATCAAGTGCGAGAGAATCATCACATACATATGAGGACTTGTCCACTTCGTCAATCCTATCAATATCTAGATTTTCATCGGCTACTTCCCCCATGATAATTGTAGGAAGATCTTTTCTTTGCCATTCTGGAGTCAAATTCCATATGGATGCAGTATAAATGACAATTTTCACTATGCCTTCAATCCATCTCCTAATATCATCATCATCAAGCAATTCACTGTCATCATTTGGGTCGGTTGACAAACTCGAGGGTTCTGAAGGGTCACTATCATTCTCTGTCGATGTGAGGTCGGGGATAAAGTATAGTGAAAGATAGTGTGATTCAGTTCTGAACTCCTTTAAAGAAGAGGGTTCTTTGGCTGGAATTTTTAAACTTTTAGCCAGGATACGAATTAGAAAGTAAACCAGCCATGTAAATCACACCATAACACCATGCAATCATAATCAACTTGTGTGAAAACAAATAAGATACAAAGGAGAACATGTACCTAATGATCTTAGGGTGAAAAACTTCTGAAATCTGAATAAAAAACTCAGATCTGCAACTTGCTAATTTCAGCACACCTTGCTGGAATTTCTGCAGTAATCTTTCTTCTAGTCTTCTCCTCTATTCCCCTTTCTACTAATCTGATTGGTTAGTGTTGGTGGGAACACAACCAGGTTTCCTCCTAACTATTTTTCCTTGATCTGAAGTGTAGGACTCAGATCTGATATGGGTTTTCGTGCAGGAAGAAAAACAGGACCAGCAAAGAGAACAATGGTGCAGTGGACGTCCAAAAGAGTGGCTGGTTGCTCTCTCTATCTCCACGCCCAAGGGCTTTTTCTCCTCTCTCTCTTGATGTGATTCACGCCCAAGGAGAAGCCACCAGCTATTTATAATAGCTGAAACCCTATTTTTGGAGAAGTCCTTTCCTTAAAGAATAAGGAAACCAAGAGATACTAACCAAAAAGGCAACCACCCTATTTGGACGTCCAGCCCCTTACTATCTAGTTTAGTTTCTAAATAAAATTAGAAGGCTACTAAACTTAAGGAGAACTTGCACAAAAGGAAATCCTTCCAAGTGATAGGACCTACACAAACTTGGGACCCACATACTAGGGACCACATTGGCTAGCCCACACATACTATGGTCCATGCACCAAATAATTTTTCTAGAGTTGTAATTCATGTATGCCATCATGGGCCTATTTGAATTTACACTCAAAATTATTTCTCCACACATTTAAACAATTTAGGAAACCTTGCCAATCTAGGAAAGTGGCTAGAGAAGGGACCAAAAGACATATTTGCCCTTGGCTCCCAAAATGACCAAAATGTCCATGCTAACCCCATAGCACCATTATGATCATTTTAACCTTAACTCATTCCACTAGAGAGTTATGGTTGCACTCCAGGGACAAATATTAAATGCAAATAAAGCTCATCATAAACAGACGATTGTCTTTGACCTACCAAGTACAATGACCATAATGCCCCTCTATGTAACATCCATAATCAAGTAGGTTAACCGATGTACTATCTACCTTCTTGATTACATCTCATCCTTAGAACTTCATACCCTTGACTTAATCATCATCCGGATATCATTCTCTTGATCCAGGGAGCGACCCACAAGTTAAATATCCATATGGAACATCCATATACTAAGATCTTAGATTCTGATGATTAATCGGATAATTCTAAGGGGACGATCATTCCATCATATGATGGCATAGATTCCATATTGCATTTGCACGTCCCAACTAATCAAGCCCGAGCACCCAAAACACAGAGCTGTTGACCCATGAACAGGGTCTCACCCATAGTGAATTAAAGCACAAGAACTTGACTTCGTCAGTTCATCCACAAATGCTCAAGATTAAGAGCACTGGTCACTCAGTAGCAAGAGGTGAGTTGATCTCTCTCTGTGATAGTACTATTTTAGAGATCACACCTACAAGCGGTCTTGTTCAATGCATGACACATGCACTAATGAGATAAATCCGGAAAGACCTCCGTGACTAAGGTAAGTCACCCTGAATACAGGAGAGTATCTCATTATAACTTATACCAAGATGAAGTGCCCAACTCCATCTCTCAGTTATGAACAAGTTTATTGTTTCAAGTGTCCATGACTCAGACCTTACTGTGTGTAGCCACTACACACCTGAGTCATTTACTAGAAAACAATGGGCCTTACACAACCATACATATACACAAGTATAAAGAGAAAGAAGTCATTCCATTAAATAACCAATAAATATCCAGTTACAGAGATGTGAGTGCAGTCAGTGGGCTTTAGGGCATACACCAATCCCAACATATAGCTCATCATGGTTTCCTTGTGTAAAAATATGTTGTCTGGTTGAATCTTGACTTAATTCATCTGAACTTTCGGAAGAAATCACGCCATCTCTATATCCCCATCTAAGGCCATAATTACCATCACCTTGATCCAGCTCTTTTTTCAACTCTACCAGCGAGAGACAGTTGCATGAGAGTATATCATCTTTTAACTCACTTAATTCATCTTTCTGCTTTTGATTTTCTAAAGACAAAAAGAGATCAAGTGGTAAGAAGTCCTTGAGAGTAAATGGAACTCAAGGCTCTTGTGTTAACAAATCTACTGGGGTGACAACCTCTTTTGATTTACTAGTCTTTTTCTTGTTATTTGGCCTACGTCTTTTCTTTTGTTTTCTTGCCCCCATAGCATTTCTCATAGGATAGTTGTCATTCCAGAAGGGATTTGACGTTGCAACAGAGCGTGATTTGCTTCTTACTGTCTCCCACCCTTCTTCTGACAAGATATCTGGATGGACCCACATCATCACACCATTTGGCATTTCTACTGGAACTAATCCATCCCTACTTTCCAATGGGTTTACCAAGCGAAACTCGACATCTCCCTCTTCTTCTTGCACAGTGGGAATTCTAACTGATTCTTTGAAACTTCCAAAGTGAACAGACACCAAGTTAGTTGTCATCTTCTTGTCTTCTTTAGCCAAGGTGATGATCCCATTGTCAAGTAACTCCTGGACCTTATTCTTAAAGACCCAGCAGTCTTTTATACCATGACTTATGACCCTGTGGTATATGCAATACTTTGGGTCATTTGTTTTGCCTTCTTCTTCTGGTCTTTTGCATGGCGGAAGCTTGATTTTATCATTTTTTAGGAGAGTATGAAAAATTGACTCAAAATCTTCAATAGTAAAACAATATTCTCAAGACATTCTTTCTTTTAAAGTTTGACTTCTCTTCATCTTGTTTTGGTCCTCATTATCTCTCTTCTGATTATTTTCGAGTTTCCTTGAGTCAAGGGGTGAAGCTACTTGAACTGCCATAGCTTCTTTCTTTTTGCCCCCACTTTTCGGTGGTTAAATTTTCCTGGTAGATTTCTTTTCTATTTCTCGATCTTTAATGATTGTTTCAACTTCTATTGCGGTTAGGGATTTTGTAGATTGCAATTTGATGGATGCATTATCATTCTAGCATCATTTGATTTACACACACTTGCATTGTTTTAAATAAACTTGAAATCTTGTTTTATTCATGCATTGCTTTTAAGATTTGTAAAAGTTTTGATTTATGCATGATTTGCTTTTAAAACTTGGATGCATTTGTTTTTGAAAAAGTTTTAGAAATCAAGCTAGCCTTTGGTTTTAAAGTTTTGAATCTTTATAGGCTTTGAGTGTTTCATGTTTTTAATCATCTTAGAATGATTTAAATCATGTATTCAAGCTTGGTTTAGTGGCCCAAAAATCCCCTCTAAGAGAAACATTCAAATATGCAAAAGTTGGAAATTTTTGCAAAAAGGGGGGTGGCCCGGCAGTGTCCCCGGTCGACCGGTGCAGAGGTCCCGGTCGACCGGGAACACTGCAGGCAGAAAGTTGCCCTGGCGCCCCAACGGTCATTTTTCTGACCGTTGTGTGTTCCCGGTCGACCGAGACCTGTTTGCAGGTCGACCGAGGACTAGCCGTTGGGCACTTTTTGCTATAAATATGAGTTCTTTCCTTTGCCAAAAGTTGGGAATTTTAAGCCCCTCCTTGAGAGGTTTTGAGGCATATTCAAGGGAAAAGAACCAAGTGATGAAGGGGAGCATTAGGAAAGCTAAAGCTTGGATTAATGAAGTTAAATCACCAAGTAGGCTTTACTTTCCTTAATCATATGTTTTCATGCTTTGTTTTATTTTTGGTAAATCATTTCTAGCATGTTAAACTATGTTTGTGTTGTGTCCTTAACATGTTTTATGTTTTGAGTTGATTTATTGCTTTGGATACTACACCATTTGATTCAATCCAAGTAGTACTTGAATTGGTAAATCTAAGTAGATCATGTTAATGAAAGAACCTTTGAAATTATATGTAACATGATTCCTATACTTGGTTGAATCTTTGGTTGTTGTTTTCCATCATAAGAAAATCACTTTCAAAACTATCTTATGTTTTGGACTCAACTTCTTTACAAATCATATGTTTTCATGTTTTGTTTTATCTTAGGTAAATCTTTAGTAACATGATAAACTATGATGTGTTGCATCCTTAGCATGTTTTATACTTTGAATAGATCTATTGTTTTGGATGCATCACCATTTGATTCAATCCAAGTAGTACTTTATCTTTGGTAAATCTAAGTAGATCATGTTAATAAAATATGTAACATGATTCATATACTTGGTTGAATATTTGGTTGTTGTTTTTCCATCATAAGAAAATCTCTTTCAAATGTATCTTATGTTTTGGATTCAACATCTTTACAAATCATATGTGTATTATTGTTTTAAAGTTTTACAACTTGCCTTACTTTGATTGGTATATCATATTCAAGTTGTATTTATAATTACATATGATTTGTCCCCTAATTTCAATCAAATCTATTTTTTGTTTTGAGCTACATTGTTGATTTGATTGACATCCCTATGCATCACATGTTTTGAGCTAATTCATTTCCTAGAACTTGTGTATCTTTGACATCATTAACAAGTTGTTACTTTTAACATGTGACTTGCATTCCATCCTCAATCATAAATGTTTTATAAGCTAAAACTTTCAAAAGCCTTAGGCATACATTTATGAGCTTTCATTTTCAAAATGATTGAGGACCACACACACACACTTCATGTACTTTCATCTTTGCATTCATAGTGTGAGTGTGTATTAGATTTTCACTTCCATATCCGCCTAATTAAGAGGCATTGTAATGAGCTTAATTGAATCTCCATCAAGTGTATTAAAGACACTAAATTAGAGAGATAACCAACCTTGTGGTTGAAGAGGTTATTGCTTAGCCTATAAAAGCATAATGTATAGGTTGATGTTAAGCCTTGAAAAACATCAATGTAAAGGTTATTGCTTAGCCTTGGAAAGCATATTGTAAAGGTTATTGCTTAGCCTATTGAAAAGCATAAATAGTGGAAATCCGGTGGGGTGTTGGATCACAAGCCGGTAGTGGATGTAGGCATTGAGGCCGAACCACTATAAATACTTGTGTGATGGTGATTGCTTTGTGGTGATTCTTTTGTTAGCTTCCGCATCTTGTATGATTAATCATCACATGTGACTAGTTTGTTTTAAAGAAGTTAAAATTGATTAAAATTGGTCATAATTGAAGCTCACCCTATTCACCCCCCTCTAGGGTTAGGATCCCAAGGACTAACAATTGCTGCTTCTAACAACTCACCAAGGTCTTTTGCTTTATTTCCGACCAACTTAGCCCTTATTTTTTAATGCAAGTTTGTCCTACACATGTCCGTCAAGGACTCATGTGAAAGGTTTTCTGGACATTTAAATGACAAAGCTTGCCATCTTTTGATAAAGGCAGTCGCTGATTCTTCTTTGCCTTATTTTTCTGTACATAGGCGAGTTGTAGTCACTGAACTGTCGGCATCGAAAAAATGATCAGTAAACTTTTGTTCTATATCCTTCCATGACTTTATCGAACCGCTTGGTAGCCTTTTATACCAATCGAAGGTTGTTCCTTTCAATGCACTGGTGAACAATCGGATTTTTAATGCATCATTATTAGATATCTCTCCAGTCAAAACCTTGAAGTGGCATAGATGCTGATAAGATGAAGTACTTCCATCATATGATTGCAAATGAGGCTGCTTGAATTTAGGTGGAAATGGCTCATCATCCATCCAGGCTAGATAAGGTGGGTTTGATCCTTTTTTGGATGATGTTACCCCCCTCAGTGGCATTTTCAATCATCTTTTGGACTGCTTCAACCGTGACTCGGGTTTTGCTCAACTCTTCTTCGTCATTATTATGGTCCATATCATGATCACGATTATCTCTTTGAACACGTCTGTTCTGATCATTGCGAGATTGTCGTCCGGACTCCTTTTTGTTAATCTACGTTTGAAGAGTGACCATCATTGTCATCATCTCTTCAAATTGTTTGTTTGTATCCTGGACATATTTCATGAAACTTGGCGTGGGATTTGACTCTGAGAACTCTGGATTACCCTCTTGGCCTGTCACATAGACAGGAGCTACACTTGATTCTGACGAGAGAAGACCTGTGAGCTCGCCTAATACTCCCAATGTTCTTGGTGCCTGTTCATTAGATGATCCTTGTGAACTACTTGAATCACAAATGTGATCTTTTTTTGTTACCTTCCTTCCTTTGGCAGTTGTGACACTCCTTGTTTGCGGCCGCTGGGCGTCGAATAAATCCACCATTTTCGTAACATAGGCCGATGATTCTTTCTATTTCTTACCTTTGCCAACCATATTGACCGACATGACTGATTCTTCGGGCTCTTTGGGGATCCACATGGGTGCGATCTTAAATTCATGGGCCTTGTGGGCCGCTCTTCTTTTCTTTTTAGATGCCCGTTGGCATGTTATTTGTACGCTTGTCTCATCAGATGGTGTCTTTTCTTTAAGCTTTACAGTCAGTTGAGGTGCGGCATCAATTGAAAGTCACTCCATAATTTCGACTTGGGTTGGATCAATTCTCCTTTTTGCCTTAGCCCTTTTGGCATAATGATGAGCTGAAAGTCCAAGATCGAATCCTAGAGGGGGCAGGGGTGAATAGGGTGAGCTCAAATACCTAGACCAATTTTAACTCTCTTAGCTTTTAAGTCTCTTATGCTTTGAAGAAGAATAATAGAATCAACCAAGAGAGCATCATCCATGAAAAGTAAGCATAAAGACAATTACCATAACACAAGCATTTATAGTGGTTCGGCCAACATGCCAACATCTACTCCCGGTGTCCCTACCAGATTTTCACTTACTCAACTAAGGTTTAGGTTCACCTTCAACCTTACAAATACATCACTATGCTTTTCAAAGGCTAAGCATAAACCTTTACAACACTATGCATGCTTTTCAAGGCTAAGCACCAACCTTTACAACAAGAAGATTTTCTCTTAAGAAAGATGCCTGCGAATGCATGGATTAAGAGAACAATGTAAGTGCAAATGAGTGCCTCTAAATAGGCTAATTAGAAAATGAAATCTCAACTTCTAGAAGCATGCATATGAATGACAAAGTCTATGAATAATGCATATACTAGAAATCACTCTATCTCTTTTTAGAAAGTTGAGACTTTAAATTGATGCAAAGATGATAATCATATGTATGAGAAAGAGTTGTTTGACAAACACATGAATTTTTTAAAGTGAACTAACTTGTTTTTAAAGAAGATAAACTTAAGTCTAACAAGTTAGTTTTGAAACAAGAAACCAATTTCATGTGAAACACAAACAATATGTTGGATTCATAAAGCTAAAATATTTCAAAGTTCTAAGCATGTTATGAAACACAACACTTCAAAAGGTAAGCATCTATTTAATCATGCATTTGAAGAAAAACAAAGATAAAGAGACAAAGCATGATTTTAAAAGATTTAGGATAAAGGAAGCACACCCATTTAGAAGATCAAAGGTTGAGTCAATGGAGTGGCTTCATAATCCCTTCAATAATGCTCTTGAAAAGTTGTAAGACTTTGGCCTCAAAAGTCCCTGAAAGTTCAGCAACTTTTTCCAAACAAAAAGCCACTTTTTATAAAGAAAAAGTTCCCAACGGCTAGTGCCCAGTCGACCTGGTACAGGGCCGGGTCGACCGGGTACACACAACAACTATAAATAAATCCATTGGAGAGGCTTCAGCTCAAAATTCCCTGTCGACCCGTAGTGTGCCCAGTCGACCGGCCACACAGGCAGGTCGACCTGAAGACTGCCCAGAATTTCTGAAATTTTAGAAACTTACAACATAGAGGGCATCTTTCCAAGGGACTTTGAGACACATTTCTCAAGCATGAATTCATGACTGAAAAAGGATGAAAACTGATTTTCGAAAGTCATGAAAACTCAAAATTGGATTTAAAGAAGGAAACTTTGGAAAGCTTGAAAGATTTTGAACTTAAAGATTTAAACACTTAGAGGCTTGAAAATCTGAACTCAAAACTTCAAGAATTTAAGAAACATAACTGATTTGAAAACCATGCATAACATATGATAAAAACAAAGAATATGAATGAGAAATATGCATGAAATTCCTAAGAATAAGAACATGAAAAAATGAGAGGTCAAGCTATGAAAATGAATGAATCCTATCAAATTGCAACAAAACAAAAACTCTAACATGAGCTTTGTCTTGCTTGACTTGGTGAACGGATTGAGTCTGCATAGGTGGATTCCCACTTAAGTAGACTCGTTTGTTAATTCTTTTTTTTTATAGCTCTTGGATAAAACTCGAGGTCGGACCATCTGCTTCTTTGCAACAAAGTCATAATCATCCTTTTTGCTTCGAGGTCTAAATTCTGCTGGCATGTTTTTTCTTGTCACCATTCAGGGATCATTTGAGCCCGGTGAAAATCTGACAACTAAAGGACCTCTCATTTTCTTATGGGGGCGCTGCGGGGCCTTTTCACCCATTATCACATTCTTTCCCTTAAGCAAGGTGAGAGGCTCGAAAGCATTTTCAATGGGTACAGACAATTGGTCCCACACTGAAGTCTTCCTAGGCCGTTGCGTCAAGCCAGGCTTAGCCACTTTGGTGGGGTAAGCACTAGGACGGGACCTAGTAACATCATCCCAAGTTCTAGTCTTTCTTACCACTTTGGTGGGGTAAGTGCCAGATACAAGGGTCTTTTGTTTCATTTTTTAGCGTCCATGACCCGTAAACCATACCGCTCTAGTGGCGCAGGTGTAGGTGCATGGGACTACAAAATTATCTTCGTCATTTTTCATTTGACATTTTATATTTGATTGGAATTTAATGGATTGATTAAACTTGGATCCATTCAAACATACTTTATTTTGAAATTGATATGTTGATGGAGTTTGGTGAGAGTTAGCTAACTGACAATCAGCTCCATGGTTGGACGTCCCTTGCATGTCCATTGGAACTTGGTAGTTTTCTAACCCTTTGTGAACTTGCTGACCATTAGCTAGATGATCAACTTGAAAATGAGGAACTTTTCCTTCTTTTGACACTTCATGAGATTTGGAGAAAGCAAACTTTTGACTTTCCAAAACTGCATTTTCTCCTTGCAACTCTTCAAACCTTCTCTTTGCAGTCCTTACACGGGTCTTGATAATTTGCACGGAGTTTCTTGCTTGGACTTTGGCCTCTAGGTAGACCTTGTACTTGGTATCATCAAAGGTGACGACAAGCTTGGTTGCCATTGATGAAACTTGATGACAAACTTGAGATACTTTATGTTATGCAACCTGAAAAGAAGAAATAAACAGTGAGTTGTTGTCCCACTGGGTATGCCAAAAATTCTGTACGGGCAGAAATTTTTATGAAAGTTCAATGGATTTGTAGAACCCAATATGCTCATTAGATGCAGGATGGTATGTGAATTAATTATAAACAGAAACTGTTACTTAATAAAATGCTCATGAAATTTTAAATCAGTAAATCTGACAAACTATTCCACCAATCATATTTTGGAACATATAGAGATACTTGTCTGAATGGGTTTTTGAGGATGAAATAATTTGTGCTGATTCAAAGCATATTTTCAACAGGTGGGAGTCAAACAGAAGTCACATCCTCAAGAAGCTAAGTATGTTGTGCACACTCATTTTCTTATAATGGATGATGACGGCCCTTACCTGAATGACTTATGGATTACTATAAAAATAAATAAATAAATAAATAACTTGAGATGAATATTCACAGATAAAGATATCAATTCATTCTTTTTTCTTTTTTTGTATTCATGAAAATGAATTTACAATGCCACATTACCTACAAGCAATAAATTCAGAGAAAAAAAATCAGGAAATGTAGACTCAAAAAGAGGTTCTACACATGCAATCCTGTTTTCTCACTCTACATGAAATGCAAATAGACAATAAAAAAAATGTGGGGATTTGGCTCAAAACTAGGAAATCATGCTCCATCACTTGATGGAGGCATGATCTTAGTCCTTAATCTGCTTCAAATCTTCTCTTCGGGAATGATCTCTTCGCTTGATAATTCCGGCAGCGCGTCATCGGAAAATGGCACGTATTTCTCTCTCTTTTTTATTATATCAAATTCTACAAAGTTTTTCCTTGCCTTTTGTTTTTTTTTTTTCCTCCCTTTTCTTGCATCAGGTAGTGGCCTTTTATAGGCTTCTTGGAGCCATCTCCAAGGCAGTTGTTGTCCCCACGTTCTCCATTTCCTACCCATTTTCTCTACCTTAGAGTGGATGAACACCACATGTCCTCCTTTAACTAACTACCTTGCCATTTCTTATGATCGTTTGCCTTCATCTCATGAGTGGGTGACATTTTCAACATGAGGTGGTGGCATTTTCATCTAAAGAATGGGTATTCCACTTAGACTCCACATGTCATTTAACCACATGTTTGCAAAAGATCTGGCTCCCATCACATGATTGATGTTCATACAATTTTTGGTAACGTGACTAAAATAATAGCCTGCTCATAGTCTATCAAATTGGTCACATGGATTTGATGAATTGGTCACCAAAAATTGGGTTAAACCTGGACGACATGGTCATAAAAAAATCAGCTTAGCCTTATATTAATTGGTCCCAACACACTACCACATAAATCTGAGAGAGTCTGATGGGTCATGGAAAATTAATTGGCTAGAGATCCACTCCCAACCATAGGGTATAACATGGGGTGTGACTCACATAAACAGGGGGCCAGTTATTAATTTGGGAATGAGCCCAATGGCTAAATAGATTTAGGCATGTCAATACATAAGTCAACCCAATGCATCGCTGGGTTTAGGCCCATCTAAACAGGTCCTGGGACAGTGGATTTCATGTCTCATAGATTGTCATTTTTATCTTGGGTCAGGCCTAGGCTAGAATTTAGCTTTGGCTTAGACCAAGATTGGTCACATACTTAGGCCAGAAATGACCCTCCTCTATTCAATCAAAATTGGCTGTATGGACTAATTCATATGGCTCAGGCTAGAAATTGGCATGGACTGGCCACAAATTGGCATGAATTAATTCATATGGCTCAGGCTAGAAATTGGCATGGATTGGCCACAAATTAGCATGGATTAATTCATATGGCTCAGGCCTGGACCATCATCAACAAAGATTGGTCACATGGCCTGGGTCAGAAATTGATTTGAGCCTGATTCAACCAAAATTGGTCATGCATTTTTAGGCCCAAAAAATTAGCTTGGACTTGAATCAACCAAGGTCGGTTATATGGCCTAGGTCAGAAATTGACTTGTGCCTGAATCAACCAAAATTGGTCATGTTGTTTAGGCCCGAAAATTTAACTTGGGCTTCATTGGACATGATATGGCTGGCTTGAACCTATATTAATCATGTTAATCTCCCTCGTAAATTTAAGAGATTTTGATAGGAGCCACCAAATTCATCAGGGTACAATTCCATGCCATGTAGTGGTCACAAATCATTGGGTTGGGGATGGGTCCGATTGATTTAGTCCCACTTGATCAAGATCACGCTGGATACGGTCCAAGTATTGATGGTGATGAATATATATTTTTTATCTTCCAACAAATGCCCCCTTCGAGGATCGCTGACGAGGAGTTTTCCGGAGTAGGCGTGCCTCGAACCCATCGCGTCACAATTTTTCCATATGGGCTCTCTCATTGGGCTCGTCCATTTAAAATCCCCCTTTGCATATGCCAAAAACAAAGTATACATGTCTTCTCAGTTTTACTCAGAATTTATCCACACAAGTTTGAGCTTGGCAGTGGGATTGACTTCCTGACCTGGTCTGAGTGATTATTGTAAAATGTTGACTGAGTAACTCATGCTGGAGAGTTTCTTTTCATACCAATTAGATAGATTGAGACAAGCTAGATTCAGCCTAAAGTGTGTCCTCTTTTTTTTTTTTGGGGTTGGCAGCATATCTTCAAAAGCCACAGTCAAGGCTCACATGACATATTGAAATGTTAAATTTGGAGTTTCCATCTCCGAGGCATAGTATCAAAACTTTTGAGGTTCTGATACTTAACAACATGTTGCAAACTTTGAGGCTTGGTATCAAAACATTAAATGTTCTGAGGCTTGATATCAAAGTTTGACATATCATGAACTTCGAGGCATGATATCGGAACTTTTAAATATTCCGAAGCTTGGTGTCGAGGTCCAAAACTTTTCGGTTTTCGAGGCATTATATCGAGACTTTTATGACTCGAGGCATCATATCGAAAATCGAAGGTGATAAGAGGACATGTTTTCATGGATAATACTTCTTAAGAAATTTGCCATTGATGGGCATAAGGCATCGATCACCATCTTGATTAGTTAAACTATAAGAGCCATTAGAGTAGACAGAATCGATAACAAATGGTCCCTCCCATTTTTCTGTAAACTTCCCTTTTGATTTATGAGTGATGATCATTGGTCTTTTAACAGCGAGGACCAAATCGCCCCTTTTAAAGACCCTTTGATGTACTTTTTTTATTAAACGCATTTGCCATTCAAGATTGGTAGATCTCTATGTTTTGATGAGCGATGAGCCTTTCTTCGTCAAGAGATTCCAATTCTTGTAGCCGTAATTTTGCATTCCCTTCTTCAATCATGCCGCTAGCTAACGCATTTCGGAGTGAAGGGATTTGAATTTCGAGTGGTAGAATGGCTTCACAGCCATATACGAGTGAGAAAGGTGTAAATTGAGTTGCTCCTCGAACTGTGGTACGATAGGCCCATAGCGCTTCTAGCAATCGTTCGTGCCAATCTCTTTTGTTTTTAGGGACCATTTTCTTTAACAGTTTGCATATCGTCTTATTGAATGCTTCGGCTAAACCATTGGCTGGTGGGTAATAAGCTGTAGAACAAATACTTTTGATGTGATATTTCTCAGAATTTATAAAAACGATGGTCTCGAAACTGCGGTCCATTATCATGGACAAACCTATTCGAGACCCCGAACCTACATATAATGTTGGTTTTGAGAAAGTTTAGAACAACGGCGGTCTTAACTTCATTCAAGGCTACTGCTTCAGCCCATTTAGAAAAGTAGTCTGTCACGGCAAATATGAACCAATGCCCCTTTGATGACGGAGGATTAATCGGCCCAACTATATCCATTCCCCATGCTTCAGATGGCCAGGATGTCATTGAAGGGTGCAAAGGTTCAGGGGCCCTGTGTATGTAATCAGCATGAAGTTGACAAGCTTTACATCGTTTGGCTAATTCATGTGCAGTTGGCCAATAATAACCCATCCTTCTAATTCGATCACATAATTTTGGACCCGGTTGATGTGCTCCACATGTTCCACTATGAGTTTCGGTCATGACTTGATCTGCCTCCTGATTTGATAAACAACGAAGTAAAATACCATCATATGACTTTCTATATAGAGTTTTGGTATTGACGTCATAGTAAAATTTAGGAGCCCTCCTTCTTATGCTTGTTCGTTCTTTTGGGAAATCTGGTAAAATTCCAAACTGCACATAATCAATAAATGGGTCATGCCAGTCTCCGATTGCCATTTCGCATACAGAAAGTCTACTTGATTTGACTAATTGGCATTTGGCAACGGCTTCATGTGTATCTAATGGCGGCAAGATCCTTCTTTCACAAACCAATACTTTAAGGACTTCTCCTTCAGGAAGCGCCATCGAGGCTGCTAGACTTGCTAGTGCATCTGCCCTTGCATTCTGGCTTCACGGGATAAGTTCAATATTACAATAAATGAACTTGTTCATCAATCGTTGAGCTATCTTATGGTAGGGGCGAATGTCGGGTTTCTTAACATCGTATTGATCATTCACTTGATTTACAATGAGTTTTGAATCTCCACGTATTTTCAAATGTCGAATTTGTGCCTAATGAGCTATTTCCATTCCCATAATAAAGGCCTGATATTCTGCAATATTATTAGAACATGATTTGATTAGTGAGAAGGAATAAGGGATCATATATCCATCAGGGGTTACGACGACAACTCCTACCCCAGATATCCTTTCTCCGTTTCCATCCGTCCTACTAGCACCATCAAAATACATTTCCCAAGCTTCTTATTTTGAGGTCTGAAAGGTCTCAATGTAAAAGACTGGTTCATCTGGAAAAGCATCCCTTAGCTCAGAATCAGGTGGTAACGGATGCGCGGCCAAGAAATCTGCTAATGCTTGACGTTTTACTGCTTTTTGTGGGACATATATGATATCACATTGGGAAAGGAGAATTGACCATTTTGCTAATCTTGCACTCAAAGATCCCGCCTTTGTTACTAAGGTCTTTAATGGGTTTACACGAGAGACAAGATAAACTGTTTGTGAGAGCAGGTAGTGCCTTAATTTTTGTATTACAAACATTAGCGCAAGGCATTCTTCCTCTATCGGTGGATATCGATGTTCTGCTCCTACCATCATCCTACTTAAGTAGTAAAGTGTCACCTCATGCCCTTGGTTATTCTTTTGTGCCAGCATTGCCCACAAGGAGTGATCAAGAGTTCGCGTATACAAAATGAATGGTCTCCATTGCACTGGAGCAGCTAAAACAGGAGGCCTAGTAAGATATTTTTTGATATCTTCAAAGGCTTCATCACATGCCTGATCCCATATAAAATTCACTCCTTTCTTCATTAGAAGTGAGAATGGCCGGCATCTTCTAGATAAATTAGAAAAAAACCTTCGAATATAAGCCAATCGACCTTGGAGTCCTTTTAGCTCTTTTAGATTTCTAGGAGGTTTCATTTCTAAAATGGCTTTTGTTTTGATTGGATCAAGCTCGATTCCATCTTTGCCAACAATAAACCCTAAGAACTTTCCCGAAGAAACACCAAAAAAG
Organism: Cinnamomum chago; assembly: GCA_038049695.1. Lineage (NCBI taxonomy): Eukaryota > Viridiplantae > Streptophyta > Magnoliopsida > Laurales > Lauraceae > Cinnamomum > Cinnamomum chago. Next base: position 90,399,910 of record CP142454.1, on the reverse strand, counting down.
CATTTCAATGGGTTCATGCGGAGTTTATACCGTCGAAGTCTTTCAAACACTTCCCTGAGGTCTTTGAGGTGATCTTCTTTTCTTTTTCTTTTAACAGCAAGATCATCTACATAACACTCCACCTTTTTATGTTGCATATCTTTAAAGATTTTCATCATTGGCCTTTGATAAGTGGCCCCTGCATTTTTTAAACCAAAAGGCATCACGGTGTAACCATAGATTCCAAATGGTGTTCGAAATGCAGTGTGCTTCTGGTCATTAGGATGCATTTTGATTTGGTTATATCCTGAGAAACTGTCCATAAAAGACATTCTTTCGTAACCAAAAGTATTATCAATCATGATTTCTGCGATGGGTAAAGGGAATTCATCCTTTGGACAAGCCTTATTTAAATTTCTAAAATCAATACAGATTCTAATCTGGCCATTTTTGTTTGTAACTGGAACGATGTTGGCTAACTAATCAGGATGTTGTTCCTCCCTAATGAAGCCAACATCTCTTAGCTTTTGAACCTCTTTTTCAATTTTATCCATTATGTCTGGTTGGAATCTTCTTTGAGCTTGTTTAATGGGTTTAACATCTTTTCTTAAATTTAATCTGTGCATTGCAATTCTTGGATCAAGGCCAGGCATTTCAGAATAAGACCATGCAAAAATATCTTTAAATTCATTCAAAAGACAAGTATACTCCGAAATTTCATCTTTATTCAATTCTGTATTTACAAAGATTGGACGGGGGTCACTTTCTGTTCCTAGATTAATTTGTTTAACCTTTTCCTCCGTGGGGGGACTTGGTTTTACATCTTCCGTTTCTTTTTCCGGTTCGAAGTACATTTCTTCATTTTCATCTACGTCCTCACCTGAAATGGAAATGCAATTAATTAAAAATACAACCCAACTTGATGAATAGATCAAGTCTTTTTCTTCTTCTTCATGGGAGGGTATTAAGAGCTTGTTGCAGTAACGGTGATTGGCTGTTGTTGTTGATGCCGGACATCATGGATAGTCATGATATCCATTGATGTGACATCGTTCAAATGATAGTTTACTGATCATGCAAATCCGGATAACCAGCCTCACTTATGGTTAAAAAATGCTCATGTTTTTGAACCATAACTTGGGCTTACTGATTGCTCGACAAGATGGTATATGCACCCGCGTATACCTCCATCAATGTGTATAGCGAAGAGATACACATGAAGCCATTGTTACTCATGGGTCTGTAATTCCACCTGGATCCGAACCCTAGAGGGGGGGTGAATAGGGTGAGCTTCTTTTATGACCAATTTTAACAATTTTAACTTCTTTAAAACAAACTAGTCACATGTGATGATTATCAAACAATATGCGGAAGCTAATATAAACAATCACCACAAAGCAAGCACCATCACACAAGTATTTATAGTGGTTCGGCCTCAATGCCTACATCCACTACCGGCTTGTGAACCAACACCCCACCGGATTTCCACTATTTATGCTTTTCAATAGGCTAAGCAATAACCTTTACAATATGCTTTCCAAGGCTTAGCAATAACCTTACATTGATGTTTTTCAAGGCTTAACATCAACCTATACACTATGCTTTTATAGGCTAAGCAATAACCTCTTCAACCACATGGTTGGTTATCTCACTAAGTTGTGTCTTTAATACACTAGATGGAGATTCATTTTAGCTCATTACATTTGCCTCTAAAATAGGCGGATATGGAAGTGAATAACAACTACACACTCACACTATGGATGCAAAGATGAAAACATATGAAGTGTGTGTGTGTGGTCCTCAATCATTTAGAAAATGAAAGCTCATAAATGTATGCCTAAGGCTTTTGAAAATTTTAGCTCATAAAACATTTATGATTGAGGATGTAATGCAATCACATGTTAAAAGTAACAACTTGTTAATGATATCAAAGTTACACAAGTTGTATGAAATGGATTAGCTCTAAACATGTGATGCATAGGGATGTCAATCAAATCATCAATGAAGCTCAAAACATAAAAATAGATTTGATTGAAATTAGGGGACAAATCATATGTAATTATAAATACAACTTGAAAATGATTTACCTATCAAAGTGATGCAAGTTGTGAAACTTTAAAACAATAATACACATATGATTTGTAATGATGTTGAATCCAAAACATAAGATACATTTGAAAGAGATTTTCTTATGATGGAAAAACAACACCCAAAGATTCAACAAAGTATATGAATCATGTTACATATTTCATTAACATGATCTACTTAGATTTTCCAAAGTTAAGTACTACTTTGATGAATCAATGGTGATGTATCCAAAACAATAGATCTATTCAAAATATAGAATATGCTAAGGATACAACAAATCATAGATTAACATGTTACTAAGATTTACCAATGATAAAGCAAAACATGAAAACATATGATTTGTAAAGAGGTTGAGTCCAAAACATAAGATAGTTTTGAAAGTGATTTTCTCATGAAGGAAAAACAACAACCAAAGATTCAACCAAGTATATGGATCATGTTACATATGATTTCAAAGGTTTTTCATTAACATGATCTACTTAGATTTACCAAAGTTAAGTACTACTTAAATTGAATCACATGGTGTTGTATCCAAAATAATAAATCAACTCAAAACATAAAACATGTTAAGGACACAACACAAACATAGTTTATCATGCTAGAAATGATTTACCAAAAATAAAACAAAGCATGAAAACATATGATTAAGAAAGGAAGAGCCTACTTGGTGGTTTAACTTCATTAATCCAAGCTTTAGCTTTCCTAATCTTCCCCTTCATCCCTTGGTTCTTTTCCCTTTTGATATGCCTCAAATCCTCTCAAGGAGGGGTTAAAAATTCCCAACTTTTGGCAAGGGAAAGAACTCATATTTATAGGAAAAAGTGGCCAACGGCTAGTTCTCGGTCGACCGAGAAACAGGCCTCGGTCGACCGAGAACACACAACGGTCATATTTCTGACCGTTGGTGCTCCCAGGCAATTTTTGCCTGCAGTTGTCTCGGTCGACCGAGACCTGCCTCTCGGTCGACCGACGACACTGCCGGGACAACCCCCCTTTTGACAAAAAATCCAACTTTTGTCATTTCAAAGTTATTTCTTTGGGGGACCTTTTGGCCACTAAATCAAGCTTGGAAAACATGTTTTAAAGATTCTAATGGTTTTTAAAACATGACATAAAAAGCCTAAAAAGATTCAAAACTTTTAAAACAAAGGCTTGCTTGATTTCTTGAAAACTCTTTTCTAAATCAAATGCATCCAAGATGAAAAAACAAATCATGCATAAATCAATACTTTTACAAATCTTAAAAGCAATGCATGAATAAAACAAGATTTCAAGTTTATTTAAAACCAATGCAAGTGTGTAAATCAAATGATGCTTTGAATGATAATGCATCCATCAAATTGCAATCTAGAATATTCCTAACAATCTCCCCCTTTGCAATTTGATGGCAAACACACTCACCACTGACAATACACACTTAGTCTTCAGCTCCCCCTCAGCTGGACAAGGCTTGAAATCTTCTTGGATGCTTCTTCTCATAGCTTGGGCTCTTGGACTTCAATCTTCATGATGCTTGGAGCTTGATCAACCTTCAAGCTTTCTTTCTTCTTTCTTTCTTTATCCAAGCATCTTCTTTAGCTCCAAGCTTCTTTCTTCTATTAGCTCTCCCACTTTGACCATGCCTCTTTCTCCCTTTGGCAAGGTATGCATTCTCTCCCTTTGTAGAAGATCATACATAACTCTCCCCTTTGGAAGCTTGGACTTTCTCTTCACCCTTTTGAGAACTTGCATAATTTCTCCCCCTTTGCCATTAAATTGCAAAGGTACCTACACACATGAAACAAGGAAAATACCATTAGTAGCACCTGTTAACAAATGAAATCGAAGATGAAATCCATAACAGGCTATCATGTGAGGTAGTAGTCTCTAAGGGTTCAAAGGCAATCCTAGGGTCAATTTGATCACAACTAATACTTCCTATGAAGGTTTACACTCCCCCTCAATCCATTCTCTTCTTTTGTCAAACTTTTGACAAAGATTTAACTATTAGGTACAAGAAGAAGATGGTTTAACCAAGTGAGGGTCAACTTCAAAGAAAGGATTAGATTCATTTAACTATCAAGCTCATATGATCAAATTGCCAAAAGAAAGCAAGGTCTATGGGAAAAGCCATCATGGATATCAATTGGAAAGACAAAGAATACCAATTGAGATTTAGGATATGACTATTTAAATCAATCACTCTAAAATGGATTTAAAAATATACCTATTAGGAAAAATCCAAATTAGAGCTATCCATGATATGGGGTTTACTCAAACATAGCATCAATCAATATTACTTATGAAAATCATATGCTATGTAAGATTTTGAAAATCATTTCATTCAATCAATAAATATGACTTATTAAGGTGCATGAAAGAGTGAAATGAAATTCAAACATGAAGCCAACCTCAACTAATAACCAAACAATATTATGAACACATAAACATGGTGGTCATGAGATATACCTATATGAGCAAAGAGAGGTGGCAACAAGAGCATAATGATGCTAATGGTGTGTGACATGGAACAACCATATTACTTATCAAGTTCAATCCAATGCACACAAGATTTATCACATTCGCAAGAAATCAAATCAATCAAACATTATACCAATTGAAACTAATTGAATTTGATAACATGATAAAGAGCAAGAATGTGACAAAAATCCATCAAGCATCATAAATGCATATTCATCACTAATAAAGATATAACTATTGAGCATAGTGATGAACAAGGTAAATTGCAATGCACAAGGATATGACTTTGAAATGCATGCAATTTATAAAGTGACTAAATCATATGAATTCAACATCTAAGTTATCCATCAAACACATAGAAATATGAGGAATGGATTTCAAAGAGTTTCATATGATCAAGATCACTACTATGAAGTTGAAACATGTATTAGGATGATATCACTTATAGCATATACATGAATCAACATCATAACCATCCAAAAAGAAAGGACTATAAAGCATAGAGGATGGATTTGAGTTCTAGTATGGTTTCAACAAATAGAACTAAGATCACAACCATACATAGAACACTTTGACATTTGCATAGAGAGGATCAATCAACACTCAAGATCTAACTCATACCATATCATCAATAAAGAATATAACTATGTAAGCACAAGAAGGTATGAAGTTAGAGAGACATCATGGATCACATAAAGATGAAGATGGACCACATAAATGGATATACCTATTAAGAACAATGGTTTAATTCCAATTCATCTAAAATGATCCATTAAGCTATCATGTAACATCTCCACTCTTAGCAAATGTACTATGCTTACAATGCAATGGAAAAGGATATGTGGTTTAAACCAAATGAGCTTAGCACATAAAATCACATATGTACATAAAAAGCTCAAATGCAAGATTTTACTATAAAGCACATAAACAATCATCAAAATGCATCTAAGAGAATATACCAAGTTAGGCACAAACATGCAAATCAATGAAACTATATCCAACCATGCAATGTAAGACATCAAAATCAATTTGCATAAAGAATGTAACTCAATGAGCAAAGATGCAAATTGTTTGTAAAAATTATTTCCTTTCAAATGATACAATCATAATTAGGCACAAGGAAATAAATTCAAGGAAAATGCTTCTAAAAATGCAACCAATAAAGCTTAGAACATTTTCCAAGGTTTTTCAAATCACTTCAATGTATGAAATTCCAACAAATAATCATTTATAGAATTAAGAGCAAGTGATTTTGAAAAACAAGAAGTGTACTATTGTAAAGTTTTCAATTTGTAAAAACAATAGACACTTACAAATTTTCCATATCAAAAGATATAACTTGTAAATCAATGGAAAACTAAAGTTGCTTCAAATCATTTGATTTCCAAAAAGGATATAACTATGACAATCATCAAATGATTTTCCAACATCAATTGATTATGAAAAACTAGCTATGAAAGCAATTGTAATCACAATCAATTGATCATGAATAGATATGCACTACAAGAGATATAACTATATGAACAAAATGCAAATCCATCATGAAAGTAATGCAACCAAAGGATTTTGAAAACCATGAGATAAAACTTAAAAGTTCATGAAGACAAAATCAAATGATCACATAGAAACATTGCATTTTAAAAGATGTGACTATAAAGAAACAAAATGCAAATGTAACATGACCAACAAAAAGATATAACTAAAAAGCATAGGTTGGTCTAGGGGTATCAAGGCCTAAGGTTACTCAAATAGTCTACCTTTGAAAATTCACCTAAGGTCTTGAAAAGGTTGTCCATGAGAGAACACTTTGAGGACTCACCAACTCTAGAAGATATAACTTGAGAAAGTCTTAGAGTGGTGCAATGAGGCTAGGGAAATTCAATTTTCAAACATAGTGGAAATCTTTAAAAAGATATGCAGTAAATCACAACACTAGGGTTCTAATCTAGCAAGGATCAACTCCGGGTTGTTAAGCCCTAAAATGGAGTAACCCTCTCTGATACCACTTGTAATTCCACCTGGATCCGAACCCTAGAGGGGGGGTGAATAGGGTGAGCTTCTTTTATGACCAATTTTAACAATTTTAACTTCTTTAAAACAAACTAGTCACATGTGATGATTATCAAACAATATGCGGAAGCTAATATAAACAATCACCACAAAGCAAGCACCATCACACAAGTATTTATAGTGGTTCGGCCTCAATGCCTACATCCACTACCGGCTTGTGAACCAACACCCCACCGGATTTCCACTATTTATGCTTTTCAATAGGCTAAGCAATAACCTTTACAATATGCTTTCCAAGGCTTAGCAATAACCTTACATTGATGTTTTTCAAGGCTTAACATCAACCTATACACTATGCTTTTATAGGCTAAGCAATAACCTCTTCAACCACATGGTTGGTTATCTCACTAAGTTGTGTCTTTAATACACTAGATGGAGATTCATTTTAGCTCATTACATTTGCCTCTAAAATAGGCGGATATGGAAGTGAATAACAACTACACACTCACACTATGGATGCAAAGATGAAAACATATGAAGTGTGTGTGTGTGGTCCTCAATCATTTAGAAAATGAAAGCTCATAAATGTATGCCTAAGGCTTTTGAAAATTTTAGCTCATAAAACATTTATGATTGAGGATGTAATGCAATCACATGTTAAAAGTAACAACTTGTTAATGATATCAAAGTTACACAAGTTGTATGAAATGGATTAGCTCTAAACATGTGATGCATAGGGATGTCAATCAAATCATCAATGAAGCTCAAAACATAAAAATAGATTTGATTGAAATTAGGGGACAAATCATATGTAATTATAAATACAACTTGAAAATGATTTACCTATCAAAGTGATGCAAGTTGTGAAACTTTAAAACAATAATACACATATGATTTGTAATGATGTTGAATCCAAAACATAAGATACATTTGAAAGAGATTTTCTTATGATGGAAAAACAACACCCAAAGATTCAACAAAGTATATGAATCATGTTACATATTTCATTAACATGATCTACTTAGATTTTCCAAAGTTAAGTACTACTTTGATGAATCAATGGTGATGTATCCAAAACAATAGATCTATTCAAAATATAGAATATGCTAAGGATACAACAAATCATAGATTAACATGTTACTAAGATTTACCAATGATAAAGCAAAACATGAAAACATATGATTTGTAAAGAGGTTGAGTCCAAAACATAAGATAGTTTTGAAAGTGATTTTCTCATGAAGGAAAAACAACAACCAAAGATTCAACCAAGTATATGGATCATGTTACATATGATTTCAAAGGTTTTTCATTAACATGATCTACTTAGATTTACCAAAGTTAAGTACTACTTAAATTGAATCACATGGTGTTGTATCCAAAATAATAAATCAACTCAAAACATAAAACATGTTAAGGACACAACACAAACATAGTTTATCATGCTAGAAATGATTTACCAAAAATAAAACAAAGCATGAAAACATATGATTAAGAAAGGAAGAGCCTACTTGGTGGTTTAACTTCATTAATCCAAGCTTTAGCTTTCCTAATCTTCCCCTTCATCCCTTGGTTCTTTTCCCTTTTGATATGCCTCAAATCCTCTCAAGGAGGGGTTAAAAATTCCCAACTTTTGGCAAGGGAAAGAACTCATATTTATAGGAAAAAGTGGCCAACGGCTAGTTCTCGGTCGACCGAGAAACAGGCCTCGGTCGACCGAGAACACACAACGGTCATATTTCTGACCGTTGGTGCTCCCAGGCAATTTTTGCCTGCAGTTGTCTCGGTCGACCGAGACCTGCCTCTCGGTCGACCGACGACACTGCCGGGACAACCCCCCTTTTGACAAAAAATCCAACTTTTGTCATTTCAAAGTTATTTCTTTGGGGGACCTTTTGGCCACTAAATCAAGCTTGGAAAACATGTTTTAAAGATTCTAATGGTTTTTAAAACATGACATAAAAAGCCTAAAAAGATTCAAAACTTTTAAAACAAAGGCTTGCTTGATTTCTTGAAAACTCTTTTCTAAATCAAATGCATCCAAGATGAAAAAACAAATCATGCATAAATCAATACTTTTACAAATCTTAAAAGCAATGCATGAATAAAACAAGATTTCAAGTTTATTTAAAACCAATGCAAGTGTGTAAATCAAATGATGCTTTGAATGATAATGCATCCATCAAATTGCAATCTAGAATATTCCTAACAGGGTCCGATTGATTTAGTCCCACTGTTTATTTCTTCTTTTTAGGTTGCATAACATAAAGTATCTCAAGTTTGTCATCAAGTTTCATCAATGGCAACCAAGCTTGTCGTCACCTTTGATGATACCAAGTACAAGGCCTACCTAGAGGCCAAAGTCCAAGTAAGAAACTCCGTGCAAATGATCAAGACCCGTGTAAGGACTGGAAAGAGAAGGTTTGAAGAGTTGAAAGTGTTAGGGATTTTGTATTTGCAATTTGATGGATGCATTAACATTTTAGCATCATTTGATTTACACACACTTGCATTGTTTTAAGAAATATTGAAATCTTGTTTTATACATGCATTGGTTTTTAAGATTTGTAAAAGTATCGATTTATGCATGATTTGTTTTTTAAACTTGGATGCATTTGTTTTAGAAAAGAGTTTTATCAAATCAAGCAAGCCATTGGATTTAAAGTTTCGAATCATTTTAGGCTTTTTGTGTTTCATGTTTTTAAACATCTTAGTTTGATTTAAAACATGTCTCCAAGCTTGATTTAATGGCCCAAAAATCCCCTCCAAGAAAAACCTTCAAATTTGCAAAATATAGGATTTTTGGTCCCAGGGGGTCGACTTGCAGTGGGACCCGGTCGACTGGCCACACTGCAGGCCGACAGGGTTTCTGAAGCACCAACGGTCAGAAATATAGCCGTTGTGTGTACCCGGTCGACCGGGCCCTGTTTCCAGGTCGACCGGGGACTAGCCGTTGGACTGTTTTTTGGTTTAAAGTCCATTATTTTCCCATCTTTCAAGAGGCTTGGTGAATGAACTTTTGAGACCATTTTGGAGCCAAAGAAAGGGGATGAAGTTGTAAAGGCTTGAGGGCTTTTTGGAAATCAAATGCTTGAGTTTTTATAAGGTCCATCTTACTAGTTATTTTGATTTCCATTCAAATGAAATCCATGCATGTTCAAATCTTTGTATTTTCATTTATGCATGATTTCTAGCTTTTAAAGAGTTGTTTTGCAAACTCAATATCATCTTTGGTAAATTAGATTGGTTTGCAAACTCTCTTGTCTAAATCACATGTGTTCTTAGACTTTAACATTCATACAACTTGTTTTAGTTCATTTCTTTTAGTTGTTTGAATCTTTCATGTGATTAGAATTTATCTTCAATCATCATTTTCTAAGCTTTGATTTTAAAATGCATCAAGCATTCATTTAGGAGCTTCATTGTAGAAATTGATTGAAGTAAAGCATTCATACACTTGTGCACACACTTTAGCTTCTTTAGTGTATGTTTGTAATTTGATTTACACTTTCATATTAGCCTATTTAGAGGCAATTCATTTGTGCTTAAATTGTATCTCTTAGAGTGGTCTTTTGTGAAGACACCTTCTTAGAGAAATCATTCACTTTGTAAAGGTTATTGCTTAGCCTAAGAAAAGCATTTTGTAAAGGTTATTGCTTAGCCTAGAAAAGCACATTAAGAGGTTGTTGTTTAGCCTAGAAAAACAATATTGTAAGGGTTATTGCTTAACCTATTGAAAAGCATAAATAGTGGAAATCCGGTGGGGTGATTGGATCACAAGCCGGTAGTGGACGTAGGCATTGAGGCTGAACCACTATAAACCTATGTGTTGTGGTGTATGCTTGTGGTGATTGTTTATATTAGCTTCCGCATCTTGTTTGGTAAATCATCACATGTGACTAGTTTTTTTTTTTAAAGTTAAAATTGGTCATATTTGTAGCACACCCTATTCACCCCCCCCCCCCCCCCCCCCCCCCCTCCTCTAGGGTTAGGATCCCAGGACTTTCAATTGGTATCAGAGCCTCGTGCTCTATCTTTTAGGATCAAGTGTTTGGAACTCTTGATTAGGTGTAAAAACCTAGAGTTTATAACCCTAGATTTGTGTTTGAATGAATACCTTTGATATGGATTCCACTAAGCTAGATTGTTTAGACTTTTGTGTAGATTCTCCTAGACCTCTCATTCTTCCATCTATTGGAGATTCAAACATTCAAATAAATGAATCTCAATGTGAATTAAATGAAGATGAAGAATATGATGAAAATGAAGATGATCTTCAACAAGCCTATGAAGAATTATACACATTATCTTTAAAGCTTAACAACAAGAATATAAGTTTAAGAGAAGAATCTAAAAGGCTAAACAAAGAACTAGTCTCTTCTAAAGATGAACTTAGAGAGAAAGAAGAAGTCATACAATGTTTAGACTCTAAGTTCATGGTCTCTTTACATAACCTATCTAATATCAAAGATGAACTAAATGAGATTAAGATAAGTTATGATGATCTTAAAAAGGAAAATTTAAACCTAAGAGATCAATTAAAAAGGCAAGACAAAGACTTTATCAATTTAGAATCCAAGTTGACAATTTCCATGGAAAATATGTCAAATGTTCAAAGTAAGTTAAAAACCTTAGAACTTGGATCTAATGTTGTTAATGAACTTAATTTCAAATTAAAACTTGCCAATGAAGAGCTAAATAAATATAAGGAAATTGAAAATGAATTATCAAAAGTTAAAAATGAAAATTCAATCCTTATAACCAAAGTCACTCAACTTGAAGGATACAAACAAAAGTATGAGTGCAAGTTTACCCAAAGTGAAGAGAGACTTGAAAAGTTATTTAAATTGGGTAAACATCATGGAGATAGGACGGGTCTTGGTTTTGATAAGTATACTTCACATGACCCTAAATTCACCAACACTTTTGTGAAAGGTGAGTCCTCTTTCTCTAGCACTCTCTCTCAAATGTCCAAAACTAAATGTCATTATTGTGGTAAAGAAGGACATTTCAAATTTGAGTGCAAATTAAAGAAAAATCACATATCTAAACCCATGAAAGAACTTTTGAATAAAGTAACAAAGTTAAATTTAAAATTCAAAAGTCAAATAAAGGGAGAATATAAGAAGAAAAGAAAATTGAACAAATCCCCAAAGAAACAAACTCACCAACATCAAAAGACTAATCACCAATCTAAGCTAAATTTAGTCAAATCTAAATATCATGGTGATAAGTTCAAATTGACAATTTATCAAGTCAAATCTCCTTTAGTTGGTGGGACTTCCAAACTAGACCTCAAAGTTCAACCCTCTCAAGACCTTAGGTGGATTCCTAAAGTTAGACACTTAGACAAACATTAAGGCCTTGAACCTATTTGACCAACCTATTCTTTATAGTTAAATCATATTGTTGGTCATGTTGCATTTGCATTTTGTTTCTTTTTAGTCACATCTTTCAAAATGCATTGTTTCTTTATGATCAATTGATTTTGTCTTCTTGCACCATTCTAGTTACATATCATGGTTTTCAAAATCTTTTGATTATAATTTCATCATGTTAGATTTGCTTTTTGCACTCATTGAGTTACATGACTTGCATTGCATTTCTATACATGATTAATTGATTGTGAGTTCAAAAGCTTTCATAGCTAGATCATTCATGATCAATTGTTGTTGAATCATTTGTGTAGATGTCTTGGTAAGATTATTTGAACAAATGATTTGAATCAATTTAAGTTTTTACATGGATTTCAAAGTTATACTTTAATATGGAAAATCATTATTTTGAAAAATCAACTTGTATGTGTTTCATTTAAGTTATATCTTTTTAAAATACAATGTTGAAAATTGTTCTTCAAAGTCATTCTTTTTATGCTTATTGTTGGATTTTGTTTAGTGAAATGATTTGAAGATTGTTTGAATGGAAATGCTTTATAACATCATTAGTTATAATCATCTAAGCATGTTCCATGTTCTCATTTCCTTGTTCTTTTGGTTTCATCATCTTAGAAATGGAAATGAATGTTGTTTGCATCCTTGCTTATTTGTTTACATTCTTTTTATATACAAATTACTATTGGTTCCATGTATGGTTGTGATACTAGTTATATTTGTAGAAACCATACTAGAACCCAAATCCATCCTCTATGCCTTCTAGTCATTTCTTTTTGGATGGTTATGATGTTGATTCATGTATATTTTCAAAGTGATGTCATTCTTATACATGTTTCAACTTCATAGTAGTGATCTTGATCATATGAAACTCTTTGAAATTCATTCCTCATATATTTATATGTTTGATGGATATCTTAGTAGTTGAATTCATATGATTTTGACACTTTGAAAATTGCATGCATTTCCAAGATTATATCCTTTTGCATTGCAATTTCTTTTGTTCATCACTATGCTCATTAGTTATATCTTTGAAAGTGATGAATATCCTTTTATGATGCTTGATGAAATTTTGTGTTTGTCACATCCTTGCTATTAATCATGTTGTCATATTCAATTGGTTTCATTTGGTATAATTTTCCATTGATTTCATATCCAATTGATATCTTATCTTGTGTATATGATAAACCTTGTGTACATTGGATTGATCTTGATAGTTATATGTTTTCATTCCATGTCACATTCCATTAGCATCATAATTTTCATGATTGCCTCCTCTCTTGCTCATATAGGTATATCTCATGACCACCATGTTTATGTGTTCATAATATTGGTTGGTTATTAGTTGAGGTTGGCTTCATGTTTGAATTTCATTTCACTCATCTTGCACATTAATAGTCATATTTATTGATTGAATGAAATGATTTCAAAACTTTCATAGCATATGATTTTCATAGTTAAATTATTTGATGCTATGTTTAGCAAACCCCATTTCATCATGGATAGCTCTAATTTGGATTTTTCCTAATAGTTATATTTTTAAATCCATTTTAGAGTGATTGATTTAATAGTCTTATCCTTAAATCTCAATTGGTACTCTTTGTTTTTCCAATTGGTATCCATGATTGCTTTTCTCATTAGACCTTGCCTTCTTTTGGTAATTTGATCATATTGAGCTCATTAGTTAAATGAATCTAATCTTTCTCTTGAAGTTAACCCTCAATTGGTAAAATCATCTTCTTCTTGAACCAAATAGTTATATTAATCGATCCTGAAACAGGGTTGCAATTATAAATTATTCTCCGCTACTACCTCTGCTTGCAAAAGCAGAGATGTTAACCGAGTATCGTATCCACTGGGACAAAAAGGCAAAGTTGTGTTGTTTCCTAAATTCCTAAACTAATCCTAGTAGAAGACAAAGTTCTAATCCTATTAGAAAGCGAAGTGTGGGGTTGATTGGTTTTGATTTCTAAATTAACAAATTAAAAGACAAGTTCTTTATCCAATTAGAGAAAAGCCTTAGGGTATGAATCCACCGTAGCCTCGTGCAATGGCGAATATAGGTCTAGGGTTTCACTGTCAATGCTTTCACGACTCGTTTTGGTTACAAACCTTCAGAGTCAACAAATAAGGGATGCAGATGCAAATCAGGGCATAACCTATCTCTATGGCATAAATTATCCTAGATCTAACACACACATTCATTCAAGCATCACACTATATGACTTGGTATTCCAAACTACAAGAATAAAACACCAAAAGAGATATTGCATTAATAAAAGAATCCAATCAATGGATTAAATCAATGTCATATAAGCAAAGCATTCAAAATAAAGCCCTAGAACCTATATATTGCCATAAACACAAAACTAAGGTTTCATCACAACCCTAAGATGGAGATTTAGTTACTCATGGAAGACGATTGATGAAGAGTTCTTGACGAAATCCCCATTGATGCTCTTCCCCAAGCTCCAAGAAAGCCTCCAAAACTTCTCCCCAGATGTGAATATCCCCAAAAACGAGTTTGGGCTCTTATTTATAAGTTTTGGGATGAAAAACTACTTAGAAATGCACATGAGACGGACTCCCAGACGGTCTGGGCGTCCGGACGCCAGGAATTTAATTCCTGCGCACAACTCTCTGTCTCCGGGCGTCCGGACACCAGCTTCCGAGGCGTCCAGACGCCAGGACTCATCACAGCGAACTTCACGAGGTCATATCTCCCTCGATATAGCTCCGATTTATACAATCTTGGACTCCACGGATATCTACTCAAAAAGAGCTTTCCAACGGTATGTAGATTACACTAATCCGACACTCGAGTTGAACGTTATGACCATTTCAAGTTGCTGCCCCTGAAAATTCCGAGAATAATGGTGCAATTAAAAGAACTTCCATGTTGGCATGCTATGGGGTGAGTGGGACCCATGTTGGGCGTCCAAGGCATGTTTGGACTCTTGCTTTGCTTTCTTATTTGAGTCTCTTCCCATATTTGGCACGCTTTCTTACTTGCAACTCCAGTTTGTCATGCTTTGTGAGATTTCTTCCATTTTAGCTCTAAATTTCGCTCCTTGCATCTGTAGTACCTACAAACAATAAAATAACATAATTAAGCTAATTAATCTCTTTCGACAGTATAACCAAGTCCTCATTAAGGGGCCTAAAATGTAGCTTTTAGGCACTCATCATATACCTATGTCAAATGTTTGACAAAAGGAGAGAATGGATTGAGGGGGAGTGTAAACCTTCATAGGAAGTATTAGTTTTGATCAAATTCACCCTTGGATTGCCTTTGAACCCTTAGAGACTACTTCCATACATGAAAACCTGTTATGTATTTCATTTTCGATTTCTTTTGTTAACAAGTGCTACTAAAAGGTATTTTCCTTGTTTCATGTGTGTAGGTACCTTTGCAATTTAATGGCAAAGGGGGAGAGAGCATTCAAGTTCTCTAAAGGGGAAGAGAATGTCCAAGCTTCCTAAGGGGAGATTTTGTATGATCTTCTACAAGGGGAAAGAATGCATATCTTGCCAAAGGGAGAGAGAGAGGCATGGTCAAAGGGGGAGAGCTATTAGAAGAAGAAAGCTTGGAGCTAAAGAAGATGCTTGGCTATAGAAAGAAAGAAGAAGAGAAAGCTTGAAAAATGATCAAGCACCAAGCATCAAGAAGATTGGAGAAAAAGTACAAGAGCCCAAGCTAAGAGAAGAAGCATCCAAGAAGATTTCAAGACGTGTCCAGCTTAGGGGGAGCTGAAGACTTAGTGTGTAATTTCAATGATGAGTAAGTTGCCATCAAATTGCAAAGGGGGAGATTGTTAGGGATTTTGTATTTGCAATTTGATGGATGCATTAACATTTTAGCATCATTTGATTTACACACACTTGCATTGTTTTAAGAAATATTGAAATCTTGTTTTATACATGCATTGGTTTTTCAGATTTGTAAAAGTATCGATTTATGCATGATTTGTTTTTTAAACTTGGATGCATTTGTTTTAGAAAAGAGTTTTATCAAATCAAGCAAGCCATTGGATTTAAAGTTTCGAATCATTTTAGTCTTTTTGTGTTTCATGTTTTTAAACATCTTAGTTTGATTTAAAACATGTCTCCAAGCTTGATTTAATGGCCCAAAAATCCCCTCCAAGAAAAACCTTCAAATTTGCAAAATATAGGATTTTTGGTCCCAGGGGGTCTACTAGCAGTGTGGCCGGTCGACCGGGTCCCCTGCACTGCAAGCCAATAGGGTTCTTGAAGCACCAACGGTCAGAAATATAGCCGTTGTGTATACCCGGTCGACCGGACCCTGTTTCCAGGTCGACCGGGGACAAGCCGTTGGACTGTTTTTTGGTTTAAAGTCCATTCTTTTCCCATCTTTCAAGAGGCTTGATGAATGAACTTTTGAGACCAGTTTAGAGCCAAAGAAAGGGAATGAAGTTGTAAAGGCTAGAGGGCTTTTTGGAAATCAAATGCTTGAGTTTTTAAAAGGTACATTTTACTAGTTATTTTGATTTCCATTCAAATGAAATCCATGCATGTTCAAATCTTTGTATTTTCATTTATGCATGATTTCTAGCTTTTAAAGAGTTGTTTTGCAAACTCAATATCATCTTTGGTAAGTTAGATTGGTTTGCAAACTCTCTTGTCTAAATCACATGTGTTCTTAGACTTTAACATTCATACAACTTGTTTTAGTTCATATCTTTTAGTTGTTTGAATCTTTCATGTGATTAGAATTTATCTTCAATCATCATTTTCTAAGCTTTGATTTTAAAATGCATCAAGCATTCATTTAGGAGCTTCATTGTAGAAATTGATTGAAGTAAAGCATTCATACACTTGTGCACACACTTTAGCTTCTTTAGTGTATGTTTGTAATTTGATTTACACTTTCATATTAGCCTATTTAGAGGCAATTCATTTGTGCTTAAATTGTATCTCTTAGAGTGTTCTTTTGTGAAGACACCTTCTTAGAGAAATCATTCACTTTGTAAAGGTTATTGCTTAGCCTAAGAAAAGCATTTTGTAAAGGTTATTGCTTAGCGTAGAAAAGCACATTAAGAGGTTGTTGTTTAGCCTAGAAAAACAACATTGTACGGGTTATTGCTTGATGGACCGTGCCCCTCCGTTCCTCCTCCGCTGCCATCCGCCCCGGGTCTGTCGGGGTCCGGAAGGAGGGAGAGGGAAGAAAGAAAGGCGGGTATCAACATTTTGTGGGTATGCCAGATTTTCTTTTCTACTTGGAATTTAGAGTAGTGATCCGGAGATTCACCTTCACAAGTAGAAAGGAAATCAACTTTTTCCTAACTTTCCATTGCACACATATTTTAAAGAAAAGAGACAAGTTTGTTTTGAATGCCGTGAGAGGCGATTTTCTTTGTTTGCCGTGAAAGGCGATTTTGGTGCCGTGAAAGGCGATTTTGCCGTGAAAGGCGGTTTACAAATCTCATCAATAATGAAAAGACAAGAAATGTGAATTTTGTGTCTCTTTAAGAAAAAATACAATACAATAGAAAAGAAAGAAATGGAATCTAACTTTTCATGCGATTGTGGGAGGACCCGTTCAGATCGACGGTCGTGAGTCATGTATGGACTCCGCCATCGTCCTTCAGATGAGAACTTTGATGCTTGATTTCTTGGCTTGGCTCCAACCTCAGATTTTTAGAGGATAAGGACCAAGGTAAGGTCCTATATCCAGTAAAAAGCTGAGTAGACGCGCTGAAAAGCCGCATCTAGCCATGTTGGATAGAAGGAGAGGTGGCCTTGGGGGGGGTGCCCCCCCAAGGGGCTTTGATCACCTTGTAGTGCTTGTTGCAGCAGAGTTTTCTTCAATAGAGGAGAGTTTGTTGCTGAGGTTCTGGATTCTTCTTGGATTTTTCAGAGAGTTTTTTGATAATTTTTTCCTTGCCCCCCTTTTCCTTGGAATGGCCTCCTATTTATAGGCATTTGGTAGCCATTTAGGAGAGTTTATGAGCATTTATGGTATTAATGCTCATGATGGGAGGAGTTACAAGTTTTTAATTTCTTAATTTGGTAACTCCTTTTTCCTTGAATTTGATTGGCCGGTGGAGGATAATGGGCATTTAGTTGCCTTTAATCTCCATAATGAGGGGAGTTTCATGGTTTTAATGCCATGAATACTTGGATTTGTAACTCGCATTTGCTTGCTTTTGATTGGGCCGTCCAAGATAATGAGTTAATGACTGTAATAAGTTGCCATAAACAAGTCAATTAACAACATTAAATGGTCTCCCGGTCGCTTGAAGAGTCACGGGCCGCGCCGCGTCCTTTGGAATTCTTTTGGCGATGATCATCGATGGATCTTCATGTTGATCGACATCGGATGATCATGCAATTTCAGACTTTGATTAATATCAACAAGCCGGCGACATCTGTCCAGTCGATTTCTCGATCGGTCGGGCAGAAAGTGCATTTTCTTGATCGGTCGGTTGACAATTTTGAGGTGCCGGATGATGATTCCATGATTCCGGCGGCGGATCCACGATGTCGATGAAGATCGACGGATTTCATGCTCAAAAAATCAGAATTTAGAAAAATCACAGGGGCCAATCAACTCAGGACGCGAAAGATACCCGAAAAACGGGGTTTTTGGGCAAGGTCCGGCGGCCCGGACCTCCATGGTCGCCGGCGACCATGCACCATGGTCGCCGGCGACTATGGGGTTTGTGCCCCATGGTCGGCCGCCTTCCGGTCGCCTTTTCTTCTTCGTTTTTCGTTGTTTTTCGCTTCTGTTTTCTCCTGCATTTTTCTTGGAATTTCCTCTCATTTATTGGCTGAATTTCCCTCAAGAAAACCTGACGGGAAACCGTGCAAATCGGATTGCAAAGTTTCCCATTCTCTAAAAAGCCGAAGACTTTGCTGTGGAGAACTCCCGATTTTTTGTCAAGCGTCGAAACTAGGTCAAACGATGTCGGAATGACATGAAATTTGACGTGTAGCTTCTTGAGCAGTAGACGAGACCAACCATAGGCTTTTGTTCAGGTTTTGAAGCCTCTTGGGGTCCCACAAACGCTTGACTTTGATTTCACCACGAGGGAAATGCCGAGCTTTGACTTCTGGTCAAACGATGTCCGATTGACCTGAAATTCGACGGGGAGCCTATTGGAGTCATTTTGAGATGATCCACAAGCTCCGAATTGGGTGCCATGGTCCCAGGGTGCTCCGCCGCTGGTAGGCTTGATTTTGTTTCCGAGCATCGAAACTGGGTCAAACGTCATCGGAATGTCCTGAAATTTGATGTCCAGCCCTTTGGAGGTATGTAGAAGCCGCCCATGTGCTCTGTTTGATGAGTGACGACCTCGGTAATTCTCGCTACCTAAGGGCTTGATTTTGCTGCTCGAGAGTTGATGGAGGGTCAAACGGTGTCGGTTTGACTTGAAACTTGACATGTAGCCTTTCGGAGGTATTTTGAGACCATCCGTAGGCTCTGATCGAAGATTTGGGGTCTTCGACACTGTCGTCGCCGGGAGCTGCTGCTTAGCTGTTGGAGAAGTGAAGCTAGGCCAAATGATGTCGGAATGGCCCGAAACTTCATGTGTACCTCTCTTTTGGCTGTTTTGAATGACCTTGTAGTTTTTGTTTGATTCTGACAAGATCTGATGCTTGAAGTGGCGCCTGCCTATTTGGGGTAGGATGCGGCTCCATGTAGCTTTTGGTGTGAAGAGGCAAAGTGACATTTTTTGTGTCAACAAATGCCCCCTCGAGGTACAGCGACGATGGCTTTTACAGTCGATGTGCCTCGAAGAGAATCTTGAAGGAGAGCTTCTGACTTGACCAAGATTCTTTGAGCATTTTTTTTTATAGAGTAGCCTTTTGAGCTTCCAGGGGATTTTATGGTAGTGGGAGGGATCACGTACCATTTCAAGGCAAAGTTTTGAGAATTGACATTTGGGATTTGGATTTTGGGTTTTGGATTTTCCATTTTGACCTTGTGAACCTAAAGGCTTTATGTGGCGCATCAGGCGGTCAAGTAGGATTTTTTTTTTTCTTGACCTTGTGACCTAACAAGCTGTATGTGGCAGGTTAGGGGGTCGGGTTTTTGGTTTTTTGATTTTGGCCTTGTGACCTAACAAGCTGTATGTGACAAGTTAGGGGACCGAAAGTAGGTTTTTGGTTGGCCTTCTGACCTAACAAGCTGTATGTTGCAAGTTAGGGGACCATGGTTTGGTTTTTTGGTTACTCTTTGGGACAATTTTTTTTTTTTTGAGTCCATTGGAGTGGTTTTGGATTTTGGAAGAATATCAATTTCAAGGTTTTGGCTTAATTTGGTTCATGAGGTGGGATGTTTGGATTTTGGAAGCTCATGAGGCTTGGGATTTTTGTATGGCCCAATCAACTCAAAAGAGGCATGGAACCATTTTTTTTTTTTTTTTTTGTATGCTCTTGGTTAGAGGAATTTTGACTAAAAGCCACTTTTAGTGCCTAGGTGGTCAAACCTGGCTCATATGGGCTAACCCATGGGACCTTAAGCTTTGAAAGATGGCTTAGATCTCACATGGTGTCGTTTTTGTAGAGAATATCTAAAAATATCTCCTTTGGGTGGAGAATATCTAAAAAATTTCTCAAGTTTCCTTGATTTTGGGAGAGATTCTCTCAAAATATCTTTCTTTGGGAGAGAATATCTATCATTCCCTTTCTTTTTGGAGAGAATTTCTCAAGGAATCTTTGTTTTGGGAGAGAATATCCCAAGTTTCCTTTTCTTTTGGGAAGGTTGCCAATTTTTAGCACTTACCTCCTTACTTTTCTCCTCTTTCCTCTTTTGGTTTGCTCTCTTCTATAAAAGCAAGGGAGGTGGGATCTCTTGCTCCTATTGCTTTCTTTTTGCAAAAGTCTTCAAGAGAGCTCCAAGACCTTCTTTTCTTCAAAGATCTTCAAGCTTTTCTTCTTCTTCCTCCATGGCTTCAAGTAAGTTTTTTTTCTTAAGAAATTGCATGTAGGAGTAGAAAGAAAGTTTCTTTTCTTTTTTTTTTTTTCTTTTTCTTTTTTTTTTTTTACGTGTTTCACGCTTTTTTTTTCTTTTTTTTCTTCTTTCCTTTCTTTCTCTTTTTTTTTTCTTTTGCTCAAAGTTTTTCTTTTTTTTTTACCGTGTACTGTTTTTTTTTCTCTTTTTTTTTTTGCACTTTTTTTTTTTTTTTTTTGCTGCTGTACGGCCAGGCCTGTACGACCTGGACCGTATAGCCACGTGGCTTGTGGGCCACGGCCTGTGGGCCAGCCCAATTTTTTTTTTTTTTGAATGAGGTTTTCTCTCTCTCTCTCTCTTTTTTTTTGCTCACCATGACAATGAGGTTTATGCAATCCAAGATGTTCATGCACATACTTTTTTTTTTTTTTTTTTTATGCATCAAGATAGAAAGTTAGAGTCTCTAGGTTAAGCCAACATGAAGTTTGACTTAGACAAATTTTGATTGGTTTTGACCAAGTTGGGTTGGAATTGGTCAAACTTTTTGTCAAAGTTTTCCTAGCGTCTAATGCATGATGATTTTTTTTATGCATGATTTTTGTAAATTGGATTGGGAGCATGATGATGCACACCTGAAAATCTTTTGCAAGTCTTGGGATTTGAAGCTCGCAGCAATGTTGAGCTCTTTCCTAGTCTTGCGGGATTTTGAGGAGCTTTGCAAGTTCTGGAATTTGAAGTTTGCAGCAATGTTGAGCTCTTTTCCGATCTTGCGGAGATTTGAGAAGACTAACTTGATCTCGCGGCAATGTTTGAGTTCAAGCTTTCTTTGAGAATCCTTCGTTGATTATGAGCTCGTGGTGATGTTGAACTCATCTTCAGGCTTCCAATCTTTTTTCGGGGTGTTTCCCTTTTCTTCGGAATTGCCCCGGAGCCATGCCAAAATTTCGCTAGGATTTTTTCTTTTTTTTTTAGCAAAATTCTGTCATTTTCGTGATAGATTTTCTTTCTTTTTCTTCCATTGCAGGTAGTTCCTCCAGAACGAACAAGGGTAAGGAGCCCGTTACCGATGCACCTCGTCGATCTGCCTGATCTTCCAATACGGCCGTACAGCAGGCCTGGGAGAAGGTCCAGTATGTGGAGAGAAACTTGGAAGAGTCTGACTCGCTCAACCGAGATGAGATGAGACAGCGACTGATCGCTCTCAAGGATGAGGAGTTTTACAAGATTATGGCAAGCAATCGTCCTTGGGTCATGGACGATCAGAGCGTTGTGCCCAAGCCTACCTTTTTCTTTCGTGATGCAGCCCATGATGACTCGTCATACCAAAGGAGATGCTTTCAGTTCTCTTACACAGCTGATGGTGAGGAGAGAACCATTTCTACCCGATCGATTTTTTATCGTACTATTTCGATCATCAATCTTTCTCCCACATGCTCTAAGAGAGAAGATCCTCCAAGCTGGGTGAAGAGGACCAATGTGGTCAAGACCGGGGTTTTTGTTGGCGGTCCTTCTGGTTATGTAGAGAAGTCGCCTGTCCGTCTGGACATGTTGATGCCGGCCAGCGGCTACCAAGGACCTGATCATCCATCGGTTGATTTGAGACCGGTGGGCCTTGGCATTTTCAGGGGTGATGGCAGCAATTGGGTGAAGCCTTTTCGACTTCGTGGTCGTTTCAGTGTTGACTCGAGCTGGGAGTCGTGGACTGATCACATCCTGCAGATTGGTGGTGCCATTCTGAAGGAGGCCGAGATTTTTGATGCGGTTCGCGCTTTTAGGCAAACCGTGATTTTCTCCGATGAGGCTTTTATGGCCATGCTGGAGTCCTTCCTTCCACAAACCAACACCTTCATTGTTACGAATGGTGAGATTGGTTTTTCTTTAAAGGAGTTGAGTGCCATTACCGGGCTGCCCATCCTTGGCAAACTCTATGAGGAATTTATGCCGATCGACAGCGTCCTTGAGGAGCAGTCTGAGGAGTTCAGGCTTTTGTACTTTTAGCTCGTCGCCTTCTACGATTTTTTGAAGGAGAAGGAGGGCTCGAAAGTCCGGGCAGCAGTTGGAAGAGTTTTGGCTCTTTATCTCCCAACTTCTTTGGCAGTGGAGAATCTTCTGAGAAGAATCTGGCTTCGAAGAAGATCTCCGTTATGCGAGAAAATCTGAAGGAATTCTTCGCAAGCACAAACGCAATTTGTTCCGACATCGCGCTGCGAAGAGATCTCGCTATGTACCTCACTTACTGGCTAGGTGAGGCTGTCTTTGCTGGAGGAGATGGGACGCACATCAGGCCGCATTGTATTTTTACGGCTTGTCAGATGGCGTTTGGAGAGCAGCTAGCTTTGGTGCCGGCTCTTTACTCCTATTTATGTACCGAACTTCAGGCTGCTGCTTTCTTGGTCCGGCTTGGGCTCCCGATGAACAGAGTATTTTCAGCCCATATTTTCTATTCGTGGTATGTGTACCACTGTCCTGGCTTTCACCGTTTAGGCGCCGCACAAGATGATGACCCTTTCATGATTCGGTTGGCTAGGGGAAAAGCCGTTTCCGATTCACTTTTGTCTGCCCGCTTGAGAATCCGACGATTCAGGGATGTCGAGATTGGGCAATATTCAGTGAAGCTTTCTCCGAATTTGCGGAAGAAGGCTTTTGATTTTGGTGTCTCCCGTGATTCCACCAGGGCAGGATCGGGAAGACACTATTCTTTGACCAACGCAGAGAAGAGGTGGCTTTTAAACATACGTGTTGGCACGATGGTGTACCGTAGACATCTGTTTGTTGACATCCAGTCGTATGTCCCTTCGCATTTTGCGTTGCAGTTAGGCTTCTCTCAAGGCGTTGTTGGAGCGCCTTCGAGCATGGTGAAGCGTTTTGGAAGTTTGCAGGACGGGAGAAATGTATGGGCTTTCTACAGTGCGGAGGACACTACTGCCATGATTTCCTATCCTGAGTTGCCCACTTTCCGGACTGCTGGCTTCACGAAGTGGTTCGTGGAGAGCTTTGCTGTGTACCGAGGGCTTTCCAAGAAGGAGCTGAATGTCAAGCAATCTCCTGGGAAGGGTCTTGGTAGATCAGATGGCGTCCGTCGAGAGGAAGTTTTGTTTTTCCTTTCTGGAGAGAAGCATAGGATAGGCTTTCTCGAGGAACATGATGTCATCAGATCCGGAGCCACACAAGAGATACCTGTTGAGGTCTTGAGACAGCTCGAGGAGGAGGAAGTCGAGATCGACGCTTGGATGCAAGCGGAGCAAATGAAGGCTTCCATAGGGTCCACTGGTAGGAGCGGGCCGTCTGGTGAGGAGCCAAATGGAAGTCCTGACTTTGACAGTGAGGCAGGTACTTCAAGTAAACCGGCTCGTAGAAAAAAGAGGAGGAGAGGACAGCGTCGCACTGAGAGACGCCACGAAGACTCTCCTGATCTGGAAGTCCCTCCTACCATTGCTGAGGAGGTATCAGGAGATGCTGATGAGCCTCCAGAGAAGAGGAGTCGTGAAGAAGAGACCGCCGATGATGGTATGATTCTCCTTCTTTTCCATTTCCGCTTCCCTTTTTTTTTTATAAGAGATTTTTTTTTTGAATGCTGACATTTTTTTTTTGTCAGCTGACTCGCCAGAGGATTCATACTTCGAGCCATCTATGGATATGGCTTTCGACGATGCCTCGGATGAGCAGATGGAGGCAGAAAGTACTCCACCAGTTATGGAAAAAGGTATTTCATAGTGATAATCTTGACATTTTTTTTTGACAAGATCATATTCATACCTTTTCTTGTGTTTTTGCCAGCAGGTTGTGAAGCAACAGGAGAAGTTTCTTCGTCTTCCTCAGGGCCAGAGCAGGAGATGCCAGCAGCCGATCCAGAAGTAGGGGCTTCTTCTACCAGTCCCGTCATGGCAGAGGCGGGACTTTGTGGTGATATTGCTTCTTCAGTGGCTCCGACTGGAAAGAGCCTTTTGATTTCTTCTCCACCACGACCTGACATGGGCAGTCAGCCAACAGATCGTGGTGAATCTTCATCTGGGCCATTCCTCCAATATGCAAAGAAGGTGTTGAAGAGTGTATTGAGCTCATGGGTTGAAACTCTCTCTTCTGGCCATTTGGAAGCTGGTTTTGGCATGGTCAAGCATGTACAGGACATCCTTGCTGACAGTGCAGAGGTCGGTCTGGACATTGCAAGTGCCAAGGCCTTTGTTGATGAAGTCATTACTTTGGGTGACAAATGGACTGAGACCAAGAATTTCCCAAGCGGTGACTTCTTCAATGAGATGTTTTTGCAGCCATCCGGTAAGATCAAATCTGAAATGGATGAGATCTCACGGGCTCGGAAGCAATTCGTTCGGGAGAGGAACATTACCGAGTTGGCTATCATCGAGCTAACACAGGACCTGCACTGTCTTGATAGGGAGGTCACAGAAGCTAGGCAGCGCCTTGAGCATTTGCAAGAACAAAGTGCTACCAAATGGACTGCCATTGTAGAAGCCCGTGCTAAAGAGGGAACTCTGATTCGCCAAGTTGAAGAAGCCGTTAGCAGCCTCCAGAGAAAGACTCAGGAGTATGAGCAGTGGCAAATTCTCTGGGAAGAGCTTCCTCGTGCCGAAGATGGGTCGCGGCGTTCTGCCGCGTTTTATGGCAAGATCTTGACGAAGCGCGGCCTGGAAGCTTTAGAGGCTAAGGCCAAGAGTCTGCTTGAGGAGCTGGATCTTTGGTTGAAGACCTTGCTAGACTGAGCTCTTGATTTATAACAAACTCTTTTCTTCTTTTCTCTCTTCTTCTTTTTTCTACCTCTATGTAAAACATTTTTGGTACTCTATGTACCTTTTACTTAAATTCTTTTTGGTGAAAATAAGCAAAGGTTGGGTGAGAATGTTTATTTGAGAATTTTGATCAAAAGGTTGTCATTTTGTGAAAATCTTTTGTCAAAAGGGTTGTTTTGGCATGAAAGCCAGATTTTGCGGCAAAAGCCAGGGTTTTTTTTTTGTGTGGTTTGAAAGCCGAATTTCGAGATGGCATGAAAGCCGAAATTTGGGTTTATGGCATGAGAGCCAAAATTTTGGATGGCGTGGAAGCCGAAATTTTGAGGTGGCATGAAAGCCGATTTTGGTGGCGTGAAAGCCAAATTTTGGGATGGCCTGAGAGCCAAATTTTTTTTGAGATGGCATGAAAGCCGAATTTTGAGATGGCATGAAAGCCGAAATTTGGGTTTATGGCATGAGAGCCAAAAAAATTTTGAGATGGCATGAAAGCCGAATTTTGAGGTGGCATGAAAGCCGATTTTTGGGGTGGCATGACAGCCGGTTTTCGTGGCGTAAAAGCCGATTTATTTTTTAAAATGGCATGAAAGCCGAGTTTGAGATGGCATGGGAGCCAAAGATTTTTTGTGGCATGAGAGCCAAGATTTGGTTTGTGGCATGAGAGCCGGTTTTGTTTTTGGTGTAAGAACCAGATTTTGTTTTTGGCATGAAAGCCGAAATTTCTTTTTGGCATGGAAGCCAGATTTTTTGTTTTTGGCATGAAAGCCAGATTTTTTTTTTTGAAAACCGAGTTTTGTTTTGTTGGCATGGAAGCCGAATTTTGATTTTTGGCATGAAAGCCGGATTTTTGATTTTTTGGCGTGAAAGCCGGATTTTTGGCATGGAAGACGGGTTTTTTGGCGTGAAAGCCAGGTTTTTGGTTTTCAAAAATGCAAGTATCGACTAAAAGTCCCCTCCCTGCTGAATGGTATTGCAAGTATCGATGGAATGTCGCCTCCTTGCTCATTCGGTTGCGAGTATCGATGGAATGTCGCCTCCCCGCGGATTTGGGTGCAAGTATCGACTAAGGATCGCTTCCCCGCTTTTTTTTCTTCAAAAATTTTGTTTTGTGGGTATCAATGGAATGTCGCTTCCCCACGATTTTTGAATTTTGAGGTTTTTTTGAACCTTTGTTTTGTTTTTTGTTTGTTTTTAAATTTGGGTTGTGGATATCAACTGGAACGCTGCGTCTCCACGATTTTTGAAATTTTGGGGTTTTGGAAGTATCGAATGGGTGTCGCATCCTTCCGATTTTGGGTTTTGCAAGTATCGACTGAACGTCGCTTCCCTGCGGTTTTTGAAAAACCATTTTTTGTTTAAAGACATGAGGGTCGTAAATTTTGACTCAAAACCATTTTGGTGGTAAAAGCCGGGGTGGACTAGGGCTGAAATCCCTAGGTCCTGATTTTGTTTCAAACCATGAATTTTGGGTTCAAGGATCGAAAATTTTGGTCAAGTTTGGGAAGAGGCTCCTAAACTTGGATTTTTGGATTTGCTTTTTTTTTTTTAACAATGAAACGATGAAAGAAACATTGTTTTGAGGGATTTTTTTTTAGAAATTTCAACAAGAGGATGAAAATTCCAAAAGGAGTGGGTTTGACGAGCAGATACCTAGGAATAGGCTTTGGCCGTGTAGACATTGCTCTGACCCGGTGGGGAAAGCCTTCAAGGGTAGTACCGCTTCAAGAACTTTCCATTGATGGGCAGCATACACCTGTCACCCTCCATATTTAGAAGAGCGTATGCGCCGTTGGAGAAGATTTTGTCGATGACAAAAGGTCCCTCCCATTTTGGTTCAAATTTTCCTTTGGATTTGTGAGCAAAAACCATAGGTCTTCTTACTGTAAGAACCAAGTCTCCCTTTTTGTAGGCGCGTTGCCTGACCTTCTTGTCAAAAGATCCTGCCATGCGTGCTTGGTAGAGTTCAATGTTTTGTAGAGCTTCGAGCCGTCTCTCATCGAGATTATCCAGCTCTTGAAGTCTCAATTTGACATTGCTTTCTTGCGTCATGTCATTTTGTAGAGATACCCTTAAGGAAGGAATTTGAATTTCCAAAGGGACAACAGCTTCACATCCATAGACAAAGGAGAATGGTGTGCTATGGGTTGGTCCTCGAACGGTGGTTCGATAGGCCCACAAAGCTTCAGGCAGTTTGTCGCCCCAATCTCTTTTGTGACTAGAGACCATTTTCTTGAGGATTTTGCAGAGCGTCTTGTTGAAGGCCTCTGCTAGTCCATTCGCTGCAGGATTGTACGGAGTTGAAGGACAACTTTGGATTTTGTATTTGTCGCAGAACCTGTAGAATCTGTGATCCCGGAATTGCGGTCCGTTATCATGGACGAATCTTTTAGGTATGCCGAAGCGACAAATGATGTTGGTGCGCAAGAACTGAAGGACTGATGAGGTCTTCATTTCACTAAGCGCGAATGCTTCTGACCACTTGGAGAAATAATCCGTAGCGGCAAAGATGAAGCGATGACCTTTGCTCGATGGAGGGGAGATAGGACCTATGATGTCCATACCCCAGGCTTCAAAAGGCCATGAGATCGTTGTAGGATGCAGCCATTCTGGAGGCATGTGGACATAGTCTCCATGAATTTGGCATTGTTGGCAGCGCTTAGCAAATTGCATTGCATCAGTCACCATGGTAGGCCAATAATAACCTAACCTTTTTATCTGATCGTAGAGCTTAGGGCCAGCCTGATGGGCTCCACAAAGACCAGCATGTACTTCTTTGAGTGTTTCTTCAGCTTCTTGTTCTGACAAGAAGCGTAGAAGTACTCCATTGTAGGATTTTCTATACAACATTTTTGAAGGAATATCCAAATGAAAGTTCGGGGCTCGTCTTTGGATGCTTACCCGTTCTTTTGG
Organism: Cinnamomum chago; assembly: GCA_038049695.1. Classification (NCBI taxonomy): domain Eukaryota; kingdom Viridiplantae; phylum Streptophyta; class Magnoliopsida; order Laurales; family Lauraceae; genus Cinnamomum; species Cinnamomum chago. Next base: position 90,371,417 of record CP142454.1, on the reverse strand, counting down.
ATCTTCAGGTAGGATTCCGAACATTATGCAATCAATGAACGGATCCCTCCAGTCGCCGATCAGAGGTTTAAGGACGGAGATCCGACTTCCAACCACTTGGTGGCATTCAGCAACTGCTTGATGTGTGTTGAGAGGAAGGAGAATCCTTTTTTGACACACTCTAACTTGCATGTTTTCCCCTTCTTGGATTGCCATAGACGCAGCAAGTCCAGCCAGGGCATCTGCACGAATGTTTTCACCTCTGAGGATGTGGGTGATGTGACAGATGTCGAACTTTTATCGAAGCGATTGTGCCTTGTTGTAGTAAGGCAACAGATCGGCTTTCTGGCTTCAAATTTCTGATTCATCTGGTTGACGATCAGTTGAGAGTCTCCAAAAGCTTCCAGCGTAGTGATGCCGGATTCGAGGGCGAGTTCCAATCCTATGATCAGGGCTTGGTACTTAGCTGCATTGTTTGAACATGGTTCCAGTTGCGAGAATACATGCGGAATCATGTATTTATCGGGACTAACAAAGAGAATGTCAATTCCCGATATTTGATTTCCCTTTTCATTTGTCCTGGTTGCGCCATCGAAGTACATGTGCCAGGAAGCATTTGATAAGGAAGTCTCCCCACTGTAGACCGGTTCGTCTGGGAGATCATCCCTGAGTGGAGAATCTTTAGGCAATGGATGCTCCGCGAGAAAGTCTGCTAGAGCTTGGCCTTTGATTGCTTTTTGTGGTACATACCTAATGTCAAATTGTGACAGGAGGATGGACCATTTTGCTAGTCGGGCATTGAGAGAACCTGCTTTTGTGACAAGGACCTTTAGGAGGTTGATCCTCGAAATCAGGTACACTGTGTTGGCTAGCAGTGTTGGAATTGGTGTATGCCCTAAAGCCCACTGACTGCACTCACATCTCTGTAACTGGATATTTATTGGTTATTTAATGGAATGACATCTTTCTCTTAATACTTGTGTATATGTATGGTTGTGTAAGGCCCATTGTTTTCTAGTAATGACTTAGGTGTGTAGTGGCTACACACAGTAAGGTCTGAGTCATGGACACTTGAAACAATAAACTTGTTCATAACTGAGAGATGGAGTTGGGCACTTCATCTTGGTATAAGTTATAATGAGATACTCTCCTATATTCAGGGTGACTTACCTAAGTCACGGGAGGCTTTTCCGGATTTATCTCATTAGTGCATGTGTCATGCATTGAACAGGACCACTTGTAGGTGTGATCTCTAATATAGTACTATCACAGAGAGAGATCAAATCACCTCTTGCTACTGAGTGACCAGTGCTCTTAATCTTGAGCATTTGTGGATGAACTGACGAAGTCAAGTTCTTGTGCTTTAATTCACTATGGGTGAGATCCTGTTCATGGGTCAACAACTCTGTGTTTTGGGTGCTCGGGCTTGATTAGTTGGGACGTGCAAATGCAATATGGAATCTATGCCATGATGTGATGGAATGATCGTCCCCTTAGAATTATCCGATTAATCATCAGAATCTAAGATCTTAGTATATGGATGTTCCATATGGATATTGAACTTGTGGGTCGCTCCCTGGATCAAGAGAATGATATCCGGATGATGATTAAGTCAAGGGTATGAAGTTCTAAGGTTGAGATGTAATCAAGAAGGAGGATAGTACATCGGTTAACGTACTTGATTATGGATGTTACATAGAGGGGCATTATAGTCATTGTACTTGGTAGGTCAAAGACAATCGTCTATTTATGATGAGCTTTATTTGCAATTTAATATTTGTCCTTGGAGTGCAACCATAACTCTCTAGTGGAATGAGTTAAGGTTAAAATGATCCTAGTGTTGCTATGGGGTTAGCATGGATATTTTGGTCATTTTGGAAGCCAAGGGCAAATATGTCTTTTGGTCCCTTCTCTAGCCACTTTCCTAGATTGGCGAGGTTTCCTAAATTGTTTAAATGTGTGGAGAAATAATTTTGAGTGTAAATTCAAATAGGCCCATGATGGTATACATGAATTACAACTCTAGATAAATTATTTGGTACATGAGCCATAGTAAGTGTGGGCTAGCCAATGTGGTCCCTAGTTTGTGGGTCCCAAGTTTGTGCAGGTCCCATTACTTGGAAGGAGTTCTTTTTTTGTGCAAGTTTTCCTAAAGTTTAGTAGCTTTCTAATTCAATTTAGAAACTAAATAGAAAAGGAAAGAGGGCTGGACGTCCATGATGGAGTGTGTTTTTTTCTTTTTGGAAAGTTCCTATTTTTTCTCCTTGGTTTCCTAGTTCTTTCAAGATACTTTCTCTCCAAGATATCAGCATTATATATTGCTGGTGGTTCCCCCTTTGGGCGTGCAACATTATTGAGGGAAGAAGGAGAGAAAGTCTCTCTTGGTTGTGCAAGAGATTGGAAACAAGAAAGAGGGGCAGCACTCACACCCTTGGACGTCCATTGCACATCAGATTTCCTCTTGCTGGTCCTTGTTTTCTTCCTGCAGAAAACCCACATCAGATCTGAGTTCTTCACTTCAGATCAAACAAAGACAATTAGAGGGAAGTCTAGTTTGTTCCCACCGACACTAGCCAATCAGATTGGAGAAAGAGGAATAGAGGAGAAGACTAGAAGGGAACCTGCTGCAGAGAAATTCCAGCAAGGTTGCTGAAAGTTGCAGTCTAAAGAATCTGATCTTAAAGTTCAGATTTCAGAAGTTTTTCAACCCAAGAACATCAGGTATATGTTCTCCTTTGTATCTTATTTGTTTACACACAAGTTGATCATGATTGCATGGTGTTATTGTGTGATTTACATGGCTGGTTTGCTTTCTAATTCCTATCCTAGTTAAAAGTTTTAAAATACCAGCTATAGAACTCTCTTCTTAAAAGGAGTTCAGATCTGATTCACACTAACTTTCAAGCAGGTAGCGACGCAGTTTTTGTATGGCGAACATCACTGCCAAGAATTCTTTTTCGACTGGAGAGTAGCGATGCTCTGCACCTACCAACATGCGGCTAAGGTAATATAGAGCAGCTTCTTTTCCCTCGTCATTCTTTTGTGCGAGTAGAGCGCCTAAAGAACAGTCAAGGGCTCTTGTGTACAAGAGGAATGGTTTTCCAGTTGTGGGGGCAGCCAACACTGGAGGTTTAGCCAGGTATGACTTGATGTCCTAGAACGCGGCTTCACATTCAGCATCCCAGACAAAATCGACACCTTTCTTCATTAACCGAGAGAATGGACGACACTTCCCTGATAGGTTGGAGATGAACCGTCGAATGTATGCCAATCTTCCTTGGAGCCCTTTTAATTGTCTTAGGGTTCTTGGAGATGGCATTTCTAGGATAGCCTTGACTTTGGTGGGGTCAAGCTCTATGCCAGCTTTCCGTACTATGAATCCGAGAAACTTACCCGATGAAACACCGAAGAAGCATTTGAGGGGATTCATTCGCAGTTCGTGTTTACGAAGTCGGAGGAAGACTTCTCGAAGATCTTTGAGATGGTCTTCTTTTCTTTTGCTTTTGACGGCGAGGTCATCGACATAACATTCGACCGTCTTGTGCTGCATATCTTGGAATATCTTCATCATAGCCCTCTGATATGTAGCGTCGACATTCTTCAGACCGAATGGCATGACAGTGTAGCAATACACGCCAAACGGGGTCTGAAATGCTGTGTGTTTTTCATCTTTAGGATGCATCTTTATCTGATTGTAGCCAGAGAAGCCATCCATGAATGTCATTCGCTCGAACCCACAGGTGTTGTCGATCATCACCTCTGGTATAGGGAGCGGGAATTCATCTTTTGGGCATGCATTGTTTAGGTCTCTGTAATCAATGCAGACCCTGATTTTCTTTGTCACAGGGACGATGTTGGCCAACCATTCAGGATGCTGTTCCTCACGGATGAAGCCAACGCTTTTGAGTTTTTGAGCTTCTTGTTCAATTTTGTCCATCATGTCAGGACGGAACCTTCTTTGGCCTTGTTTGACAGGCTTGATATCTTTTTGAAGATTGAGTTTGTGGACTGCTATTTTGGGGTCTAAGCCAGGCATCTCAGGGTAAGACCATGCAAAACATTCAACGAACTCATGAAGAAACGCGATATACTCGGGTAACTCATCATCCTTTATATTCTTGCTTATGAATACAGGACGTGGGTTATCAGGTGTTCCCAAGTCTATCTTTTGAACAGAATCTTCAGTTGGAAGGTTTAAAGGTGGTTCCTCCACAATATTTTCGGAGGCTTCCAGCCCAACAAAGCCTTCTGGAGTTCCAAAGGTATCTACAGACCACGGCTCTGCTTTTGTCCATGGGTCTTCTTTATTGGTACTTTTCTCAAGATTTGCTATGAGATGGTCCCAATCACCTGTTGAAACTAGGTCGAAGTAGGACACTTCTTTTGGAGATGATGGTTCTTCTGGGCTAGAAAATCGTGTATCCGTATCATCGGTCAATTCCTCTTCATCATCCGAGAAATCATACCAATTGGGTGAGCTTCCTTAATCTTCGACGGGTGACTCTTCAAAGAGATATCCGGGGAGATCGATGTCTTCATTAATATGAGATGTTGAGGCTTGGTCGGCAAGACGACTTTGCAGCCTTTGTGTCAACTGCCTCAAGGGAGCGTCAGGATCATACCCCAGCCCATGTGAAGACTTTTCTATGTGGCGGTGGGGTTTCCAACCTTCCAGTTGACTTTTGGTCAGGGTTGGTTCCAATGGCGTGATAATACCACGGCCACCTCCCAAACCGATTGGGTTCTGAGCGTCGTAGCCCATTTTCTTCATGATAGCTTGTGCCATTGGACTATACAGGGATAGTTGAGGCATACCTTCATTTTGGAAAGGTTCAAGCGAAGAATTTGATGAAGAAACTCCCGATTTATGGAAGAAGATTGGCTTTTCTTCTACTGATGTTGCTGGAACAACGAAGGAAGCAGATGTCGGATCTTCTATGTCAACGGTTGTCTCCATCGGAGTGAGAGCGGGCTGGACTTGTTGATCATCAACTTGGCTTGACGATGTGTCGTCTTCTGGCTCTGAGTCCGAATCCGTGTCTTGCAAGATAGACACGAAGGAGACAGTAAACTTGCCCCCAGCCTTTTGTTTTGTCTTCTTTGCTTTGGTGGTGATCACCAGAGGCTTTGAAGACTTGAGGGAGACCATGAAGGGAGATTGATTATTCTCTTCGGTTTTGATAGAGGGTTTGTTTTCTTCCGGTGATTGCTGAGGAGCCTTGCCTTTGTCTTTCTGGAGATTTTCGGCAAAGGGTGCTGTTCTTCCTCCCTTTCTTCTTTTTCATCTTTGTACATCTGAGCATCTGCGAAATAGACTTCTTTGCCTTTGAAGGGCTTTTTGTCTGCAAGCACTCGATGTATCAAGCCGTCATTACCAACGAACTTGATGCACTGATGTAAAGTCGAATGGACAACACCATTCTCGTGTATCCAGGGGCGTCCGAGAAGGATGTTGTAGCATGAAGGGGTCTTTATTGCATAGACAGTGACCTCGGAGATAAGATCACCGATTTGCAACTTGAACCTGATTTTGCCGATCGGCCTTTGAGCGCTGCCATCATATCCAAAGATGGTCACAGACGTGTGGCTCAGCTTGCTAGGCGGAATGCCCAGTTCTTCGAGTGCCGAAGTGGAGATGAGGTTGAGTGCAGAACCTGGATCGATCTGGATTCTGCGTACTGGCACCTCTTTGATGTACCCGGTGAAGTATAGGGGTTGGTTGTGCTTTGTCTCGCCTAGCAGGAGGTCTTCCTTGGTGAAGGCGATGGTTGTACTTGCTGCTTTTTGAACCGAGAGGCATTCGATGCAGGATCCCTCAGTTTTCTTCTTTTCTCCTTTTGAGGGAGTTTTTGATTTTTTGACCCTATAGTCCATTTCAATTTATAGGACTTGTGGGGCATGTTTGTCGACATCCGCATCCAGCATTTGTAGTTCTGAAATGAGACTATCACGAGTCTGTGGTGACATTCGTAATAAGTCTAGGATGTGCAGACGTGCAGGCATGTGTTTGAAGTGCTGAATCAAGTCGTACTTGAAAGCCTCCTTGGGGCCTGCATTTTCATTATTCTTGCCACTAGGGGCGTTTACAGCTTGTTTTCCCGAAGGATTTACATAAGAAGCAGAAGGTTGGTTGTAGTTTTTGTGGTAATCCCGGCCAGAACGGGTACCTCTACCAACTTCAAGAGCTTCTGGAGAAGGGTCTTTGTTTGGAAGATCACCCTCGAGATCGAGGGGTTGTTCCTTCTCATTTGCTGAAGATGTCTCTGTGTCAGCATTGCCATCTTCAGTAATTGTGTTGCATGGAGAATTTTCCGGGAGCAAGTCCTGAACAGCATCCAGCAACTTTCCTTCTTTATCGAATATTTTGTCGGTCCAGACATCACCGATGAGATCGGGCATTTGGGACCAATTGACCGGATTTTCTCTGAAGAAGATTTCACTGGCTGGAATTTCTTCAAGGTGATCAGTTGGAAGAGGTTTGAGTTCCGATGTCACTGTTCCAGAAGACGAAGCCTGAGAAGGTGTGGTTCCGGAGGAATTATCATCTTGAGCTATTGCATTGCAAGTAACTTTGACGGAAGATGCCTCCAAGATGAACTGTTGGGAATCAGATTCGTCCTCAGATGTAAGAGGATCATCGATCCAACAGCTTTCTTCATTTTCCGGGGTTACCGGAGGAGATTCCTGTAGATTTTCAGGAACTTCCGGTGCTGGGTTGTGACGAAGCTGGTTGATGCGACCTTGTTCTTGCTCTATAGTAAGGTGCTGCAAGATCCTTGCGTATTCATCGAGATCAGGCATGGGGGCCAAATCTTCTTCTTCGTCTGCTCCTTGTGGTTCAACATGGTTGGGTTCCACTGGAGTATTTTCTTGGACAGCCTCTTGGTCTTCTTCATCATCAGACCAGGATCCTTGCGGCTGTAATGGGTTATACCAGATTACTGGCATAAGATGAGATTCAGGGATCCATTCCTCGTCGGAGAGATATTCTCCTGTTTCGAGGGATTCCTCCCACTCATCGATGTCGCTAGCGGTGTCACTGGACTCGTATCCATCCATGGGGAATCCGACCACCGAGTTGCAAGAGTATGATGCCCCCTGCGTAGTTTCATCTTTGAGGTGCGGTGGCATGAAATCACCAAGAGTGAATCTTCTTGCCGCCTTTGAAGTCTTGGGAGGAGACTCTTTTATTGCCCCCAGTGAAGCGGTAGAGGAGGTCTCTGCCTTTTCAGCGACTTCTTGCTTTTTCGGAGCTTTCTCCTGCTGTTTGAGTTTGCGGAGTTGTCTCTTGGCTTGCCTTCGCTGTTGAGCGGTTGGCTTTGTTTTGACGACCTCCCAATTTTCATCTTCTAGGAGATCGGGGTGTACCCATATGGGCTGTCCGTCTGATGTTGGATATGGAACCAACTCTTGGGACGTTTGGGTCATCTTTATCACCTTGAAGGAAGTAGTGATCTTCTCTTTTGGTGATTTTTGTTTTTGTCCACACGACACCATGTTGACGGAGGCAGACCCATAGTTCTTGTCGAAGGTGATGACTCCGTTTTTCCACATCTCATTTATCTTCTCTCTCACAACAAAGCATTGATTGAGAGGATGCGAGACCATCTGATGGTATGGACAGTACCGAGGATCGTTGGTTTTGCCAACATCGCCCGGTCTTTTGGGGTCAGGCAAGGTGAGTTTACCGTTTGCGAGAAGTGCCCCAAAAATTTCTTCAACATCTTCATCGAACGGGTATTTCTTCTCTACTCGTTCTTTGAAGGCATCAGAGAGTTCATGCTTTTTACCTGCAGCTTTGTTTTCAGCTTTCTTTGGCGGCTGAGGAGCTGACTTGGTTTGCACATTGAGAACCTCTTTTTTCTTTAGCTTTGAGGTTGCAATGGTGGTCGGCTCTTTCTTTGATGATTTCTGACTGTTGAGGTCTTTGATCACCGTTTCAGCCTCCATAGAAGCTTCTAGGAGTTCACCTAGGTTTTTTGATTTGTTGCCGATGATCATGGAGCGGATTCTTGCTCTCATGTTGTTACGGCAGATGTCGACTAGCGACGCTTGTGGCAATACATCTGAGCATTTGTACGCCATTGCCTTCCACTTGTGAATGAAGTCATATGTTGACTCACTCTCTCCCTGTTTTAGGCTGCAGAGCTGCGCCATAGTAACAGGATGATCCTCACCTTTGAAGTGGGTTAGGAAGCGTGTCTCCAGCATGACCCAATTTTGAATGGAGTCCTCCGGCAGAGTGGAGTACCAATCAAAGGCCGTACCTTTTAGGGTACTTGCAAAGAGGCAGATTTTGAGGGCATCTTGATCCGTAATAGCTCCCGTCAGGATCTTGAAATGGATGACGTGTTGTCTGGCTGAACCTTTCCCCGTATATGTTTGGAGAGTAGGTTGCTTGAATTTTGTAGGGAACGGGACCGAGTCCATCCACAAGGGATATGGTGGCTTGATCCCATGCTCCTTTAGTGTATCCTCTTCTTTTGCTTTGGCGAGGATATCGTCAACGTCCTTTTTGGTAAGGGCGCGTGACTCACTATTTTCCGCATTTTCCTCGTCGCCTTGATGGCTCGGAGGAGCTTCATTGTTTGGCGGACGTTGCATAGTGAGAAGGAGGTTTTCCATTAGGGCCTCTATTCTCTGCTGTCCTTGTTCCAGCTGCTGGATGCGTGCAGCTACGTCATCATGTGGCGGAGGTTGCTCAGCATTTGTGACCAAGATGTTCACTCTTCGAGAGTCGAAAGAGGATACAGTCTTGGTGACTGAGCTGGAGCTCATTCTTTTAGATGAAGAGCTCGAGGAGTGATTACTCCGGTGTCCTTGACTTGAAGGAGCGGGAGAATCTTCTTGATGTCTTCTTGTCCGAGTGACGCTGCGAGTCACCGGTCGTCTGACATGGATTTTAGTTGCCGACTTTTGATGTCTTCTGGTTTTTCCAACCATATGGATAACAGCAACTTGATTGGGTCTTTCTTTTTCAACCCATTTTTTGGAGACCTGAAGTGCATAATGCTGGGTTCTTTGCTTCTCTAGTCTCTTTTGTCTATATGCCACGCGGCGGTGCATACGACGAGTAATTTGAGCTTCGGTTAGCTCTGGCTGCGCTCTGGCAATGAAGGACGTAGTCCCTGGTGCACAGTAGCCGAGCTTGTCTTCTTTGAAGACTGGCAGGGACAGGATCCAGACGCGGTCCTTTGCCCGTCGCAGCGAAGCCTTGAATTTGGCGAGTTCGGCCCCTGTTGAGAGGAAGGGTCGACTCGCAGGAGTGCAGGCCTTTGCAGGTTCTTGCGGAGGCCTTACGATGCACGATTTGATTTTGGGCTTGTAGGAGCAAGCCGGCTCGTGCTGAGTTGGTTTTGTTTGACGGAGGGTAGGTTTCTCCTCTTTCATGTAAGCAAGAGGGTAGAACCGGTTCTCCTTGAGAGGGGCCAGGTATGCTGGCTTTGTAGGTGTTTGTGACCTTCTTTGTTTGGGTGAAGGTCTTGGGGACCAAATCTTTGAGCAGACCTGGTTTCTTGTAGGTTGAGGCTTCGTGGGGTTACCACAGGCTCCAGGTTTTCTGATGGCCGCCTTTGGTGTCGGAGCAGCGACATGTCCGGTGGCAGTTTTCTGCTTCTTGGCAGTTGCGGTTTCTTCTACGGGAAGTGGGAATGGTCCCAGCGACCCGAAGACGATGGTCCGGGGAGTTGAGGTTGACCCGGTGTTCTGGGAGTCGCCAAGGGTGGTGATGCTTTGGCAACTGGCGGGGCGCTTGTAGGTGCGCTTGGTTTGCTTCTCTTGAAGCATCAGCTGGTACTTGTTCTCATCAAAGGTGATGGTTAATGAAGCTGCCATTGTTAGTTTTTGGAAAACTTCTGAAACAAGACCATATCCATTAGTAATCACAAGAATATGGTGATCATAAATGGAAAATATTATGGTTTCGCCTCTTCAAGTCGCCCGAGGGGACATGGCCCAGCCCAAGCAACATGAGGAAGGCAGAAAAGCCATAGAGGGCACAATTGTTCTAAACGCAAGTAGGGTCAGCTCAGAATGAGCGTCCCAGTGACTGCTAGAAGCAATTGTGAACCTTAATTCAAATTACCGAGAAGCAAAGCTCACTCAAGGTAAAATGATATATGGTTGAGATACAAATGTGTCGGTTGCGAATACAGTAGACCCGAAAAGGCGTACTAGGACCGCTAGGCACAAATGTTGCAAATCGCATCCTTGGAAAGGACACGAGATGGGATTTTTGAAAGGTCAAGATTGGATTCATAAAAGAGAGCAAATGGTATTCCAATCTGAGAATGAGCTCAACATTTCTACGAGCTCGAAATCCGAAAGGGAAGGAACCAAAATTTCTCAAGTGTGGATCCAAAAGTGACGGAAGTTTTTTTTTTTTTTTGAAAGTGTCAAGATTGGACTTATAGAAGAGAGCAAATGGTATTCCAATCCGAAAATGAGCTCAACATTTCTGCAAGCTCGAAAATCCGAAAAGGAAGGAACCAGGATTTCTCAAATATGAATCCAAAAGTGATAGAAGTTTTTTTTGTTCTTTTTTTTTTAGAAAATTTTTTTTTTTTTTGAAGATTTTTTTTTAAGAGTTCACATAGATCTCCAATTCGATCTTATGAAACCTCAGTTGATAGATCAGCCCCCAGGTAAGGGTAGGATTACTTAATGAACCCGTTTGGAGGACCCTTGCCTAGAACAGTCTAGCTGTCTCCACACTCTGGACAAGGCTTTTCTTAAATCCACTTTGGTCAAAGAACGCAATTGGTGCAACCTTAGTGGCTTTTTTTGAAAGATTTTTTTATGGATTCATAGAAGAGAGCGAATGGTGTTCCATTCCGAAAATGAGTTCAACATTTCTGCGATCTCGAAATCCGAAAAGGAATAAGCCAAAGTTTCTCAACTTAAACCCAAAAGGGAGAAATCTGAAAAAAAAAATTGTAAATCAGATTTTTTTGTGGATTCATAGAAGAGAGCAAATGGTGTTCCATTCCGAAAATGAGTTCAACATTTCTGCGATCTCGAAATCCGAAAAGGAAGAAGCCAAAGTTTCTCAACTTAAACCCAAAAGAGGGAAATCTGAAAAAAAATTTAAATCAGATTTTTTTTTGAGATTTTTTTTAGAAACGGGAAAGGCTGGAAATAAACTTAAAGAAAGAAACTTCCAAAAATCCCATCTCATGTTTTTTTTTTTAGATGCAAGATCCAACATAGGCCACCAAATAGAATGGAGCCAAAGAATCCAAGCATTGTGTTCTCAAATGAACGGGTCCCACCGGGTGTGCCAGCTTGATGGACCACGCCCCTCCGCTCCTCCTCCGCTGCCATCCGCCCCGGGTCTGTCGGGGTCCGGAAGGAGGGAGAGGGAAGAAAGAAAGGTGGGTATCAACATTTTATGGGTATGCCAGATTTTCTTTTCTACTTGGAATTTAGAGTAGTGATCCGGAGATTCACCTTCACAAGTAGAAAGGAAATCAACTTTTTCCTAACTTTCCATTGCACACATATTTTAAAGAAAAGAGACAAGTTTGTTTTGAATGCCGTGAGAGGTGATTTTCTTTGTTTGCTGTGAAAGGCGATTTTGGTGCCGTGAAAGGCAATTTTGCCGTTAAAGGCGGTTTACAAATCTCATCAATAATGAAAAGACAAGAAATGTGAATTTTGTGTCTCTTTAAGAAAAAATACAATACAATAGAAAAGAAAGAAATGGAATCTAACTTTTCATGCGATTGTGGAAGGACCCGTTCAGATCGACGGTCGTGAGTCATGTAAGGACTCCGCCATCGTCCTTCAGATGAGAACTTTGATGCTTGATTTCTTGGCTTGGCTCCAACCTCAGATTTTTAGAGGATAAGGACCAAGGTAAGGTCCTATATCCGGTAAAAAGCTGAGTAGACGGGCTGAAAAGCCGCATCTAGCCATGTTGGATAGAAGGAGAGGTGGCCTTGGGGGGGTGGCCCCCCAAGGGGCTTTGATCACCTTGTAGTGCTTGTTGCAGCAGAGTTTTCTTCAATAGAGGAGAGTTTGTTGCTGAGGTTCTGGATTCTTCTTGGATTTTTCAGAGAGTTTTTGGATAATTTTTTTCCTTGCCCCCCTTTTCCTTGGAATGGCCTCCTATTTATAGGCATTTGGTAGCCATTTAGGAGAGTTTATGAGCATTTATGGTATTAATGTTCATGATGGGAGGAGTTACAAGTTTTTAATTTCTTGATTTGGTAACTCCTTTTTCCTTGAATTTGATTGGCCGGTGGAGGATAATGGGCATTTAGTTGCCTTTAATCTCCATAATGAGGGGAGTTTCATGGTTTTAATGCCATGAATACTTGGATTTGTAACTCCCATTTGCTTGCTTTTGATTGGGCCGTCCAAGATAATGAGTTAATGACTGTAATAAGTTGCCATAAACAAGTCAATTAATAGCATTAAATAGTCTCCCGGTCACTTGAAGAGTCACGGGCCACGTCACGTCCTTTGGAATTCTTTTGGCGATGATCATTGATGGATCTTCATGTTGATCGACATCGGATGATCATGCAATTTCAGACTTTGATTAATATCAACAAGCCGGCGACATCTGTCCAGTCGATTTCTCGATCGGTCGGGCAGAAAGTGCATTTTCTTGATCGGTCGGTTGACAATTTTGAGGTGTCGGATGATGATTCCATGATTCCGGCGGCAGATCCACGATGTCGACGAAGATCGACGGATTTCATGCTCAAAAAATCAGAATTTGGAAAAATCACAGGGGCCAATCAACTCGGGACGCGAAAGATACCCGAAAAATGGGGTTTTTGGGCGAGGTCCAGCGGCCCGGACCTCCATGGTCGCCGGCGACCATGGGGCTGGCAACCATGGGGTTTGTGCCCCATGGTCGGCCGCCTTCCGGTCGCCTTTTCTTCTTCGTTTTTCGTCGTTTTTCGCTTCTGTTTTCTCCTGCATTTTTCTTGGAATTTCCTCTCATTTATTGGCTGAATTTCCCTCAAGAAAACCTGACGGGAAGCCGTGCAAATCGGATTGCAAAGTTTCCCATTCTCTGAAAAGCCGAAGACTTTGCTGTGGAGAACTCCCGATTTTTTGTCAAGCGTCGAAACTAGGTCAAACGATGTCGGAATGACCTGAAATTCGACGTGTAGCTTCTTGAGCAGTAGACGAGACCAACCATAGGCTTTTGTTCAGGTTTTGAAGCCTCTTGGGGTCCCGCAAACGCTTGACTTTGATTTCACCACGAGGGAAATGTCGAGCTTTGACTTCTGGTCAAACGATGTCCGATTGACCTAAAATTCGACGGGGAGCCAATTGGAGTCATTTTGAGATGATCCACAAGCTCCAAATTGGGTGCCATGGTCCCGGGGTGCTCCGTCGCCCGTAGGCTTGATTTTGTTTCCGAGCATCGAAACTGGGTCAAACGTCATCGGAATGTCCTGAAATTTGATGTGCAGCCCTTTGGAGGTATGTAGAAGCCGCCCATGTGCTCTGTTTGATGAGTGACGACCTCGGTAATTCTCGCTACCTAAGGGCTTGATTTTGCTGCTCGAGAGTTGATGGAGGGTCAAACGGTGTCGGTTTGACTTGAAACTTGACATGTAGCCTTTCGGAGGTATTTTGAGACCATCCATAGGCTCTGATCGAAGACTTGGGGTCCTCGACACTGTCGTCGCCGGGAGCTGCTGCTTAGCTGTTGGAGAAGTGAAGCTAGGCCAAATGATGTCGGAATGGCCCGAAACTTCATGTGTACCTCTCTTTTGGCTGTTTTGAATGACCTTGCAGTTTTTGTTTGATTCTGACAAGATCTGATGCTTGAAGTGGCGCCTGCCTATTTGGGGTAGGATGCAGCTCCATGTAGCTTTTGGTGTGAAGAGGCAAAGTGACATTTTTTGTGTCAGCATTGCTTAGCCTATTGAAAAGCATAAATAGTGAAAATCCGGTGGGGTGATTGGATCACAAGCCGGTAGTGGACGTAGGCATTGAGGCCGAACCACTATAAACCTTTGTGTTATGGGGTATGCTTGTGGTGATTGTTTATATTAGCTTTCGCATCTTGTTTGGTAAATCATCACATGTGACTGGTTTTTTTAAGAAGTTAAAATTGGTCATATTTGTAGCACACCCTATTCACCCCCCCCCCCCCTCTAGGGTTAGGATCCCAGGACTTTCAGCAAGGAGAAAATGCAGTTTTGGAAAATCAAAAGTTTGCTTTCTCCAAAACTCATGAAGTGTCAAAAGAAGGAAAAGTTCCTCATTTTCAAGTTGATTAGCTAGCTAATGGTCAGCAAGTTCACAAAGGGTTAGAAAACTACCAAGTTCCAATGGACATGCAAGGGACATCCAACCATGGAGCTGATTGTCAGTTAGCTTACTCTCACCAAACTCCATCAACATATCAATTTCAAAATAAAGTATGTTTGAATGGATCCAAGTTTCATCAATCCATTAAATTCCAATCAAATATTAAATGTCAAATGAAAAATGACGAAGATAATTTTGTAGTCCCATGCACCCACACCAGCCCCACCAGAGCGGTACGGTTTACGGGTCATGGACGCTCAAAAATGAAACAAAAGACCCTTGTATCTAGCACTTACCCCACCAGAGTGGTAACAAAGACTAGAACTTGGGATGATGTTACCAGGTCCCGTCCTAGTGCTTACCCCACCAAAGTGGCTAAGCTTGGCTGGACACAACGGCCTAGGAAGACTTCAGTGTGGGACCGATTGTCTGTACCCATTGAAAATGCTTTCGAGCCTCTCACCTTGCTTAAGGGAAAAAATGTGATAATGGGTGAAAAGGCCCCGCGGCGCCCCCCTAAGAAAATGAGAGGTCCTTTAGTTGTCAAATTTTCACCGGGCTCAAATGATCCCCGAATGGTGACAAGAAAAAACATGCCAGCAGAATTTGGACCTCGAAGCAAAAAGGATGATTATGACTTTGTTGCAAAGAAGCAGATGGTCCGACCTCGAGTTTTATCCAAGAGCTATAAAAAAAGAATTAACAAATGAGTCAACTCAAGTGGGAATCCACCTATGCAGACTCAATCCCTTCACCAAGTCAAGCAAGACAAAGCTCATCATTATGCCAAAAGGGCTAAGGCAAAAAGGAGAATTGATCCAACCCAAGTCGAAATTAAGGAGCGACCTTCAAATGATGCCGCACCTCAATTGATTGTAAAGCTTAAAGAAAAGATACCATCTGATGAGACAAGTGTACAAATAGCATGCCAACGGGCATCTAAAAAGAAAAGAAGAGCGGCCCACAAGGCCCATGAATTTAAGATCGTACCCATGTGGATCCCCAAAGAGCCCGAATAATCAGTTATGTCGGTCAATATGGTTGGCAAAGGTAAGAAAAAGAAAGAATCATCGGCCTATGTTAAGGAAATGGTGGATTTATTCGATACCCAGCGGCCGCAAACAAGGAGTGTCACGACTGCCAAAGGAAGGAAGGTAACAAAAAAGATCACATTGTTTGGTTTTTGTTTGTTGCATATTTGATGGATTCACATTCACCTTCACTGTCAAATGATCACACACTCATGCTCTTAGTTTTGACTTTGGAAATCTAAGATTCTTTCTTGCATGTGCATATGTTTTTCTAATGGTTTATTCATGCATGTTTTTAGAATCCAAATTCGCTTTTGAAAACCTATTTCTTCATGCATTATTTTGGAAAATCATATTAAGAATTTAGGTTTGTGATTTGCATACATCTTTCTTTTGTAGAATCATTTTAGTATGCATAAAACACATTGGCCTAGAGTTCATGTATTCATAAAACATTTTCTCAAAATTTTGGTAGAACTCTTCCCAGGCCAGTGTGTTCGGTCGACCGACCCCTGCACCCGATCGACCGACCAACTAGCCATTGGCCAATTTGACCGTTGGGCCAGGTCGACCCGGGAGTCATGGGGTCGACCGGGCCTGTGAGGCCCCACCCCTTGTGGGCCCTCTAATTGAGTTTTTGAATACTAATTATTATTAATTACTAGCTAATTATGCTAATTAGTGGGTTAGTGAGGGTAATTAGATATATTTTCCTAAGTTGTAGTTAGACTAGCTTAGTTGAGTTAGTAATTGTGTAATTCTAGGGTTAATTAGTGAAGGGAGGCCCTAGCTAGGGATTAGAGTTAACTATAGGGGGGTATCCGCAAAAGCACCATTCTAGAACCTTCCCACCTAAAGACCCATTTGGCCCCAACCCTAACCCTAATTCTATGCAACCCTAAAGGGCTTTTCAGTCTTTAGCCACCCCCAAATCCTATAAATATAGCACTATTCCCAAGGCAAACCCTACTACTATTCACTCTCCCATTTCCCTCTTCCTCCTCTCTCTTATTTCTCCCTTAGAGCTATGAGTGAGCTACTGTTGTGCTGGAGAAAATACCCTAGGAGCTATTATCATCTTCATCTTCTTGCTTGGCTTGGTTCTCTTCTCTTCTCTATCTCCACAACCTTCTCTTCTCAAAGGCAAGTGCATTATACTTTTAACTTAGGTTGTATATTCTGTTTCATTTGACTCATTTAATTTTAGTTCAGTTATTTTCATGTGTTAGAAACTACATTGAGCTTAGAATAGATGGATGGTTGGACATTGATGGATGGGTTTTTACCCATTTGGAAGATCAATGGGCCTATTTGGTTTTGGATGGAGGGGCATTGTAGTATTTCCATGTTTTATGTTGGTTTAGTGACGTTTGGGAAGGATTAGAAGTGATTTGGTGGAAAAATGGATTAAAAAGGGAAAACCCTGAAAAACTGGTTTCCCCAGTTCTGCGTGTACCCGGTCGACCGAGCACACTGCATTTTTGGAAAAACTGGGTCCAGTTAATTTTCTGCAGAGTTGGGTTTTTCAATGTACCCGGTCGACGGGGCACACTGAATTTTGGGAAAAACAAGTCTCAGTTATATTTTTCTACAGACTGAGTTTTTCAGTGTACATGGTCGACCGGGCCTTGCACACTATTTTTTTGCAGGAAATCAACTAAGAGTTGGTTTCTCTCCTGAAACCAGACATCCTGTGTGCCAGGTCGACCGAGCACACAGGAAATGCAATGAAAAATGTCTGAAAGCTGGGACATCACTCCTTCCAAGGTTTTTGGTGTATGCGGTCGACCACCCAGGCCAGGAGGTCGACCGGACACGCTGGGAACCATAGAAAACAAATTAAAGCTTCCAGGAGGCCTGAACCAGTTTTTCCAGTGCACTCGGTCGACCCACCAGGCCAGGAGGTCGACCGAGCACACTGCACTCCAAGTCGACCTGGGGGTCAACCCCCACTGTACCCGGTTGACCGGGCCCTGTGCCAGGTCGACCGAGCACACTAGGATCAATGATTTTCCAGTTTTTCAGTAGTTTGAAGTTTTGATCAGTTGTGGGGCCCATTGACCATCCAAATGGACATTTATCAATGTACTAAGCCCGAGCCAACGGTGTGGCCCAACCTTGACTCGTGGGGACCACCGATTAGGGTTTTGGTCGTGTAATCTAAGATGATTCGATCCTTAAACATTGTCAATGATGCCCGTAACCTCAAGGAGCACCAAACACAGTATCCATTGGCATCTGAGACTTCATTTAGAGATCTAATTACCGGATATGGACCTGAACCTGAATGTGGTCCATTACTTAGGATTGGACTGTTGTATTTTCCCTATTGATTCCCTTATTTGAAGTTCACACTTCACCTTGTTTATTACTGTCATTCTTAGATCTTTAGTGTAGCTGTTAACTGTTAATTAATGGAAATGGATGACTTGAACTTAGGATATCCTAGATGTGACCCGATGTTATGAATTGAAGAACACTGACCCGTGTCTGTGGCTAGGCGGGCCCTTATTGGGCCTAAGTATGGATTATGTGAAACCTTAGATAGGAGAGGTAGTTTATATTGGGATTATAACTCATGATGATTGAGAATGAGATGTTTATCAGTAGAAATGGATATGTTGCCTCGTTTGGACTGATTTAGACCAGGCCATGCGTTGATGGGCCTTGTTATGGATCCAACGAGTGGACTTGGACGTGGATTGTAATCCATGGACTGATTGATAGTTGAACCTCTTAGAGACTTGGTTAGGACCTTGTTCACGCAAGGCAAAGCCTAGACAAACACAAGCCCTTAGAGTTATTCTTGAGTCGGCATAGACATTCACTCGGTTGATTTAAGCTCAGCCTGTGGACTGATCATCCCCGGCAGGAGCTATTATGAGTGTTGAGGAGCTATCATGATGAGCTATGTTGTTAGACGGACGATGTGATACCGGGTCCGGTCTTTGAGTGATGAGTGTGATGAGATTGATGAGTGATTTGCGGGGTTAGTAATCCCCAGTACTGGTGAGATTCCCCGCCGCGACTGTGCTCAGTATGTGAGGGCCGCGGCATAATATCCCGCGGTATTCCAGCTCGTGTGAATGTGCCATTTTGTAGTAGATTAGATGTTGTATATTTATCCTGATTCCTTATGCTTATCTTGCTCAACTGCCTAGTTCATTTACCTTGTTATTCTTCAAATTATATACCTGTCTCTACTCCTTTAATATCACTACAACAAATTGCACATTTCCCGACACTATTTGCCGATGCAGGGAAAATTTGCGTTGGCAAAAGTCTTATTTCCAACGCTTATTTGGGCTGCGTTGGCAATTAGTGTCGGGAAATGATAGTTTTACCGACACAAGTAAGACCGCGTTGGCAAACGCTATTGAAACCACATTGGCGGTAACAAAAAAAACACCAAAAGAGAGGGAAAGTTTTGCCAACGCGTTTTTATCTAATGGCGATGCAATAATGCGTTGGCAATTATCTTGTTTATTGGCGACGCACAAGTGTGCGTTGGGAAAGGTTTGAGCTTTTATTCGTACAATTGCCAACGTATGAGTTGCGTCCCCAAAGCCCCATTTATGACAAACTTACCTTTTCCGACATTATTGTCCGACACAGTGAAAAGTTGCGTTGGCAAAAGTCAGAGAAAATTGCTTCTTTTACCGACTCAAGTAAGACTGCGTTGGCAAAAGTTGTGGAAAAACTTTCCCGACACTATTTGCCGACGCAGTGAAAATTGGCATTGGCAAAAGTCTTATTTCCGATGTATATTTGAATTGCGTTGGCAAAAGTCACATAGAATTGTTACTTTTACCAACACAAGTAAGACCACGTTGGCATTTCCAACCTCACAATGCAATTAAAAAAGAGATGAAGAAATACCTTCTCAAATGCAATAATCAAGTTGTCTCTTGCTGTAGAGAAAGGACTATCCACTGCCAAACTCTGAAAGTAACGGTAAACTGTGACCAGCTCATCTCCTGAGTAGGATGCCAATATCGCAAGCTATGGAAGGCACAACTTATCCATGCTCAAAATAAGTAAAAAAAAAATTGGCAGATTCATGGTTCAAACAGGAAATGATGCTAAGCCAAAATGCTAGTGCTAGGACAAAAAGAAGGTGATCAATGACGTTTGAGAGAGACAGACAAAGTAGTATATATGGATAGACATGTGCATGTAGAGAGAGAAAGAGGGAGATACCTGATGATGAGGATTCCCATTTGATGGCCAAAGAGAAGCTGCCTGTATGTAGTAACTCGATGCAGCAGCATAATCACAAGTAGAATAGTCCCCCTCACCATATAGACCTTTGTAACGAGCAAGATCACCCAAGTATATTAGACAACGATGACAAGATACCAAGCCTTTCGTCATCTCAGCAGATTTCTTCACATCTTTAGACAGAATAATTTGATTCTCTGAACCCTCAGAAAAATATCCAAGTGGCAGCCCATATTTTGCCCTTATTTTCAAAATCAGGTCGTGATAAAATCCAGTTGCTTCTGAAAGGAAGCCTTTGAAAACAGAGCGTATCTTTTTTATTCGATCAGGTCGAACCGGCCACACCTTTCCCTCCTTTAGATGCAATTGATCCCAGAGATGCCAAAACAGAATTGATGTGTGCTCTGAACTCTTTTATTTGTCTATAGTGCAACTGCCACAAAGCATACTCTATTTCATGTGATTCAGAAAATTCATGGTCCTCAAGTATTATGGCTTCATAATGTTCTCGCATTTGAAGCCATGCGTTAGGATCTGAAGGAACCTTTGCCTTGGCTGCCATTCTCGCATTTGAAGCCATCTACACACAGAGAGAGAGAGAGAGTGAATAATGGATGCAATATATATATATATATATGTGTGTGTGTGTGTGTAGAGAAGAAGACTAGAATTCAACCCAATGCACTTGTTCCATCAAATTTTATGATCAAATTAAATCTCAAGTTTCAAATTGAAAACTTGAACATGAATTAATCTAACTGCAAACTAAGTAGATATGTCCTCTACAACGCAAGAATGCACATTGTAGGTGTGAAAAGGAACACAAGAAGATCCCTGTTTCATTTTTAAGAGTAGGAAAACTTACTTAATTCAGAAGCTGCGACACGAATATAAAGATCTGTTGCTCCCCAATCGCTTTTTACTTCCACATACTCTGCATCCACCAATCTCCCATACCACACAAGACATGTAGGAGCACCCCCATTACTTATCTTAGCATAAGCATAAGCCCTGCAGCTGCAGCTGCTAGCACACTGAGATCTGCACTCCTCTGCACTCGAAGCGACTGCTGTCGACTCGCCATCTGGAACTTTAATCTTCCCCAACGGCACAAACCTGTCGTCATCCTCGCACTGCAATTGCACCTTCCTTACACACCCATCTGACCAATTTGCCGAATTCCAGTTCTCTGGGGATGCCACAGGCTTGAAGCCTGGCATGCAATTGCAAATGGGACTGTTGTGCTTGTCGCAAGTAGCAAATGCGCCACAAGCAGCATAGAGGCTGCATCTATCGTTTGGCTGGAACTAGGTCAAGCCCCATGACTTGGACTCATAGTTCCATATTTGGCATCTAATTTCTCCTGATGTGTCCATAACTAGCCTTGTGTGATCATACAAGGCTGAGTATTCGAAGTAGAGCTCATCGTCGATGTGCCTGGTGATGAAATGAAATAAGAAATAATTGTTCGCGTCAGGGATCTTGTTAAATGTTCGCTCATTCCAGTAACTGCTTTGCCAGTAAGGGACTGATCTTTTCCATACGAAGAACTGGTGTGAATCATGATGATCAATCCCAAACGAGAAGATTCCAGGAGCAGGGTCATTGTTGTTCTTCCATGATCTAAGCATTCGGCTTTCACCCGTCTTTAAATTCAATCTAATCTTCATACCTGGTGTTAGATATGTTAAGCTATATTCAGGAGGTTCTTATTAGAACTCAAAATAGATGTGATTAGAATTTGAATAGGTTTGAATTGGAGTTTGGATTATATCAGAGTATCAAAAAAAAAATAGCAGTTCTTAAGAGTTTCACCTGGTAGGAGAGTATTGGATGGATGATCGAAGCTCTGCCACAAGACTAGTCCTGAATTTCCATCTCTCAATACAAGATTCCCATTATCCAACACTGCAGCATTTGTGGTGTTGTTTGACGATATTGAGACGTTTGTCGACCATTTGGTGCTTTCTTCTCCATCAAAGACGACCAAATTTCCATCACTTTCGATCGAAAAACAACCAGAAGAATCTGCAACTGGGTTATCTGAGTTAGCCACCCAGACGACAGTTTGAACTGCGATATTGTGGTACCATATTCCAACATAGCGATTCGACGAATTGTTGGGGCTGAAGAAGCCCAGTTCAAAGATCTTCCCTGGTGATGTAATGGTCTCTCCATCTCTGATTGGTTTGGTAGGTGTTAATATATCTGCTGCAGTGAAAGATAGTGCTAGCAGCAAGAGAAAGGAGGAGTTGGGAAAATTACAACTTATAGGCATAGTTAAGAAATGCAATCTTTCCGTTGCTGAAAAAGATGGTTTGATAATACATACACAGAGAGAGATAAGACAAAGATGATGGCCATTTTATAAGCTCTTTGTTTGTTTTCTTCTTCATTTCATTGAAGTGGAGAGAGGTTTTTCTAATGTTGTTTCTTGGATTTTTTCTGTTGCAGGCCATGGAAGCTCCATTTACTTTTTTCTTTTCCTTCTCAAAATCAAAACTTTGTCTTCTTCCTTTCAAGTGCTGTTTAAGCATGTAGAGAGGTTGGCTAGCAAAATGTCTGAGCAAGGGACTGATGGGGAAATTCCTTTAGTAATTTTAGTTCTGTGCATATGTTATAATACTATATCGACCTTTTCTTTTTGTTGATCTTGTGTTTTGGCATGTGAGTACTTCACTGATATTAAAAAAGAAAAAGAAAAAGAAGAGCTAATGGGATCTTCAAGAAAATCACAAGTAAAAGGATTCATAATTTGTTTTTTGAATGGTTAGTGAATCCATAAGTTTTGATTTAAAAAAAAAAAAAAAAACAATGCAGTAATTTCATCAGGGTAATATAGAGAATGGAAGAAAGAATCATCATTAGAAAACTCAGAACTCAATAAATATTTCTCCATTTATGAGTCCCTATTGAAGTATGGACTCCTGTCACTGAGAAAATTCATTCAAGTGCAACTGTCCGAAACTTTCTTAGAGATGTTTTAGAAGCATGAAGTGGTAGAGAAAGTACCCTGTGCTGTTGAAGATGAGAGAGAGAGAGAGAGAGAGAGAGAGATCACGTGGGCTTCCTAGTGCAATTTGAGTAGAAAAATGACTTGTTGGATTTTCATTTTCTGCAAATTTAATCTTCACAAAACAGAGGGAAAGTCCATTTTCTGGTTACACAAACATGCCCTTAGTGCCAATCTGCTTTCACATGGTACCATGTATACCACATGGATCCAAACACAAGTCAAACAATTGTCAAGGAGAATTAAGTCCTATCCTCGAAATGCTTTATCTTTCATTTTCTATTTTAAAATATAGGTTCAGGCCAGCAATAAAAACAGGGACTATTGATCTATTCTCTACATAAGTTTTACAATTTCAAGGAGAGTTTTGTGCTCACTTTTGTTGCATTCAGCACTTCTTATATTTACTTTCAATCTGTAAGCAATCAATAATTTATTGTTTGTGTTAGGCTAACAAGTAACCATTATCTTGTCAATTGAAATGTCATGTGCCCCAAGTTTGCTTCTTCTAATTTTGCTCCTTATGTTCTGGTTATTTTGGTTTCCTTCATGTGATGCTTCTCCATATGCTTTATCCAACTCTTACTCTTTATTATGACCTTCAACTGGCTCTAAGGTCTAGCAAATGAACTTGCAAACGCACAAACATAAATCGAGAAAATGAAATGAGACGAAGGGAAAACCAACAGGGTTCTTCACTTCTTTTCCTTGAGTTATCATTAACAACATTTCTTGCCAAATGGAGGATTCCCATGAACAGAATTTTGGACAGTAAATGAAACTTTGGAACTAATTTTTCTTAACTTTCTACCAATGAAATAGTTTGGCATGAAAATTTTGTGGTAAGGAAGAATGCAAAAACTCCGCAGGTGGAAATGCTACTCACTGAGGCCAGACTGTTTGATCATTAGAACACCTCTCTTTCTTCCTATCCAAGTAGTCATCCAATTGGGATCCCCTGAGACAACTTTGTTGCCTGCCGCTGAATACAATTTGCGTGCAGCCGAATCATCTTCATAAGCCCGTAGTGCGAGGTAGTCAAAACCCCAGTGAAGAGAGAGTAGATCACAGGCTTTGAGTAATACTATTGCTAATTTTTGCCTCCTATCATTCATATTCTCGAATCATAAAATAAAATTAAAATCATTGTTACACAAGGGAGAAGTACAAGTGCAAAGTAGAAATGCAGGCAAGGATGTAAACAAGCTGAGATTGAGCTTTGGTTGAACACTAATCCAGCCTAGGTGAGCCGATAGACTTAACCAAGCTCAAGTGCTCATTCTTTATTAGAAATCAAGCCAAGCTTAGAGATGCTCTGCATGACATGGCATAATAAGCTAAATCTCAACTCAAGCTCATATATCTTATAGCATATACTTACAATATACATATGTATATATTTGGCAATTTTCATCCAAGAAACACCCCTCACGTTTCCTGTGAGGAAAAAATCTTAGCCCCCTGTGGGACCTATGTGGATGCATGCCATTCATGATTTTTTATTTTTGTCACCACATTGCCAATGCCAAATCTCGATCCCATGACCTAATGGGGTAACCCGATTGGCTGGGTTAAACTTTCAAATGTTAAGGTGTTCAGATCATACCCATATGGGTCCATCCTAGTTTGAAATTTGAATGATATCTTCCAGTCTCTGCATACCCCATTGATTGACATGAGATGGGCCACACAATTAAGTTGGTTCACATGTTCCATTGCTTTAATCTTATGCAGCTTTGAAAATCCAACCAAGTAAGTTTCTCCCTCCCTCCCTCTCTCTCTCTCTCTCAATGAGATTCACATGTTTTCTTCTAGCAGGCCAGACACACTCTCTCTCTCTCTCTCTTAATGAGATTCACATGTTTTCTTCTAGCAGGGCCAGGACTATCCAGATTTTGTGGGTGTCATTAACAGCTATTTTGGACTTTGAATTGCAGGGCTACATATCTGCTACCATGAGAATAAGGTAACCAATGTGCTATGGGGTTCCAGCCAAGACAGTATATGGACAAGTTCTTTTCAGTATAACAGAGTCGTGCTTAACAGGGACACAGGCAGATAGATCAAGAGAATGGAAAAAAAACTTTGTAAGTATAAACAAATATAATATACACTATACAGATGCCATTGCTGACCCAACCAAAATCCAAATCAATATTAACAATAGACAAGACAAATTAATTACGAAATCAACTCGTGAAGATGTTAGGCTCCGTCCCGAGTTAATCACGATTAACTCTAATTAATTGAGATTAAGGCTAATTAAGCATGTTTAATTGAACTAATGACTAAATGAAATTGAAATTAGCCTAAACATGAAGAACTTAGGCTTAATGAAATAGTAAATAAGATTAAGAAATGAATTGAATGGAAATGAACTTCAAACAAGCCAAACCAAGGACTTTTTCAGAAATACGAATCTATACGTATTTTGTCGAATACGGAAACTCTTGATACCAACATGCGTATCTCGACGAGTACGATAACTTTCATGTTGAACTCGAAGTTGTACGACGAGAAACGGATCAAATGGAACGTCATTTGACTTAAATTGGAATCAAGAAAGAGTAGTGGACTTAAATGTAAAATTCAACCCTTACATATGATAAGATGAACTCATTTGAGTTCATCCATTTCATTCAAACCCTAGGCAACCCCTTTCTCCATCCGTTTCTCTTCTTTCTTCCATTCTTCTGGTCATCAAGTGTGAATTGAGGTAAAACAAGTGAAGAGGAAGCCATCTTCATCCTTTGCTACATCATTTCCTTAGAGTTTTCTTGGAAATTAACGTTCAAGTGGAGGAATTCCATTCTTAAGCTAAGCTAAACAAAGACCAAGCTTCAAACATGGCAAGGATATATATATTTATGCTTGTTATGATGGTTTTTAGTGATTGTATGAAGTAGTTGTTAGTGATTTGAGAGATGTTGTAAAAGTTAGGAACAATGATAATTAAGTTATTAGTTTAATAAATTAGATTATGAAAATTAGGGTTTGATTGAGTGAACTTTTAAGATTTTAGCGGAGTATGGTGAGAACTTTTTTGAATGGGTCTCACTCGTACCCATATATGGATAATCAGAGTCGTTCAAAAAGTTCATACACATTTAATTATGGGGTATCCCAATTTTTTGTTAGAATTGAGTTGGAACCACTGTAAGATTGACCAAATAGAAAACCATGGCTAAAAAAATGTTGTTTTATTAACTTTTTTTTTTTGTTCAATCATACAATAAGATAATCTCAAAATGAGATTTTGGTGGAACTATAAATTTTTTAGTTTATAGCATCTAACTTTTTTGTGGCGGCCTATGCTTTTGAGGCTAAAGATATATTTTTAGCGGGTAGTATTTTTTTGGGTGAACTAAACCAAATTTTTGATGGGCCATTGGATCTCCCGCTAAAACTTCCAGCATTATAAAAGACTCACGCCAAACCCTTATACCTATTTCTAAACCCGTCAGAATTTCTTCTTCTTGTTTCTCCTTCTCGCAATTCCTGCAAGCCAAATCGTCCTTCGGACTCGGCTTCTTCTTGCAACTGCAGCAAGCGAAGTCCTCTTTCTCCATCGTCTTCTTCTTGCAACTGCAGCAAAGTGAACCCGGCTGTCTGTAACTGCAGCAAAAGAAAGGCAAACCTTTCTTCGGAATCATCTTCTTCTTGCAAGAACAGCAAGCAAAGGTATGATCTCTCCCTTTCCATCTCTCTTTATGCCGTCCAGTCCTCCCTATTCTCCCACCGCCCTGCCTCCACCCGCCCACCTCTGCCAGCCAGCAACCCTCCCGCCTAGCAACCCTCTAGTTGATTTCTTTGTGTTGTTATTGTATTGGTAAACAGAAGAAGGAAAAGGGGCCTTCATGCATATCGGATTCAACTCCCAAACATCTTTCCCATCGATTCTCATCTGGATCTCTTCTTTTTCTAGGGTTTTGTATTTTGATCTCCCCATCCATTTTTCTCTGTAATGGGTGTGGTGATCGAGACCCAGGTGTGGGAACCCAGTTCCTTCTCCTTCATCTTCCTCTTCTGTTGTTGTATCTCTTCCATTATCCTTCTTCCCTACTTCGCAAACACCTCTGGAAAGTCCAATTCACTCTTCGATCTGGGGTCGCCTTTTCTGCGTTTTCAGAGGCGTTTCTTGCTCGTTTATTCTCTTGCTTCAGGTCGGTTTTTTTTCTCATCGTCTACTGTTTTCAATTATTGGGTTGGATTGGATTTTGACCATTGATCTCCTCTCTCATGATTTTTTATACAATTTCTTGCCGATTATTGCTATCTTTACAGTTGAGTATGATTTGGGTTTGGTGATTTCAGGACTGTTGCTTGCATTATTGCAGCTTCTGTAATCTGGGTTTGACTGAATTTCTCGATTTCAATTTTCTTATCTCGCTTTAGCTATTTACATGGCGTGGGTGTCATTGATTTTATTGATGTTATTTCTATCTTCATCAGATTCTCTGCTAATTTCATGAAATGGGTTTTTGTTTTCTGGCATTTTGCTTAGTGGGTGTGATTGGGTTTTATTATTTCTGTCTCAGTATGGCTAATTCTATTGATTTCAGTTCAGTACTCAGTTTCTTTGTTAATTTTTTCAATATGCAGGACATAAAATCTCCTGAAATTTTAGTTTATCCATCAGTTCTTCTCCGTTTCTTTTTAATACACTGGGTTAATTGTTTCTGCTGAAATTTTGTTGGTTATAGAGCTCTGTTAAGTTGCTGTTCCCAGTTGATAATGTTTGCTTCTTCACATTTATAATTGAATGAGTCACACAATTGGATGAAGGAGTGGCTTATTAAAGTAAGACTCATGCACTCAGTGAAGGAGTCCATTTTTTGTTTATGAGGGTGTCAAGTATATAACAGTTTTGTTTGAAAACTTCAGTTTTTACATCTTTTGTTTTACTGTTACATTATACTTTTGTCTATGCTTCAAAAGTGGTGATTATTTGTATCTCCCTTTTGCATGTATTCTTCATTACTTAGAAAAGGAAGGAAATTTGCATCTTACGTTTTGATTCTGATGTACTAGATTGTAACACTAGATCATCTATATCAACGGATATGTTTGTCCATATCCTGACCAATCTATTTCAACAGATATGTTTGTCGATGTCTCTTTTGTTTGAAGTAGTCCAACATGTGCTTTAAACAGATTCTCTGAAGATATCATCTACTAGTGAAGCTAGTGTTTATTTTATTTTGGTTTGTTGACCTTGCATGTTCACTCCTACACTAGTTTACCTTTTCTTCTATTTAATAAGGATGAGCTATTTGCTGGTGATTTACAATCATGCACTTTTGAGTTTTGACGTATGATGTGTTTGCTTTGTAAGAAGGAAATTATTTTCTGTGTATAATAAAATGCCAATAGCTGTTTTTCCTACCTGCCCTGCATCAATCCCTGTTCCACACCAATAGGGCGTCAATTTATTTGGTGTCATTTGCCCCTCCATTTTTGTTGCTATTTGCGGTTTGCAGCCATCTTAAAAAAAAAAATTTAATAAATTTTGGGGTAGTGGCCTGATGTGTTTTCTATTTGAAGGAGTGGATTCTGTTGGTAGTGTGAAGAAGACAATAAAAAAAAAAGATGCTATACTACATCAGCATACAAATATTAAAAAAAAACACACACACACAAACACAAATACCCTAACTCTAAAGTCAAAACCAGAAAAAGCATAAAAAGTAGCCAAATCCAATAAATTAGCATATGGCTTCAAATGGGACTCATCATAAATTAGCATATGGCTTCAAATGGGATTCATCATGTGATGATTGAATAAAAATCACTCCTTTAAGTGTATGACTACCATTCATCAATTAGTGCAGTCCTAAACCGAATTGGCAATGGGTTGCCAGAACCCATTCCCAATGTGCTTCCCATTCCATTTTTTTATTTCTTTTTATGATGAAACTTGGATGTAGGTTCCAAACTAGATGCATGCAAAACATAAAATCATGGGTAGTGGAACATATTATCAAAGTCATCATGTGATTGACTGTATTCCAACTCAAAGCATTCAAGGTCATCATGTGATTGATTGTATTCATAATCATATGCACATTTTTTTGTCCGTTCTCTTTTGAGTATTGTGATTAACTTATTGATTATTCAATTTTAAGATATGGACAAGACTTGGATGACACTGGATAGCGAAGATCGCACGGTGCGAATGGGTCGGGAGTATCGTGACGGGGTGAAGTCATTTATTGAATTTGCAAAGGCGAATGCTGGGGATGCTATTGATATTTGGTGCCTGTGTAGGGTTTGCAAGAACAATCGCCGGTATGACTGCGACACTGTGAACTTTCATATTTACCGTTGGGGTATGCAAGCATCCTACAAGACCTGGATTTACCACGGAGAGTTAACACCTCTTGTGGATGACGTTGTCGAATCGGAATATGGGGGTGATAGTGCTTATGAGGATCAGGATGAATATCAAGAAATGATGGAAGACCATTACATCGGAACTTATACCAACGCTGAGGCTATCCATAGTAACGCAATGCGTCACTTTGAAAGAATGTTGGATGCTTCTCAGCGCCCTCTGTACCCGGGTTGCTCTCCAGACAACACTCTGCTAGATTTTGTAATTAAGATGATGGAGCAAAAGGTGGAGAGAAAGTGGAGTAACAAATCGTTCAACAATGTGATGCAGATACAGAAGGCAATCCTACCAAACGATAATTTGGTTCCAGATTCAATTTATGCAGCGAAGAAGATACTGCGTGACTTGGGTCTGGGATATGAGCACATTGATGCTTGTCATAATGATTGCGCCTTGTTTTGGAAGGAGAACATAGATTTAGAAAAATGCCCAGTATGCGGGGAGTCCAGATACAAGCTAAATGATGGGAAAGGAAAGAAGATACTGCATAAGGTTTTACGGTACTTCCCGTTGATACCGAGGTTGCAGAGACTTTACATGTCAAGAAAGACTGCCACACACATGAGATGGCACAGTGATAAACGCAAAGATGATGGAATAGGTAGGCATCCGGCTGATTGTGAGGAATGGAAGGGTCTTGATAAGGAACATCCGGATTTTGCTGAGGAGACCCGTAATATAAGGCTGGGGCTAGCCTCTGATGGGTTCAACCCTTTCGGGGACATGAGCGCGTCTTACAGTATGTGGCCTGTCATACTGATGCCGTACAACTTGCCACCATGGATGTGCATGAAGGAGCAATTCTTCATGATGTCATTGCTTATTCCTGGACCACATCAGCCTGGTAATGATATTGATGTTTATCTTCGACCCTTGATTGACGAGTTGAAGGAGTTATGGGAGAATGATATCGAAACTTACGATGCATCTAGCAAAGAGAGCTTTCAAATGCGTGCGGCTTTGTTATGGACCATAAACGACTTCCCTGCATATGGTAACTTGTCTGGGTGGAGTACCAAAGGGTACAAGGCTTGTCCCACTTGTAATGAAGACTCCTTATCCGTCAGGTTGAGAAGGAAGATTGGTTACACAGGCCATAGATCTTTCTTGCATAAGCGGCACACTTGGCGACGTAGCAAGGACTTTAATGGAAAGGTAGAGAATCGAGTGAAGTCATTGGAGTTGCCATCGGTGGAAAAGGTACAAGCACAATTGGATCGGCTTCCATATACAAGGTTTGGGAAGCACTCTAACAACAAAAAAAGACCACGTGACCCTGAAGACTTGAATTGGACAAAGAAAAGCATTTTTTATGAGCTACCGTACTTTAAGAAACTAAAGCTTCGACACAACATTGATGTTATGCATGTAGAGAAGAATATATGTGAAAGTCTTCTCTGCACAATGGTGGGCTTAGACAAGAAGAGCAAGGACACAGAGTACGCCCGTTAGGACTTGGCAGATATGAACATTAGGCAAGAATTGCATCTACGAAAAAGAAGCAATGGAACACAAGAGAAGCCTCGTGCGTCCTACACATTAGGCCCGAAGGAGAAGGATGGTTTTTATCAATATTTAAAATCGATCAAGTACCCAGATGGCTATGCTGCTAACCTCTCGAGGTGTGTGACCTCAAAGAATGGGAGATTAGCGGGCCTGAAAAGCCATGACTGCCATGTTCTACTGCAGCGTCTCTTTCCGATTGGTATGCGTGGGTACGTGAATAAAGAGATATGCACAACACTATTTGAGCTGGGTAGCTTCTTCGAGGACATTTGCTCAAAGACTTTGAAATGGAGGCATGTGGAAGAATTGGAAAATAAGATAGTTCTCATACTGTGTAAGTTGGAAAGGATTTTTCCACCGGCATTTTTTGATGTGATGGTCCATTTGGCAGTTCATTTACCTCGTGAGGCTATGCTCGCTGGACCGGTGCAATATCGATGGATGTATCCAATCGAGAGGTGATTCCCTTTGTCATTCTTTAAATTGTTGATTAGTATCGAGATGTGATTGTGTTTACCACTCTTTAAAATTTTTCATCTTGATATTGATGTATGTGTTTGAAGGTTTCTGGGAACACTGAAGGGCTACGTTACCAATCGAGCTCGGCCAGAAGGTTCGATCGCCGAGGCATATATTGCCAAAGAGAGTGTTAATTTTATGAAGATGTACCTAAAGGGAGAAGTTCCTGAAGAACGAAATGACGATGGGGGCGAACAAGGCCTAGAGTTGGGTGTCTTCACCCAACGCGTCTGGCCCTTTTCACCTATCAAGAGGGCTCCTAATGTGTCCGATAGGGAACGCAACATGGCCCATTGGTTTGTGTTGTATAACACTCCCGATGTCATACCTTATCTAGAGTAAGTGGTTCAGTTTAACTAATTGTATGCATTACATGTAAACTTTCTAATATTCATATGTGTCACACTGATTTTGTGTCACCAATACCCTGAGTAGGGAGCACAAGAGGCAAGTGAATGAGCGCGGTGGACGCAACATCACCAATTTACAACGGGAAGAGTTTTCTGGATGGTTCAGAGATCATGTATGTATAACAGATGCATAATAAATGTTTTCAACTCAAAACATGGAAATCCAATTTGAACTAATTCTACGAAACTAATGCAGATAAACCAACTTAGGTCTCAAGGGTCTTCAGAAGCAACAGATGCACTGTGGGCATTGGCAAATGGTCCTAGTTGTCTGGTGCATCAATACTCGGGTTGTATGGTTAATGGTATCCGGTTCGTCACCATAGACCGCGACAACCGTCACAAGAGCCAGAATAGCGGGGTGGTCGTCCAGGGAGACCACAATGAGGAAAACATTGACTTTTTCAGTTACTTGACCAACATTTTTGGATTGTCATACATCAATGGTTCTGAAGTTGTTTTGTTCAAATGTGAATGGTATAATACAGGTCATAAATCTAAAATAAATATCGAGGCACATGTCACAAGCATTTACGCTAGGGATCGGTGGTATGAGGAGGATCCCTTTGTCTTGCCAAATCAGGTAAATCAAGTGTTTTATGTCAATGACACCAAATTAGGCCGAAATTGGAAAGTCGTGGAACGGGTCAATCATCGGGGTGTTTGGGATGTGCAAGAGCGAGATGAGGAAAACGAGGAAAATGTGATAAACGAGCCATACCAACAGGAAGAAGCCATTGAAACTGTCTCAGTATCTGTTGCCGAGAATTTTTCCTTTTGTTACACTCGGGATGACATTGAACCAGATATCATCATTGATAATAATGAACCTGCGGCAGATGGCGATGAGCCAATTGCTGGCGATGGTGGTGACGAGGATGAAACATTGGCAGAGTACATAAATGAAGAGGAAACTGACCAGTCCGACCTTGATATTGATTCTGATATGGAATTATGATATGTAAATTTCATTTCTTCATGTGTGTGGACAAGGATTACATGCAATGGAATCGTTAATTTTACTTTCATTTGTTTGCCTCTATTGTGACTTTTTATTAAATTTATATATATATATATATATGTTTGACCCTTTTATATATTTATGATCCCTTTGTCTTTTTTTATAATAGCGGTCCAAAAAATGCCGAAAAAAAGAAAAGCTTATGTTCCTCCTGGCGCATTGTCTCAAAAGAAGAATGCTTATGAGTTGGCTAGAAATAAGAATATTGTAAGTAACATGGCCAGAATGAGTGAAATTGGCGCACGACAATTGGTACAAGCAATCCAAAATCCATCTCGGCGTCAACTCTCTGTTGAAGGTGAGCATGATGACGTCGACAAGGAGTATAGACCATCCGGAAGTAGTGAGGAAGAAGAAGAGTTAGAAGATGAGGTTGTTATATCTAATATCAAAATTCTTACATGTATACTAACTTATTGTGTTATTTCTTGCATGGATACTAACTTTTTGTGTTTTTTTTGTAATTCTTGATTTTATCCTAACTTATTGTGTTATTCAGTTTGCACATATGGCCCCAGGGAGACGTGGACAAAGCCAATCAGCAGGCACTCAAGAATCGGTCCCAGATCGTATTGCCAATCAGTGTGAGATCGGTGCCACCCAGTCCAATGTATCGGGCCAGCCTACTACAGACAGCAGCGTAGGTAAGAAATATTTGACCTTATTATCTTTTCAAACTCATTAGTTCGATTACATTTCTTTATGATTAATAATTCGGATTTTTTTGTGCTGGTTGTAGCATCATCCTCTCGGCGTGTACGGGGTAGGGTGGTGGGCCATGAGTCAAAGAAGAGGATGAGGATTCTAGGCGGTAGGATTTCTGTTCCGCTAGGTGCACAATCGGGGGCTTTTGAAGGTATAAATGCCTCTACATTTGCAATCGAGCTGGGGAGTCATATTCGCAGGCTTGCACCTTTAAACAAAGAAACATGGGGAGCAATTGATGATGGGTGCAAGGAGGCAATCTTTACTGCAGCTGCGGTAATAAAACAATATTATACTTTCTAATCTATATTCATAGGCTTTACTGTTTACTTTTCACACTTGTTGGTTTTAAATGACAGCAAGAGTATGACTTTGGCGACTGGAAGACTGACGCACGTGTAGCAAATGCAATCGGGAAACTAGCGATGCATATCTATAGGGAGTTCAGGGCGGAGCTATACAAAGCTTATAAGAAGTCGTTGGAAAATGGCCACGATCCGAAGCAGTGCCCATATGATACGCAGAGGGCGGCCCAGTGGGTCTGGCTGATAGAAAACAAATGGGAGACACCAGAATGGAAGGTAACTAAATTATATTAACTGATTTGCTTTCGGTACATGGTTTAAATTAGTCTTTACACTATATATTGTTGTTGTTTTAAATATTGTTGTTGTTTTAGCTAAGGGTTAAGATCATTTCAGCTACTGATATTGAGCCCACCTATTATCCACATCCAAATCTATCAATCCGGGTCTCTTTAATAAATTCCATTCACTTCTCATTCATGTGTTTTCCCAACTCTGGAGGAGAAGAAAAAGAAAGAGAGAAGAATGGAAATTAGAAAAATGGGTGATTTTTTATTTTTATTTTTCAAGATTTGGTTTTTCTCCATTTTCTTTTTTCTTCTTCTATAACCCTCCAAAATCTGCAACAGAGAATTAGGTCTTTTCGGGCACGTTCCCTGCATGCCTGAGCCCCAATGTAAGTGACACATCTCCAGTGGATCCAAACATGACACATGATGGTCCTAAATGTGCCCCATTTGCAGTGGTCCCCATCTCTACAGCCCCATCCATCCAACACGTGTCTCCTAGGGGTCCATGTGGGTCAGAGCCCAGGTGGGCCATGATCTGACCCATCTCGGCATTGTCACCCAAGTCAGCTTTGTTTTCCGAGTAGTGTAGTCTATTGATTCAGTGGTCCCCATCTCTACAGCCCCATCCATCCAACACGTGTCTCCTAGGGGTCCATGTGGGTCAGAGCCCAGGTGGGCCATGATCTGACCCATCTCGGCATTGTCACCCAAGTCAGCTTTGTTTTCCGAGTAGTGTAGTCTATTGATTGCCTTGTGTGAGACTGTGGGGTCACTATCCTGGGCATTGATTTCGGATCTTTTGCCTGTTGTTATTGCAGTGGCTGGCATTGGTGATTGTGCTCTCTGGGTGTGGTTGTTTTTTCCATCTCCTTCTCCATCCTCCTCTTCTTTTGACTCTTGTTGGTACATCTCTTCAACCATGGGTTTCCACAACCGGACTCTTGCATTAATGAACCAGTTTGAGACCTGAGAAAGCAAAAGAGTGCAGATGTGAAATAAGGGCATTGATGATATTGGTCAGTAGTATGGTTTGATGGGATGGGATGGGATGTCTCAATTTTTGTTACTATTAGTTTTATGGCTGTTGTTTTCATGTGGGGGTGGTGGATTGGGATGTTTTGTTGATTTGTTAAAAGGAGCGGTTGTTAGGTTCTTTTATGGAGAAAGAGAAAGATAGAAAAAGATGGAGAGAGAGAGAGGGGGGCACTAGATAAAACAATTTTTTAAACAGTAAGGAAACTGTTCAATTTTTTAAAACTGTGGGGCTGTTACTGCTCAGGTTGTATAGATAGACACATGGTTTGCTGGAATTCTCAATTTGGGCAACTGTGGGGCTGTTACTGCTCAGGTTGTATAGATAGACACATGGTTTGCTGGAATTCTCAATTTGGGCAAGTGTGGCCTTTCATGATCCAAACTGTTAGACATTGTGGGGGCCCACAGTGGATGGTTCATTTTTCATGTAAAATTTTCTTTTTTAAGAATGGATTGCGAGATTGTTAGTGATAGCAGTCTTTGAAAAAAGAAAAGGGTTCTCTTTTTTCTATTTTCTTTGTTCAAATTCAATTTCTCTTGCTGAGAATTGTATATTTATGATTTTCCTAGCTGAAATGACCCTGCTGTTCCACATTGCTGAGTTATATCACTCTAGTCACTTTAATGTTTTGATATATCACTCGAGTCCCTGTTGTTCCACATTATTGAGTTCGACTGGCATAATAAATGTAGAAAAAGAAGGTCTGGAGAGTACACATCTTTAGGTTTCGATTCTACTTTTTCTCTAGGGAAGATTGGTTTTCATAGATGAAAATTATAGCTCTCTAGTAAAAATTGGTTATCAACTTTGTTGTTTTCTGAAATAGTTTTTGTGGATTTGGTTGGTCTCTTTGAATTGGGTGTTGGCTTTGTGGTGATTTACTGAACTTTCTTCAAGATCTCTTTCAAATTAAGTAGCCTGTTAGTCTGTATGGGGTGCACAGATTAGATGCCAAAAAAGTTCTTAATTTACTGTTTTTGTTAAAAGAAATGATTAGATTAGTTTTTTCCCTTTTGTTTGAACCCATCATGTCTGATCCCAATCTTAGACTTCTCCCAATGCCCCATGTCTTTTCGACATTGAAAGCAAGCTTGTTGTTGGGCTTAGGAACCTCTCGAATATCACGTTCGGGTCTGCCTCCCGAACTGGTACAGGGGCTGGTGGGGCCACCCTATCAATCACGTCTAGGACCTGCGCCTGAAACTGTGCAAAGTCCTCTGTCTGCTGCTGATGGGCTGTAGTCTGGGCCTCCTGAGCATCAAGGAAAGCCTGAAGAAACCTCTCGAATCGACGCTCGTGGCCGGTCTGCTCGCCGATCGCTATCGCCTCCGGGGGTGCCTCGTATCCAGACATCTATCATGAAAAAGAAGTTGTGTCAGTTCAAGTCCAAAACCTAGGACTACACTGATTCTACCTAATCCATCGCCCTCACACGTATCCCATCACTCGAATCCTCACTACGTCCTAAGGTTTCTAGTGTGTTTTATTTCCTAGAGACCAGCTCAGCTCTGATACCATAAAAATGTAACGCCCCAATTCCGGATACCGATAAAGTCGTTCGAATATCCGAAGTTGGCACGCTACTTTCCAAAAAATCCGAGAACTTCCAAGATCGTAGGCCCGCAGTGAGGTCCAATTTAAAACTTTTGGACGATATACTAACAATAGTTAAATTGCAGAAGCATAACATGTAAGCGGAAGCAATGAGTATCAATATATGTATTAAATGAGAGCTGAACAACAATCTAGTTTAAAAGGTGTTAATTG
This sequence comes from Cinnamomum chago, assembly GCA_038049695.1. NCBI lineage: Eukaryota > Viridiplantae > Streptophyta > Magnoliopsida > Laurales > Lauraceae > Cinnamomum > Cinnamomum chago. Next base: position 90,334,940 of record CP142454.1, on the reverse strand, counting down.
TCAAGAACTTTAAAGTTAATTACATAATTGATAACTACCCTGCTCACTACAAAATTCTCTCAAAATCCCAAAATAAAGTAAACGCTCATAACCCTGGTAATAACTCTCCACCCTCCGGCTTGACATCAGGATCGGCCGGGCCCCATACGTATGTTAGGAATTTTGTAGATTGCAATTTGATGGATGCATAATCATTCTAGCATCATTTGATTTACACACATATGCATTGATTTATAAAAACTTGAAATCTTGTTTTATTCATGCATGGTTTTTAAGAGTTGTAAAAGTTTTGATTTATGCATGATTTGTTTTTAAGTCTTGGATGCATTTGATTTGAAAAGAGTTTTAGAAAATCAAGCTAGCCTATGAGTTTTAAATCTTTCAAAATGTTTTAGGCTTTTTATGGTTCATGTTTTAAAACCCTTAGAATGATTTAAAACATGTTTTTTAAGCTTGATTAAATGGCCCAAAGTTCCACCAAGAAAAACTTTGTTAATTGCAAAAGTTGGAATTTTTTTGGTCCCGGCAGTGTCGCCGGTCGACCGGCGTAGAGGTCTCGGTCGACCGGGAACACTGCAGGGTCAAAGTGCTCCAACGGTCAGAAATTTGACCGTTGTGTGATCCCGGTTGACCGAGACCTGTTTGCAGGTCGACCGAGGACTAGCCGTTGGGCACTTTTTGAGTATAAAATGAGTTCTTTCCTTTGTCAATGGTTGGAGATTTTGAAGACTCTTTTGAGGAGCTTTGAGACAAGACAAAGGGGATGAACTAAGAGAGACCAAAGAGTCATTTAGTGAGCTAAAGCTTGGATTAATGAAGTTAAATCTCTAAGTAAGCTCTACCTCTCTTAATCATAGTTATGTGCTTTGTTTAAATTATTGGTAAATGATATTTAGCATAATAACTATGATGTGTTGAATCCATTCTTCTCCTAATCTTTGATCTAATTAAGATTGGATTCTTCACCTTGGTTTCAATCCAAGTTGTTTTTAAACCCTTCTTAATCATGCTTAGCCAAAGTCTTTGATTTCCTTTAAAGCATGATTCTTTGTCTTGGTTGAAACCTAATTTGTTGTTTTCATTCATTTGAACTTTAGTTAAATCTATTTGGTTTTTGAAAACAACATTGCACATGCATCACATGTTCTAAGTTAGTCTTTTTCATACAACTTGTGAGTCTTTGATTTTCATGTCATTAACAAGTTGATTTTCATACATGTGATTTGCATTAGACTTCAATCAAATCTTTCATGAGCTTTAAACTTTGAAATGCTTTAAGCATATTTTTGATTGAGCTTTCTTTTTAAACTTGATTGAAGTTATCACACACACACACACATCATGAGCATACACATTTGCATTCATTTAGTGTTTGTGTGAGTTTGTTATTCACTTTCATATTAGCCTATTTAAGAGGCAATTTCATTGTGCTTAAATTGTATCTCTTAGAGTGATCTTTTGTAAAGACACCTTCTTTGAGAAATCTCTTTTGTAAAGGTTATTGCTTAGCCTAAGAAAAGCATTGTGTAAAGGTTATTGCTAAGCCTAAGAAAGCATCTTGTAAGGTTATTGCTTAGCCTAAGAAAAGCATCTTGTAAGGTTATTGCTTAGCCTAAGAAAAGCATTTTGTAAAGGTTATTGCTTAGCCTAGAAAAGCACATTGAGAGGTTGTTGTTTAGCCTAGAAAAACAACTTTGTAAAGGTTATTGCTTAGCCTATTGAAAAGCATAAATAGTGGAAATCCGGTGGGGTGTTGGATCACAAGCCGGTAGTGGATGTAGGCATTGAGGCCGAACCACTATAAATACTTGTGTGATGGTGATTGCTTTGTGGTGATTCTTTTGTTAGCTTTCGCATCTTGTATGATTAATCATCACATGTGACTAGTTTGTTTTAAAGAAGTTAAAATTGATTAAAATTGGTCATAATTGAAGCTCACCCTATTCACCCCCCCTCTAGGGTTCGGATCCCAAGGACTTTCAACGTAGTCTCCGACTACAGGCGCCTCAACTAGCGCAAGCGCATCCTCTGCGAACTCTGGGTCAAAGCCTAAGCACCAAAGATGGGTCAGATCTAAAAGATCTGGCAAGTCACAGTATACAAGTAACATAGGATATATATATATTCACTACAACAAAATACAGTTTTTCCAACGCGGTCACCGCGTTTGGAAAAATCAGAATTGCGTCGGGACAGGCTTTACCGACGTAGTACAATGCGTCGGCACCACGTCGGCAACCAAATGCCTGGAAAACCATTCCCGACATAATAATGTTTAGCGTAGGGAAAAAATGGTCATTTACCGACGCAATGGTGCGTCGTCCCAACCGTCGGCAATTCCAACAGCGTCGGCAAAACATCGAACTTAGTGGTCAACCTGACTTCACTGCCGACGCTAAACAACGTCGGTTAAACATTTGCCGACGCTAATAGTAGCGTCAGAATACGTCTTTGACGGCGCATACACAACGCCGGTAATACATATCCCGACGTGTTGAAGCGTCGGGAAATGTCTTCAACGACGCATGTAAATTACTTTTAGCGACGTAGGGAATGCGTCAGGCAATAGATTTACCTAACTGCTGACGCATAACAACGTCGATTATACATTTGCCGACGCACATACGAGCATCGGAATACATATTTGACGACGCATACACAATGCCGGTAATACATATCCCGACGTATTGAAGCATCGGGAAATGTCTTCAACGACGCAGGAAAATGATTTTTAGAGACGCAGACAGTGCGTCGGGAAATAGATGTACCTAATTTCCAACGCATAATAACATCGGTTATACATTTGCCAACGCACATATTAGCGTCGGAATACATATTTAACTACGCATACATAATGTCGGTAATACATATCCCGACGTGTTGAAGCATCGGGTTATGTCATTAACGACGTAGGAAAATTACTTTTGGCTATGCGAAGAGTGCGTCGGAAAATAGATTTACGTCATTGCCGACGCATAATAACTGGTCGTGCTGTCGCCGGCACCCAAATATAATAAAACCTTTACTCCAAAAAATATATGTAGTATCGCGAGTAAGGATCGTTCCCACGGAGAGTGTTTAGTCAAATTTTATGCTATGTGATCAAGATGAGGGTTTTGATTATACTTAAAAAAATAAAATAAATAAAAGCAAATAAATAAATAAATCAAATAAATGGCAACAAAGTAACGAGTTCAATCAAATGAGAAAGCATTGGTCAAAGTTAACATCCACCATCGGAAATTCAATACTGATCATTAATGCAAAAATAAATCAATTAACACTTTGAATATTCATCGTTGGAATTAAATTCCTACCTCCTTAATTAGTTAATTAGAAAACACGCACTCTAATTAACCCTAATTACTAAACAACCTAAGACAAGCGCTATAGATTTAATTTAGCAAAAGCATTAAAATCAGAGAGATCGATGAACCCAAATAACACAAGCACACGCGGTTGCATTTAATTTAGCCAAGTGTTCTTCCTAATATCTAATACTTATTAACGCAGTAAATTATTAAATATCAGTTGCTTCACAAATTAGAGGGATCAAACAATTACGGATTTGATTTCTAATTTAGCTTTAGATTGCAACGAAAAATATATACTAGTATGCATCCTAGCAATTAAACGAAATAATCATGATAATAAATTAAACATAGAAGAACAACCCATATTCAAAGCATAAATTAAACAATGAAAATAAATTAGATCTCACAGTATTTATTCCGATGCTTCAGTCTCCTTCGACCAATTAAAGAAAATTAGCCACGCAGGGCCATGCTAACTTGCAAAATAAAATAATCTAAATGGAAAAAGAATGGAGAAAGAAGAAGAGAGAGAAAAAGAAAGAAAACGTGGGATGGAGAGTGATCGTTGGTTGCCGATGGTCCTCTGTGAATGGCGTGTTTGCTTGTATTTATAGAGAGGTGGGTTGGAGTTGGAATAGGAGAGAAAAATTTGTAAGTGGGCCCACCTGATGGATCGTAAACGTTGAAGATGGCTTTGAGAATTTGAGATGGATTAGGAGAGAAACTCTCAAACAGAGAAGGAGAGTGACGTGAGATGAAAGAGGGAATAGAAAGAAATCGTTGGAGACTGAGATTGAATGCAGCCGTGAGTTTTGAGGGAGTTTAGTAAGTGACATGGGATTGGAGATGGAATAAAATATTTACTTAAATGCTAACTTAGTCAAAATCTCCTTTTTGACTATATCTTCTCACTCGAGCTTCTGTTGAACTCGACTCAAGAATTAAAGTTGCACCATTTTTCGTTCTACACAATATGAGCCCAATATTGGATGTGTTTCAACGAACTTCTGATTTCTTCAAATTTACCATAATGCCCTTCTGCTTGATTTTTCACCCATTTAGCATCAAATACGAGCACCTCTCTTGCAACTCAGATCTTGAGGCAGCCGATTTCTGTCAAAACTCAAAACATGAAAGTTGTAGATCTTTTTCTTGGCGTTCCATAGCATCTTGAATCATCTCAATTGGAGCTCAGATGAGAGAGTTATGCCCAACTTGCGAAGCGATGTGAAAATTCATCTAAAATCACCCAATTAGCTTCGTTTTGCGTTTAGCCCTCCAATTGCATCCTAAATCAAAATATAAGAATAATGAGTACATTTAGGCATCAAATAGGTACAAAGGACTAAATATTAATGGAGAAAAATATAATATTTTTCGTTCTTATCAATAACGTCGGTTATACATTTGCCAACACACATACTAGCGTCGGAATACATATTTGACGACGCATACACAGCGCCAGTCATACATATTCCGACGTGTTAATGCATCGAGAAAAGTCTCCAACGCGGGTAGGAAATTTACTTTTGGCGACGCAGAGAGTGCATTGGGAAATAACTTCTCTTATCAATTAAGAAATAATTGAAAAAATTAGGAAAAATTCCTGTACAATATTTTCCTGTTCAAATCTACATTTTCAACATTGCACAAGCATAAGCATTGATAAACGACAAATAATCGCACATTCATCATGTAACAATAAAAAATAATGACTCATCAATAAACTAAAACCAATCATAAAACTTGTCCATGCCACATAAAATGTAATATCCACTATAAAAAAAAGTCAAATATCTCAATAAATTAAATCTCAACTAAAATCTAATCATCATCAAATATCCAAAGTACACCATGAAACACGGCCAGCAAGGAGCAAAATGAACTTGTTAGAGGGATGACCCATGCCAATTCATAAAACCATCAAATCCTTATCTTTCGGAGGAGCCCGAACCATCCATACCGACCCGGGAAAGCAGCAACTGAATCTGACTCTGCATTTGAACCTGCATAGCTGCCTGATCTTGCATTTGCTTCTGCGAGTCCTCATACTGTCGCCGCAACTCTTCTCTAAACTCTTCTTGTGCTTTCAAAGAATCAGCTAGTTGCTGCCGTAGGGTGCTTATCTCAGAAGACATCAAGATACCACTAGAAGATGATGATGGGCCCCTTGAGCGGTACCCTTGCCTCCTTGCAACCCTTTTCCCTAGTAGATTCTCGATCACCTGTTGCTCAGCCACTAGAGAGTTAATTTCAGGCTGCGACAGTGCATCTTCCATTCTTCGCTGCATTATCAAAGCATTCAAATATGTCATGTAATTAATATATGTTAGGCAACTGAAATAAGAAAACAAAAATCCACGCAAAGTTTGGTTATGAAACAACTCACATGTGTTTCCTCAGCATGATCTGTGATCCATTTGTTCTTCTTCTTGCTATAGTGTCGTTGTCGATATAAATCAGGTTGAGATGGAGGATCCTGTTGCTCGTCTGCCTGCATGATCGAGAACTGGGCTGCAAATGATCGAGATCCAGATGTATGAAGCGTCTTCACTTTGCTCCAGCTCTCTTTATTCCTCTGTGACTTGCGCTGAAAATTACAAGTAATAGATAATGAATTGAGTAAGTAAATTTTTATAATAATGGCGATAAAAATATTTATAAATATTTATAATAATAGACATAAAAGGGCACACACACACCTAAAAGATAGGGAGGCCAGAAACTCTTGGGATCTTTATGAGTAAAAGCCTTGTTCGCATTGTTACTTCCCACCAATTGGGGTCATTTCCATGTTAGAGTGACATGGAAATTGTTAGCTCTTACTAGAGTTAAAGCATTCTGTTTCATCGGACAGATACTTCATATAAAATAAACTTTGCAATTCCAAATAGTTGTTTTTGTGTTGGTCTATGGAAGAGTCAGTGGGTCATTTATTCATTCATCAAAGTTCAGCAATTTGGAGTTTCTTCTTGTCATTTGTAGCATCTTTTCTACTTCCTATTTTAAAACAGCATCTTGCATAAATTCAATTCAAAAAAGAATAAAATGCACGAGAAACAGAAAGAACAGAAAACACAGAACAAAATGAATCTAACATACCCCATTTAAAATTATTACATAATTTGTAATTTGTAAGTATGATCAAGATTCAAGAGCACAACAATAAGGAAAAAATGGCTAATTAATTAAATACTAGATTTTTTTTTAAAATAAGAACGATTGCATCTCCTTTCGTAGCTTATTCGTGATCTATGTTTTGGGTATAATGCCCTCACACCCATTTATTTCTGTTGGATATGTATTTTGTATTCTCCCGGTCTTTTTTATGAAAATTATCCGTTACCATTCCAAAAATAAATAAATTAAATACTATATTTTTTTCAACAGTGCCAATCATTATGAAATCAGAATTTAAGGCAGAAGTATTTCAGTCAAAACCGAGAACTTTTGGCACCAAAACCAATCCTTGAGACAAGCATACCTGATAATATTTGCTACAAAAAAGGTTCTACTCAAAACTAGGAAATCATGCTCCATCACTTGATGGAGGCATAATCCTAGTCCTTAACCTGCTTCAAATCTTCTCTTCAGGAATGATCTCTTCGCTTGATAATTCTGGCAGCGCATCGTCGGAAAATGGCAGCGTAGTTCTCTCTCTTTTTTTTTTATATCAAATTCTGCAGAGTTCTTCCTTGTCTTTGTTTTGTTTTTTTTTTTTTTTTTCTTTCTTTCTTGCATCAGGTAGTGGCCTTTTATAGGCTTCTTGGAGCCATCTCCAAGCCAGTTGTTGCCCCACGTTCTCCATTTCCTACCCATTTTCTCTAGCTTAGAGTGGATGAACACCACATGTCCTCCTTTAACTAACTACCTTGCCATTTCTTATGATCGTTTGCCTTCATCTCATGAGTGGGTGACATTTTCAACATGAGGTGGTGGCATTTTCATCTAAAGAATGGGTATTCCTCTTAGACTCCACATGTCATTTAACCACATGTTTGCAAAAGATCTAGCTCCCATCACATGATTGATGTTCATACAATTTTTGGTAACGTGACTAAAATAATAGCCTGCCCATAGTCTATCAAATTTGGTCACATGGATTTGATGACATGGTCACCAAAAATTGGGTTTAACTTGGACGACATGGTCATAAAAAAAATCAGCTTAGCCTTGTATTAATTGGTCCCAACACACTACCACATAAATTTGGGAGAGTCTGATGGGTCATGGAAAATTAATTGGCTAGAGATCCACTACCAGTCATAGGGTATAACATGGGGTGTGACTCACATAAACAGGTGGCCAGTTATTAATTTGGGAATGAGCCTAATGGCTAAATGGATTTAGGCATGTCAATACATAAGTGAGCCCAATGCATCGCTGGGTTTAGGACAATCTAAACAGGTCCTGCGACAGTAGATTTTATGTCTCATTGATTGTCATTTTTATCTTGGGTCAGGCCTAGGCCAGAATTTAACTTTGGCTTAGACCAAGATTGGTCACATACTTAGGCCAGAAATGACCCTTCTCTATTCAATCAAAATTGGCTGTATGGACTAATTCATATGGCTCAGGCCAGAAATTGGCATGGATTGGCCACAAATAGGCATGAATTAATTCATATGGCTCAGGGCAGAAATTGGCATGTATTGGCCACAAATTGGCATGGATTAATTCATATGGCTCAGGCTTGGACCATCATCAACAAAGATTGGTCACATGGCCTGGGTCAGAAATTGATTTGAGCCTGATTCAGCCAAAATTGGTCATGTATTTTTAGGCCCAAAAAATTAGCTTGGACTTGAATCAACCAAGGTCGGTTATGTGGCCTGGGTCAGAAATTGACTTGTGCCTGAATCAACCAAAATTGGTCATGCTGTTTAGGCCCGAAAATTTAACTTGGGCTTCATTGGACATGATATGGCTGGCTTGAACCTATATTAATCATGTTAATCTCCCTCGTTAATTTAAGAGATTTTGATAGGACCCACCAAATTCATCAGGGTACAATTCCATGCCATGTAGTGATCACAAATCATTGGGTTGGGGATGGGTCCGATTGATTTAGTCCCACTTGATCAAGATCACGCTGGATACGGTCCAAGTATTGATGGTGATGAATATATATATTTTATCTTCCAACAAATGCCCCCTTCGAGGATCGCTGACAAGGAGTTTTCTGGTGCAGGAGTGCCTCGAACTTTTCGCGTCACAATTTCTCCATATGGGCTTTCTCATTGGGCCCATCCGTTTGAAACCGGAACTTAAGCCCAAAACCCATATGTGGAGAGAAATCTTCTTATTGCAAAACTTCAGGACTCCAAACCGAGGCTCTGCAATTCTTCACCCTAACTCTCTCCACGCATTAGAGCATTTTTATTTTCTTCAATCGTTTTCATCCCTGATCACGTCAAGCTCATGTCAAGGGGGTATGTGTAGTCTTTTATTATTGTTCTTGTTTCAACCATTGAACTGATTTCAAGAAAGGGGGTATGCAAGCATTGTTCTTGTTTCAACCGTTGAACTGGTTTCAACAAAGGGGGTATGCAAACTTGATGTATGACCTGTTAATTTTTATTTTTTTTTAAGATGCAAGGATATAGTAGACAATTATTGTGTGGTTTTTTTTTCCCTATATGTTTAAGTGTTTTCAACGATAGAAGGGTTTTTTATGTGCCTTAGACCATGACAGGGGTGAGCTTTCCATATGGTGAAGGCTTACCAAAAAAAAATTTCTTCCACTCAATACTTTCTCTCTCGTGTACACATTTGACCAAGTCTAGTCATGAAGGCCAATTTTAGTGTTCTGACGTTTACTTTGCCATATGCTCTCCCTTTTTTTTTTACTGTTCTTTTTTTTTTAGTAAACAAGATTATTGTACCAGATGATCATTCAGACCAAGATTTAGCCAAACAGAGAACTGATGAGGCATTAGCGAGGGAGAGAGCTAATATCTTAGCCACCAAGACCATTAGTTACTACAGAGTTATGGCAGCCAATATTACATGGAACAGTCGAAATAAAATAGATAGCCTTTGAAGGTTGAAATTTTTATTTGGCGACCACTATCCTAACGAGGACATTCTTTCAGAAAAATCGACCATATCATTTACACATGAAGGAGAATTATACAATACAAGAAGCAAGCACCACATGACTAATTCGTTGAAGACCCTCTCATCTCGCTATCAACGAATTGATAGTGGTATAATTTGGACTCCGGGTGCTCGTGATATGAAATTTGGCATTTTCAAAGAGGGTGGTCTGGATTCCAGAATTGACTCGAAAAGGATTGTGACCACTATGCTTGAGCCAGCACTCATGATGAATCCAATGAGGCCTTGTTCACAACTTCAACCCCTAGCTGTTTTCATCATGAATGGTATGGGAGGTTGGAATGGTGAGTTTAAATTGAAGGGCTGGTATCATATTTTTCGTGCTTGGTCGGTAAGGACTGATCAGATAGTTGAAGCTTTTGGACATAGGCTACATCAAGTTGGTCTCTTGAAGGCAATACGGGCCACCCGGTACAACGTTGATTACTACAATGGAGTGTACCAGGCCATGTTGGAGACTTTTCTTGCAAGGTCAAATACTTGTGTGGTGCCAAACGGAGAACTAGGATTCGCAGTCCATGAAATGGCTGACATTTCGGGTCTCCCTGTGGTTGGAGATTTGTATGAAGAATATGTCCCAACAGTTGATGACACAAAAGGAGAATCAGAAAATTTTAGACTCTTATATGCAGACTTGTTACATGAATATACTTCATTATCAAATGACAAGGGATATGTCGCGTCTTCTTCATGGCTTGACAAATTTAGGCCTGATAAAACAAGGATTAGACGCTTCAAGCTAAAGCCAAAATTCTAGTCCAATTTTTATGAAAGTTCAATGGGTTTGTAGTTCAAACCACGGTTAAATTTCTGGGCCTAAAAATACATGACCAATTTTGGTTGAATCAGGCTCAAGTCAATTTCTAACCCAGGCCATGTGACCAATCTTTGTTGATGATGGTCCGGGCCTGAGCCATATGAATTAATCTATGCCAATTTCTGGCTTGAGCCATATGATTTAGTCCATACACCCAATTTTGATTGAATAGAGGAGGGTCATTTCTGGCCTACGTATGCGACCAATCTTGGTCTAAGCCAAAACTAAATTCTGGCCTAGGCCTGATCCAAGATAAAAATGACAATCTATGAGACATAAAATCCATTGTCGCGGGATCTATTTAGATGGGCCTAAACCCAGCGATACATTGGGCTCACTTATGTATTGACATGCTTAAATCCATTTAGCCATTGGGCTCACTCCTAAATTAATAACTGGCCACCTGTTTATGTGAGTCACACCCTGTTAAACCCCGACCCAAACCAATTTGATTAGTGTGCGACTAGTATGTGTTTAGTCCTAAGTGGGTTTAGTTGTCGTTGGGTTAGAAGTAATTAGTTTTTGCCTTGGACATAACTTTGGGAATTTTGAGAACGATTAGTGTTAGTCAGACACACTCAGGGAGGCCTGAGTGCACGTGTAAGCTTGGGAGGAACATATCGATTTCCGTGTAATCATGATTTTGGTTTCATTTGAATGATTTTTCTATGTGTTACAACTTTCGTCTTAAGCCCATTCATGTTTGAAGCCCAAAAGCCCAAGTTCTGGCCCAAAAAAGGGTAAAGTGGTCTTTTTGCACAAATCTGGACACAATTTTCGAGATCTCAAAACCATGTCAAAAATATACTTTTTGGAAACTAGATATTTCGAGGATCGTTTTATCCTTCTTCGTCGAGTACATTCAAGGCCCGCAAGAGCATGTTTTTATTGATACAAGATTTGGCCATTTGGGCCCCACTTGCAAATGTCTTAAGTCAACCCATCTCTTTCCCCTCTTTACTCTTTTCATTCTAAAACCAAAATCCTGCAACTTTCTTAACCTAGGGCTGAAAATCCCTTTTTCCCCTTCCACTTCATTCCTCTTGCATGATCTAGCTAGAGATCTCCAAATAAAATTCCAAGACCATCATCTTCTTCCTCTCCTTGCAAGCTCTCTATTGGTACAAATTTCTTGGGGTTTCTTGTGGGACAAGCTCTACATTTTCCTCATCTCTTCTTGTTTGGCCATTTCTAGGTAAGAGCTTTAACCCATATTTTTCATAAAGTCTTTTTAGTTCCTTAAAATCTTGTTTTTCATGTTACGAACTCCTTTGGTAAAATGAGTTTCTTGTTTTCAAGATTGAGTGAGTTTTGTGTGGTTTTCATGGGTTTCTGTAGTTCTTTGGATTAGTGAGTGAAGTGCTTGGAGAAGTGTGAGACATCTTGGACTAAGGCAAGTAATCTCTATAGGTTCAATGTTGCATGTGTATTTTGATTTCATTGTTATTTTAGGAATTTTGCATATAAATTTGTTTACAAGCTTCATGATCATGTTTTCATTGGATTGGATGTTTGAAATGGTGAAAATGAACCCTTGGTGAGCATGAAGGCTCAAAGGATTGTATGTGACTTAAGGATGAGAAGAAGGAGAAAAAATGTGTGGGAAGTTGTATAAGAGAAAGGCTTTTTCTGCACTCAGCGAGCACAGGCAGAAGCTTGTCCGCTCGAGCGACCCTTGGGTCCGCTCAAGCGACCAAGCCACTGCTTGGTCCGAGAGCAGACAGAGAGTTGTCCGCTCGAGCGAACTGCCCACTGTCTAATCTGGAGCAAGACAGAGAGTTGTCCGCCCGAGCGACCTTATTGTCCGCTCGAGCGAACTGTCTCGCTCGAGCGAAGTGTCAATATCTTACAAGTTCCGCTCGAGCGAACCTGCCAGATTCAGGAAGAAGAATTATTTCATTTGTGTATTTTCTTGAAGGTTGAAAAACTAGACTATGTTAAGGGTTTTGACTTGACATTGTGTAAATGGAACTTCGAAATGCAACCCAACTTCGGGGACACCAATTCTTGTATATTCCGACATTTGGGATTCCAAGTACACAAAGGTCAATTAGTAGCCTTAACACATGCTTGTCAGATTTTGTATTTTGAATTTCCATCTTGGTACGATAAGTACCATCGTGCACTCGTTTTGAATTTCAAGTATAAGCTCGTTTTGAAGATTTGTTTCAAGAATAAGGGGATCACTTCCTAAGCGTGATATGCATATTAATTATGCCTTTTGCTAGTTGTGTTTGTTATGTTTTGGATAAGTGACTTTCCCCCTTTTTATCTCGACATGTTTAGACCGTGTTTCGCGTGTTTTGTGCATTCATGAATCTAAGTGAACACCACTGAGCTTGGACTGCCCTTTCAGTTTGATCCACTGTCTGGGGGTCCTTAAACAAGTGGACTGTCTGCAGACTGGTCGTGTATTTATTACACATCGTGCGTGTCCGGTTCCGCGGCCGGAAATCCCCGTATATGTGGGAATCATGTCGTGGTTATATTATGTATATCGTGCTTGTCGTGCGTGCTTGCTCTTTTCATTATAAATGATAGAGAAAGGATGGGCTCTTTGAGGATTGTAACTATTCATGATATTATATGTACTCATGCTAGTTTGTTTTAATATCTCAGTTTTTTTTGTATTCTCGAAAATGTATCTCAGTCATTGTAGTATTTCAAATCAGGGATTTGTTTATATGTTTTCTTATCACATTATTTGTTTCATGTTTTCACCTAAATTGATTACCTGCCAAACCATTGTGTTTGACCCTTGTTTGTTGGTGCCCAGGTGCAGGCGACGTTATCTTTGAGGAGGAGCGTCCGGAGGAGGCTCTTGAGCCAATCCCTGTTAGAGAGTGGCAGCCCGACGACGTCAACTAGACGTTGGGCGGGTTCTTGAGTTTCATCATTTTGTCATGGGTTTCTTTTGTTATTTTGAGAATTTTATTGGCCTCTGTTGGCCTCTCTTGGGTTGTAACTAAAACTTAACTTACTTGTGTAGTCTCGTAACTTGAATTCTAATGGGAATGCCAAGTTAACTCCTTTCTTTTGATACTATGTCTTGTTACTATTATTGTTATAGCACTTAAAAATTTATTAGTGCTTATCTTGATGTGATTTGTTACACGCTTCCGCAAACTTGATCGTGTGAGTCAGATTCCGCGTGTCTTAGGAAATCCTCACCGCGGGAACCTATGGGAAAACATAACGACGCAATCATCAACACGTCGCGGGCCCGGGATCCGTTCCGGGGTCGCGACACACCCCATGCTATCCCTATGACTAGTAATGGATCTTTTTCCAATTAATTTTCCATGACCCATCAGACTCTCTCAATATGTGGTAGTTTGTTGGGACCAATTAATACAAGACCAAGCTGATTTTTTTTTATGACCATGTCATCCAGGTCTAACCCAAGTTTTGGTGACCATGTCATCAAATCCATGTGACCAAATTTGATAGATTATGGGTAGGCTATTATTTTTGTCACGTTACAAAAATTGTATGAACATCAATCATGTGATGGGGGCCAGAACTTTTGCAAGCATGTGTTTAAATGACATGTGGAGTCAAGAGGATTACCCACTCCTTAGATGAAAATGCAACATGGGTAATGCAAACGCATGAACCGATAGTCAACATGAAGAAGTAGTAAATACCCATAGGAAATGGGTAACGAATATGGCAGCAAGAGGACAGGTGCTGCCCATCCATTCCAAGCTACAAAAAATGGGTAGCAAAGTGGTGAACGTGGGGCAGCAACTGCCTTATGGATGGCTCCAAGAAGACTATAAAAGTCAACTACTTGGTGGAAAAAGGACAAGGAAGAACTCTGCAGAATTTGATATATAAAAAAAGAAAGAGAACTACGCTGCCATTTTCCGAGGATGCGCTGCCAGAATTATCAAGTGAAGAGATCATTCCTGAAGAGAAGATTTGAAGCAGGTTAAGGACTAGGATCATGCCTCCATCAAGTGATGGAGCATGATTTCCTAGTTTTGAGCCAAATCCCTACATTTTTTTAGTGTTTATTTGCATTTCATGTAGAGTGAGAAAACGGGATTGCATGTGTAGAACCTCTCTTTGAGTCTACATTTCCTATATTTTTTTCTCTGAATTTTATTGCTTGTAGATAATGTGTCATTGTAAATTCCTATTCATGAATACAAAAAAAAAAAGAATGAATTGATATCTTTATCAGTGAATATTCGTCTCAAGTTTTTTATTTATTTATTTTTTTTTTGTTCTTTTTTTTATAGTAATCCATAAGTCATTCAGGTAAGGGCCGTCATCATCCAATATAAGAAAATGAGTGTGCACAACATACTTAGCTTCTTGAGGATGTGACTTCTGTTTGACTCCCACCTGTTGAAAATATGCTTTGGATCAGTACAAATTATTTCATCCTCAAAAACCCATTCAGACAAGTATCTCTATATGTTCCAAAATATGATTGGTGAAATAGTTTGTCAGAATTACTGATTTAAAATTTCATGAGCATTTTATTAAGTAACAGTTTCTATTTATAATTAATTCACAAACCATCCTGCATCAAATGAGCATATTAGGTTCTACAAACCCATTGAACTTTCATAAAAATTTCTGCCCGTACAGAATTTTTGGCACACCCGGTGGGACAACAGCTCACTGTTTATTTCTTCTTTTCAGGTTGCATAACATAAAGTATCTCAAGTTTGTCATCAAGTTTCATCAATGGCAACCAAGCTTGTCATCACCTTTGATGATACCAAGTACAAGGCCTACCTAGAGGCCAAAGTCCAAGCAAGAAACTCCGTGCAAATGATCAAGACCCATGTAAGGACTGCAAAGAGAAGGTTTGAAGAGTTGCAACGAGAAAATGCAGTTTTGGAAAATCAAAAGTTTGCTTTCTCCAAAACTCATGAAGTGTCAAAAGAAGGAAAAGTTCCTCATTTTCAAGTTGATCAGCTAGCTAATGGTCAGCAAGTTCACAAAGGGTTCGAAAACTACCAAGTTCCAATGGACATGCAAGGGACGTCCAATCATGGAGTTGATTGCCAATTAGCAAACTCTCACCAAACTCCATCAACATATCAATTTCAAAATAAAGTATGTTTGATTGGATCCAAGTTTAATCAATCCATTAAATTCCAATCAAATATAAAATGCCAAATGAAAAATGACGAAGATAATTTTGTAGTTCCATGCACCCACACCTGCCCCACCAGAGCGGTACGGTTTACAGGTCATGGACGCTCAAAAATGAAACAAAAGACCCTTGTATCTAGCACTTACCCCACCAGAGTGGTAAGAAAGACTAGAACTTGGGATGATGTTACCAGGTCCCGTCCTAGTGCTTACCCCACCAAAGTGGCTAAGCCTGGCTGGAGGCAACGACCTAGGAAGACTTCAGTGTGGGACCGATTGTCTGTACCCATTGAAAATGCTTTCGAGCCTCTCACCTTGCTTAAGGGAAAGAATGTGATATTGGGTGAAAAGGCCCCGCAGCGCCCCCCTAAGAAAATGAGAGGCCCTTTAGTTGTCAAATTTTCACCAGGCTCAAATGATCCCCGAATGGTGACAAGAAAAAACATGCCAGCAGAATTTAGACGTCGAAGCAAAAAGGATGATTATGACTTTGTTGCAAAGAAGCAGATGGTCCTGAAAGGAAGTGCGATTCAGATCTGAACTCTTAATGAAACAAAGAGTTCTATGGCTGCAATTTAAAACTTTTTACTAGGATCATATTAAGAAAGTAAATCATCCATCAAAATTGCACTAGAAACACCATGAAACCAAGACCAACTTGTGTGTAATCAAATTAGATACAATGGAGAAGACATACCTGATGTTCTTGGGCTGAATAAACTCCAAGATCTGAACTTGAAGATCAGATCTACTGCCTTTAAATTCCTGCACACCTTGCTGGAATTTCTTGCAATAGTTTCCTTCTAGTCTTCTTCTCTATTCCTCTTTCTCCAAATCTGATTGGTTAGTGTTAGTGGGAACACAACCAGGTTTCACTCTTCTTGTTTTTCCTTGATCTTATGTGAGAAGATCAGATCTGAAGTGGGTTTTCTTCAAGAAGAAAACAAGGACCAGCCAAGAAGAATTCTATTGTGCATAAAGTAACTATGGACGTCCAAAAGGAAGTGGCTGGTTGCTCTCACTATTTCCCACGCCCAAGGGCTTTTTCCTCTTGATCTCTTAATGTATCTCACGCCCAAGGAGAAGCCACCAGCTATATAAAGAGCTGAAAACCTTTTAGAAGATCTTTCCTTAAAGAATAAGGAAACCAAGAAAGACTTTCTAAAAAAGGAAACAACCCCCATGTGGACGTCCAACACCTTTCCCTCTTAGTTTTAGTTTCCAAATAGAATTAGAAAACTACTAAACTTTAGGAAAACTTGCACAAAGAGAACTCCTTCCAAGTAATGGGACCTACACAAACTTGGGACCTACACAAACTTGGGACCCACATACTAGGGACCACTTTGACTAGCCCACACTTACTATGGCCCATGTACCAAATAATTTATCTAGAGTTGTAATTCATGTATGCCATCATGGGCCTATTTGAATTTACACTCAAAATTATTTCTCCACACATTTAAACAATTTAGGAAACCTTGCCAATCTAGGAAAGTGGCTAGAGAAGGGACCAAAAGACATATTTGCCCTTGGCTTCCAAAATGACCAAAATGTCCATGCTAACCCCATAGCAACACTAGGATCATTTTAACCTTAACTCATTCCACTAGAGAGTTACGGTTGCACTCCAGGGACAAATATTAAATGCAAATAAAGCTCATCATAAACCGACGATTGTCTTTGACCTACCAAGTACAATGACCATAATACCCCTCTATGTAACATCCATAATCAAGTAGGTTAACCGATGTACTATCTACCTTCTTGATTACATCTCAACCTCAGAACTTCATACCCTTGACTTAATCATCATCCGGATATCATTCTCTTGATCCAGGGAGCGACCCACAAGTTCAATATCCATATGGAACATCCATATACTAAGATCTTAGATTCTGATGATTAATAGGATAATTCTAAGGGGACGATCATTCCATCACACGATGGCATAGATTCCATATTGCATTTGCACGTCCCAACTAATCAAGCCCGAGTACCCAAAACACGGAGCTGTTGACCCATGAACATGATCTCACCCATAGTGAATTAAAGTACAAGAACTCGACTTCGTCAGTTCATCCACAAATGCTCAAGATTAAGAGCACTGGTCACTCAGTAGGAAGAGGTGATTTGATCTCTCTCTGTGATAGTACTATTTTAGAGATCACACCTACAAGTGGTCCTGTTCAATGCATGACACATGCACTAATGAGATAAATCCGAAAAAACCTCCCATGACTTAGGTAAGTCACCCTGAATACAAGAGAGTATCTCATTATAACTTATACCAAGATGAAGTGCCCAACTCCATCTCTCAGTTATGAACAAGTTTATTGTTTCAAGTGTCCATGACTCAGACCTAACTGTGTGTAGCCACTACACACCCAAGTCATTTACCAAAAACAATGGGCCTTATACAACCATACATATACACATGAAATAAGAGAAAGATGTCATTCTATTAAATAACCAATAAATATCCAGTAACAGAGATGAGAGTGCAGTCAGTGGGCTTTAGGGCATACACCAATCCCAACAATCTCCCACTTGCACTAAAGATCACTACGACCTAACCTAACTCCCATAGACTCAACATGTGAAGAAAACACTTTCTCAGTAAGAGTCTTAGTAAATGGGTCAGCTAAGTTATTTGCTGAGGCAATCTGTTCCACCACTATTTCTTTGTCCTGGATGAATTCCCGGATCAAGTGGTACTTTCTCTGAATGTGCTTGCCTTTCTTGTGATTCATGGGCTCTTTGCAGTTAGCTACTGCACCAGTGTTGTCGCAGTACATGACAATCGATTTTTGCACTACAGGAACTACTCTCAATTCCAATAGGAATTTTCTGAGCCATACTGCTTCCTTCGCAGCTTCCGATGCCGCCACATACTCTGCTTCCATGGTAGAATCAGCAGTACAATCTTGCTTGACACTTCTCCATGATATAGCCCCTCCTGATAGAGTAAAGACGTATCCCGAGGTAGACTTTTTGCCATCTACATCCGACTGGAAATCAGAGTCCGTATACGCCAGTGGCGTTAGATCATCTGCTCGGTAGGTTAGCATAGAATCTTTCGTTCTCCGAAGATACTTGAATATATGCTTAACAGCTGTCCAGTGCATAGGTCCAGGGTTTGATTGATATCTACTAACTATGCCAACGGCAAAGCAGATATCTGGTCTAGTACATAACATTGCATACATGAGGCTTCCTACAGCTGATGCATATGGTACTCTCCTCATGCTATCTATCTCCTCAGGTGTCTTCGGACATTGATTCCGAGATAGTGATACTCCATGTCTAGAAGGTAGCAAGCCCTTCTTGGAGTCATGCATGTTATACTTGACCAATATCTTCTCAATATACGAAGATTGAGATAAGGCTAACATCTTGTTCTTGCGATCTCGCAAAAGCTTGATCCCTAAGACATAGCCCGCCTCACCCAAATCCTTCATCTGAAATTGAGATGATAACCAAACCTTAGCAGACGACAACATGCCAACATCATTTCCAATGAGTAATATGTCATCCACATATAGGACTAAAAATGCAACTGCGTTTCCACTCCCTTTCTTATACACACATGGTTCATCAATGTTTTGATCAAAGCCAAAAGATTTGACTGCCTGATTAAACTTGATGTTCCATGCCCTAGATGCTTGATTAAGTCCATAAATGGACTTTTTAAGTTTACAGACCATGTTCTCTTGGCCACCAGCAATGAATCCCTCTGGTTGCATCATATAGATGCATTCGTCAAGATTTCCATTTAGAAAAGCTGTCTTGACATCCATCTGCCATATCTCGTAGTCATAATGACATGCGATGGCTAAGAGAATCCTTATGGACTTGAGCATGGCTACTGGCGAGAAGGTTTCCTCATAATCGATACCCTCTTTCTGAGTATATCCTTTCGCCACCAGTCTTGCTTTGAAGGTTTCAACCTTCCCATCCACTCCTCTCTTTCTCTTGTAGATCCACTTGCACCCTATGGGTTTGATCCCTTCAGGTGCATCCACAAGTTCCCAGACTTGATTGGAATACAGAGAATCCAATTCAGATTTCATCGCTTGCTGCCACATGTCAGCATCTATATCCGTTACTGCTTCATCGTAACTAGTAGGATCCTCAACCAGATCCTCGGAGTCTGTCATAAAAGACACTCCTAGGTATCTATCTGGTGGTCTAGAAATTCTCCTACTATGACGAGGCTCCGGAGTGTTAAAAGGAATGTCTTGATTTTCTACAGTCTCAGGATCTGGCACAGATGTTGCAGGAGTTTCTGAAAGAATCTCCTCAAGTGTTTCTTTACAACCAAGCTCTTGGTGCATCATGCAATCATCCTCCAAGTATCTAGCATGAGTGCTGATAAGCACCTTTTGCTCCTTTGGATGATAAAAGATGCCTCCTCTTGTTCCCTTAGGATACCCAATGAAGTAGCACATTTCCGATCTGGGTTCTAGCTTGGTAGCTTTATCATTCAGTACATAGGCTGGACAACCCCAAATGTGGATATGTCTTAAACTGGGTTTTCGACCTGTCCACATTTCTTGAGGTGTCCTAGGTACTGATTTAGAAGGTACCAGATTCAAAATGTATGCTGCTGCTTCTAGGGCATATCCCCAAAAAGATATGGGTAGAGTTGCATGACTCATCATGGACCTTACCATATCAAGAAGGGTACGGTTTCTTCTCTCTGCTACACCATTTTGCTGGGGTGTACCCGGTGCAGACAACTGAGACACAATCCCATGTTGTGTGAGGTACTCCTTGAACTCACCCAGGAGGTACTCGCCACCTCGATCAGATCGAAGAGCTTTGATATGTTTGTTAGGAATTTTGTATTTGCAATTTGATGGATGCATTTGCACTTTAGCATCATTTGAATTCTCACACTTGCATTGTTTTAGAAAACCTTGAAATCTAGTTTTATACATGCATAGCTTTTAAGATTTGGAAAAGTATTTGTTTTATGCATGTTTTGGTTTTAAACTTGGATGCATTGGTTTTAGAACCCAAAACTCTTTTGAAAACCTTATTCCTTGTGCATTATATTTGGAAAATCATCTTGTGAATTTAGGTTTGAGCTTTGCATACATTCATCACAAAAAGAATCATTTGTGTATGCAATTTCACTTGAAAAGAGTTTTTACAAATCAAGCTAGTCTATGGTTTTAAAGTTTTCAAATCTTTTTAGGCTTTGTGTTTTTCATGTTTTTAAACATCTTAGAATGTCTTAAAACATGTTATTTAAGCTTGATTGAGTGGCCCAAAGATCCCTCAAAGAAATACTTTGAAATGGAAAAAAGTTGGATTTTTGGCCCCAGGGACTCGCCCGGCAGTGTCGCCGGTCGACCGAGACCTGTGTCTCGGTCGACCGAGGACACTGCAGGGTGACTGTCCAGTTTCTGAACTGTAAGCCTCCAACGGTCACTTTTATGACCGTTGTGCCTTCTAGGTCGACCGAGACCCCTCCTGGTCGACCGAGACAACTAGCCGTTGGACTGTTTTTTCCTATAAAGTCCATTCATTTCCAACCTTCTTGAGGGCTTGAAACTTGAACTTTTGAGAGGATTTTGGAGCCAAAGAAAGGGGAAGAAGTTGGAAAGGCTAGAGGGCTATTTGGAAATCAAACTCATGAGTTTTTAAAAGGTACATCTTCTAAGTTATTTTGATTTCCATACAAATGAAATTCATGCATGTTCAAATCCTTTGTATTTTCATTTATGCATGATTTCAAGTCCTTAAAGAGTTGATTTGCAAGCTCAATATCTTTCTTGGTAAATTAGATTAGTTTGCAATCACTCTTATCAAATCACATGCTTTCTTAAACTTTATTTTTCATACAACTTGTGATTCTTTGAATTTCATGTCATTAACAAGTTGTTTATTATTCATGTGATTTGCATCAAACTTCAATCAAAACTTTTGTGTGTCTTAAACTTTCAAATGCTTTAAGCATATATTTGATTAAGCTTTCTTTTTAAACTTGATTGAAGTCATCACACACACACATCATGAGCATACACTTTTGCATTCATAGAGTGTTTGTGTGAGTTGTTTTAAACTTTCATATTAGCCTATTTAAGAGGCAACAACATTTGAGCTTTAATTTGTATCTCTTAGAGTGATCTTTTGGAAAGACACCTTCTTAGAGAAATCTCCATTTTGTAAAGGTTATTGCTTAGCCTTTGAAAAGCATCTTGTAAGGTTATTGCTTAGCCTAAGAAAAGCATTTTGTAAAGGTTATTGCTAAGCCTAGAAAAGCACATTGAGAGGTTGTTGTTTAGCCTTGAAAAGCAACATTGTAAGGGTTATTGCTTAGCCTAGTTAAAAGCATAATTAGTGGAAATCCGGTGGGGTGTTGGATTCACAAGCCGGTAGTGGATGTAGGCACGTTGGCCGAACCACTATAAATATTGTGTTGTGGTGATTGCTTTGTGGTGATTGATTTTGTTTAGCTTCCGCATATTGTATGTTTAATCATCACATGTGACTAGTTTATATTAAGAAATTAAAATTGGTCTAAATTGGTCATACTTGTAGCTCACCCTATTCACCCCCCCCCTCTAGGGTTAGGATCCCAAGGACTTTCAATGTTTCCCTAGTTGTAACTCCGCCTCAGCCTTGAATTGTTTGAACTTATCAAACGCTTCAGACTTGCGTCGCATTAGGTACACATATCCATACCTAGAGTAATCATCAGTGAAGGTGATGAAATACTCATAACCTCCTCGAGCTAGTTTGTTCATAGGACCACACACATCAGTGTGAACCAATTCTAACAACTCCTTTGACCTCAGTCCCTTTCCAGAGAATGACCTTTTGGTCATCTTTCCCATGAGACAAGATTCACACTGAGGAAAAGGTTCGAGATCTAATGAGCTCAGAAGCCCATCCTCTACCAACCTCTGAATCCGTTTTAGGTTAATATGACCCAAACGTAAGTGCCAAAGATAAGTGTCATTGGTCGAAGATACCTTCCTCTTGAGGGAATATGAGCTTTCTAGTTGTACATTATGCAGTGAGGGAGCAATAGGATATATATAAAATAAGTTGTCATGCATTCTATCGGAACATATGATATTTCCATTTCTACTGATATCAACACCAGAATGGAAAGAAACTGAATAATGAAATTCAATAAGTCTGGAAACTGAAATTAGATTCTTCCTTATGTCCGGAACATAGATAACATTATTTAAAACTAATATCCTATCATGTGGAAAATGTAAAGTAACAGCTCCCACTGCAACAGCCCAAATCTTTGCTCCATTTCCAACTCTAAGGTCAAACTCCCCTTTCTCAAGCTTTTTCATTATCTGAAACCCCTGCAATGAATTGCAGATATGATTAGTGGCTCCAGAGTCTACTATCCATGAATCAGTAGAATCAACCACATGACAGGTTTCAATGTAGTAGGAAAGAGATATACCTTTCTTATCTGAGCCTAGGAGCTTGGGACAATCTTTCTTCCAGTGACCTTTGAGGCCGCACTTAAAGCATTTCCCCTTGGGCTTATCACCTGTACCCTTGTCCTTCTTCCCAGCATTGCCCTTTTTCTGTCCTTTTCCCTTACCCTGCTTCTTCTTGAACTTTTTCCCTTTCGGGTTCAGTTTAGAGGAAAACTGGGAAAAGTGAGCTTAGCCTTTAGGCTTCTGATGGAACGCGCTCCGGCCCCGGCGCTACCGGGCGTCGGCGGACGTGGGAGTCCGTTCGGTCCGACCCTTTCGCCCCCAGAAGGCGGAGCGCGCATCAACGCTTTTGTGTGTTTGTGGGTGTGCCAGATTTTCTATTTTACTTGGAATTGCAAGTGATGATCCAGAGATCAATCTTCGCAAGTAAAAAGGAAATCAACTTCTTTTCAAGTTTCCATTGCACATATATTTAAGAAAAGAGACAGTTTTTTATTTTGCCGTAAAAGGCGATTTTTTTGGCATTTATAGCTGATTTTTGGCGTTTATAGCCGATTTGTGGCGTTTATAGCCGATTTACAATTCTCATCAATAATGAAAGACAAGAGTTGTGGTTTTTTGTCTCTCTAAAAAAATACAAAATACAATGAAAAGCGAGAAAGGAAGAATCTAACTTTTCAGGAGATTGTGGGAGGGACCCGTTTAGATTGACGGTCGCGAGTCATGTATGGACTCCGCCATCATCCATGCTGTAAGACCCCGACCCGAGTGAACCCGATTAGTGCTAATTAAGTTGCGTGTTAGTGCTAAGCTTGATTAGTGTTTTTGGTCTAGTTGGGTTTGGAGTAGCCTTGATTCTAGTTTTGGGCCTTTTGGAGTGATTGATAGCATGTGGGGCCCTTTGGGGGTTTCCCTTTTCGGCTTTGCGTTTTCTTGCGAGATTTTCCCGATTGGTTGTGAATTGTGTTTTTGGCCCGCTGCATTCATCTTGTGGATTCTTACAACTTTCATGTTGATCCCGTGTCCATTCGAGGCCCCGAAACCCGATTTTCATAGCCCGGAGGGCAAAACAGTCATTGCACACCAAATCTGTACCCAAAACTTGATATTCTCGTAAACCGCGAAACATACACTTTTTGGAACCTAGATATTTCAACGATCATTTCTTCCTTCTTCGTCGAACCCATCCGAGGTCCCGAAGTAGATGATTTCAGCTAATTTAGTTCCTTAAGTTGTGGGACCCAAGCCTCCCTTGTTAACAAAGAGAACCCATCTCTTTCCTTCTCATTCACTCTCCATTGCTCCAGCACAACTGAACCTAGGGTTTCTTGTGATTCTTCTTTTCTTCTTCTTGCTTCTTCATCTCCAAGCCATACCTAGAGCTCATCAACCAAGCAATGGAAGTCACCAATCACTCCCTCATCTCTCAAGCTTTCCATTGGTACCATTTGTGAGGAGAACCCTCCATTCCAAGACCTTCATTGAGCTTACCATTGCCATTAGAGGACCTTCAAGGTAAGTGATCATTCTCATCTTCTAGATTTGTTGTCTCCTAGGCCATGAGGTACTACATTTGCATTATTGTTGGTTTGTTCATTGTCATTCCTTGTGTAACCCATTTTAGGGTTGTTTTTGGGATTTTTGATGTGTAGCTTGGCTTTGAGCAATAGAAGTGATAAAAGGCTTGTTTTCAACTAGCTTGGAATAGAGGCAAGTGAATGTTTGGATGTTTTTAATTTTGAAATGATTTGGTGTAGTCTTTATGGATTTTCCATACTTTCATTTAATGAGGTTTGTTTGAAATAAATGCTCATAATGTATCTTGATAGTTTCATTCAATGTTTTATAAACATGTTGGTAGAGCATTTATTGTTCTTGTGATAGCTTAGATGAATGTTTGTGAAATGGTTTACTTCTCTTTTATTTGCATTGGACTTGACATGGAAGAAGTGATGGAGAGAACTCTTAATGAGGATTTGGAGAAGTATAAAGAGATGCATTGGAGGAACTATTAGCTCAATGTTATTGTAAGGACCTTGTGGATGTGAGGAAGATGGTTTTGAGGAGGAAAATGACTCAAAACTGAACTCAATGAGCATTTTCGTAACTGGC
The DNA here is from genome assembly GCA_038049695.1 of Cinnamomum chago. Classification (NCBI taxonomy): domain Eukaryota; kingdom Viridiplantae; phylum Streptophyta; class Magnoliopsida; order Laurales; family Lauraceae; genus Cinnamomum; species Cinnamomum chago. The sequence continues at coordinate 90,310,041 of CP142454.1, read as the reverse complement.
GGTCAGCTCACGGTTAGCCAGCGGCTAACCGCCGAATGCATCGGCGGCTAACCGCGCACCGCGGTGACTTTTCTAGAGAGCATCATTTTCCACCTGAAAACGCGGTCAGCCTCACGGTTAGCCAGCGGCTAACCGCCGAACCCATCGGCGGCTAACCGCCAGCCAACCGCACAATCACGGCTCCTTTTCCCGAGAGCATCAGAATTCTCACCTGAAATTCGGTCAGCTCCACGGTTACCCAGCGGCTAACCGCCGAATGCATCGGCGGCTAACCGCCAGCTAACCGCAAGGTAACCGAAATTCTCCAGATTTCGAAAAGCTCCCCGCTCGAACGAACTCTCCGGTTCGTTCGAGCGTTGAACTTTGTCAATCGAAGGGGATTCATTAGGCATTGCTTGATGCCATCCGAGAAAGAAACCATATCACAAATATGTCATTCGAAATTTTGGAAAAAATCGTAGGAGTGCATAAGGAGCCCGGAATGTCTCAAAACTCAAGGAGTACCAAGTAAGGGCTATAATAGACATATGGGACCCCTATTCACTTAATTGGATTTCTAAATTGATATTTTACCCGAATTTCATTATAGTGTATTGTTTCACCTCATTCCCAGGAATTTCATCGCATGACTTGTTTTCTCGAAAGCTTTGGAGCTACAATAGTAACAGTGAATTGCCCCGAAATGTATTGCCCGATATGGAAAGTCAGTGTGCCCTTGAGCACCCCCGTTTTACCGTTTATTTACTGTACTTGAATACTTGATATGCCTCGATTGGTTTTATCCTATGAGTCGGCATCACTAAGCTTGGATACCTTGTCAGTCTGATCCACTGACTTGGAAATCCCTCTCCCGTCCCGCCAGCTGCAGTTTGGATCCCGATACCCGGTCTAATACCGTGGTCCCGTCCCGATACCCGGTTCGCTACCGTGGTCCCGTTCCCGTATATTTATATTGTATATATGTTTACGTTGCTTCTCCTCACCTTGTGTGACTGAGATCAACGTCCCGTGATACTGTTGTCACTTTAGTGACAGAGGACTTAGCTTTATGTGATTGCCACCTTGTTAGTTCCCGAATCCTTGGATACCTGATATGTTTTATATTGTTTACTTGTTCATCGCAAATGATTTATCTATTTTATGAGAGTTCTTGCTTAACTCAGATTTATATGCTTTTCAAGAGATTTCCTCTATATTATTGTTGTTGTATCTTGTCATTCTCTTGCCAGACCGTCGTGTCTGATCCTTTGCTTTGGTACTCAGGTCCCGTTGCCGGTTTCCTTGAGGAGGAGCCGGAGGAGGCGGTAGGTGAGCTGCAGCCTCTAGTTGAGTGGCGTGCTGACGATGTCATGTAGACATCGGGTTGCCAAGAGGCGTAACATTTTGGGGAGAACTTGTTAACTATTCCTTGGGTTATTATTTTGTAATATTGGCCTTTGTTGGCCTCTAATTTTGGGGAATGTAACTAAATGATATTTTATCTAACTTTAACAACTTTTGGGAAACATGCTATAGATCATTGCTCTTTCTGATACAGTTTGATATTGATGTTAATGCTTGCATGACTAGAGATAGTCTAACTATTTGATTTGCTACACGCTTCCGCATTAAAAAGAAACATTCATGCAAGGTTGTGATATCCTCACCGCGGACACCTGTGGGAAATTAAATAAATTGTATATTGTGGATGTAGGTAATCATCACCAATTATCATTACACACTAATGTCCCGATCCCGGATTGGGATTCCCGGTCCGGGGTCGCGACACATGCAAATGAGAACGTCGGATGCTTTGGATTCGCTTGGCTTAGCTATATCCTCAGATTTTTAGAGAACAAAGACCGAGAGAAGGTCTTATGTTCAATAAAAAAGCCGAGTAGACGGGCTGAAAAGCCATGTCTAGGCCACTTTTGTTGAAGTAGAAGGTAAAGGACCTTGGGGGGAGTGCCCCCCAAGGGACTTTTGTCACCTTGTAGTGGAGGCTGCTGCGGAATTCCGACAGAGGTTTCTCTCTCTCTGAGCTTCTGGATCTCTAGAGCAGGAATTGCTGATGATTTCGATCCCCGGAATGCTTGGAGGGGACTCCTATTTATAGGCTTTTGGTGGCCTTTAGGAGTGGTTTATGGTCATTTATGGCAATTATGGCAATAAAGCCAAGTTATGGGAGGAGTTACAGGTTTAATTGCTTTTTGTTTTGTAACTCCTGACCCTTGGATTTCATTGGCCAAAGGAGAGTCATGGGCATTTAGTTGCCTTTAATCTCCATTATGTTAGGAGTTTCATGGCTTGAATGCCATGATTGCTTGGACTTGTAACTCCTAAACGGAGGCTTCTGATTGGGCCGTCCAAGATAATGGGTTAATGACCGCATTAACTTGCCATAAACGGGCCAATTGATAGCATTAAGTGGCCGCCTTGGTAGCTGAAGAGTCGCGGGCCATGTTGCGTCTTTTGGAATTCCCTTTGCGATGATCATCGATGGATCTTTTATGTAAATCAACAGTAGATGATCATGTAATTTCAGACATTGGTTGATACCAGCGGGCCGGCAGCATCTGTCCAGTCGATTTCGCGATCGGGCGGGCAGAAAGTGCACTTTTTTTGTCGTTCGGCTGGCGATCAATGAAGTTTTTGAAGTTCTGGAAAGGAGTCCTGTGATCTTGATGAATATCAGTGAATTTGGAGTCTCAAAAGCCTGAATCTGGAAAAATCACAGGGACAGAACAACTCGTCTCGCAAAAACGGACGAAACGGGGGGTCCCGGGGAGAAATCGGCGTCCCGGACCTCCCAGGGTCGCCGGGCCTAAGGTCGCAGGGGCCTGCGACCATGGGGGGAAAAAACCTCCCCGGGGCCCCTTTTTGGCTGTTTCTCTTCGTTTTTTGCTTCCGTTTTTTTTGCTTATTTTCTCTGACATTTCTCCACATTATTTGGCTTAATTTCCCTCTGAAAAACCTGATGAGAATCCTTGCAAATTGGTTTGCAAAGTTTCCGATTTTCCGGGAAAAGCCGAACGCAGAACTGCTGATTTTCCGCCAGAAGCTGAAACAGGATCAAACTATGTCAGAATGACCTGAAATTTGAGGTGAAGCTTCTTGAGCATTAAATAAGACCAACCATGGGCTTTCATTTGAGTTTTGAAGCCGTTTGGGGTCCCGCAAATGCTAGGCTTTGTTCCGCCGTGAGGAAAATGTCGGGCTTTGATGTGCGGTCAACCGATGTCCGATTGACCTGAAATTTGACGGGGAGCCTATTGGAGTCATTTTAAGATGATCCACAGGCTCCGTTTTGGGAATCATGGTCCCGAAGAGCTTCGCCGCCGGTAGGCCCGATTTGGCTTCCGAGAGTCAAAGTATGGTCAAATGTTGTCGAAATGACCTGAAACTTGACGTGTAGCCCTTTGTAAGCATCGCAAAGCCAACCATGTGCTTGGTCTGATGATAAATGGCCTTGGTGGTTCTCGCCGCCGGAAGGCTTGATTTAGCTGTTGGAGAGTTGATGATGGGTCTGTTGGGATTGGTGTATGCCCTAAAGCCCACTGACTGCACTCACATCTCTGTAACTGGATATTTATTGGTTATTTAATGGAATGACATCTTTCTCTTTATACTTGTGTATATGTATGGTTGTGTAAGGCCCATTGTTTTCTAGTAAATGACTCAGGTGTGTAGTGGCTACACACAGTAAGGTCTGAGTCATGGACACTTGAAACATTAAACATGTTCATAACTGAGAGATGGAGTTGGACACTTCATCTTGGTATAAGTTATAATGAGATACTCTCCTGTATTCAGGGTGACTTACCTTAGTCACGGAGGTCTTTCCGGATTTATCTCATTAGTGCATGTGTCATGCATTGAACAGGACCACTTGAAGGTGTGATCTCTAAAATAGTACTATCACAGAGACAGATCAACTCACCTCTTCCTACTGAGTGACCAGTGCTCTTAATCTTGAGCATTTGTGGATGAACTGACGAAGTCAAGTTCTTGTGCTTTAATTCACTATGGGTGAGATCCTGTTCATGGGTCAACAGCTCTGTGTTTTGGGTGCTTGGGCTTGATTAGTTGGGACGTGCAAATGCAATATGGAACCTATGCCATTGTGTAATGGAATGATCGTCCCCTTAGAATTATCCGATTAATCATCAGAATCTAAGATCTTAGTATATGGATGTTCCATATGGATATTGAACTTGTGGGTCGCTCCCTGGATCAAGAGAATGATATCCGGATGATGATTAAGTCAAGGGTATGAAGTTCTAAGGATAAGATGTAATCAAGAAGGTAGATAGTACATCGGTTAACCTACTTGATTATGGATGTTACATAGAGGGGCATTTTGGTCATTATACTTGGTAGGTCAAAGACAATCGTCTATTCATGATGAGCTTTATTTGCAATTTAATATTTGTCCCTGGAGTGCAACCATAACTCTCTAGTGGAATGAGTTAGGGTTAAAATGATCTTAATGTTGCTATGGGGTTAGCATGGACATTTTGGTCATTTTGGGAGCCAAGGGCAAATATGTCTTTTGGTCCCTCTTCTAGCCACTTTCCTATATTGGCATGGTTTCCTAATTTAATTAGATGATATGTGGTTGAATTATTTTGTGGAAGAATAATTTTGAGTTTAAATTCTAATAGGCTCTTGATGGCATACATGAATTTAACTCTAGCTAAATTATTGACTAGTGGGTCATGGTGTGTTTAGCTATCTTGTGGGCCAGCCATAAGTGGAGCCCCTTGTGTGAGGTTTCCAAGTTTGATTAGGTATCTTTACTTGGAAGGAAAGACTCCTCTTTGGGTAAGAATTCCATTGATTAAAGGTTACTAATTTTAGTGTCTTTGATTAGTAAGTGTTGCACAACTAAAGGGAAAAGGTTGCTAGTCTTTTTAGGGATTGACATTCCTATTAGAAAGAGCATTCCTTATTGGAATCAAAGCTTTATAAATATAGGGCATTCCCCTTGGGCGTGCAACACATCAGACATCAGAAATCAAGTGGAATTCTAAAACCCTAGGGGCGTGAATCACTAGGAGGATACATTGGCCGCCCAAGAGCAAGGAGAAGCTAACTCACGCCCAACCCTTGCTGCCCTTTTCTTCTTCATTGGAGAGGAGATCAGGTCCTTGTCTTGATTCCACAAAGTGTAGTTCAGAAAACCCTTCTTAGGATTCCATAGCTTGATCCCACCATCAACACCAATCAGATTGGGAAGTGGAATAGGAGAGAAGATCAAAGGAAAAATTCTGCAACAAATTCCTGCACCTGTATTGCTGATTGCAGGCTGAGTTCAGACCTTTGAAGGCTTTCTTTTCAGAGTTTAGAGGCACTCAAATCATCAAGGTATTAGTCCTCTAACATCTCCTTACATTTAGACACATGTTGATAATGATTTCATGGAGTTATATGCATGTTTTCATGGCTGAAATCAGATCTGAATTCTAGTTTTTTAAAACTTGTAACTCCAAAGGCAGCCATGGACGTCCTCTTGAGTATGAATTCAGATCAGTAATGCATTATCTTTCAATGGTATCAGAGCCACTCCATGATTAATCATGATCCGATGTTGTGTGGTTTTCATTCCTAGATTAATTAAGGGCATGGTGGCGCCCTTTAGGTTGCTGTTTACTGCATTAGTAGTGTGCAGAAATTTTTTCCAGGCTGCTGGAACAATTTCAGAAGTTGTATAGTGCTGTCCAATGCACTAAAGACTGCTGGAATAATTTCAGAATGATGAATAGTGCTGTACATAGCACTTTGAATGCACTAACCTCTTTGTTTGCAGCCATATAATTGCATCCTTGATGGTTCGCATGTATGTGTGTGGATTTGGATGTTTTTAATTAGTTGAAAAGTGTACGATTGCGCGGTTAGCAATCATAGGAAGTTGTAATTATTTCCTTGCTTATATTTCAACTAGTCTTGATGTAAGCTTTCTTGAAAAGCATAGGTATCTCCAATGTATTTTTGGGTTTTTGTTTTTCATGGGTTTGCTTGTATAAATTTGATTTATTGTAACAAGCAAGAAAAGGAAAGTTTCAAGCGAGGAAGGTTGCAACAAACCGGGTCCCATGGTGGTGGAGGCAACGAAGGTTTCCTAGTGCGAAAAGGACTCTTAATCAAGTATCCTAGTTGGATTAGGATTCCTAGTTGGATAAGGATTCCTAATTGGAAAAGGATTTGAAGTCCAAAATAGCAGGGAGCCATCAAGGATTGCATTCTTTAATTTGCTTTTATATATGGAATGCATGGTTGAATGCTTTATATAATTGCTATGTTTATCACCTAGTAACATGGCCACCACTAGGTTCTTAAAATTGGCATCTTTCTATATTGGATTGTTTTTGTTTGGCAAATTGTTTTAAACGGATCTTAGACCAGCACCTTCTATTTGTCTAAGGTTTAAAATTGGATAGGGTTTAGTTTATCTTGGTACCCTAAGTTTCCAAGAGAGGCCAAACTAAAATCTAATATGTTGCTACCCTAGTGGGCCCATAACCCTCAGGTCCCAAGACCTTTACTCAATATGTTTTAAAGCAAAGGTTATTTATTTTTTGAGATGACTTAAGCAATTGAGTCATGAAAATGTTAACTAAGTTTGCTAGATTTAAACAAGATTTGAGTAACGATGCAAAGGTCAAAAAGAGTTTTTTCGAAACCCTAGTGTTAAATAATCAAGTGGGAGAGGGGTTTGGAAAAACCCCACGGCCTTCCATTTTAGGTTCATGCTATCTCATTAGAGTGTTAGTGGGAGCGACCATCCCTTCGATGGAGTTCTTTACTAAAGATCGCTTCGATGGGTTAGTGGGTGAACTAATGTGAATATTCGTAATGAGGTGTTAGTGGGAGCGGCCATCCTTTCGGTGGAGTTCTTTACTAAAGATCACTTCTATAGAATGTCAATGAAGTGTTGGTGGGAGCGGCCATCCCTTCGGTGGAGCTCTTTACTAAGGTTCACTTCAAGGGTTGATTGGAGTCACTTCCCTTCGGAGGACTCAAGTCATAGACATTCTGGGAACGTTCATAAAAGATGGTAATACACTTGACATAAGACGGTAATGACCTCTCCCTAGGAGTTAGAGTTGTTTGTCATATGAGGCCAAACCAATCAGTGATTGGACTATCACTGGATATGCGTATCCAGACAGTGATGATCCAAATAAGCAGACCTTAACTCAACGTGACTGTAGGCTCGGCCATCCCTTCGATGGAGGGTCTATGAGGAGGTTGAGACACTGATACATTATTATTAGGGTTAAATAATGTAAAAAGTCTTGTGCATGTTTTTTTCCTTTTATTACAAGCACAATATACATGTTACATATATACTGCCTGTCTAATTATAACCTGTTATATATATCCAGAGAGATGGGGAAGGATTCCTTTAGCCCGTTGATGAGTATTCTGCGTGAGAACAAATTGACTAGCCCAAATTACGTAGACTGGAAAAGAAACCTTAACATAGTACTCACCGCTGAGGAGTACAAGTATGTTTTGTCGGAACCCTGTCCTACCATTGATGATTATTCTACAGATGACCAAGCTAGAGGCTGAAAAGAAATGGAAAAAGGCGAATAGCATGGCCAAATGCTACATGCTTGCTTCCATGTCCAACGTGTTGCAAACGCAGCATGAGCAAATGGACACAGCTTCAGATATCATGTTGTCCTTGTCTGAGATGTTCGCAGACAGAAGCAGGCCAGCTAGGCAAGCTGCTTTAAGGACAATCATGAATTCTAGGATGGCTGAGGGAACACCTGTCAGAGAGCACATGCTCAAGATGATGGATTGTTTCAATGAAGCTGAGATCCTAGGGGCTGAGATTGATGCAGGGAGTCAGACTGATATGATTCTCGAAACTCTGCCGGGGTCTTTCAACCAGTTCAAGCTCAACTTTAACATGAGCAAGATGGACATGACTCTCTCTGAGTTAATGAAAGAACTCCAGGCGGCAGAGGCCATCATGAAGCCTAAAGGCCAACTTCACTTTTCCCAGTCTTCCTCTAAACTCAACCCGAAAGGGAAAAAGTTCAAGAAGAAGCAGGGTAAGGGAAAAGGACAGAAAAAGGGCAATGCTGGGAAGAAGGACAGAGGCACAGGTGAAAAGCCCAAAGGGAAATGCTTTAAGTGCGGCCTCAAAGGTCACTGGAAGAAAGATTGTCCCAAGCTCCTAGGCTCAGATAAGAAAGGTATATCTCTTTCCTACTACATTGAAACCTGTCATGTGGTTGATTCTACTGATTCCTGGATAGTAGACTCTAGAGCCACTAATCATATCTGCAATTCATTGCAGGGGTTTCAGATAATGAAAAAGCTTGAGAAAGGGGAGTTTGACCTTAGAGTTGGAAATGGAGCAAAGATATGGGCTGTTACAGTGGGAGCAGTTACCTTACATTTTCCGCATGATAGGATATTAGTTTTAAACAATGTTATTTATGTTCCGGACATAAGGAAGAATTTAATTTCAGTTTCCAGACTCATTGAATTTAATTATTCAGTTTCTTTCCATTCTGGTGTTGATATCAGTAGAGATGGAAATATTATATGTTCCGGTAGAATGCATGATAACTTATTTTATATATATCCTATTGCTCCCTCACTGCATAATGTACAACTAGAAAGCTCATCTTCCCTCAAGAGGAAGGTATCTTCGACCAATGACACTTATCTTTGGCACTTACGTTTGGGTCATATTAACCTAAAACGGATTCAAAGGTTGGTAGAGGATGGGCTTCTGAGCTCATTAGATCTCGAACCTTTTCCTCAGTGTGAATCTTGTCTCATGGGAAAGATGACCAAAAGGTCATTCTCTGGAAAGGGACTGAGGTCAAAGGAGTTGTTAGAATTGGTTCACACTGATGTGTGTGGTCCTATGAACAAACTAGCTAGAGGAGGTTATGAGTATTTCATCACCTTCACTGATGATTACTCTAGGTATGGATATGTGTACCTAATGCGACGCAAGTCTGAAGCGTTTGATAAGTTCAAACAATTCAAGGCTGAGGCGGAACTACAACTAGGGAAACATATCAAAGCTCTTCGATCTGATCGAGGTGGCGAATACCTCCTGGGTGAGTTCAAGGAGTACCTCACACAACATGGGATTGTGTCTCAGTTGTCTGCACCGGGTACACCCCAGCAAAATGGTGTGGCAGAGAGAAGAAACCGAACCCTTCTTGATATGGTAAGGTCCATGTTGAGTCATGCAACCCTACCCATATCTTTTTGGGGATATGCCCTAGAAGCAGCAGCATACATTTTGAATCTGGTACCTTCTAAATCAGTACCTAGGACACCTCAAGAAATGTGGACAGGTCGAAAACCCAGTTTAAAACATATCCACATTTGGGGTTGTCCAGCTTATGTACTGAACGATAAAGCTACCAAGCTAGAGCCCAGATCGGAAATGTGCTACTTCATTGGGTATCCTAAGGGAACGAGAGGAGGCATCTTTTATCATCCAAAGGAGCAAAAGGTGCTTATCAGCACTCATGCTAGATACTTGGAGGATGATTGTATGATGCACCAAGAACTTGGTTGTAAAGAAACACTTGAGGAGATTCTTTCAGAAACTCCTGCAACATCTGTGCCAGATCCTGAGATTGTAGAAAATCAAGACATTCCTTTTAACACTCCGGAGCCTCGTCGTAGTGGGAGAATTTCTAGACCACCAGATAGATACTTGGGAGTGTCTTTTATGACAGACTCCGAGGATCTGGTTGAGTATCCTACTAGTTACGATGAAGCAGTAACGGACATAGATGCTGACATGTGGCAACAAGCGATGAAATCTGAATTGGATTCTCTGTATTCCAATCAAGTCTGGGAACTTGTGGATGCACCTGAAGGGATCAAACCCATAGGGTGCAAGTGGATCTACAAGAGAAAGAGAGGAGTGGATGGGAAGGTTGAAACTGTCACGCCCCCGAACCGAAACCTCGGGGGCGGGAGATGGGATTAAGGAATAATTGTATTTTACTTCTCCCAGGATCCGCGTGTGTGAAGACAACACATTCTGAATATTTTACGGAAGCATTTGTGGCGTTGCGACCCGAAGTCCGTGGCCATCGGATTCCGCGTCGCACTCAACCTTTCGCATATAGCTAATATATCAAGAATCATATCAGACTGGAGTAACCAACACAATAAATTACAGAGCTGACAGTCACAGGATATTACATTCCCAAATATGTTCAAGTTACAATTATCAATGTACATTAATTAAGAATCCCAAGAAAAAGGCTAATAAAAGCCATACAACAATAAGCTATAAACTACTACCCAAATGTGACGTAGCTCCGATGTCGAGCTCAATGTCTACATGACATAGCCGACAAAACAACCTGTAAGGCATGGCTCCAAAGCCAACAAAACACTCAACTCGGGGCGAAGAAATCTGAACCTGAGTACCAAAAGTAGTGGGTCAGACACGACGGTCTGGCAGGTGGATGAAAAGATAACAAATATACTGCAGAATAAAACATATGATAAATCATGCTATTCGATCAAATGCTGCATATAATTAAACGGGTGCAAAAGTCGGGAATCTCGGGGAAAACTTGTATTCATTTCAAGCACGGGTAAAACATGAACATCTAATAAAACATGTGTTCGTTTGCATCATCTATAATCATAGATATTTGACAATCGGGTGTTCGTCTAAAACATGTATAAATATAGTGGTTTGACAAAACAAACGTTCATTTGAAACTTAAGTAAAAACACAAGTATACAACAAATCGGGTATCCATAGCAGTCTGGCAAAACCAAAGTCCATTTGAAAGATATGTAAAAATACAAATATTTAATAAAACTGGGGGTTCATTTAAAACATATCTCAAAGCAGGGATATTTAACAAATCGGATATTCATTTGAAACCGGTATAAACACAGTGATCTGGCAAAACAAGTGTCATTTGAAACATATTTCAAAGCATGGGTATTTGGCAATTCGGGTGTTCATTTAAAACATGTGTAATCACATAAATCCAGTAAAACAATCGATCGTTTGAACATATGTAAAAGCATGGGTATCCGCCCAACCGGCATTCATTTAAAACATGTGCGGGTACAAAGAACAGAAGACAATATAATAATAACTGAATTTACATTGGAGAATATTAACACTTGTTTAAATAACAACTTTCATAAAGAAAACGAATCATTTATCGGAAAGCAAGTAAACAATATAAAACATGTCGGGTGTCCAAGGAATCGGGAACTGGCAAGATGGCAACCACAAGAAGCTAAGTCCTCTATCACTAAAGCGATAGAGCAATAACTAGGCCCTGATCTCAGTCACTCGAGGTGAGGAGAAACAGGGGATCTCATATCAATACATATACATATACTAGGCCCTGATCTCGGTCACTCGAGGTGAGGAGAAACAGGGGATCTCATGAATGCATATACATATACTATACGGGACCACGGTAGCGAGCCGGGCATCGGGGACCACAGTAGCAATCTGCGGTATCGGGACAAGACCACGGTAATAACCGGGTATCGGGACGGGACCACGGTAATAACCGGGTAGCGGGATCCAAGCTGCAGCTGGCGGGACAAGAGGGGGATCTCCAAGTCGGTGGATCAGACCAACAAGGTTATCCAAGCTTAGTGGTGCCGACTCATAGGTCAAATCCAATCGAGACAATGCAAGTAAATCAAGTATAAATACATAATCAAACGGGCAAGACGGGGGTGCTCAAGGGCACACTGACATATCATGTGGTGCAATGCACTTCGGGACAAGTAACTGTTACTAGAGTAACTCCAATGCTTTCGGGAAAACAAGTCATGTAATGCAAATCTCGGGAAAAGAGGTGAAACCATGAACTATAACAATTTCGGGTAAAATATTGATTTCAAGATCTATATAAGTGAATAGGGGTCCCGTATGTCGATTATGGTCATTACTTGGTACTCCTTGAGTTTGAAGACATTCCGGCCTCCTTATGCACTTTTACGATTTTCAAAGATTTCGAATGACATCTTCGTAATATGGTTTCTTTCTCGAATGATCTCATACAATGCCTAGTGAATCTCATTTGATCGACAAAGCTCAACGCTCGAACGAACCGGAGAGTTCGTTCGAGCGGGGAGCTTTTCGAAATCTGGGGAATTTCGGTTACCTGGCGGTCAGCTGGCGGTTAGCCGCCGCTGGGGCAGGCGGCTAGCCGCTGGCTGACCGCGAAGCTGACCGCGGCTGGGTTGCAGAAAATATAGCTTACTGGAAAGCTGACCGCCAAGTGCGGTTACCTGGCGGTTAGCCGCCGATGGGGTCCGCGGTTAGCCGCTGGCTAACCGTGAGGCTGACCGCGTTTTCAGGGGGAAAATGATGCTCTCTGGAAAAGGAACCGTGACATTTCGGTTACCTGGCGGCTAGCCGCCGGGTGACCGCAGGCTGACCGCCAGTGCGGGAATCACCCACTGTGTGCATATTTGAGTCACTTTCCTCCTCAAAACCATCCTCCTCACTTTCACTTAATCCTTGCCACATAACTGAGCTAAAAGCTCCTCCAATGCAACTATTTACACTTCTCCACAACTCCAATATGGGTTCATCTCCTCACCTCTTCCATCAACATCAATTCCAATACAAGGGAAGAAGGAAACCATTTCACAAACATTCATTTAGGATATAACCAAAGGACAATACATGCCAAACCAACATGTTTACAAAAACATTAAATGACTTAGCCAATCACATTCCTCATGAAAACTCCAATGAAAAAGTAAAACTAAACATCTCCTTTCTCCTCACTTAAAACCAAACCAAAGGGAAGAATCTCCATTGTATACAAGGGTCCATTTGCCATAATCAAGGGGGAATTAAAAACCATTGATCCCATTTCCAAAACAATAGATGATTTAGCAAAACTCATTAAATGAGCATCTATTTCAAATCAATGCAAGCTAGTAAACATAAACATGAATGGGAAACCAACCCCATTCATTTTAAAATCATATGAGCAAACCTTGACCAAATGAAAGCACATTTTTCCAAGAGATTAACAAGAGATAAACCACCATTAATATGCAATTTCGAAATCAATAGAAATATGACAAGAAGCATGTGTAGAAACATATATCACATTATCAAGAACAAGTAATAAAACTTAGGATTTTCTCATAAAACTTTGATAACATTAAAACCATCCATTCATCCACTTGCCTTGGGTCCCAAGCTAGCAAATCAAGCTTCTAATCACCTCTCAAGCTCAAGATCCACAATCTCTACAAAAACCCCCAAAACAAACCCTAAAATGGGTTAAACAAAGGAAGACAATGAATGGGCTCAAATCAAACTAAGAAATAGAGCCTAAGGGAAAGCCATAGTACATACAAGGAAAATGGGAAGGATTCTTTACCTCTAAGGCCATGAATGAACAAGAAGAAGCTTGCAATAGGGGCTGCCCACCTTGGTTTCCCACAAAAATGGTGTCAAACAAGAGAGGAGATGAAGGAGAAGAAGTTGCCGGAGTTCCCTCGTCGGATTGGTGGCTCGGAGGCTCCATTAGAGCAAGAGAAATGGAAGAAATGGAGAAGAGGGCTGCTGGCACTGTAGCTGGGAAGTTTCAGTCGATGGAAATGGAGAAATGAGGGAGAAAGGGAGTGGAGAGACCTCTTATAACATGGGTGGGTGTGGGTCCTACTTCACTTAACACTTGCCAAGGGTAAAACATCTCTTTGTGGGCCTCGGATGCGATCGACGAAGGAGAGAAAGATGTTTCTCAAAAAATCTAGTTTCCAAAAAGTATTACTTTGGCATGGTTCTGGGATCTCGAAATTTGGGTCCAGATTTGGTGTGAAAAGACTGTTTTGCCCTCAAGGCCAAGAAATCGGGTTTTGGGTTCTCAAATGGATACGAGATCAACATGAAAGTTGTAGGATTCCTCAAGATGAATGCAACGGGCCAAAAACACACAACGAAACAAATCGGGGAAATCCCACAAGTAAAAGCAAAGCCGAAAAGGGAACCCCCAAAGGGCCCCACAAGCTACCAAAGCACTCAAAAGCCCAAAACTAGAAGAAAACTCATTCTAGCTCACAAACTCAACCCAAAACTACTAATCCCACTAAAAGAACTAATCCACAAATAAAACAACACTAATCCAAGAGATTAGGGGTCGGGTTCTCACAGAAACCTTCAAAGCAAGACTGGTGGTGAAAGGATATACTCAGAAAGAGGGTATCGATTATGAGGAAACTTTTTCGCCAGTAGCCATGCTCAAGTCCATAAGGATTCTCTTAGCCATCGCATGTCATTATGACTACGAGATATGGCAAATGGATGTCAAGACAGCTTTTCTAAATGGAAGTCTTGACGAATGCATCTATATGATGCAACCAGAGGGATTCATTGCCAAGAGAACATGGTCTGTAAACTTAAGAAGTCCATTTATGGACTTAAGCAAGCATCTAGGGCATGGAACATCAAGTTTAATCAGGCAGTCAAATCCTTTGGCTTTGATCAAAATATTGATGAACCATGTGTGTATAAGAAAGGGAGTGGAAACGCAGTTGCATTTTTAGTCCTATATGTGGATGACATATTACTCATTGGAAATGATGTTGGCATCTTGTCATCTACAAAGGTTTGGTTATCATCTCAATTTCAGATGAAGGATTTGGGTGAGGCGAGCTATGTCTTAGGGATCAAGCTTTTGCGAGATCGCAAGAACAAGATGTTAGCCTTATCCCAATCTTCGTATATTGAGAAGATATTGGTCAAGTATAACATGCATGACTCCAAGAAGGGCTTGCTACCTTCTAGACATGGAGTACCACTATCTCGGAATCAATGTCCGAAGACACCTGAGGAGATAGAAAGCATGAGGAGAGTACCATATGCATCAGCTGTTGGAAGCCTCATGTATGCAATGTTGTGTACTAGACCAGATATTTGCTTTGCCGTTGGCATGGTTAGCAGATATCAATCAAACCCTGGACCTATGCACTGGACAGCTGTTAAGCATATATTCAAGTATCTTCGGAGAACGAAAGATTATATGCTAGTCTACAGAGCAGATGATCTAACGCCACTGGCGTATACAGACTCTGATTTCCAGTCGGATGTAGATGGCAGAAAGTCTACCTCGGGATACGTCTTTACTCTATCAGGAGGGGCTATATCATGGAGAAGTGTCAAGCAAGATTGTACTACTGATTCTACCATGGAAGCAGAGTATGTGGCGACATCGGAAGCTGCGAAGGAAGCAGTATGGCTCAAAAAATTCCTATTGGAATTGGGAGTAGTTCCTGCAGTGCAAAAACCGATTGTCATGTACTGCGATAATACTGGTGCAGTAGCTAACTGCAAAGAGCCAAGGAATCACCAAAAAGGCAAGCATATTCAGAGAAAGTACCACTTGATCCGGGAATTCGTACAGGATGGGGAAATAGTGGTAGAGCAGATTGCCTCAGCAAATAACTTAGCTGACCCATTTGCTAAGACTCTTACTGAGAAAGTCTTTACTTCACATGTTGAATCTATGGGAGTTAGGTTAGGTCGTAGTGATCTTTAGTGCAAGTGGGAGATTGTTGGGATTGGTGTATGCCCTAAAGCCCACTGACTGTACTCACATCTCTGTTACTGGATATTTATTGGTTATTTAATGGAATGACATCTTTCTCTTAATACTTGTGTATATGTATGGTTGTGTAAGGCCCATTGTTTTCTAGTAAATGACTCAGGTGTGTAGTGGCTACACACAGTAAGGTCTGAGTCATGGACACTTGAAACATTAAACATGTTCATAACTGAGAGATGGAGTTGGACACTTCATCTTGGTATAAGTTATAATGAGATACTCTCCTGTATTCAGGGTGACTTACCTTAGTCACGGAGGTCTTTCCGGATTTATCTCATTAGTGCATGTGTCATGCATTGAACAGGACCACTTGAAGGTGTGATCTCTAAAATAGTACTATCACAGAGACAGATCAACTCACCTCTTCCTACTGAGTGACCAGTGCTCTTAATCTTGAGCATTTGTGGATGAACTGACGAAGTCAAGTTCTTGTGCTTTAATTCACTATGGGTGAGATCCTGTTCATGGGTCAACAGCTCTGTGTTTTGGGTGCTTGGGCTTGATTAGTTGGGACGTGCAAATGCAATATGGAATCTATGCCATTGTGTAATGGAATGATCGTCCCCTTAGAATTATCCGATTAATCATCAGAATCTAAGATCTTAGTATATGGATGTTCCATATGGATATTGAACTTGTGGGTCGCTCCCTGGATCAAGAGAATGATATCCGGATGATGATTAAGTCAAGGGTATGAAGTTCTAAGGATAAGATGTAATCAAGAAGGTAGATAGTACATCGGTTAACCTACTTGATTATGGATGTTACATAGAGGGGCATTTTGGTCATTATACTTGGTAGGTCAAAGACAATCGCCTATTCATGATGAGCTTTATTTGCAATTTAATATTTATCCCTGGAGTGCAACCATAACTCTCTAGTGGAATGAGTTAGGGTTAAAATGATCTTAATGTTGCTATGGGGTTAGCATGGACATTTTGGTCATTTTGGGAGCCAAGGGCAAATATGTCTTTTGGTCCCTCTTCTAGCCACTTTCCTATATTGGCATGGTTTCCTAATTTAATTAGATTATATGTGGTTGAATTATTTTGTGGAAGAATAATTTTGAGTTTAAATTCTAATAGGCTCTTGATGGCATACATGAATTTAACTCTAGCTAAATTATTGACTAGTGGGCCATGGTGTGTTTAGCTATCTTGTGGGCCAGCCATAAGTGGAGCCCCTTGTGTGAGGTTTCCAAGTTTGATTAGGTATCTTTACTTGGAAGGAAAGACTCCTCTTTGGGTAAGAATTCCATTGATTAAAGGTTACTAATTTTAGTGTCTTTGATTAGTAAGTGTTGCACAACTAAAGGGAAAAGGTTGCTAGTCTTTTTAGGGATTGACATTCCTATTAGAAAGAGCATTCCTTATTGGAATCAAAGCTTTATAAATATAGGGCATTCCCCTTGGGCGTGCAACACATCAGACATCAGAAATCAAGTGGGATTCTAAAACCCTAGGGGCGTGAATCACTAGGAGGATACATTGGCCGCCCAAGAGCAAGGAGAAGCTAACTCACGCCCAACCCTTGCTGCCCTTTTCTTCTTCATTGGAGAGGAGATCAGGTCCTTGTCTTGATTCCACAAAGTGTAGTTCAGAAAACCCTTCTTAGGATTCCATAGCTTGATCCCACCATCAACACCAATCAGATTGGGAAGTGGAATAGGAGAGAAGATCAAAGGAAAAATTCTGCAACAAATTCCTAAACCTGTATTGCTGATTGCAGGCTGAGTTCAGACCTTTGAAGGCTTTCTTTTCAGAGTTTAGAGGCACTCAAATCATCAAGGTATTAGTCCTCTAACATCTCCTTACATTTAGACACATGTTGATAATGATTTCATGGAGTTATATGCATGTTTTCATGGCTGAAATCAGATCTGAATTCTAGTTTTTTAAAACTTGTAACTCCAAAGGCAGCCATGGACGTCCTCTTGAGTATGAATTCAGATCAGTAATGCATTATCTTTCAGGGTCAAACGTTACTGGTTTGACTTGAAACTTGACGTGGAGCCCTTTGGACATATTTTGAGAACATCCATAGGCCCCGATCGAAGATTTGGTGTCTCCGATTCTGCCGCCGCCGGGAGCGCTTGTTTAGCTGTCGGAGTAGTGAAGTTAGGCCAAATGATCTTGAAATGGCCCGAAACTTCCTGTGTACCTCTATTTTGGTTGTTTTGAATGACTTGCAGTTTTTGTTTGATTCTGACAAGATCTGATGCTTGAAGTAGCGCCTGCCTATTTTTGGTAGGATGCGGCTCCGTGTAGCTTTTGGTGTGAAGAGGCAAAGTGACATTTTTGGTGTCAACGGCTTCATGATGGCCTCTGCCGCATGGAGTTCTTTCATTAACTCAGAGAGAGTCATGTCCATCTTGCTCATGTTGAAGTTGAGCTTGAACTGGTTGAAAGACTCCTGCAAAGTTTCGAGAATCATATCGGTCTGACTCCCTGCATCAATCTCAGCCCCTAGGATCTCAGCTTCATTGAAATAATCCATCATTTTGAGCATGTGCTCTCTGACAGGTGTTCCCTCAGCCATCCTAGTATTCATGATTGTTCTTAAAGCAGCTTGCCTAGCTGGCCTGCTTTTGTCTGCGAACATCTCAGACAAGGACAACATGATATCAGAAGCTGTGTCCATTTGCTCATGCTGCGTTTGCAACACGTTGGACATGGAAGCAAGCATGTAGCATTTGGCCATGCTATTCGCCTTTTTCCATTTCCTTTCAGCCTCTAGCTGGTCATCTGTAGAATAATCATCAATGGTAGGACAGGGTTCCGACAAAACATACTTATACTCCTCAGCGGTGAGTACTATGTTAAGTTTTCTTTTCCAGTCTACGTAATTTGGGCCAGTCAATTTGTTCTCACGCAGAATACTCATCAACGGGCTAAAAGAGTCCTTCCCCATCTCTCTGGATATATAACAGTTTATAATTAGACAAGCAGTATATATGTAACATGTGTATGGTGCTTGTTACAGAAGGAAAAACATGCACAAGACTTTTTACATTATTTAACCCTAATCATAATGTATCAGTGTCTCAACCTCCTCATAGACCCTCCATCGAAGGGATGGCCGAGCCTACAGTCACGTTGAGTTAAGGTCTACTTATTTGGATTATCACTGTCTGGATACGCATATCCAGTGATAGTCCAATCACTGATTGGTTTGGCCTCATATGACAAACAACTCTAAATCCTAGGGAGAGGTCATCACCGTCTTATGTCAAGTGTATTACCATCTCTTATGAACGTTCCCAGAATGTCTATGACTCAAGTTCTTCGAAGGGAAGTGACTTTAATCCAATCCTGAAGTGAACTTTAGTAAAGAGCTCCACCGAAGGGATGGCCGCTCCCACCAACACCTCATTCACATTCTATAGAAGTGATCTTTAGTAAAGAACTCCACCGAAGGGATGGCCGCTCCTACTAACACCTCATTACGAATATTCATATTAGTTCACCTACTAACCCATCTACGCGATCTTTAGTAAAGAACTCCACCGAAGGGATGGCCGCTCCCACTAACACTCTAATGTGATAGCATGAACCGAAAATGGAAGGCCGTGGGATTTTTCCAAACCCCTCTCCCACTTGATTATTTAACACTAGGGTTTTGAAAAAACTCTTTTGACCTTAGCATCGTTACTCAAACCTTGTTTAAATCTAGCAAACTTAGTTAACAATTTTCATGACTCAATTGCTTAAGTCATCTCAAAAAATAAATAACCTTTGCTTTAAAACATATTGAGTAAAGGTCTTGGGACCAGTGGGTTATGGGCCCACTAGGGTAGCAACATATTAGATTTTAGTTTGGCCTCTTTTGGAAACCTAGGGTACCAAGATAAACTAAACCCTATCCAATTTTTAAACCTTAGACAAATAGAAGGTGCTGGTCTAAGATCCGTTTAAAAACAATTTGCCAAATAAAAACAATCCAATATAGAAAGATGCCAATTTTAGGAACCTAGTGGTGGCCATGTTACTAGGTGATAAACATAGCATTAATAGCAATTATATAAAGCAATAAATATAATGCAATCCTTGATGGCTCCTTGCTCGTCGGACTTCAAATCCTTATCCAACTAGGAATCTTTATCCAACTAGGATACTTGGTTAAGAGTCCTTTTCGCACTAGGGCACCTTCGTTGCCTCCACCACCATGGAATCCTCTTCTACTTGAAACCATGCAATCTTTAAAACTTTCTTCTCCTTGCTTGTTACAACAAATTAATTTATACAAGCAAACCCATGAAAAGCAAAAAAACCAAAAATTACATTGGAGATCCCTATGCTTTCCAAGAAAGCTTACATCAAGACTAGTTGGAATAAAAACAAGGAAAATATTACAACCTCCTATGATTGCTAAACGCGCAATTGTACACTTTCCAACTAATTAAAAAAAAACATCCAAATCCACACACATACATGCGAACCATCAAGGATGCAATTATATGGCTGCAAACAAAGAGGTTAGTGCATTCATTGTGCTATGTACAGCACTATATAGTGTTCTGAAATTATTCCAGCACCCTGGAAAAAATTCCTGCACTCCTATCATACAGTAAACAGCATTCTGAAAAATTCCAGCAACTTGGAAAAATTCCTGCACACTTTTTATGCAGTAAAAAGCAACTTAAAGGGTGCCACCATGCCCTTTATTGATCTAGAATTGATATCCACACAACATGGGATCATGATTAATCATGGTGTGGCTCTGATACCACTGAAAGGAAGTGCGATTCAGATCTGAACTCTTAATGAAACAAAGAGTTCTAGGATCATATTAAGAAAGTAAATCAGCCATCAAAATTGCACTAGAAACACCATGAAACCAAGACCAACTTGTGTGTAATCAAATTAGATACAATGGAGAAGACATACCTGATGTTCTTGGGCTGAATAAACTCCAAGATCTGAACTTGAAGATCAGATCTACTGCCTTTAAATTCCTGCACACCTTGCTGGAATTTCTTGCAATAGTTTCCTTCTAGTCTTCTTCTCTATTCCTCTTTCTCCAAATCTGATTGGTTAGTGTTAGTGGGAACACAACCAGGTTTCAATCTTCTTGTTTTTCCTTGATCTTACGTGAGAAGATCAGATCTGAAGTGGGTTTTCTTCAAGAAGAAAACAAGGACCAGCCAAGAAGAATTCTATTGTGCATAAAGTAACTATGGACGTCCAAAAGGAAGTGGCTGGTTGCTCTCACTATTTCCCACGCCCAAGGGCTTTTTCCTCTTGATCTCTTAATGTATCTCACGCCCAAGGAGAAGCCACCAGCTATATAAAGAGCTGAAAACCTTTTAGAAGATCTTTCCTTAAAGAATAAGGAAACCAAGAAAGACTTTCTAAAAAAGGAAACAACCCCCATGTGGACGTCCAACACCTTTCCCTCTTAGTTTTAGTTTCCAAATAGAATTAGAAAACTACTAAACTTTAGGAAAACTTGCACAAAGAGAACTCCTTCCAAGTAATGGGACCTACACAAACTTGGGACCCACATACTAGGGACCACTTTGACTAGCCCACACTTACTATGGCCCATGTACCAAATAATTTATCTAGAGTTGTAATTCATGTATGCCATCATGGGCCTATTAGAATTTACACTCAAAATTATTTCTCCACACATTTAAACAATTTAGGAAACCTTGCCAATCTAGGAAAGTGGCTAGAGAAGGGACCAAAAGACATATTTGCCCTTGGCTTCCAAAATGACCAAAATTGCCATGCTAACCCCATAGCAACACTAGGATCATTTTAACCTTAACTCATTCCACTAGAGAGTTACGGTTGCACTCCAGGGACAAATATTAAATGCAAATAAAGCTCATCATAAACCAACGATTGTCTTTGACCTACCAAGTACAATGACCATAATGCCCCTCTATGTAACATCCATAATCAAGTAGGTTAACCGATGTACTATCTACCTTCTTGATTACATCTCAACCTCAGAACTTCATACCCTTGACTTAATCATCATCCGGATATCATTCTCTTCATCCAGGGAGCGACCCACAAGTTCAATATCCATATGGAACATCCATATACTAAGATCTTAGATTCTGATGATTAATCGGATAATTCTAAGGGGACGATCATTCCATCACACGATGGCATAGATTCCATATTGCATTTGCACGTCCCAACTAATCAAGCCCGAGTACCCAAAACACGGAGCTGTTGACCCATGAACATGATCTCACCCATAGTGAATTAAAGTACAAGAACTCGACTTCGTCAGTTCATCCACAAATGCTCAAGATTAAGAGCACTGGTCACTCAGTAGGAAGAGGTGATTTGATCTCTCTCTGTGATAGTACTATTTTAGAGATCACACCTACAAGTGGTCCTGTTCAATGCATGACACATGCACTAATGAGATAAATCCGAAAAAACCTCCCCTGAATACAAGAGAGTATCTCATTATAACTTATACCAAGATGAAGTGCCCAACTCCATCTCTCAGTTATGAACAAGTTTATTGTTTCAAGTGTCCATGACTCAGACCTAACTGTGTGTAGCCACTACACACCCAAGTCATTTACCAAAAACAATGGGCCTTATACAGCCATACATATACACATGAAATAAGAGAAAGATGTCATTCTATTAAATAACCAATAAATATCCAGTGACAGAGATGAGAGTGCAGTCAGTGGGCTTTAGGGCATACACCAATCCCAACAGGTCCGACCTCGAGTTTTATCCAAGAGCTATAAAAAAAGAATTAACAAACAAGTCAACTCAAGTGGGAATCCACCTATGCAGACTCAATCCCTTCACCAAGTCAAGCAAGACAAAGCTCATCATTATGCCAAAAGGGCTAAGGCAAATAGGAGAATTGATCCAACCCAAGTCGAGATTATGGAGCGACCTTCAAATGATGCCGCACCTCAACTGATTGTAAAGCTTAAAGAAAAGACACCATCTGATGAGACAAGCGTACAAATAGCATGCCAACGGGCATCTAAAAAGAAAAGAAGAGCGGTCCACAAGGCCCATGAATTGAAGATCTCACCCATGGGGATCCCCAAAGAGCCCGAAGAATCAGTTATGTCGGTCAATATGGTTGGCAAAGGTAAGAAAAAGAAAGAATCATCGGCCTATGTTAAGGAAATGGTGGATTTATTCGACACCCAGCGGCTGCAAACAAGGAGTGTCACGACTGCCAAAAGAAGGAAGGTAAAAAAAAAAGATCACATTTGTGATTCAAGTAGTTCACAAGGATCATCTAATGAACAGGCACCAAGAACATTGGGAGTATTAGGCGAGCTCATAGGTCTTCTCTCGTCAGAATCAAGTGTAGCTCCTGTCTATGTGACAGGCCAAGAGGGTAATCCAGAGTTCTCAGAGTCAAATCCCACGCCAAGTTTCATGCAATATGTCCAGGATACAAACAAACGATTTGAAGGATGATGACAATGATGGTCACTCTTCAAACGCAGATTAACAAAAAGGAGTCCATACGACAATCTCACAATGATCACAACAGACGTGATCAAAGAGATAATTATGATCATGATATGGACCATAATAATGACGAAGAAGAGTTGAGCAAAACCCGAGTCACGGTTGAAGCAGTCCAAAAGATGATTGAAAATGCCACTGAGGGGGTAACATCATCCAAAAAAGGATCAAACCCACCTTATCCAGCCTGGATGGATGATGAGCCATTTCCACCTAAATTCAAGCAGCCTCATTTGCAATCATTTGATGGAAGTACTTCATCTTATCAGCATCTATGCCATTTCAAGGTTTTGACTGGAGAGATATCTAATAATGATGCATTAAAAATCCGATTGTTCACCAGTACATTGAAAGGAACAGCCTTCGATTGGTATAAAGGCTACCAAGCGGTTCCATAAAGTCATGGAACGATATAGAATAAAAGTTTACTGATCATTTTTCTATGCTGACAGTTCAATGACTACAGCTCGCCTATGTACAGAAAAACAAGGCAAAGAAGAATCAGCGACTGCCTTTATTAAAAGATGGCAAGCTTTGTCATTTAAATGTCCGGAAAACCTTTCACATGAGTCCTTGACGGACATGTGTAGGACAAACTTGCATTCAAAAATAAGGGCTAAGTTGGTCGGAAATAAAGAAAAAGACCTTGGTGAGTTGTTAGAAGCAGCAATAGAAGCTGAAACAATCATTAAAGATCGAGAAATAGAAAAGAAATCTACCAGGAAGATTGAACCACCAAAAAGTGGGGGCAAAAAGAAAGAAGCTATGGCAGTTCAAGTAGCTTCACCCCTTGACTCAAGGAAACGTGAAAATAATCAGAAGAGAGATAATGAGGACCAAAACAAGATGAAGAGAAGTCAAACTTTAAAAGAAAGAATGTCCCGAGAATATGATTTTGCTATTGAAGATTCTGAGTTAATTTTTCATACTCTCCTAAAAAATTATAAAATCAAGCTTCCGCCATGCAAAAGACCAGAAGAAGAAGGCAAAACAAATGACCCAAAGTATTGCATATACCACAGGGTCATAAGTCATGGTATAAAAGACTGTTGGGTCTTTAAGAATAAGGTCCAGGAGTTACTTAACAATAATGGGATCATCACCTTGGCTAAAGAAGACAAGAAGGTGACAACTAACATGGTGTCTGTTCACTTTGGAAGTTTGAAACAACCAGTTAGAATTCCCACTGTGCAAGAAGAAGAGGGAGATGTCGAGTTTCGCTTGGTAAACCCATTGGAAAGTAGGGATGGATTAGTTCCAGTAGAAATGCCAAATAGTGTGATGATGTGGGTCCATCCAGATATCTTGTCAGAAGAAGGGTGGGAGACAATAAGAAGCAAATCACGCTCTGTTGCAACGTCAAATCCCTTCTGGAATGACAACTATCCTATGAGAAATGCTATGGGAGCAAGAAAACAAAAGAAAAGACGTAGGCAAATAACAAGAAAATGCCTAGTAAATCAAAAGAGGTTGTCACCCCAGTAGATTTGTTAACACAAGAGCCTCGAGTTCCATTTACACTCAAGGACTTCTTGCCACTTGATCTCTTTTTGTCTTGAGAAAATCAAAAGCAGAAAGATGAATTAAGTGAGTTAAAAGATGATATACTCTCATGCAACTGTCTCTCACTAGTAGAGTTGAAAGTAGAGTTGAAAAAAGAACTGGATCAAGATGATGGTAATTATGGCTTTAGATGGGGATATAGAGATGGTGTGATTTCTTCCGAAAGTTCAACCGAATTAAGTCAAGATTCAACCAGACGACATATTTTTACTCAAGGAAACCATGATGAGCTATACTTTATCCCCGACCTCACATCGACAGACAATGATAGTGACCCTTCAAAACCCTCGAGTTTGTCAACCGACCCAAATGATGACAATGAATTGCTTGATGATGATGATATTAGGAGATGGATTGAAGGCATAGTGAAAATTGTCATTTATACTGCATCCATATGGAATTTGACTCCAGAATGGCAAAGAAAAGATCTTCCTACAATTATCATGGGGGAATTAGCTGATGAAAATCTTGATATTAATAGGATTGACGAAGTGGACAAGTCCTCAGATGTAGGTGATGATTCTCTCGCACTTGATGGGTATGATGCCGATGGTTCAGATTCAGACTCTGATGTGTGGATCTTTTACTCATCCAATAGAGAAAACATAAGATCATACGAATATGAGTCGGAGGAAGATGAAATCTGGGCACATGATGATGCGGCTAGAAGAGAAATAAAAAAAAAAGGATCGTTCATGCAATTAGCCACATGCCTAGACTAGATGGGCCCCTCAATCCTTTAGACCCAATTCCATGGTGTTTTGCAAGAGGACCCAGGACCCCCTAAGAAATCGAAGCCTTAACATGGGATAATGATACCCCGTGGGCTGCGGATAAGGATGTTAGAGGATTATATTGGCCGTGTAATATGGTTGGGATCGACCATGAAACTTCTGATGAAGAGAAAAATGAAGATGAAGACTAAGCAGAGAGTTCATCAACATCCAATTTGACATCCTCCGAATCTTCGGAAACTGCAACAGCAGATAGCAAAGAGATTTCCTTATGTTTTCCTGAGGTATAGGAGGTAGGCAAAGGGACTCGCTCTGGGCTAGATTACCATAAAAATTATGATGCAATTATTAACCAAGACAAGGCTACAAAGCCTACAGAAAGAAATGTCAAGAATGGTGGTTTGCCTAGTCTTCAGGAGCCCTTTAGATTTGGTTTGCTTGAACATCTAGCACGCATCCCCGCACGTATAAGCATGCATGACATGTTAAAGTTGTCTCCAGACATTTGAAAAGCTGCTGCTGCAGCTCTCATCAACCCAGACCAATATGCATCTCATGTCCACCAAGTACAAGTAAAGCAAAAAGCAAAATGTAAAGAATGTTTCAATTTAAGAGCAGCCATGGCTGCTACAATTAGCTTCACGAAGGATGACATGTTACTCGGGGATTTAAAGCACAATCGGCCATTATACTTCATAGGATA
Source organism: Cinnamomum chago (assembly GCA_038049695.1). NCBI lineage: Eukaryota > Viridiplantae > Streptophyta > Magnoliopsida > Laurales > Lauraceae > Cinnamomum > Cinnamomum chago. The sequence goes on along the minus strand of CP142454.1, from coordinate 90,283,970 downwards.
TATCAGTGAAGTTGAATTACCAAGGGTACAAATTGACCCTGGATCAGCAATTAACCTCGTGCCACTATTGGCCTTAAAATATTTGGGAATCCCAACTAGCAAGCTCATCTATACAAAATTCAGCATATGGACATACAATGGAGAAACACAAAAGGCTATTGGTAGGATAGTTATTCCATGTCAGATTGGAGACATGAAATCTCAGGTCATGGTCTATGCCATTGATGCCAAAACTTCCTACAATTTGCTCCTTGGAAGGCCATGGATTCATGAAAACTATGTAGTCCCTTCGACGTTACATCAGTGTATCAAATACATTGATAAAAATTCAGAAGTACCTCGAGTCTTTGCTGATAAGAAACCCTTCAAAGGAATGGAAGCATATTGTGTGGATCCTAGATTTTACTCGTCAGAACCTAACGGTGATACAAATGAAAGCACATCGGAAGCATTTTTTGTAAAAAAAATTCAAAAAACAAAAAGAATAATTTCAAGTTATCTATACCTCTACCCGCAAAACTACTCGAAGGTGTTGAGATAATAAATGGTGAATCCTCTACTAACGTTGCCACAAAAGCACCTGAATGCTCCAAGATTAGCATTCGTCCAAAGGTTGAAGAGATAACTTTCATTAAGAAAAGCCTTGTAGGGGTTCCAAGTTCCAGATCAAAAAGAGTCTCAGTCGGCATAATATCATTTGTGGGAGAAGATGAAGGTAGAGGGGAAAAGTCACTTATCGACTCTGTTAAACTCCCTATCCCGATGATATATCTTCCGAGGCCTCCAGAAGAACTAAAAGGAGCAATATTTGTTGTGCCCATGAAACATCGGGCACCTATCGTGTTTTATAGAATATCGTACCCTTCATAGATGATTGTTGGAGAGTTTCCTATGGAAGGGACCCCAGATTTCTCTATGTATAGCTATAAGGCTAAATTGATAATGCGAAGGATGGGTTATGATGTTACCAGCCGGCAAGGACTGAAGCAGGGTTGTGGCATTCCAGTTCCATAGGAGATGCCCGTAAGATCGTGGAAAAATCATGGACATGTTAGATTCATCCCATATGGTCTAGGATATTGTCCGATATCAACAACAACAACCAATCATCGTTACTGCAACAAGCTCTTAACACCCTCCCATGAACAAGAAGGAAAAGACTAGAACTTCAAAATTAGTTCATCAAGTTGGGTTGTATTTTCAATTAATTGCATTTCCATTTCAGGTGAGGACGTAGATGAAAATGAAGAAATGTACTTTGAACTGGAAAAAGAAACGGAAGATGTAAAACCAAGTCCCCCACGGAGGATAAGGTTAAACAAATTAATCTGGGAACAGAAAGTGATCCCCGTCCAATCTTTGTAAATGCATAATTGAATAAAGATGAAATTTCGGAGTATACTTGTCTTTTGAATGAATTTAAAGATGTTTTTGCATGGTCTTATTCTAAAATGCCTGGCCTTGATCCAGGAATTGCAATGCATAGGTTAAGTTCAAGAAAAGATGTTAAACCCATTAAACAAGCTAGCTCAAAGAAGATTTCGACCATACATAATGGATAAAATCGAAAAAGAGGTTCAAAAGCTTAAAGATGTTGGCTTCATTAGGGAGGAACAACATTCTGATTGGTTAGCCAACATCGTTCCAGTTATAAAGAAAAACGGCCAGATTAGAATCTGTATTGATTTTAGAAATTTAAATGAGGCTTGTCCTAAGGATGAATTCCCTTTATCCATCGCAGAAATCATGATTGATAATAATTTTGGTTACGAAAGGATGTCTTTCATGGACGGTTTCTCAGGATATAACCAAATCAAAATGCATCCTAATGACCAGAAGCACATTGCATTTCGAACATTATTTGGAATCTATTGTTACACCGTGATGCCTTTTGGTTTAAAAAATGCAGGGGCTACTTATCAAAGGGAAATGATGAAAATCTTTAAAGATATGCAACATAAAAAGGTGGAGTGTTATGTAGATGATCTTGCTGTTAAAAGCAAAAGAAAGGAAGATCACCTCAAAGACCTCAGGGAAGTGTTTGAAAGACTTCGACGGTATAAACTCCGCATGAACCCATTGAAATGCTTTTCTGGTGTTTCTTCGGGAAAATTCTTAGGGTTTATTGTTCACAAAGACGGAATCAAGCTTGATCCAATCAAGATAAAAGCCATTTTAGAAATGAAACCTCTAAGAAATCTAAAAGAGCTGAAAGGACTCCAAGGTCAATTGGCCTATATTCAAAGGTTCATTTCTAATTTATCTGGAAGATGTCGGCCATTCTCACGTCTAATGAAGAAAGGAGTGAATATTGTATGGGATCAGGCATGTGATGAAGCCTTTGAAGATATCAAGAAATATCTTACTAGGCCTCCTGTTTTAGCTGCTCCAGTGCAAGGGAGAGCATTCATTTTGTATACACGAGCCCTTGATGACTCCTTGGGGGCAATGCTGGCACAAAAGAATAACCAAGGGCATGAGGTGGCACTTTACTACTTAAGTACGGTGATGGTAGGAGCAGAACATCGATATCCACCGATAGAAAAAGAATGCCCCGTGCTAATGTTTGCAATATAGAAATTAAGGCACTACCTGCTATCACAAACAATTTATCTTGTCTCTTGTGTAAGCCCATTAAAGACCTTAGTAACAAAGGCAAGATCTTTGAGTGCAAGATTAACAAAATGGTCCATTCTCCTTTCCCAATATGATATCATATATGTCCCACAAAAAGCAGTAAAAGGTCAAGCATTAGCAGATTTCTTGGCCGTGCATCCGTTACCACCTGATTTTGAGCTAAGGGATGCTTTTCCAGATGAACCAGTCTTTTACATTGAGACCTTTCAGACCTCAAAACAAGAAGCTTGGGAAATGTATTTTGATGGTGCTAGTAGGACGGATGGAAGCGGAGAAAAGATATCTGGGGTAGGAGTTGTCTTCGTAACCCCTGATGGATATATGATCCCTTATTCCTTCTCACTAATCAAATCATGTTCTAATAATATTGTGGAATATCAGGCCCTTATTATGGGAATGGAAATAGCTCATGAGGCACAAATTCGACAATTGGAAATACGTGGAGATTCAAAACTCATTGTAAATCAAGTGAATGATCAATATGAAGTTAAGAAACCCGACATTTGCCCCTATCATAAGATAGCTCAACGATTGATGAACAAGTTCATTTATTGTAATATTGAACATATCTCGCGAAGCCAGAATGCAATGGCAGATGCATTAGCAAGTCTAGCAGCCTCGATGGCCCTTCATGAAGGAGAAGTCCTTAAAGTATTGGTTTGTGAAGGAAGGATCTTGCCGCCATTAGATACACATGAAGCCATTGCCGAATGCCAATTAGTCAAATCAAGTAGACTTTGTGTATGTGAAATGGCGATTGGAGATTGGCGTGACCCATTTATTGATTATGTGCAGTTCAAAATTTTACCAGATTACCCAAAAGAACGAACAAGCATAAGGAGGGCTCCTAAATTTTACTATGACGTCAATACCAAAACTCTATATAGAAAGTCATATGATGGTATTTTACTTCGTTGTTTATCAAATCAGGAGGCAGATCAACTCATGATCGAAACTCATAGTGGAACATGTGGAGCACATCAACCGGGTCCAAAATTATGTGATCGAATTAGAAGGATGGGTTATTATTAGCCAACCATGATTAAAGATACACATGAATTAGCCAAACGATGTAAGGCTTGTCAACTTCATGCTGATTACATACACAGAGCCCCTGAACCTTTGCACCCTTCAGTGACATCTTGGCCATTTGAAGCATGGGGAATGGATATAGTTGGGCCGATTAATCCTCCGTCATCAAAGGGGCATCGGTTCATACTTGTCGTGACAGACTACTTTTCTAAATGGGTTGAAGCAGTAGCCTTGAATGAAGTTAAGACCGCTGTTGTTCTTAACTTTCTCAAAACCAACATTATATGTAGGTTTGGGGTCCCGAGTAGGTTTGTCCATGATAATGGACCACAGTTTCAAGACCATCGTTTTTATAAATTCTGAGAGAAATATCACATCAAAAGTATTTCTTCTACAACTTATTATCCACCAGCCAATGGTTTACCCGACGCATTCAATAAGACGATATGCAAACTATTAAAGAAAATGGTCTCTAAAAACAAAAGAGATTGGCACGAACGATTGCCAGAAGCGCTATGGGTCTATCGTACCACGGTTTGAGGAGCAACTCAATCCACACCTTTCTCACTCGTATATGGCTATGAAGTTGTTCTACCCGTCGAAGTTCAAATCCCTTCACTCCGAATTGCGTTAGCTAGGCATGAATGAAGAAGGGAACGTGAAATTACGGCTACGAGAATTGGAATCTCTTGACGAAGAAAGGCTCATCGGTCGTCAAAACATAGAGATCTACCAATCTAGAATGGCAAATGCGTTTAATAAAAAGTACATCAAAGGGTCTTTAAAAGGGGCGATTTGGTCCTCGCTGTTAAAAGACCAATGATCATCACTCATAAATCAAAAGGGAAGTTTACAGAAAAATGGGAGGGACCATTTGTTATCGATTCTGTCTACTCTAATGGCTCTTACAGTTTAATTAATCAAGATGGTGATTGATGCCTTATGCCCTTTAATGGCAAATTTCTTAAGAAGTACTATCCATGAAAACATGTCCTTTTATCATCTTCGATTTTCGATATGATGCCTCGAGTCATAGAAGTCTCGATATAATGCCTTGAAAACTGAAAAGTTTTGGACCTCGACACCAAGCCCCGGAATATTTAAAAGTTCCGATATCATGCCTCGAAGTTCATGATATGTCAAACTTTGATATCAAGCCTCAGAACATTTAATGTTTTGATACCAAGCCTCAAAGTTTGCAACATGTTGGTAAGTCTCAGAACCTCAAAAGTTTTGACACTGTGCCTCGGAGATCGAAACTACAAATTTAACATTTCAATATGTCATGTGAGCCTTGACTGTGGCTTTTGAAGATATGCTGCCAAATAAAAAAAAGGAAAAAAAAGGACACACTTTAAGCTGGATCTAGCTTGTCTCAATCTGTCTAATTGTATGAAAAGAAATTCCTCAGCTTGTGTCACTCAGTCAACATGCATGTTCAATTCACAACAATCACTCAAACCAAGTCAGAAAGTCAAGATGAGAAATTTAGATAGAAATCCCACTGCCAAGCTCAAACTTGTGTGGATAAATTCTGAGTAAAACTGAGATGACATATATACTTTGTTTTTGACAATTGTACGTATGCAAAGGGGGGTTTTAAATGGACGAGCCCAATGAGAGAGCCCATATGGAAAAATTGTGACGCGATGGGTTCGAGGCACGATTGCACTGGAAAACTCCTCATCGGCGATCCTCGAAGGGGGCATATGTTGGAAGATAAAAAAATATATATACATCAACACCAATGTTTAGCATGATCTTGTTCTAGTGGGACTAAATCAATTTAGTCACCAGACCCATCCCAAGCCAATGATTGGTGACCACTACATGGCATGGAGTGTACACTGATGAATTTGGTGGGTCCTGTCAAAATCTCTTGAATTTACGAGGGAGATTAACATGATTAATATAGGTTCAAGCCAACTTATATAACCATATCATGTCAAGTCCAATGAAGCCCAAGTTAAGTTTTCGGGCCTAAGCAGCATTTCCAATTTTGGTTGATTCAGGCACAAGTCAATTTCGGACCCAGGCCATATAACCGATCTTGGTTGATTCAAGTCCGGTTAAATTTTTGGGCCTAAAAATACATGACCAATTTTGGTTGAATCAGGCTCAAGTCAATTTCTGACCCAGGCCATGTGACCAATCTTTGTTGATGATGGTCCAGGCCTGAGCCATATGATTTAGTCCATACACCCAATTTTGATTGAATAGAGGAGGGTCATTTCTGGCCTAAGTATGTGACCAATCTTGGTCTAAGCCAAAGTTAAATTCTGGCCTGGGCCTGATCCAAGATAAAAATGACAATCTATGAGACATAAAATCCATTGTCGCGGGATCTATTTAGATGGGCCTAAACCCAGCGATACATTCGGCTCACTTATGTATTGACATGTTTAAATCCATTTAGCCATTGGGTTCACTCCCAAATTAATAACTGGCCACCTGTTTATGTGAGTCACACCCCATGTTATCCCTATGACTAGTAATGGATCTTTTTCCAATTAATTTTCCATGACCCATCAGACTCTCTCAATATGTGGTAGTTTGATGGGACCAATTAATACAAGACCAAGCTGATTTTTTTTTATGACCATGTCATCCAGGTCTAACCCAAGTTTTGGTGACCATGTCATCAAATCCATGTGACCAAATTTGATAGATTATGGGTAGGCTATTATTTTAGTCACGTTACAAAAATTGTATGAACATCAATCATGTGATGGGGGCCAGAACTTTTGCAAGCATGTGTTTGTTAGGAATTTTCTAGATTGCAATTTGATGGATGCATTATCATTCTAGCATCATTTGATTCACACACATGTGCATTGATTTAGAAATCTTGAAATCTTGTTTTATTCATGCATGGTTTTTAAGAGTTGCAAAAGTATTGATTTATGCATGATTTGGTTTTAAATCTTGGATGCATTTGTTTTAGAAAAGAGTTTTCAAGAAATCAAGCAAGCCTTTGTTTTAAAAGTTTTGATTCTTTTTAGGCTTTTTATGTCATGTTTTAAAAACCATTAGAATCTTTAAAACATGTTTTCCAAGCTTGATTTAGTGGCCAAAAGGTCCCCCAAAGAAATACCTTTAAAATGTGAAAAGTTGAAATTTTTGCAAAAAAGGGGGTGGCTCGGCAGTGTCGCCGGTCGACCGGGAACACTGCAGCAGAAATTTGCCTGGCGCCCCAACGGTCAGAAATCTGACCGTTGTGTGTTCCCGGTCGACCGAGGCCTGTGTGCCGGTCGACCGAGGACTAGCCGTTGGCAACTTTTTGCTATAAATATGAGTTCTTTCCCTTGCCAAAAGTTGGGAATTTTTAACCCCTCCTTGAGAGGATTTGAGGCATATCAGAAGGGAAAAGAACCAAGGGATGAAGGGGATGATTAGGAAAGCTAAAGCTTGGATTAATGAAGTTAAACCACCAAGTAGGCTCTTCCTTCCTTAATCATATGTTTTCATGCTTTTGTTTTATTTTTGGTAAATCATTTCTAGCATGTTAAACTATGTTTGTGTTGTGTCCTTAACATGTGTTATGTTTTGAGTTGATTTATTGTTTTGGATACAACACCATATGATTCAATCCAAGTAGTACTTGAATTGGTAAATCAAAGTAGATCATGTTAATGAAAGAACCTTTGAAATTATATGTAACATGATTCCTATACTTGGTTGAATCTTTGGTTGTTGTTTTCCATCATAAGAACATCTCTTTCAAAACTAACTTATGTTTTGGATTCAACTTCTTTACAAATCATATGTTTTCATGTTTTGTTTTATCATTGGTAAATCTTAGTAACATGTTAACCTATGATGTGTTGTATCCTTAGCATGTGTTATATTTTGAATAGATCTATTGTTTTGGATACATCACCATTGATTCATCAAAGTAGTACTTTATCTTTGGTAAATCTAAGTAGATCATGTTAATGAAATATGTAACATGATTCATATACTTTGTTGAATCATTGGTTGTTGTTTTTCCATCATAAGAAAATCTCTCTCAAATGTATCTTATGTTTTGGATCCAACATCATTACAAATCATATGTGTATTATTGTTTTAAAGTTTCACAACTTGCCTTACTTTGATTGGTAAATCATTTTCAAGTTGTCCTTATAATTACATATGATTTGTCCCCTCTTTTCAATCAAATCTATTTTTATGTTTTATGAGCTTCATTGATGATTTGATTGACATCCCTATGCATCACATGTTTAGAGCTAATCCATTTCATACAACTTGTGTAACTTTGATATCATTAACAAGTTGTTACTTTTAACATGTGATTGCATTACTTCCTCAATCATAAATGTTTTTGAGCTAAAACTTTCAAAAGCCTTAGGCATACATTTATGAGCTTTCATTTTCTAAATGATTGAGGACCACACACACACACTTCATATACTTTCATCTTTGCATTCATAGTGTGAGTGTGTATTAGTTTTACACTTCCATATCCGCCTAATTAAGAGGCATTGTAATGAGCTTAATAGAATCTCCATCTAGTGTATTAAAGACACAACTTAGTGAAATAACCAACCATGTGGTTGAAGAGGTTATTGCTTAGCCTATAAAAGCATAGTGTATAGGTTGATGTTAAGCCTTAGAAAAGCATCAATGTAAGGTTATTGCTTAGCCTTGGAAAGCATATTGTAAAGGTTATTGCTTAGCCTATTGAAAAGCATATATAGTGGAAATCCGGTGGGGTGTTGGATCACAAGCCGGTAGTGGATGTAGGCATTGAGGCCGAACCACTATAAATCCTTGTGTGATGGTGCTTGCTTTGTGGTGATTGTTTTTATTAGCTTCCGCATATTGTTTGATAATCATCACCTATGACTAGTTTGTTTTAAAGAAATTAAAATTTGTCATAATTGGTCATAATTGGAGCTCACCCTATTCACCCCCCCTCTAGGGTTCGGATCCCCATGGACTTACAGTGTTTAAATGACATGTGGAGTCAAGAGGATTACCCACTCCTTAGATGAAAATGCAACATGGGTAATGCAAACACATGAACCGGTAGTCAACATGAAGAAGTAGTAAATACCCATAGGAAATGGGTAACGAATATGGCAGCAAGAGGACAGGTGGTGCCCATCCATTCCAAGCTACAAAAAATGGGTAGCAAAGTGGTGATCGTGGGGCAGCAACTGCCTTATGGATGGCTCCAAGAAGACTATAAAAGTCAACTACTTGGTGGAAAAAGGACAAGGAAGAACTCTGCATAATTTGATATATAAAAAAAGAAAGAGAACTACGCTGCCATTTTCCGAGGACGCGCTGCTAGAATTGTCAAGCGAAGAGATCATTCCTGAAGAGAAGATTTGAAGCAGGTTAAGGACTAGGATCATGCCTCCATCAAGTGATGGAGCATGATTTCCTAGTTTTGAGCCAAATCCCTACATTTTTTTATTGTTTATTTGCATTTCATGTAGAGTGAGAAAACGGGATTGCATGTGTAGAACCTCTCTTTGAGTCTACATTTCCTATTTTTTTTTCTCTGAATTTTATTGCTTGTAGATAATGTGTCATTGTAAATTCTTATTCATGAATACAAAAAAAAAAAAAGAATGAATTGATATCTTTATCAGTGAATATTTGTCTCAAGTTTTTTTTTTTTTTTTTTTTTGGTTCTTTTTTTATAGTAATCCATAAGTCATTCAGGTAAGGGCCCTCATCATCCAATATAAGAAAATGAGTGTGCACAACATACTTAGCTTCTTGAGGATGTGACTTCTGTTTGACTCCCACCTGTTCAAAATATGCTTTGGATCAGTACAAATTATTTCATCCTCAAAAACCCATTCAGACAAGTATCTCTATATGTTCCAAAATATGATTGGTGGAATAGTTTGTCAGAATTACTGATTTAAAATTTAATGAACATTTTATTAAGTAACAGTTTCTGTTTATAATAAATTCACAAACCATCCTGCATCTAATGAGCATATTAGGTTCTACAAACCCATTGAACTTTCATAAAAATTTCTGCCCGTACAGAATTTTTGGCACACCCGGTGGGACAACAGCTCACTGTTTATTTCTTCTTTTCAGGTTGCATAACATAAAGTATCTCAAGTTTGTCATCAATTTTCATCAATGGCAACCAAGCTTGTCGTCACCTTTGATGATACCAAGTACAAGGCCTACCTAAAGGCCAAAGTCCAAGCAAGAAACTCCGTGCAAATGATCAAGACCCATGTAAGGACTGCAAAGAGAAGGTTTGAAGAGTTGCAACGAGAAAATGCAGTTTTGGAAAATCAAAAGTTTGCTTTCTCCAAAACTCATGAAGTCTCAAAAGAAGGAAAAGTTCCTCATTTTCAAGTTGATCAGCTAGCTAATGGTCAGCAAGTTCACAAAGGGTTCGAAAACTACCAATTCCAATGGACATGCAAGGGACGTCCAACCATGGAGTTGATTGTCATTAGCTAACTCTCACCAAACTCCATCAACATATCAATTTCAAAATAAAGTATGTTTGATTGGATCCAAGTTTAATCAATCCATTAAATTCCAATCAAATATAAAATGTCAAATGAAAAATGACGAAGATAATTTTGTAGTCCCATGAACCCACACCTGCCCCACCAGAGCGGTACGGTTTACGGGTCATGGACGCTCAAAAATGAAACAAAAGACCCTTGTATCTAGCACTTACCCCACCAGAGTGGTAAGAAAGACTAGAACTTGGGATGATGTTACCAGGTCCCGTCCTAGTGCTTACCCCACCAAAGTGGCTAAGCCTGGCTGGAGGCAACGGCCTAGGAAGACTTCAGTGTGGGACCGATTGTCTGTACCCATTGAAAATGCTTTCGAGCCTCTCACCTTGCTTAAGGGAAAGAATGTGATATTGGGTGAAAAGGCCCCGCAGCGCCCCCCTAAGAAAATGAGAGGTCCTTTAGTTGTCAAATTTTCACCGGGCTCAAATGATCCCCGAAAGGTGACAAGAAAAAACATGCCAGCATAATTTAGACCTCGAAGCAAAAAGGATGATTATGACTTTGTTGCAAAGAAGTAGATGGTCCGACCTCGAGTTTTATCCAAGAGCTATAAAAAAAGAATTAACAAACGAGTCAACTCAAGTGGGAATCCACCTATGCAGACTCAATCCCTTCACCAAGTCAAGCAAGACAAAGCTCATCATTATGCCAAAAGGGCTAAGGCAAATAGGAGAATTGATCCAACCCAAGTCGAGATTATGGAGCGACCTTCAAATGATGCCGCACCTCAACTGATTGTAAAGCTTAAAGAAAAGACACCATCTGATGAGACAAGCGTACAAATAGCATGCCAACGGGCATCTAAAAAGAAAAGAAGAGCGGTCCACAAGGCCCATGAATTTAAGATCGCACCCATGGGGATCCCCAAAGAGCCCGAAGAATCAGTTATGTCGGTCAATATGGTTGGCAAAGGTAAGAAAAAGAAAGAATCATCGGCCTATGTTAAGGAAATGGTGGATTTATTCGACACCCAGCGGCCGCAAACAAGGAGTGTCACGACTACCAAAGGAAGGAAGGTAACAAAAAAAGATCACATTTGTGATTCAAGTAGTTCACAAGGATCATCTAATGAACAGGCACCAAGAACATTGGGAGTATTAGGCGAGCTCACAGGTCTTCTCTAGTCAGAATCAAGTGTAACTCCTGTCTATGTGACAGGCCAAGAGGGTAATCCAGAGTTCTCAGAGTCAAATCCCACGCCAAGTTTCATGCAATATGTCCAGGATATAAACAAACGATTTGAAGGATGATGACAATGATGGTCACTCTTCAAACGCAGATTAACAAAAAGGAGTCCGGACGACAATCTCGCAATGATCACAGCAGACGTGATCAAAGAGATAATCATGGTCATCTCTTTGATCATGATTGGTGGGAGAAGATGAAGGTAGAGGGGAAAAGTCACTTATCGACTCTGTTAAACTCCTTATCCCGATGATATATCTTCCGAGGCCTCCAGAAGAACTAAAAGGAGCAATATTTGTTGTGCCCATGAAACATCGGCCACCTATCGTGTTTTACAGAGTATCGTACCCTTCACAGATAATTGTTGGAGAGATTCCTATGGAAGGGACCCCGGATTTCTCTATGTATAGCTATAAGGCTAAATTGATAACGCGAAGGATGGGTTATGATGTTACCAGCCGACAAGGACTGAAGCAGGGTCGTGGCATTCCAGTTCCATTGGAGATGCACGTAAGATCGTGGGAAAATCATGGACATGTTAGATTCATCCCATATGGTCTAGGATATTGTCTGGCATCAACAACAACAGCCAATCACTGTTACTGCAACAAGCTCTGAACACCCTCCCATGAAGAAGAAGAAAAAGACTTGAATTGTTCATCAGGTTAGGTTGTATTTTCAATTAATTGCATTTCCATTTCAGGTGAGGATGTAGATGAAAATGAAGAAATGTACTTCGAACCGGAAAAAGAAACGGAAGATGTAAAACCAAGTCCCCCCACGGAGGATAAGGTTAAACAAATTAATCTAGGAACAGAAAATGACCCCCGTCCAATCTTTGTAAATGCATAATTGAATTAAGATGAAATTTCGGAGTATACTTGTCTTTTGAATGAATTTAAAGATTTTTTTGCATGGTCTTATTCTGAAATGCCTGGCCTTGATCCAGGAATTGCAATGCACAGATTTAATTTAAGAAAAGATGTTAAACCCATTAAACAAGCTCAAAGAAGATTCCGACCAGACATAATGGATAAAATCGAAAAAGAGGTTCAAAAGCTTAAAGATGTTGGCTTCATTAGGGAGGAACAACATTCTGATTGGTTAGCCAACATCGTTCCAGTTATAAAGAAAAACGGCCAGATTAGAATCTGTATTGATTTTAGAAATTTAAATGAGGCTTGTCCTAAGGATGAATTCCCTTTACCCATCACAGAAATCATGATTGATAATACTTTTGGTTACGAAAGAATGTCTTTTATGGATGGTTTCTCAGGATATAACCAAATCAAAATGCATCCTAATGACCAGAAGCACACTGCATTTCGAACACCATTTGGAATCTATTGTTACACCGTGATGCCTTTTGGTTTAAAAAATGCAGGGGCCACTTATCAAAGGGCAATGATGAAAATCTTTAAAGATATGCAACATAAAAAGGTGGAGTGTTATGTAGATGATCTTGCTGTTAAAAGCAAAAGAAACGAAGATCACCTCTAAGACCTCAGGGAAGTGTTTGAAAGACTTCGACGGTATAAACTCCGCATGAACCCATTGAAATGCTTTTTTGGTGTTTCTTAGGGTTTATTGTTCGCAAAGATGGAATCGAGCTTGATCCAATCAAAACAAAAGCCATTTTAGAAATGAAACCTCCAAGAAATCTAAAAGAGCTATGAGGACTCCAAGGTCGATTGGCCTATATTCGAAGGTTCATTTCTAATTTATCTGGAAGATGCCTGCCATTCTCACGTCTGATGAAGAAAGGAGTGAATTTTGTATGGGATCAGGCATGTGATGAAGCCTTTGAAGATATCAAAAAATATCTTACTAGGCCTCCTGTTTTAGCTGCTCCAGTGCAAGGGAGACCATTCATTTTGTATATGTGAGCTCTTGATCACTCCTTGGGGACAATGCTGGCACAAAAGAATAACCAAGGTCATGAGGTGGCACTTTACTACTTAAGTAGGATGATGGTAGGAGCAAAACATCGATATCCACCGCTAGAGAAAGAATGCCTCGCGCTAATGTTTGCAATACAAAAATTAAGGCACTACCTGCTCTTACAAACAATTTAACTTGTCTCTCGTGTAAACCCATTATAGACCTTAGTAACAAAGGCGGGATCTTTGAGTGCAAGATAGCAAAATGGTCCATTCTCCTTTCCCAATATGATATCATATATGTCCCACAAAAAGCAGTAAAAGGTCAAGCATTAGCAGATTTCTTGGCCGCACATCCGTTACCACCTGATTCCGAGCTAAGGGATGTTTTTCCAGATGAACCAGTCTTTTACATTAAGACCTTTCAGACCTCAAAACTGTTAGGGATTTTGTATATTACAATTTGATGGATGCATTAACATTTTAGCATCATTTGATTTACACACTTGCATTGATTTAGAAAAACTTGAAATCTTGATTTTCACATGCATTGGTTTTTAGACTTGTAGAAATCTTGATTTATGCATGTTTTGGTTTTTAAACTTGGATGCAATTAATTTGAAAAGAGCTTTTAGAAATCAAGCAATCCATTGGTTTTAAAATTTTCGAATCTTTATTTGGCATTTTATGTTTCATGTTTTAAAACCCTTAGAATGATTTAAAACATGTTTTTCAAGCTTGATTTAATGGCCCAAAAATTCCCAACCAAAAATACTTTGAAAAACTCTTTTTTAAGGAATTTTGGCCCCTGTAAGACCCCAACCCGAGTGAACCCGATTAGTACTAATTAAGTTGCGTGTTAGTGCTAAGCTTGATTAGTGTTTTTGGCTAAGTTGGGTTTGGAATAGCTTTTGATATTGTTTTGGGGATTTTGATTTGCCTTGTGTTAGTAGGGCCCTTTGGGGGTTCCTTTTCGTGACATTGCATATGTTTAATGATTTATCGGAGGTTTTTATATTCATGATTTTAATTCCGTTTTACTTGTTTTGATGATCCCTACAACTTTCATGTTGATCCCGATTCCGTTTGAGGTCCCGAAACCCGATTTCATAGCATTGAGGGTAAAACAGTCATTGCACACCAAATCTGTACCCAAAACTTAATATTCTCGAAACCCACGAAACATACACTTTTTGGAAACTAGATATTTCGACGAACATTTCTTCCTTCTTCGTCGAATTCATCCGAGGACCCGAGAGAGATGATTTCAGCCAATGTAGCTCCTTTAGTTGTGGGACCCAACCCAACCCAACTCACTTGTTAACAAGGGAAGCCATTTCCCATTCATTTCATTCTTCATATTCCAGCACAAGAGGAGAGCCTAGGGTTTCCTTGCTTTTCTCTTCTTCTTCTTGCTTCTCCATCTCCAATCCACACCAAACTTGCATCAACCAAGAAATGGAGATCATCTTCTTCTTCCTCTTCACCATGGCTCCCTATTGATACCATTTGTGGAGAAAACCCTCCATTCCAAGACCTCCATTGAGCTTACTCTTGCCATTAGAGGACCTTAAAGGTAAGTAATCATCCCCATCTCCTAGATTAGTGTTCCTCTAGCCCTTGAGAAGCTACATTTGCATTATTGTTGGTTCTTTCATTTTCATTCTTTGTGTAACCCATTTTAGGGTTGTTTTTGGGGGTTTTTTTTATTGTAGCTTGGCTTTGAGCAATAGAGGTGAATAGAGGCTTGTTTTCAGCTAGCTTGGACTTGAGGCAAGTGAATGTTTTTTTATGTTTTTAAGTTTCAAATAGTTTGGTGTAGCATTTATGGATTTCCATGCTTTCATTGATTGCTTTTATTGATTTTTCATGGTTGGAATAAATGATCTTAATGCATCTTGTTAGCCTCATTTAATGTCTTGGAATCATGTGTTTAAGTCATCTTGTTTATAGTTATTTGCGGTTGTTGATGTGTTGGAAGGAAAGGAAAAAGGGAAGAAAAATCAAGTGTCCCGGACCTGCTGCACGCCCAGGCCCGATCGATCGGACGTGCAGGCCGATCGATCGGTCTGTCTTTAACTGAGAGGCTTTTTGAGCCGATCGATCGGACTCTGTTCATAACTGGGACAGAAATTTATTTATTTTTTGTGGACCTTGGCTACCCTCCTTGGACTCACTTGACCATATGTGAGAGCGTCTTGAGCCGATGCTCTTCACGGTTGGTTCGGATGCATCGAAGTTCGATCTATTCAATCTTGAACGGGGTGGAACGACACGATATCTTCTTCATACCCAAATGCAAAGTCTATTTCCTTGGGTATCGCGAATTCTATTCCTTTCGGTGACTGAGTAGGTTGCCCGATGGTTCCGAGTTGACGTCATACTTAGGATGGACCATTTATAGTCTTGATTTTTCTATCATAACATCTAGTTATAACCATAAGCTCAATTTAAGTTTTGAAAATCGTAAAAGTGGATAAGGAGCCCGGAATGTCATCAAACTCAAGGAGTACCAAATCATTTCAATAATTGACATACGGGACCCATATTCACTTAAATAGATCTTGAAATGAATATTTTCTCGGAATTGTAATAGTTCATTTTATTTCTTCATTTCCAAGTTTTACTTTACATAATCTGTTTTTCCCGAAAGCTTGATGGTTACACTAGTAATATTGACTTGTCCCGAAGAGTATTGCCCGATATGAAATGAAAGTTACACATTTGAATATTCTTGCCCGTTCATTGATTTACTTGTACTTGATTTACTTGCATATGTATCGATGCGTTATTTAACCTATGTGTCGGCATCACTAAGCTTGGATACCTTGTCGGTTTGATCCACCGACTTGGAAATCCCTCTCCCGTCCCGCCAGCTGCAGTTTGGATCCCGATACCCGGTCATTACCGTGGCCCCGTCCCGATACCCGATTCGCTACCGTGGTCCCGTCCCGTATATTTATATTGTATATATGATTGCGTTGCATCTCCTCACCTTGTTTGACTGAGATCAACGTCCCGTGATACTGTTGTCACTTTAGTGACAGAGGACTTAGCTTTATGTGATTGCCACCTTGTGAGTTCCCGATCCCTTGGTTACCTTATATGTTTTATCTTGTTTACATGTTTTCTAGCAAATGATTTATCTATTTTGTGAGAGTTCTTGCTTAAACAGATTTCCTTGCTTTTCGAGATATTTCATCTATTATATGTTGTTGTATCTTCTCACTCTCTTGCCAGACCGTCGTGTCTGATCCTTTGCTTTGGTACTCAGGTCCCGTTGCCGGTTTCCTTGAGGAGGAGCCGGAGGAGGCGGTAGGTGAGCCGCAACCTCTAGTTGAGTGGCGTGCTGACGATGTCATGTAGACATCGGGTTGCTACAAGAGGCGTAACATTTTGGGGATAATTTATTAACCATTCTTTTGGGTTATTATTTTGTAATATTGGCCTTTGTTGTCCTCTAATTTTGGGAATGTAACTTAATGATATTTTGTCTAACTTTAACAACTTTTGGGAAACTTGCTATACATCCTTGCTCATTCTGATACAGTTTTGATATTTGATGTTAATGCTTGCATGACTAGAGATAGTCTAACTATTTGATTTGCTAAACGCTTCCGCACTCAAAAGAAATATTCATGCAAGGTCGTGATATCCTCACCGCGGACACCTGTGGGAAATTAAATAAGTTGTATATTGTGGATGTAGATAATCATCATCAATCATCATTCACCATTAGTCCCGATCCCGGATTAGGATTCCCGGTCCGGGGTCGCGACAGACTGGTATCAGAACGAGACGTGTTTCAAGAAATTAAAAGAAACTAGAAATCCTAAGGACGTGGCGAGGATCCGTTAGATCTTTCGTTAGCTAGTATCGTGTGAGCAATGTGTGACCCTTATTGGATTATTATGTGCTAACCATTTGTTTTGCAACATCATGCCTCCACGTAAGAGACCGTTGAATGGCAACCCTACTGCAAGCAATAGTGATCATACAGGGCCTCTAGAAGAGGATATAGTGGAGAACAATCCGCCTAATCAATTCCAAGATATGATGAGAGCCATGCTTGACCAACAAATTCAAGCCAATGAAAACCAGGCCAGACTGCAAGAACAAATGCTAAAGAGGGAAGAAGACCATGCTAGGGAAATGCAAGAAATGCAGAGGCAATTGCTTGAGGTCTTGTAAAGAAGACCAGAACCGGTTCAACCCCAACCAGCTATAGTCATAAACCAAAGGCAACATGATCCAAATGCCTTGTTTGAACGATTCAGGAAAAGAGCTCCGAAGGAATTCCTTGGGGAAGAGGACCCACTAGCTGCATATGACTGGTTGGAACACACCGAGAACATCTTTGAGATCTTTCAGTGTACAGGAGGAGATAGAGTGAAGCTAGCATCATCCCTTTTTGTTGGCACAGCAGATAGATGGTGGAAGACGGTAAGAGAAGAATATAGAACTATGGCTGATGCAGAAGTGTGGGCAAACTTCAAGAGGCAGTTTCATGACAAATATGTACCCGCCCACGTCAAGAAGCAAAAGGCTATAGAGTTTCAATAGTTGGTGCAAGGGAGCATGACAGTCTTAGAGTACCTCACCAAATTTGAGAGGTTGTCCAGGTATGCCCTGGAGTTGGTGGATACCGATGAGAAGAAGATTGCCAAATTCTTTGAGGGGCTCAATCCCTTCATTGAGAGAGATGCCACCGGAGTGGTGCCACCGGTAACTTTTGATGAGGCAGTGAAGAGAGCCTACAAATTTGAGAACTTCCACAACAAAATCCTCAAAGTGCAAGGCAAGAGTCCAGCCCAGCAGCAGCAGAACTATCAGCATCAAAGGAATCATCAAAATAAGAGGCAGAGGACAGGGCCTAATGTGCAGAATCCAGTGGTGTGCATCCACTGTGGGAAGAACCATGCTAGTGCTGAGTGTCGTACCATCACAGGAGCGTGCTTCAGGTGTGGTTCGATGGACCATAGGATGAGGGATTGCCCTAGGCCAAACAGACAGAATCAGCAGCAGCAGCATAAGCCACAACGTCCACCACCACCACCACCACAGCATGCATTGGTTGTCCAAAATCAGCCTAGGCCACTTCAGCAGCAAGCACCTCAGCAGCAACAGTTCAAACAGCAGCAGCAGCCACAGCAGCAGGCCCGTCATCAACAGGGACAGCAGCGTCCACCGCAGCAGAACAGGAATGCACCACATGGCAGGCCACAACAAGCCCAGAATAGGCCCCAACAGCGAGGCCAAATCTACGGAGTCAACAGAGTGGATGCAGAGGCAGCGGGTAATGTAGTGGAAGGTACACTTCTTGTTTGTGAGATTAAAGCTATGATTTTGTTTGACCCTGGCTCTACACATTCTTTCGTGTCCCATAAGTTTGCTAAGTTGATTGATATGCATGCTATAGAACTGGAGTTCATTTTGACTGTGGCAACCCCAGTAGGTAAACAAGTTGTTTGTAGAACCTTTTATCCTAGTTGCACAGTCCAGATAGGAGAAGTGGTTTTAACCGCAGATCTCATTTCTTTGGAGATGTTTGATTATGATGTCATCCTAGGGATGGATTGGCTGGCAGGGTACCATGCCACAATGGATTGTTTCCATAAGACCCTCACTTTCAAGTTGGTTGAGACACCAGCAGGAGTGTCGTTTCAGGGAGAGAGGAGGAATCCTCGTGTAGGGTTTGTTTCAGCGTTGAAGGCTGACAGACTTTTGAGAAGTGGGTGTGAAGCTTATTTAGCGTTTATCACGGAGGATAAACGGTCCCAAGGGGTGGAGGAGATCCCAATTGTTTGGGAATTCCCGGACGTTTTTATGGAGGAGATTCCAGGTTTGCCACCCATGAGAGAGATCGATTTCACTATCGAGTTGCTACCAGGGACCGCTCCGATATCTATTGCACCATATAGGATGGCTCCAGCAGAGTTGGGGGAATTGAAGACCCAGTTACAAGAGTTGTTGGACAAAGGTTTTGTGAGACCGAGTGTTTCACCATGGGGAGCTCCAGTGTTGTTTGTTAAGAAGAAGGATGGTTCGATGAGGATGTGTATAGATTACAGAAGATTGAACCAAGTGACCATCAAGAACAAGTATCCATTACCAAGAATAGATGAATTGTTTGATCAGTTGCAAGGTGCATCATACTTTTCGAAGATTGACTTGAGATCCGGTTACCATCAGCTGAGAGTTAGAGAATCAGACTTGTTGAAAACAGCTTTCCGGACGAGATATGGCCACTATGAGTTCCTAGTGATGCCATTTGGGTTGACTAATGCACCGGCAGTGTTCATGGCATTGATGAACAAGATATTTGCAGAGTATCTAGATCAGTTTGTTGTAGTGTTTATTGATGACATTTTGGTGTACTCCAAGACCAAGGAAGAGCATGAAGAGCATTTGAGGATTGCATTGCAACTCTTGAGAGAGAATCAGCTGTATGCAAAGCTTAACAAGTGTGAATTTTGGCTAGACCAAGTAGCATTTCTGGGGCACATTATCTCAAGAGAAGGTTTGTCAGTGGATCCGTCCAAGATTGAAGCAGTAGTGAATCGGGAAAGACCGAAGAATGTGACAGAAATCAGGAGTTTTCTGGGATTGGTAGGTTATTATCGGAGGTTTGTGCAAGGTTTTTCGTCGATTGCGTCACCTTTGACGAAGTTGACAAGGAAAAATGCACCATATGTGTGGACAGAGCAGTGTGAAGAGAGTTTCCAAGAGCTAAAGAAGAGATTGACTACAGCACCAGTCCTTACTTTACCATCCGGAAGCGGCGGTTTCACCATCTTTACCGATGCTTCGAATGTTGGACTTGGTTGCGTGTTGATGCAAGAGGGAAAAGTGATTGCTTATGGATCTCGACAGTTGAAAGAGCACGAGAAGAACTATGCCACCCATGATTTGGAGTTAGCAGCGGTTGTGTTCGTGTTGAAAATGTGGAGACATTACCTCTATGGAGAGCAGTTCGAAGTCCACTCCGACCACCGCAGCTTACAGTATTTGTTTTCACAAAAGGATTTGAACATGAGGCAGAGAAGATGGATGGAATATATCAAGGACTATGATTTTCCAATCAAGTACCACCCGGGGAAGGCTAATGTAGTTGCAGATGCCTTGAGTAGAAAATCAGTAGGCTTGGCGAATCTTAGTGGCACTTGTATTTTTGAGCAGTTTGAAGAGTTGAGTTTAGACTTACAGCCTCTGAGGAAGGGTGTTTTGTTGGCTAACATGACAGTGTCAGAACCTTCTTTCATTCAGAAGATCAAGGACAGTCAGTTGTAAGATCCAGAGTTGGTTAAGATTTCAGAGCATATAGCAGAACATCCTGACTTCCGTTTTGTTGATGGAGTTTTGTACTACCGTGACCATCTGTGTGTGCCTAACATTGAAGATTTGAGGAACGACATCATGACTGAGGCTCATAGCACAAAGATGTATCAGAATTTGAAGGGTAGATTTTGGTGGAACAACATGAAGAGAGAGATTGCAGCGTTTGTCTCCCGTTGCATGACCTGTCAGTTGATTAAGGCAGAGCATCAGAGGCCTCCAGGCTTGTTACAGCCATTAGAAATTCTGGAATGGAAGTGGGAGCACATTACCATGGATTTTATTTCGGGATTACCGAGGACTAGTAGAGGCAACGATGCGATTTGGGTCATTGTGGACCATCTCACCAAGTTAGCGCATTTCCTTGCTATGAAGACAGGGAAGAAGATGCACATGCTACCTTTGGCAGAGTTGTTTGTCAGCGAGATCGTCAGTCGTCATGGGCAACCAGTTTCGATCACTTCTGACAGAGACAGCAGATTTGTCTCGAGATTCTGGAAGACATTGCACGAGTCTATGGGTACGAGATTGCAGTTCAGCACAGCGTATCACCCTCAGACAGATGGCCAGTCAGAAAGGACGATTCAGACTTTAGAGGACATGCTCCGTGCTTGTGTGTTGGATTTCAAGACTCAGTGGGATGAGACTCTACCGTTGTGTGAGTTCGCTTACAACAACAGCTACCACTCGAGCATTGGGATGGCTCCTTTTGAGGCTTTGTATGGCAGAAGGTGTAAGACACCTGTTTGTTGGGAAGAAGTCGGCACTCGCAGTTTCCATGGACCGACTATGGTTAGTGAGACCAGCGACAAGATCAAGTTGATTCAAGAGCGTTTGAAAGTATCCTGGAGTAGACAGAAGAGCTATGCAGACTCCCACCACAGAGATCTACAGTTCAAGGAAGGAGATAAAGTCTTCCTGAAAGTGTCACCTACAAGGGGAACATTGAGATTTGGACAGAAGGGCAAACTATCACGGAGATACATTGGACCATATGACATTGTGAGCAAGATTGGTGACGTGGCCTATAGATTGGCCTTACCACCTGAGCTATCTGGTGTACACAACGTCTTCCATGTGTCTATGTTGAAGAAGTATGTTCCCGATCCTTCGCATGTGCTCCGGCATGACCCATTAGAGATCAGAGAGGATGCTACCTATGTAGAGAAGCCCGTTGAGATCATCGACACAAAGGAACAAGAGTTGAGGACTCGGACTATTCAGTGGGTAAAGGTATTGTGGGAGAATCATGGACCGGGAGAGGCCACATGGGAATTACGAGATCAAGTGCAGAAGAAGTACCCACATCTTCTACCAGAGGTGAGTCTTATGTTTCATTTGGAGGACCAAATGCCCTAAGGGGTGGAGGATGTAAGACCCCAACCCGAGTGAACCCGATTAGTGCTAATTAAGTTGCGTGTTAGTGCTAAGCTTGATTAGTGTTTTTGGCTAAGTTGGGTTTGGAATAGCTTTTGATATTGTTTTGGGGATTTTGATTTGCCTTGTGTTAGTAGGGCCCTTTGGGGGTTCCTTTTCGTGACATCGCATATGTTTAATGATTTATCGGAGGTTTTTACATTCATGATTTTAATTCCGTTTTACTCGTTTTGATGATCCCTACAACTTTCATGTTGATCCCGATTCCGTTTGAGGTCCCGAAACCCGATTTCATAGCCTTGAGGGTAAAACAGTCATTGCACACCAAATCTGTACCCAAAACTTAATATTCTCGAAACCCGCGAAACATACACTTTTTGGAAACTAGATATTTCGACGAACATTTCTTCCTTCTTCGTCGAATTCATCCGAGGACCCGAGAGAGATGATTTCAGCCAATGTAGCTCCTTTAGTTGTGGGACCCAACCCAACCCAACTCACTTGTTAACAAGGGAAGCCATTTCCCATTCATTTCATTCTTCATATTCCAGCACAAGAGGAGAGCCTAGGGTTTCCTTGCTTTTCTCTTCTTCTTCTTGCTTCTCCATCTCCAATCACACCAAACTTGCATCAACCAAGAAATGGAGATCATCTTCTTCTTCCTCTTCACCATGGCTCCCTATTGATACCATTTGTGGAGAAAACCCTCCATTCCAAGACCTCCATTGAGCTTACTCTTTCCATTAGAGGACCTTAAAGGTAAGTAATCATCCCCATCTCCTAGATTAGTGTTCCTCTAGCCCTTGAGAAGCTACATTTGCATTATTGTTGGTTCTTTCATTTTCATTCTTTGTGTAACCCATTTTAGGGTTGTTTTTGGGGGTTTTTTTTATTGTAGCTTGGCTTTGAGCAATAGAGGTGAATAGAGGCTTGTTTTCAGCTAGCTTGGACTTGAGGCAAGTGAATGTTTTTTTATGTTTTTAAGTTTCAAATAGTTTGGTGTAGCATTTATGGATTTCCATGCTTTCATTGATTGCTTTTATTGATTTTTCATGGTTGGAATAAATGATCTTAATGCATCTTGTTAGCCTCATTTAATGTCTTGGAATCATGTGTTTAAGTCATCTTGTTTATAGTTATTTGCGGTTGTTGATGTGTTGGAAGGAAAGGAAAAAGGGAAGAAAAATCAAGTGTCCCGGACCTGCTGCATGCCCAGGCCCGATCGATCGGACGTGCAGGCCGATCGATCGGTCTGTCTTTAACTGAGAGGCTTTTTGAGCCGATCGATCGGACTCTGTTCATAACTGGGACAGAAATTTATTTATTTTTTGTGGACCTTGGCTACCCTCCTTGGACTCACTTGACCATATGTGAGAGCGTCTTGAGCCGATGCTCTTCACGGTTGGTTCGGATGCATCGAAGTTCGATATATTCAATCTTGAACGGGATGGAACGACACGATATCTTCTTCATACCTAAATGCAAAGTTTATTTCCTTGGGTACTGCGAATTCTATTCCTTTCGGTGACTGAGTAGGTTGCTCGATGGTTCCGAGTTGACGTCATACTTAGGATGGACCGTTTATAGTCTTGATTTTTCTATCATAACATCTAGTTATAACCATAAGCTCAATTTAAGTTTTGAAAATCGTAAAAGTGGATAAGGAGCCCGGAATGTCTTCAAACTCAAGGAGTACCAAATCATTTCAATAATTGACATACGGGACCCCTATTCACTTAAATAGATCTTGAAATGAATATTTTCTCGGAATTGTAATAGTTCATTTTATTTCTTCATTTCCAAGTTTTACTTTACATAATCTGTTTTTCCCGAAAGCTGGATGGTTACACTAGTAATATTGACTTGTCCCGAAGAGTATTGCCCGATATGAAATGAAAGTTACACATTTGAATATTCTTGCCCGTTCATTGATTTACTTGTACTTGATTTACTTGCATATGTATCGATGCGTTATTTAACCTATGTGTCGGCATCACTAAGCTTGGATACCTTGTCGGTTTGATCCACCGACTTGGAAATCCCTCTCCCGTCCCGCCAGCTGCAGTTTGGATCCCGATACCCGGTCATTACCGTGGCCCCGTCCCGATACCCGATTCGCTACCGTGGTCCCGTCCCGTATATTTATATTGTATATATGATTGCGTTGCATCTCCTCACCTTGTGTGACTGAGATCAACGTCCCGTGATACTGTTGTCACTTTAGTGACAGAGGACTTAGCTTTATGTGATTGCCACCTTGTGAGTTCCCGATCCCTTGGTTACCTCATAT
This sequence comes from Cinnamomum chago, assembly GCA_038049695.1. Taxonomy (NCBI): domain Eukaryota; kingdom Viridiplantae; phylum Streptophyta; class Magnoliopsida; order Laurales; family Lauraceae; genus Cinnamomum; species Cinnamomum chago. The sequence goes on along the minus strand of CP142454.1, from coordinate 90,259,722 downwards.
GTTTTATCTTGTTTACATGTTTTCTAGCAAATGATTTATCTATTTTGTGTCGCGACCCCGGACTGGGAATCCCAATCCGGGATCGGGACTAATTGTAGTGAATAATGATTAATAAGGATTATCTACATCCACAATGTACAACTTATTTAATTTCTCACAGGTGTCCGCGGTGAGGATATCACAACCTTGCATGAACATTTCTTGTTAGTGCGGAAGCATGTAGCAAATCAAATAGTTGGACTATCTCTAGTCATGCAAGCATTAACATCAAATATCAAAACTGTATCAGAAAGAGCAATGATCTATAGCATGTTTCCCAAAAGTTGTTAAAGTTAGACAAAATATCATTTAGTTACATTCCCCAAAATTAGAGGCCAACGAAGGCCAATATTACAACATAATAACCCAAAAGAATGGTTAATAAGTTCTCCCCAAAATGTTACGCCTCTTGTAGCAACCCGATGTCTACATGACATCGTCAGCTCGCCACTCAACTAGAGGTTGCGGCTCACCTACCGCCTCCTCCGGCTCCTCCTCAAGGAAACCGGCAACGGGACCTGAGTACCAAAGCAAAGGATCAGACACGACGGTCTGGCAAGAGAGTGAGAAGATACAACAACATATAATAGATGAAATATCTCGAAAAGCAAGGAAATCTGTTTAAGCAAGAACTCTCACAAAATAGATAAATCATTTGCTAGAAAACATGTAAACAAGATAAAACATATGAGGTAACCAAGGGATCGGGAACTCACAAGATGGCAATCACATAAAGCTAAGTCCTCTGTCACTAAAATGACAACAGTATCACCGGATGTTGTTCTCAGTCACACAAGGTGAGGAGAAACAATGCAAATCATATATACAATATAAATATACGGGACGGGACCACGGTAGCGAACCGGGTATCGGGACGGGACCACGGTAATGACCGGGTATCGGGATCCAAACTGCAGCTGGCGGGACGGGAGAGGGATTTCCAAGTCGGTGGATCAAACCGACAAGGTATCCAAGCTTAGTGATGCCGACACATAGGTTAAATAACACATCGATACATATGCAAGTAAATCTAGTACAAGTAAATCAATGAACGGGCAAGAATATTCAATGTATAACTTTCATTTCATATCGGGCAATACTCTTCGGGATAAGTCCATGTTACTAGTGTAACCATCAAGCTTTCGGGAAATATCAAAATAAATATCAAGGTCCGAAATTTATGTCCCAGTTATGCACAGAGTCCGATCGATCGGCTCAAAAAGCCTTACAGTTAAAGACAGACCGATCGATCGGCCTGTAGGTCCGATCGATCGGACCTGGGCGTGCAGCAGGTCCGGGAACTTGATTTTTTTTTCCTTTCCTTCCAACACCTCAACAACCACATAGAACTACAATCAAGATGACTTAAGCACATGTTTCCAAGACATAAATGAGGCTATCAAGATGCATTATGAGCATTTATTTCAACTAAAAACACATTAATGAAAGCATGGAAAATCCATAAATACTTCACCAAACCATTTCAAACTTAAAAACATCCAAACATTCACTTGCCTCAAGTCCAAGCTAGCTGAAAACAAGCCTCTATTCACCTCTATTGCTCAAAGCCAAGCTACAATCAAAAACCCCCAAAAACAACCCTAAAATGGGTTACACAAAGAATGAAAATGAAAGAACCAACAATAATGCAAATGTAGCTTCTCAAGGGCTCGAGGAACACTAATCTAGGAGATGGGGATGATTACTTACCTTTAAGGTCCTCTAATGGCAAGAGTAAGCTCAATGGAGGTCTTGGAATAGAGGGTTTTCTCCACAAATGGTATCAAGATGAAGCTTGCAAGGAGAGGAAGAGATTGGTGATCTTCATTGCTTGATTGATGAACTCTTGGTGTGGCTTGGAGATGAAGAAACAAGAAGAAGGAGAGAAAACACAAGAGCAAACCCTAGGCTCAGTTGTGTACTGGAGCAATGGAGAGAAAATGAGCAATGAAGGAGGTGGGTTCTCTTATGTTAACAAAGGAGGTTGGGTCCCACAACTAAAGGAGCTACATTGGCTGAAATCATCTCTTTCGGGACCCCGGATGGATTCGACGAAGAAGGAAGAAATGATCGTCAAAATATCTAGTTTCTAAAAAGTGTATGTTTCGCGGGTTTCGAGAATATTAAGTTTTTGGTACAGATTTGGTGTGAAATGACTGTTTTACCCTCAAGGCTATGAAATCGGGTTTCGGGATCTCAAACGAGGACGGGATCAACATGAAAGTTGTAGGATTCCTCAAGATGAATGCAACGGGCCAAAAACACCATTCACAACAAATCGGGAAAATTTCTCAAGAAAACGCAAAGCCGAAAAGGGAACCCCCAAAGGGCTCCACTAGCCATCAATCACTCTAAAAAGCCCAAAACTAGAATCAAGGCTATTCCAAACCCAACTAGATCAAAAACACTAATCAAGCTTAGCACTAACACGCAACTTAATTAGCACTAATCGGGTTCACTCGGGTCGGGGTCTTACATTTTGTGAGAGTTCTTGCTTAAACAGATTTCCTTGCTTTTCGAGATATTTCATCTATTATATGTTGTTGTATCTTCTCACTCTCTTGCCAGACCATCGTGTCTGATCCTTTGCTTTGGTACTCAGGTCCCGTTGCCGGTTTCCTTGAGGAGGAGCCGAAGGAGGCGGTAGGTGAGCCGCAACATCTAGTTGAGTGGCGTGCTGACGATGTCATGTAGACATCGGGTTGCTACAAGAGGCGTAACATTTTGGGGATAATTTATTAACCATTCTTTTGGGTTATTATTTTGTAATATTGGCCTTTGTTGGCCTCTAATTTTGGGAATGTAACTAAATGATATTTTGTCTAACTTTAACAACTTTTGGGAAACTTGCTATACATCCTTGCTCATTCTGATACAGTTTTGATATTTGATGTTAATGCTTGCATGACTAGAGATAGTCTAACTATTTGATTTGCTACACGCTTCCGCACTCAAAAGAAATATTCATACAAGGTTGTGATATCCTCACCGCAGACACCTGTGGGAAATTAAATAAGTTGTATATTGTGGATGTAGATAATCATCATCAATCATCATTCACCATTAGTCCCGATCCCGGATTAGGATTCCCGGTCCGGGGTCGCGACAGCCCCAGGCCCGGGTCGACCCGCAGTGGGCGCGGTCACTGCGGGTCGACCGGGTAAAGTGTCGTTGCCCTTTTTCAAACGGCCGTTGTGAAGGCCAGGCGACCGGGGAAAGGGCAGGTCGACCGGGGGCACGCAGGAACTCATTTTTTTAGTATAAATACAAGTTCATTCCTTTGAAAAAGTTGTTGAAAGAAAGAGGAACCAAGAGCCTCTTGAGGTGTGTCGAGACAAAGAAAAGGGGATGAACTAAAAGAGACCAAGGGGTCATTAGTGAAGCTAAAGATTGGATCAATGAAGTTAAATCTCTAAGTAAGCTTTACTTTTACTAATCATAGGTTATATGCTTTGTTCTAATTATTGGTAAATGATTTTTAGCATGATAACTATGATGTGTTGAATCCATTCTTCTCTTAATCTTTGCTCTAATTAAGATTGGATTCTTCACTTTGTTTTCAATCAAGTTTTGTTTTAAAATCTTCATTAATCATGCTTAGCCTAAATCTTTGATTTCTTTTGTAGCATGATTTATTTACTTGGTTGAAACATTATTTGTTGTTCTCATTCATTTAAACCTTAGTCAAATTTGTTTGGTTTTGAAAACAACATTTCACATGCATCACATGTTCTAAGTTTTTCTTTTTCATACAACTTGTGAATCTTTGATTTTCATATCATTAACAAGTTGTTTTTCATACATGTGATTTGCATCAAACTTCAATCAAATCTTTTATGTGCCTTAAACTTTGAAATGCTTTAAGCATATATTTGATTGAGCCTTCTTTTTAAACTTGATTGAAGTTATCACACACACACACACATCATGAGCATACACATTTGCATTCATATAGTGTTTGTGTGAGTTTGTTTTTCACTTTCATATTAGCCTATTTAAGAGGCAATTTCATTGTGCTTAAATTGTATCTCTTAGAGTGCTCTTTTTGTGAAGACACCTTAGAGAAATCCTACTTTGTAAAGGTTATTGCTTAGCCTAAGAAAAGCATTGTGTAAAGGTTATTGCTTAGCCTAAGAAAAACATCTTGTAAAGGTTATTGCTTAGCCTAGAAAAGCACATTGAGAGGTTGTTGTTTAGCCTAAAAAAATAATATTGTAAGGGTTATTGCTTAGCCTATTGAAAAGCATAAATAGTGGAAATCCGGTGGGGTGATTAGATCACAAGCCGGTAGTGGATGTAGGCATTGAGGCAGAACCACTATAAATCTTTGTGTAGTGGTGTTTACTTTGTGGTGATTGTTTTATTAGCTTCTGCATTTTGATTGTTCACTTGTGACTAGTTTAGTTTAAGAAGTTAAAATTTGTCTAAATTGGTCATAATTGTAGCTCACTCTATTCACCCCCCCCCCCTCTAGGGTTAGATCCCAAGACTTTCAATTGGTATCAGAGCCAAGTGCTCTATCTTTTAGGATCAAGTGTTTTTGAAACTCTTGATTAGGTGTAAAAACCTAGAGTCTTAACCCTAGTTTTGTGCTTACATGAAAATCATTAAGATGGATTCCACTATGATAGATAGTTTAGATTCTTGTGTAGATTCTTCTAGACCCCTCCTTCTTCCTTCTATTGGAGATTCAAACTCTCAAATTAATGAATCTCAATTTGATTTAAAAGAAGAAGAAAATGTTTATAATGAAGATGACCTTCAACAAGCCTTTGAGGAATTATATGAATTATCCTTAAACCTTGAGAAGAAAAACAAAAAGTTAAGAGAAGAATCTAAAAATCTAAACAAACAATTAGTCTCTTCTAAAGATGAACTTAGAGAAAAAGAAGAAGTTAAACAATGCTTAGACTCTAAGTTTATGATCTCTTTACATAACCTATCTAATATCAAAGATGAACTAAATGAGATTAAGATAAGTTATGATGATCTTAAAAAGGGAAATTTAAACCTAAGAGATCAATTAAAAGGGCAAGACAAAGACTTTATCAATTTAGAATCCAAGTTGACAATTTCCAAGGAAAACTTGTCTAATGCTCAAAGTATGGTAAAAAACTTAGAACTTGGATCTGTAAGTCCATGGGGATCCGAACCCTAGAGGGGGGGTGAATAGGGTGAGCTTCTTTTATGACCAATTTTAACAATTTTAACTTCTTTAAAACAAACTAGTCACAAGTGATGATTATCAAACAATATGCGGAAGCTAATATAAACAATCACCACAAAGCAAGCACCATCACACAAGGATTTATAGTGGTTCGGCCTCAATGCCTACATCCACTACCGGCTTGTGATCCAACACCCCACCGGATTTCCACTATTTATGCTTTTCAATAGGCTAAGCAATAACCTTTACAATATGCTTTCCAAGGCTAAGCAATAACCTTACAATGATGTTTTTCAAGGCTTAACATCAACCTATCCATTATGCTTTTATAGGCTAAGCAATAACCTCTTCAACCACATGGTTGGTTATCTCACTAAGTTGTGTCTTTAATACACTAGATGGAGATTCATTTTAGCTCATTACATTTGCCTCTAAAATAGGCGGATATGGAAGTGAATAACAACTACACACTCACACTATGGATGCAAAGATGAAAACAAATGAAGTGTGTGTGTGTGGTCCTCAATCATTTTGAAAATGAAAGCTCATAAATGTAAGCCTAAGGCTTTTGAAAGTTCTAGCTCATAAAACATTTATGATTGAGGATGTAATGCAATCACATGTTAAAAGTAACAACTTGTTAATGATATCAAAGTTACACAAGTTGTATGAAATGGATTAGCTCTAAACATGTGATGCATAGGGATGTCAATCAAATCAACAATGAAGATCAAAACCAAAAAAAATAGATTTGATTGAAAAGAGGGGACAAATCATATGTAATTATAAATACAACTTGAAAATGATTTACCTATCAAAGTGATGCAAGTTGTGAAACTTTAAAACAATAATACACATATGATTTGTAATGATGTTGAATCCAAAACATAAGATACATTTGAAAGAGATTTTCTTATGATGGAAAACAACAACCAAAGATTCAACAAAGTATATGAATCATGTTACATATTTCATTAACATGATCTACTTAGATTTACCAAAGATAAAGTACTACTTTGATGAATCAATGGTGATGTATCCAAAACAATAGATCTATTCAAAATATAACACATGCTAAGGATACAACACATCATAGGTTAACATGTTACTAAGATTTACCAATGATAAAACAAAACATGAAAACATATGATTTGTAGAGAAGTTGAGTCCAAAACATAAGATACTTTTGAAAGTGATTTTCTTATGATGGAAAACAACAACCAAAGATTCAACCAAGTATAGGAATCATGTTACATATGATTTACCAAGTTTCTTTCATTAACATGATCTACTTTGATTTACCAATTCAAGTACTACTTGGATTGAATCATATGATGTTGTATCCAAAACAATAAATCAACTCAAAACATAAAATATGTTAAGGACACAACACAAACATAGTTTAACATGCTAGAAATGATTTACCAAAAATAAAACAAAAGCATGAAAACATATGATTAAGGAAGGAAGAGCCTACTTGGTAGTTTAACTTCATTAATCCAAGCTTTAGCTTTCCTAATCATCCCCTTCATCCCTTGGTTCTTTTCCCTTTTGATATGCCTCAAATCCTCTCAAGGAGGGGTTAAAAATTCCCAACTTTTGGTAAGGGAAAGAACTCATTTTATAGCCAAAAAGGTCCAACGGCTATATCCTCGGTCGACCGGCACACAGGCCTCGGTCGACCGGGAAGGCACAACGGTCAGATTTCTGACCGTTGGAGGTTTCAGTGCAAAAATGCAGTTTTTACCTCCAGTTGTCTCGGTCGACCGAGACCTGTGTCTCGGTCGACCGGCGACACTGCCGGGACTCCCCCCTATTTGCAAAAAATGCAACTTTTGCATATTTGAAGGTTTTTCTTTGGGGGACCTTTTGGCCACTAAATCAAGCTTGGAAAACATGTTTTAAAGATTTTAAAGGTTTTTAAAACATGACATAAAAAGCCTAAAAAGTTTCAAAACTTTTAAAACAAAGGCTTGCTTGATTTCTTGAAAACTCTTTTCTAAATCAAATGCATCCAAGATGAAAAAACAAATCATGCATAAATCAATACTTTTACAAATCTTAAAAGCAATGCATGAATAAAACAAGATTTCAAGTTTATTTAAAACCAATGCAAGTGTGTAAATCAAATGATGCTTTGAATGATAATGCATCCATCAAATTGCAATCTAGAAAATTCCTAACAATCTCCCCCTTTGCAATTTGATGGCAAACACACTCACCACTGACAATACACACTTAGTCTTCAGCTCCGCCTCAGCTGGACAAGGCTTGAAATCTTCTTGGATGCTTATCTTAGCTTGGGCTCTTTTCTTCATTCTTCATGATGCTTGGAGCTTGATCAACCTTCAAGCTTTCTTTCTTCTTTCTTTCTTTATCCAAGCATCTTCTTTAGCTTCCAAGCTTTCTTTCTTCTATTTGCTCTCCCCCTTTGACCATGCCTCTTTCTCCCTTTGGCAAGGTATGCATTCTCTCCCTTTTGTAGAAGATCATACACAACTCTCCCCTTAGGAAGCTTGGACATTCTCTTCACCCTTTTGAGAACTTGCATAATTTCTCCCCCTTTGCCATTAAATTGCAAAGGTACCTACACACATGAAACAATGAAAATACCATTAGTAGCACCTGTTAACAAATGAAATCGAAAATGAAATACATAACAGGCTATCATGTGAGGTAGTAGTCTCTAAGGGTTCAAAAGGCAATCCTAGGGTCAATTTGATCACAACTAATACTTCCTATGAAGGTTTACACTCCCCCTCAATCCATTCTCTTCTTTTGTCAAACTTTTGACAAAGATTTAACTATTAGGTGCAAGAAGAAGATGGTTTAACCAAGTGAGGGTTAACTTCAAGGAAAGGATTAGATTCATTTAACTAAAAAGCACAATATGATCAAATTACCAAAAGAGAGCTAGGTCTAATGGGAAAAGCCATCATGGATATCAATTGGAAAGACAAAGAATACCAATTGAGATTTAGGATATGACTATAATAAAATCAATCACTCTAAAATGGATTTAAAGATATACCTATTAGGAAAAATCCAAATTAGAGCTATCCATGAAGCAATGGGGTTTACTAATCATAGCATCAAATAATTTAACTAAGAAGAACATATGCTATGAAAGTTTTGAAAATCATTTCATTCAATCATTAAATATGACTATTAAAGTGCAAGATGAGTGAAATGAAATTCAAGCATGAAGCCAACCTCAACTATAACCAACCAATATTATGAACACATAAACATGGTGGTCATGAGATATACCTATGAGAGCAAAAGAGGTGGCAACATGAACATTATGATGCTAATGGTGTGTGACATGGAACAATCATATTACTTATCAAGTTCAATCCAATGCACACAAGATTTATCACATTCACAAGAAATCAAATCAATCAAACATTATACCAAATGAAACCAATTGAATTTGATAACATGATAAAGAGCAAGAATGTGACAAAATTCCATCAAGCATCATAAATGCATATTCATCACTTTTAAAGATATAACTATTGAGCATAGTGATGAACAAGGTAAATTGCAATGCAAAAGGATATGACTTTGAAATGCATGCAATTTATAAAGTGACTAAATCATATGAATTCAACATCTAAGTTATCCATCAAACACATAGAAATATGAGGAATGGATTTCAAAGAGTTTCATATGATCAAGATCACTATTATGAAGTTGAAACATGTATTAGGATGATATCACTTATAGCATATACATGAATCAACATCATAACCATCCAAAAAGAAAGGACTATAAAGCATAGAGGATGGATTTGAGTTCTAGTATGGTTTCAACAAATAGAACTAAGATCACAACCATACATAGAACACTTTGACATTTGCATAGAGAGGATCAATCAACACTCAAGATCTAACTCATACCATATCATCAATAAAGAATATAACTATGTAAGCACAAGAAGGTATGAAGTTAGAGAGACATCATGGATCACATAAAGATGAAGATGGACCACATAAATGGATATACCTATTAAGAACAATGGTTTAATTCCAATTCATCTAAAATGATCCATTAAGCTATCATGTAACATCTCCACTCTTAGCAAATGTACTATGCTTACAATGCAATGGAAAAGGATATGTGGTTTAAACCAAATGAGCTTAGCACATAAAATCACATATGTACATAAAAAGCTCAAATGCAAGATTTTACTATAAAGCACATAAACAATCATCAAAATGCATTAATGAGAATATATACCAAGATAATCACAAAAATGCAAATCAATGAAACCATATCCAACCAAGCAATGTAAGTCAACAAAATCAATTTGCATAAAGAATGTAACTAATAGAGCAAAGATGCAAATAGATTGTAAAAACTATTTCCTTCCAAATGATATAATCATAAATAGGCACAAGGAAATAGATTCAAGGAAAATGTTTCTATAAATATAACTAATAAAGCTTAGAACATTTTCCAAAGTTTTTCAAATCACTTCAAAGTATGAAATTCCAACAAAGAATCATTTATAGAATTAAGAGCAAGTGATTTTGAAAAACAAGAAGTGTACTATTGTAAAGTTTTCAATTTGTAAAAACAATAGACACTTACAAATTTTCCATATCAAAAGATATAACTTGTAAATCAATGGAAAACTAAAGTTGCTTCAAATCATTTGATTTCCAAAAAGGATATAACTATGACAATCATCAAATGATTTTCCAACATCAATTGATCATGAAAAACTAGCTATGAAAGCATTTGTAATCACAATCAATTGATCATGAATAGATATGCACAACAAGAGATATTACTAAATGAACAACATGCAAATCCATCATGAAAAAATTGCAATCAAGGGATTTTGAAAACCATGAGATATAACTATAAAAGTTCATGAAGACAAAATCAAATGATCACAAAGAAACATTGCATTTTAAAAGATGTGACTATAAAGAAACAAAATGCCAATGTAACATGACCAACAAAAAGATATAACTAAAAAGAATAGGTTGGTCTAGTGGGATCAAGGCCTAAGGTTACTCAAATAGTCTACCTTTGAAAATTCACCTAAAGCCTTGAAAAGGTTGTCCATGAGAGAACACTTTGAGGACTCACCAACTCTAGAAGATATAACTTGAGAAAGTCTTAGAGTGGTGCAATGAGGCTAGGGAAATTACATTTTCAAACATAGTGGAAATCATCAAAAAGATATGCATTAAAAACACAACACTAGAGTTCAAATCTAGCAAGGATCAACTCCGGGTTGTTAAGCCCTAAAATGGAGTAACCCGCTCTGATACCACTTGTAAGTCCATGGGGATCCGAACCCTAGAGGGGGGGTGAATAGGGTGAGCTTCTTTTATGACCAATTTTAACAATTTTAACTTCTTTAAAACAAACTAGTCACAAGTGATGATTATCAAACAATATGCGGAAGCTAATATAAACAATCACCACAAAGCAAGCACCATCACACAAGGATTTATAGTGGTTCGGCCTCAATGCCTACATCCACTACCGGCTTGTGATCCAACACCCCACCGGATTTCCACTATTTATGCTTTTCAATAGGCTAAGCAATAACCTTTACAATATGCTTTCCAAGGCTAAGCAATAACCTTACAATGATGTTTTTCAAGGCTTAACATCAACCTATCCATTATGCTTTTATAGGCTAAGCAATAACCTCTTCAACCACATGGTTGGTTATCTCACTAAGTTGTGTCTTTAATACACTAGATGGAGATTCATTTTAGCTCATTACATTTGCCTCTAAAATAGGCGGATATGGAAGTGAATAACAACTACACACTCACACTATGGATGCAAAGATGAAAACAAATGAAGTGTGTGTGTGTGGTCCTCAATCATTTTGAAAATGAAAGCTCATAAATGTAAGCCTAAGGCTTTTGAAAGTTCTAGCTCATAAAACATTTATGATTGAGGATGTAATGCAATCACATGTTAAAAGTAACAACTTGTTAATGATATCAAAGTTACACAAGTTGTATGAAATGGATTAGCTCTAAACATGTGATGCATAGGGATGTCAATCAAATCAACAATGAAGATCAAAACCAAAAAAAATAGATTTGATTGAAAAGAGGGGACAAATCATATGTAATTATAAATACAACTTGAAAATGATTTACCTATCAAAGTGATGCAAGTTGTGAAACTTTAAAACAATAATACACATATGATTTGTAATGATGTTGAATCCAAAACATAAGATACATTTGAAAGAGATTTTCTTATGATGGAAAACAACAACCAAAGATTCAACAAAGTATATGAATCATGTTACATATTTCATTAACATGATCTACTTAGATTTACCAAAGATAAAGTACTACTTTGATGAATCAATGGTGATGTATCCAAAACAATAGATCTATTCAAAATATAACACATGCTAAGGATACAACACATCATAGGTTAACATGTTACTAAGATTTACCAATGATAAAACAAAACATGAAAACATATGATTTGTAGAGAAGTTGAGTCCAAAACATAAGATACTTTTGAAAGTGATTTTCTTATGATGGAAAACAACAACCAAAGATTCAACCAAGTATAGGAATCATGTTACATATGATTTACCAAGTTTCTTTCATTAACATGATCTACTTTGATTTACCAATTCAAGTACTACTTGGATTGAATCATATGATGTTGTATCCAAAACAATAAATCAACTCAAAACATAAAATATGTTAAGGACACAACACAAACATAGTTTAACATGCTAGAAATGATTTACCAAAAATAAAACAAAAGCATGAAAACATATGATTAAGGAAGGAAGAGCCTACTTGGTAGTTTAACTTCATTAATCCAAGCTTTAGCTTTCCTAATCATCCCCTTCATCCCTTGGTTCTTTTCCCTTTTGATATGCCTCAAATCCTCTCAAGGAGGGGTTAAAAATTCCCAACTTTTGGTAAGGGAAAGAACTCATTTTATAGCCAAAAAGGTCCAACGGCTATATCCTCGGTCGACCGGCACACAGGCCTCGGTCGACCGGGAAGGCACAACGGTCAGATTTCTGACCGTTGGAGGTTTCAGTGCAAAAATGCAGTTTTTACCTCCAGTTGTCTCGGTCGACCGAGACCTGTGTCTCGGTCGACCGGCGACACTGCCGGGACTCCCCCCTATTTGCAAAAAATGCAACTTTTGCATATTTGAAGGTTTTTCTTTGGGGGACCTTTTGGCCACTAAATCAAGCTTGGAAAACATGTTTTAAAGATTTTAAAGGTTTTTAAAACATGACATAAAAAGCCTAAAAAGTTTCAAAACTTTTAAAACAAAGGCTTGCTTGATTTCTTGAAAACTCTTTTCTAAATCAAATGCATCCAAGATGAAAAAACAAATCATGCATAAATCAATACTTTTACAAATCTTAAAAGCAATGCATGAATAAAACAAGATTTCAAGTTTATTTAAAACCAATGCAAGTGTGTAAATCAAATGATGCTTTGAATGATAATGCATCCATCAAATTGCAATCTAGAAAATTCCTAACAGGATCTAATGTTGTTAATGAACTTAATTTCAAATTAAAACCTACCAATGAAGAGCTAATCAAATATAAGGAAATTGAAAATGATTTATTAAAATTCAAAAATGAAAATTCAATCCTTATAACCAAAGTCACTCAACTTGAAGGATACAAACAAAAGTATGAGTGCAAGTTTACCCAAAGTGAAGAGAGACTTGAAAAGTTATTTAAATTGGGTAAACCTCATGGAGATAGGACGGGTCTTGATTTTGATAAGTATACTTCTTATGACCCTAAATTCACCAACACTTTTGTGAAATGTGAGTCCTCTTTCTCTAGAACTCTTTCTCCTTTGCCCAAAACAAAATGTATTTATTGTGGCATTGAAGGGCATTTTAGGTGTTAGACCCCGACCCAGACCAACTCGATTAGTGTGCGATTAGTATGTGTTTAGTTCTAAGTGGGTTTAGTTATCGTTGGATTAGAAGTAATTAGTTTTAGTCTTGGGCATACCTTTGGGAATTTTGAGATCGTTAGCATTAGTTAGACACACTCAGGAAGGCCTGAGTGCACGTGTAAGCTTGGGAGGATCGTATCGGTTTCCGTGTGATTGTGATTTTGATTTCATTTGAATGATTTCTCTATGTGTCACAACTTTCGTCTTAAGCCCATTCATGTTTAAAGCCAAAAAAAAAAAACCCATGTTTTGGCCAATGAGGGTAAAATTGTCTTTTATGCACAAATCTGGACACAATTTTTGAGATCTCAAAACCATGTCAACAATATACTTTTTGGAAACTAGATATTTCGAGGATCGTTTTATCCTTCTTCGTCGAAGTCATCCAAGCCCCACAAGATCGTGTTTTGGTCACTTCAAGGTTCATGTTAATTGGGGCCCATTGTCTTCACTTAATCCCCCTAAACCCCTAAACCCTAAACCCGGAACCCTGAACACTAAACCCAGAACCCTGAACCCTACCCCCTAAACCCCGAACCATAAACCATAAACCCTAAACCCTGAACCCTGAACCTTAAACCCTAAACCCTAAACCCTAAACCCTAAACCCTAAACCCTAAACCCTAAACCCTAAAACCCTAAACCCTAAACCCTAAAACCCTAAACCTTAAACCCTAAACCCTTAATGCCTAAAACCCTAAACCCTAAACCCTAAAACCCTAAAACCCTAAACCCTAACCCCTAAACCCTAAACCCAGAACCTTGAACACTAAACCCTGAACCCTACCCCCTAAACCCCGAACCATAAACCCTGAACCGTGAACCCTAAACCCCTAAACCCCTTAACCGTAAACCCTAAACCCCTAAACCCTAAACCCTAAACCCTAAACCCTAAAACCCTAAAACTTTAGGGTTTAGGGTTTAGGGCTACGCAAATGGTATCAGAGCCAAGTCGACTCTTTTAGGATGTCAAAGACTCCACTGCTCTCCCCCATAGAGCAGTTATCTGAAGACCTAGATCGACATGGCAGACTTGTTTTACATCAGCTTAAAAGACACGAAGAATTAGTTGATAACATAAAGGAAGAGTGTGAAAAGGATAACATTGAGTTATTTAGAAACATTCACAAAGGAAATCAAACCCTAGAACAACTACACAAGACCGTTGTAGAAAGAGAAGAGAGTCTGCACTACAGGATTTCACAATTAGAAGCAAAAGTACAGAAGATCTCTGAAAAGATAAACTCCATTTTAGATATCTTACAAAGAAAACTGTAAGAATGAGTTTTGAAGAAAAAATTCAAAATAGAGTTTTAAATCTAATACTGGTAACACAACTGTTACTTTTACTACTAAATGTGAATCTACATCTGAGAGTTTAACTGAGATAGTCTCTCAAAATAACTAGTTAATAGCTGGAATCCAAGAAATGGAAACTAGCTTTTCCAAAAGATTGGAAAAAATGGAGATTCAAGTTCAAGAGTTAAGAAAAACTCTCGAACAAGAAGAAGTTAAAGATCCCAAACCCAAACATAAGAGAAAGGTTACTTATGGTGAAGAAGAAATAGAGAATATCTCAGATGGATGTCCAGCCTTCTCAAAACCTTCAATAAAAGAAAATTTGAAAATGATGAGAACTCTGACCAGGACTAGGTCATATACTCATATGACAGTTACAGCTGCTGAATATGAATTGGAACAAATTGACAAATCTGTTCAAAATTTCAAAGTTCCAAGATTTGAATGGAAAGAACTATACCACATCAATGCTAAACATTTTAGACAAAAGTATTATCTAAAATGCATTGAAGAATCTATTTCCCTTTCAAATGAAGAACATATGGTTCCTCTATTTACAAGAAGTACAATAGAAACAAGAAAGAAAAAGGGATACAGGTACATTCACATGGCAGCAGTCCAAGTAATCATAAAGATAATGGCTAGAAAAAATTTGGGAGGAAAAATCCTCGCCATTGTCCAAGATAGAAGGCTCACCAACTTCAGACAAAGTTTGGTAGGAGCCATAGAATCTTCAGGAGATACTAGAATAATTTTCTTCAATGTATTCCCAGATTACATGATAGACATAGATGACTCAATGGAGTCTCTTTTCTTGAGAGTTCAGTCTCAAGGCTTTAGTTTCCGACCTGGAACCAAAGGCCTGTGTGTTCAATACAACATGTATTACAAAATGATGAACTCCTTTGAACCAAGAGGAAAATTATCACATAAGGAAGATAATGATGTCACCAACATGATCAAGGCCACTTCAGGCAACTCTATTCAGAGAGTTGAAAAGATCAAATGGGGAGACATTCATTTTCCCAAAGAATGGGAAATAATGGAAGAAAAAGTCAAGGACGAATCGAGCAGCATATCTGCTATTCAGTACAGAATGGACGGAAAAGTAATTCTGAAATTCAATCCACCTCTTACACTGGAAGGTCCAAGGCACTCATTGGCTGAAGTAGAAAGCAGTATTTTCAAGAAGTATTTCTTGCTCATCCCATTCAGGAATGACTGAGACAAAATCAGCTACTACAGTTTTTGCTGAAGGGTGCTTGGTGAACCATAGCCCTAAAGCTCTTTGAATACAGACTGGAAGAAAACTGTAATATTTTTCTGTTTTGACAAAATTTGCCCTTTGAATGAGACCTGCTTCGAATAATTCTCCAAATTCTGATGGCAGCATCTTGTGCATCAGAACATCTAAAGAGGTAATTCTTTTATCTCTATAGGAACCCATTCCAGCCCATCCAGGCAGCCAAGTTTGGATGGTTATACATTGTACACCAAGGAACAGAGTGTACCAGTTTGCTTCATCACTAGTCACCTTGCTTAGGATTTTAGTGATGATTTCTTCTGGAAGTTCCATTAAATTGTTTTCCAGTTGGGTCCGAACCATCTTGTCGGAGTGCATTGTGATAATTTCAGAACCACTTAAGGATAATCCGTCAAAATTATCAAAGACAGATTCTCCTTTTTCCCTCTTTGGAATTTTTGGCTTCTGAGGGATAGAAGTGAAATTGTGCTCGACTAATCTTACACTATTCTTTAGTGAGTCGATTGCCAGTTTTTCTTGCACAGTAGGAAAAGGTCGTTCTTCTTGAAGACCTTGAATAGCATTCCAGATAGTATCTATAAGCCTATAGATGACTTGAGCTTCTTGCTCTTCTTTAGTCATTTTTCCTTTTCCTTTGCCTCCTCGCATTTCCTATAAAACAAAAATAATTTCTCGAGTTAAGGCATCTGGTAAACAATTTTCGATCCCTTTTACGTGTTCTACCCTAAAATTCCATTCAGAGAACCAAGCTTGCCATCTTCTCATTTTGGCTTGATTCATGGCTTTATGCAAATCTGATTTTAGGAATCCTGCAAAATTAGAGTCATATCGAACAAGAAAAAATTTTGGGCAAAAGAAGAATTTTAAAACACATCATTCCTTGTTTAATGGCCAGAATTTCTTTTTCTAAAGCACAATATTCTTTTCATGCTTTTTGAAAGTCCCTGAAGCATAGCCACATATTCTTTCAAGTTTTTCTTTGGTTGGGTTGATGGCTTTTAAAACTCCTGCCCAATGAGTATCTAACGCATCAGTTTCTAGAATTACATTATCATCTTCCTTAGGAAGTTCCAATTTAGGAAGATTCTTACATAATTCTTGAATTCTTTGAACCGTCTTGGCATCTTCTTCTGTGAAGGTCCATTTATAATCTTTTTTGACTTTATTCTGTAAAGTCTGGGCTATCTAAGCTATTTTAGGAATAAAATTTCTGACATAATTTATGCAACCCAAAAACCTCTGAACCTGCAACTTATCTGTAAGATGATTAGGAAAGAGGATTATTTTTTCTAGAACATGATGTTGTAGTTCTACTTCTCCTTTATTGATTATCATGCCTAAAAAGTTGATTCTTTCAACTTCTAATTCCATTTTCTTTTCAAAAATCATTATCCCATGACCTCTGATTTCTTTAGCAATCTTTGCTAAATGTTTTTTATGCTCCTTCTTGTTTTTGCTAAAGAAAATTATATCATCCACATATACTAAGAAAAATTCATGATGTTCTTTGAAAATATTATCCATTCTTCTTTGGCAAATTTGTGGAGCATTGGTTAATCCAAAAGGCATTACTAGCCATTCGTATTGCCCTTGAGGGGTACTGGATGCAGTTAAAGGAATACTATCTTGATCCATTTTTATCTGCCAGTATCCTGATTTACAATCGAACTTGCTAAAAACATTTTTATCTTGTACTTCATTGATTAGAGATTCTTTGTTTGGTAAAAAATACCCATCTCTTATCGTTAAATTGTTCAGTCTTTTATAGTTTATCACCATTCTTGGCTTTTTTCTTAGTAATTCAGCATGATTTCTTACCATGAAGGCTGGACTACTATGAGGGCTTGTACTTGGCCTTATGAGCTTTTGGCTCAAAAGTTCTTGGATTTGTTGATCAAATTCTTCTCTATCTTGAGGAGAATACTGCATTGGTTTGACTCTGATAATCTTTTCAGGGTCTTTTAGGATAATTCCGCATCTTGCTTTATCTTAATTCCAAAGTTTAAGAGGATTTTCATCCAAATTTTCTTTTAAAGATCTCTTGATTTCTTCAAGGGAGGGGCAGGATTCTGTTTTCTTGGCATTAATATGGATTCTTTTTATATTCTTATAATAGAGATTTATGATTTCTATTTCTTTGTGCGAATAATCAGGATTTCGTTGCCAGGAGATCGGGAGAAAGTCTTTTCTCTTTACTTCTCCTTCAGATTCTTCTGAGGAGTCTTCCAGGCTGCTACTACTCCAATTTTTAACCTGAACTTCTTCAAGGTTTTGGATTAATGTGCACATTGGAGTTTTGTGAATTATCAATGGTCCACCAGGCTTCTCGTCTAGGCACTCTGAAGGAAGTTTTTTGAAGCTTTGGAGGAAACCGGGCTCGAAGGCATGTGCATAAGCATCCCGAATTTTGTCGACAATAACAGGTTTCCCATTAGGAAGGGTAAACTGAACTGTATTGAGAGTTTGAACGAAAGGGACATAAGATTGAATGAAATTGTTACTTAGGAGTAAATCAAGTTGTCCTGGAATATCAGTTTGCCAAACTTTATCAATAAGGAATTCTTTTCCAGAGATAAAGATATGAACATTATGTGCCACATATTCCAATAGGCTTGTATTGGTATTGGCCATAATAGCTTCAAGAGGAGTGGGAGCTTTTTTCCACATATGCTCAGGTATGGCATTTTTTAACATCATGTTAAATCCTGCGCCAGTATCAATATAAGCATTGAGAGTATAATGATGGTACCCTCGTACATTTACTCGTGCTTCGATGTAAATGCTATGCTTGGAAGTGAATGGTTTGGCTGGCTCGAGCAATGCTTTTGCTTCGAGTCGGGGTGGCTGAACTTCTTCCCAGACTGGGTATTCCAATTCCATGCATGGATCTAAAGGAGGATCATAGTTAATCCTTTTCATCCATTTACGCTTTATCTGTATAAGATCTTTAGAAAGATTGGATCCTATCATCATCAAATTTTCTTTCTCTGATTCTGTACTAGAATCGTAAGACCAGTCTTCGTCATCACTACTACTTAGTAATGAAAAGACCTCAGATTCTAAGTCTGATTCTCCTTCTTGGATAGCCTTAAAATTGTAGAAGTATTCATCAGGCATTTGCTCAAATGTTCTAATCATCTTTGTGTTTTGAGCCTTTCCTCGATTGGGACATTTATTGGCAAAATGTCCTTCTTCGTGACAGATGAAGCATGTACAATTTTGTTTATCCTTGTTTTTAGCATCCTTCTTGGAATCATCCTTATTTCTTTTCTTGAAATAAGTTTTTCTTGGAAATTTGCGCTTGTTTTTCCAAGTCTTACTTCTTCTGAAAAACTTCTTCTCTTTGAAACTCTTGTGTCTTCTCTTGCTATGATATTTCTTCTTTTTGTATTTTTGACACCCAAATTGAGAAGGCATATCATTCATAGTTTCGCAAATTCCTGGAAAACCCTTTAATTGTTTTCTGGATATTTTATGAGTTTTTCTTTCTATACAAAGAGTTCTCAGAGAATGACGGGCGAATAGAATTCTTTCGCCTAATGTGTTCAACTTCTTGTTGACTTCGGGATTACTTTCGTAATCTCTTTGTATTTTTTCTCCTAGAGGATATGGTAACTTATGGAAATACATATTCTTCGCATTCTCGTCTGTTTCCATTCCTACTTTATAGAAATACTTCTTGAATTCTATCTCATATTCATCCAGATACCTTAAATCACAGATTGACAAATTTGTCAACTGGATTTTTGCTATTTCTTTAAGACGAGCATCTTGCTCGGCTTCTATCCCTCCAAATTCTTCTCTGATGCTTTTTAGCATATGCTGAATCTAGGCTCTGGGTTCTCCTTCTAGATTAGCTTGAGCACATTCAGGGCAACCTTGCCGATGTCTTTTCCAGAAATCATTGACAATTCCTTTCAAGGTTCTTTCAATATATCTTCTAAATTGAGTAAATCCTCATTCAGGATTAGCATTTCTAACTAGATTCATGGAATCTCCCTAAGCAATAATGATGTCTGAGATATTTAGACATTTATCTAAATTTAGATAATGTCCTGCTGTGCTGATGGGTTCTAGTCTGCTACAAGAAACATCCGTGAATAAGGGTTGCACCGGTTTCTTACCTGGCCTAGTTTGTTTTCCTCTTCTTTCATTATTTTCAGGGTCGCTAAAATTCCAATCTCTGTAGCGTCTTTCATCTTCCTTGTTTTTTCTGTGATGGTCATCATATATAATTGGGAAATCATCTGAATCTCCTCCTGCCATCTTTAAATTTTGATTTTCTTCTTCACTTTCTATTACCCAATTGGCAAGAATTTTGACTAACTCATTTAGTCTTTCCGAACTTTCAGTTGTTTCAAATTCTTGGACATATTCCTCATATGTCTTTGATCCCATCATCTTGCAATTTGCTCTCTCAAATAAGCTCTTTCTTGAGCTACTGCTTTCTACTTCGGCCGATGAGTGCCTTGGACCTTCCAGTGTAAGAGGTGGATTGAATTTCAGAATTACTTTTCCGTCCATTCTGTACTGAATAACAGATATGCTGCTGGATTCGTCCTTGACTTTTTCTTCCATTATTTCCCATTCTTTGGGAAAATGAATGTCTCCCCATTTGATCTTTTCAGCTCTCTGAATAGAGTTGCATGAAGTGACCTTGATCATGGTGGTGACATCATTATCTTCCTTTTGTGATAATTTTCCTCTTGGTTCAAAGGAGTTCATCATTTTGTAATACATGTTGTATTGAACACACAGGCCTTTGGTTCCAGGTCGGAAACTAAAGCCTTGAGACTGAACTCTCAAGAAAAGAGACTCCATTGAGTCATCTATGTCTATCATGTAATCTGGGAATACACTGAAGAAAATTATTCCAGTATCTCCTGAAGATTCTATGGCTCCTACCAAACTTTGTCTGAAGTTGGTGAGCCTTCTATCTTGGACAATGGCGAGGATTTTTCCTCCCAAATTTTTTCTAACCATTATCTTTATGACTACTTGCACTGCTGCCATGTGAATGTACCTGTATCCCTTTTTCTTTCCTATTTCTATTGTACTTCTTGTAAATAGAGGAACCATATGTTCTTCATTTGAAAGGGAAATAGATTCTTCAACGCATTTTAGATAATACTTTTGTCTAAAATGTTTAGCATTGATGTGGTATAGTTCTTTCCATTCAAATCTTGGAACTTTGAAATTTTGAACAGATTTGTCAATTTGTTCCAATTCATATTCAGCAGTTGTAACTGTCATATGACTATATGACCTGGTCCTGGTCAGAGTTCTCATCATTTTCAAATTTTCTTTTATTGAAGGTTTTGAGAAGGCTAGACATCCATCTGAGATATTCTCTATCTCTTCTTCACCATAAGTAACCTTTCTCTGATGTTTGGGTTTGGGATCTTTAACTTCTTCTTGTTCGAGAGTTTTTCTTAACTCTTGAACTTGAATCTCCATTTTTTCCAATCTTTTGGAAAAGCTAGTTTCCATTTCTTGGATTCCAGCTGTTAACCAGTTATTTTGAGAGACTATCGTAGTTAAACTCTCAGATGTAGATACACATTTAGTAGTAAAAGTAACAGTTGTGTTACCAGTATTAGATAAAACTCTATTTTGAATTTTTTCTTCAAAACTCATTCTTACAGTTTTCTTTCTAAGATATCTAAAATGGAGTTTATCTTTTCAGAGATCTTCTGTACTTTTGCTTTTAATTGTGAAATCCTGTAGTGCAGACTCTCTTCTCTTTCTACAACAGTCTTGTGTAGTTGTTCTAGGGTTTGATTTCCTTTGTGAATGTTTCTCAATAACTCAATGTTATCCTTTTCACACTCTTCCTTTATGTTATCAACTAATTCTTCGTGTCTTTTAAGCTGATGTAAAACAAGTATGCCCTGTCGATCCAGGTCTTCAGAAAACTGCTCTATGGGGGAGAGCAGCGCAGTCTTTGACATCCCAAAAGAGTCGACTTGGTTCTTATACAATTTGCGTAACCCTAAACCCTAAACCCTAGACCCTAAACCCTAACCCCAAACCCCAAACCCCAAACCCAAAACCCTAAACCCTAAACCCTAAAACCCTAAACCCTAAACCCCAAACCTAAAAACCCTAAACCCTAAACCCTAAAACCCTAAACCCTAAACCCTAGACCCCCAAACCCTAAACCCCAAACCCTAAACCCTAAACCCTAAACCCTAAACCCTAAACCCTAGACCCTAAACCATAGACCCTAAACCCTAAACCCAAAACCCCAAACCCCAAACCCCAAAACCCTAACCCCTAAACCCTTTTAAACCCTAAACCCTTTTAAACCCTAAAACCCTAAACCCTAAAACCCTAAACACTAAACCCTAAACCCTAAACCCCAAACCCCCAAAACCCCAAACCCCAAAACCAAAATCCAAAACCCTAAACCATAAACCAAGTTGATCCACCAAAAACCAATATTGGAAGGCCAGCGCAGGAGAAGCTGAAATTAAAGATGGAAACAACGTGATTGGCACTACGAAATCCCTTGTTTTCTACTATGGAGAAAATCCACATGAAAAGAAGGCCAATTGGATCATGCACGAGTACAAATTGAGTGAACATCAAAGAGTCAACCATACACAATTTCCCATTGACCCAATGAAGGTATATAAACATTACACCATTCCGTCACTCTATAATAATTCACTATGAGTTTACGTGAATGGATGCATTCTTCTTCTTCTTCTTTATGAGGAACCTGCCAATCCCCCTTATGGGTTGATCATTGGTAAAATTCCACATACACAACACCACCCACTAGCACTATGTATCGGGTAAGACCCTAAATGGTTCGAAGAATGCATGCATTATTTAATTAAATATGTATTCTTGCTTTTTTTTATATTTGCCTAATGGTTTCCTCTTAAATCACAATCTCCAGTTAGACAAATGGCTTTTTTGCGGCATTTATGGGAACTTGAGTGCCAGTGAAAGGGAGAGTAGGAAGAGGAAGGCCATTGTACTCTCTGAAAGATTAGACACAACAGGTAAGAAGAGAGAGATTGTTTTGCAACAAGGACCCCTCAATGGATACCAAGAAAATGGCCTATCTATGACCCCCTTATTTGATAATCTTCCGGAAGAACGTATACCTTACAACCAATCCATTGTACTTTACGAAGGATTAAACACAAAAGGCAGTAAGGGAGAGATTATTTTTATAACAAATACCCCTCAATGGAAACCAAGAAAATGACCAATCTATTGCCCCCTTGTTTGATAATCTTCTGGAAGAACATATACCTATTGCTTCAGATATGGGTTGTGACACTGCTCCTCTGAGTGACATCGACCTTGCAAGAGAACTTATACCTAATGCTTCAATTATGGGATGCGACATCGCTCCTCTGAGTGACATCTACCTTGCAAAAGAACTTATACCTAATGCTTTAACTACGAGTTATGACATTGCTCCTCTGAGTGACGCCGACCTTGCTGACTTTGCAGAACTCATTGAGATGCTAGATCGAGAACCAACAAACTCATTTGATAATCTTCCGAAAGAACTTATACCTAATGCTTCAGATGTGGGTTGTGACATTGCTCCTCCAAGTGATGCAGGCATTGCTGACTTTGCGAAACTCATGGAGATGCTCGATCGAGAACCAACAAATTATTATTATCCATCTTCGTCATCCTCCTCATAATCATCTTAACCATATCCCATTTAATCTTCCTTGTATTGTAAAGTTTATTAGAAAAAAAATATGGAACTTTTAATAGATATAATTTCTGTTGATTGGAGTATTAAGTGATTTATTCAGTTTTTTTTATTTTTTTTATTTTTTTTTGTAAGCATGAGTTTTTCAGTTAGTCTGCCTAAAGTACATCCTATGTCTCAAATCTTTTGGATGATGCATCATGCACTAAAGAAGTCGTCGTCATCGTCATCATCAAAACCTTCTCCCAATATTGGGGTCGGCCATCTGATGTTGGGGCCATCCAAGCCTTGTGGGCATCATGCCCTATAAAGTATATATGGATAGGAATATCTTGGCCACCTAATCCTTTATTTTTAAAAGGATTGCGTGTGGCCCACTTAACAGTGTAGCTAAATGATCATTAATTAAGTTGATTGTTCAACCATACCAAATAGCAGGTTTGGAGTGACATGCTCAACCAAACCACAGCTCAAGACCGATCCCTGTTCATCGATGTGTAAAGGAAGTAAATGTGAACAATAATATTGATATTATATATATAACAATCATATCTAGATGAGATTGAACCATTGTTTTTTTTTTTTTTTCATTTTGTTTCTTCTAAAAATTATACTAGGTCAAACAATTATGTGAGATGTAAGAACTTGTTCAATGTATTGCAACGCATGCAAAGGTAATATATTCTTGAGTCAAGGTTTTAATTTATATTTAGTTTTACAAATGAATTCACAAGCCATGGACCTCTGCTCAAGTGTTTGTCTAGGGTTCAAAAAACATCTAAGATCCTGACTATGACATCAAAATCAATGTTGATAGTTTACATCTGACTGTCACAGTTGAATAGTGTTGTATATTTAATATTTCACATACATGCCCAAGAATCGATCCCGGGTCCTTAAGTATGACTCCCTTACTTGTAGTCCAGCATAGTAGAAAAAATGTGTTGATGGTTTACTAAAGTCTTCTTACTAAGCAAGAATCTTCCTTGATTTTAACAATAATACCCTTTTAAATTAATTTTAAAGGACTTATTTATTCTTCTTCTTTGATAAGTGCATGTTTATACGCCTTTTATTGTCTTTTAGATTTGTTCTTAGTCAATACTTGTAATGAGACCCACAGTTGATGCTTGAAAGATTAAAAACCACACTAATCACAAAAGGTTCTCGATAACCAACCATCATTAGCTGACAACAAACAATTGAATTTTTCCTTTGGTAATTCAAATAAAAGGTTTATGGTCGGCTCTTTTCTCGTCAAAGTTTATGCTTGGCCCCTTTTCTATACTTTAGCGCTCGACATAATTTTACTAAATACGACCCACTTGGATGCTTGACAATGAAAGAAAGTAGTTTGATGAAAAACTAAAATAGAAATAAAGAGTAAAATAAAATGATATGCTGATGAGACATCCTCATCAACTGTGATATGTTCGTTTCTCTACTTCTTAATGCTCACAACTTGAAATGGTTTGTATCATATACAGATTTCGTGAATAGAGATTTGTATTTTTAGGATAAAGGAACCCTACATTTCTATCTTTCTTATAGGAAATTGAAATGGTTTTTTAATAAGGAGAATCACTCATTTTTTCAAAAAATAAAATAAAATGACACACAATCATAGAATAATGAGTTGCATGGAAATAAATATATTTTTTCTCTATTGTGGAATCCTCTCATTGTACAAATACACCTTTAGGACACATTTGTGTAACATGTGAAAAGAATGTCAATGAAAAAGCAATTTGGATGGCCTCTCTTCTTCAAAAAATGGTTTTTCCTAGGTCTTTCCTAACGATAAAGCATTGCATCAAATAGTTGAAAAAGCAGTGGATGCAAAAAAACTAAATCCTTAGACTTCGTCTAGACTCTATTTTTTTAGTGATAATGGAAACCACAAAATTAGAGACGATTTTAATATTACTAATTTATGAAACACTTTTTTGACATTAGGACAAACACTCAGAATCATTTTAAAATTTCTTCATTTTCAAAAAACGCAAGCGTTTGCTTTGCCACATGAAATTACTCTATGCTTTAGCTTGTTTGGGTAATTTACTTGTAGAGTGAAATAAGGAGAGGATGTCAAATTAAGAGAAAAAAAAAAGCACAATGTCTGCTCTACCACATAAAATTACTCCGTGCTTTAGCTTATTTGTGTAGTTTACCTATAGAGCGAAGTGAAGGAAAAATGTCAAGTTAAGAGGGAAAAAAACAAAGCATCCGCTCTGCCACACGAAATTACTCTATGCTTTGGCTTGTTTGGGTAATTTACATGTAGAGTGAAGTGAAGAGAAAATGTCAAACCAAGAGAAAAAAAACAGGCATATGCTTTGCCACATGAAACTACTCTATACTTTGGCTTATTTGGGTAATTTACTCTTAGAGTGAAGTGAAGAGAAAATGTCAAATCAAGATAAAATAAAAGAAAAGGGCCCAAATCAAATAATGCTAATGGCACAAGAAGGTATCTTTTTATTTATTTTTTTGGTGAAAAAAGAGCATTTGGTGTCATTTAATGGCATGAGAAAATATCTTTTACACTTAAAAAAAGAGGAAGAGGAAATATCTTTTACAATTAAAAAGAAGAAGAAGTGGTGATTTGTTAATTTTGATACCTTTTGATTTGACCCATATTCTTCTCTTGTCTCTTAATTTAACCATTTACCTTGCTTCACTTTACTAGTGGTCGAAGTTACCAAACATAAGAGGATTTAGAATTCCAAATTCTTGGACACGGTAAAAATGTATTGAAAAAAAGGTCACAAACGGAGGAAAATTAGAAAAATGAGAATTTCCCTTGGTAAGCTCTTCATGCGTTGGACGTCTTTGGAGAAGAAAGAGAACCCACATTTACTTTTATACACCTTTTTTACTATCGTCCATTTGTCTTTGACAAGGACCATTTAACAGTTGATGTCTAAGCAACAACGAATCCAAATCCTCTAGCGTAGCTATTAAATAGAAACTACACATTAAACTCCATTTTTTGGGTCATTTTGGTAATTTTATTATTAAAATGAAGTGGGGGTAAAGTGTCAAATTTAATGACAACAATGAATAGGGGTCAAATAAAAAAGTAATATTTTTTGTAATTGAGTGAGATGAGAATGTAACTTTTTTAATTTTTTTTAAAGATAAGTTGGTTTTTTGTCATTTAGTGGCATGAAAAGTAATTTTTGACTCTTTTTGGTAAAAAGTAAAGGTTATTTTTAAAATACGGTACCTTTTGATTTGACTCCTTTTATTTTATTTTCCCTTGAAATAACCATTCAATCACTCCATTGATTAACAAACAGATGCCGTAAAGAGATAATCCAAATCCTTCAAGATGACCCCCTGCCTTCCATATCTAGATCCTCAACTTTTAATTTAAACGTAAATGGTCACATTATATGATTGATCTAAGATGGAAACCGAGATTAACACCACACAAGTAATGATACCATGTCATCTCCTAATTACATTTTTATCACGTTCTCAATTGTGTGGTGGGTCCCATTAATTTTTAGCCGAAACTTGAGGGCCTAGATATAAAGGGATGAGATTTATCTTCAACGCAAGATTATCCCTGTATGGTGGGCCCACGCATGTAAAAAGCTGGGACAACGGATCCGGGCCTGCAGCAATGATGGCACCATCGACAATGGGTCCTACAGGTCGCTCAATCATGGCCGTCAAATTCGGAAATCCAAGGGAACGATCGAAATTTGGTGGGCCACAGTGCAAATATCATCCTTACCTTTTTAAATTAATTAGAAAGTGCACAACGGCAAGTTTCGGCGCCCTCATATAGCTATTTATAAGCGACCTCCCGGCCAACGTTTGCTTCTCCAGCACTCCTTATTTCCTCACACACTCCTCTTTCTATCTAAAGAGAGAAGACGAAATCCAAGGAAAACGAAGATGACAAGCAAAAGCAAATCGAACTTCTCTTTCTTGGATCTTCTGATTGAAGAAATGGTTATTGCTGCAGTGCTGGAAGAATTACATGGATCGGCAAATGCATCTTCTCGTATTGCAAAGCCCTAATCGAAGTCGAGAGCAATGTCAAAGCCAAAAGAATCCAGGTATTTGGGGTTTCTGATCTTTTCTTTCTCCAATATTTAGGGTTTCTTTTGATAAATTCTTTCTTGATTTCTTTCTTCATTGTGTTTTGTTCAGTAGTTTGATAAGTTGGCAAGGATTGAATCTTAGGTTTTTGGGAAATCTAGGGTTTTTTTGGCTTTGTATTTCTGATTTAACAACAAAATATGCATCTGATGATTGGAAATTTTGGTTCTGTCCATGTGAGGCCTGAGTTCTTGGTGGTTTAATGACGTTCGTTTACTATAGCCTTACATAGGAATTGCAGTGGTGGTGGAAAGGACCCTTCTGCTCAATTGAAAGGGATTACTTCCTTCTGGGTCTGAAATGAGGGAATTCAGTCCTTTCAAGAAACCCATCTATCTATCTATCTTTTACTGCATTTTGACGGGAACCATTTCAAGAATTATATTTGAAGGTATATGAATCAGATGTACTTGTGGAAATCACCTTTGATTTCAATGCATATATAGAAACTTAATTAATCCAGCCAGCCACTCACCCCCAAAAAAAAAATGTTATTAGTTGGACGATAGGGATTAGGGAATCTGTTTTGTGCATTTTAGAATCAACTGGTATGAATGTGGAAGTACAGGTGGGATAAGACGTGTTAGTTTGTTTGGGCACTTTGATTGATCGTAAAAGATTAAATATATCTAACTATGTGTAAATCTAAATCTAATCCCATAACAAACAAACGAACAAGACTTCAACATTGATGAAGGTTCCATGAGACTGCAAACTCATATCTCTATAAAAGGCCTCTTTCTTTGATGGGTAATTGCATTCATGTCAGTGAATTCCCTTTTGTTTATCTTCTCTGAATTCCATTTGGATTTGTTTCTTGAGATTTGTGTGTTCTTTTGATGCGTTGATTCTACTTCCTTTTTTTTTTCCTACTTTGGCTATTTGGGAGAGTTTCTGAGTTTTTATCAAGACATTGAATTTCTGTTTTCAAAGTTGTTGTTCTGTTCTATCAGGGCTTTTGATTAGCCTCTCATTTGGGTCTTATTGTGAATTAGTTTTATTCCAAGATGACTGTTGGGGCCGGGATTACTATTGCTGATGCGAATTTGGTGGTTTTCGGGAGCGAAATTTTGTCTGATGTTCATGAAAATGTCATTTTAACTCCGGCCAGCGGTGACAGTCTGCTCAATGGAGCATTTTTCAGCATGAATTCTGATGGATGTGGAAGCTGCCGGGTCTTTCCTATGGGAGCATGTCACATTTCCTTATACTCAAACAACTTGTGATTTCGGGTAGGCTAGCTGAAACTGCAATTAGTTTGATTTCCAGTAGAATGGATGATTATCCATCCATTGTGCATTTCGGATAGAAGATTTGGGAGTCTTATTGGACCTGATAACTGTTTTTCTGTGGTTTCCACTTTAAATTGTTATCTTACAAACAGCTAACCTACCATTATATTACAATCCTTGCAATTTGTGGTACTAGAATTAAAGCTAGAAGTGGAAGCAGACCTTTGTAATTTTATAACTGGCTTCTTGCTACCTTGCTGGGCAGCTTTGGATGGAACCGAATAGCTTTTTCGGGCTATTTCAGGATTTCTGAAAATACAGTTAGGTGTTCTAAAGTCATCTTCCAATTCCTGGTTAGATTCATGGTAAACTATGCTGGGCTGTCCAAATTTGATAGACATTATTTTCGTCTTGGTGTATGAAATCTTATGAGATAATTTTTTTTTTTTTTTTTTTTTTGCCTGTTGAATTTGTGGAAAGTTCCACATTTTCATATTAGCATTTGAGAGCATACCTTGGGTAGGTATTTTTCGAAAAGTGTAATCTGCCATACCTCTGGAAGTTCTTACTAGAATTTCTTCAATCATTCTTCCTCTATGGATATGGTTTAGTAATCCATCTTGAGCATAATGTGTAAACATTACTCGGCTTGGGTGTTGAACTGATAATATACCTTCAGAAATTATGTA
Source organism: Cinnamomum chago (assembly GCA_038049695.1). Taxonomy (NCBI): domain Eukaryota; kingdom Viridiplantae; phylum Streptophyta; class Magnoliopsida; order Laurales; family Lauraceae; genus Cinnamomum; species Cinnamomum chago. Next base: position 90,230,283 of record CP142454.1, on the reverse strand, counting down.
TTTCTCGTATCCCTAAGTTCCTATTATTAATTTTATGTATTTGGCTGACTTTAGTGGCAAGACAAGTCCTAGGATCACACTGAATTAGGCAACATTTTGTTGGAATTCCAGTTGTCCTATTCCAATTATGCTTTTCTTGAATTCTTTCATCTACAAGGATGGCACATAGTTTAACGTCAGGGTCAGGGCTATGTAGTCCTTGTATTAGACATTGGAATAAACCATGTGAAAGGAATTCATATCCTTTTCTTTCCGTCAAGTTTATCCATATAGGATTGAAAACGCCAAATTTTTGGCATATTTTGTCAACTGTGACCAAGTCTCCCCATTTGGTTATTTCATAGTCTTTTTTTTAGGATCTTCTCCTTTTAGGAAAAGATCTTCATATCTTACTAGAGGTAATGTTTGGTTCTTCATAGCCTTTTCCACTATTTGCCATTCATTGTCACCAAACTCGTTCCAGTTCATTTGGGGTTTCCCTTCAAGACATTTGTTCTTAAGGTTTTTCCCAAATTTTTTGTTGTGTATCATATTTAAACTTAATTTTCCTAATGGTGGGTTAGGAGGTTTTAATTGGGTGAGCTGTGCTTTTAGTTGTCTTTCAGAGGGTTGGAAAAGATCTGAGAGAGTTTTTTCATTCTTTTTTGTTCTTTCAATAAGGATGTCAATTTTCCCTCCTTGGGTTTTAGTACTCTTTTTTACTCTGACCAGATTGCTATGTATGTTAGCAATTTTTCCATATATTTCCTTTACCATAGTAACTTGCATATCCGAGTTACTCTGGTTTTCTCTTCTCGTATTATCAGTTGTGTTTTTTAATGGTTTGATAACTAATATTATGGCAGAGCAGGCATCTTCCATAAGTTTTGTGTTTTTATCAAAACTCATCAAGATTTCTTCTTTAACATTCTCTGCTATTTGGTGTATTCTTCTTTCAGCAGTGTTGATAGCATCTCTTATTCCTTGATAGGGATAAGTATGCTCTGTAGTTTTTAAATGAGTTTTAATATCTTCTACCTCTTTATTTATTTGGGAGAAGTTATAACTCATTTTTGTCTCTGTGTCAGAGATTTTCAGATAAGTACTGGTGATGTTTTGGCTATGGCTGTCGCCAATTCCTTTTGTTATCTGAATTTGTGAGGCTAGAGTTGTTAGGCCTTTGCTGAGGTTAAGTTGATATTCTGTGAAAACCTGAAAAAAAAACCTTTCTAACCCTTTTCTTAGGTTTTCTTGGCTATTTTTAGTGGTTTTCCCACATAATATTAATTCTTCTCTGAGCTGGATTAATCCTGAAGTTAGAAAATTTTGCGAATTTCCTATGGCTTGGGTAAGGTGGAGAGCAAAAAGTTTTTCTAAATCTCTTCTTTGTATGAGGAATTCATATCCTCCTTTAATGATTATATTTTGAATTCTTTGTAAGAATTCTTCTAATGAAGTAATAGCTACTTCCTGTGCTGGAATAGGGTTTTCATAAGGAACTATATTCATTATGGTGTGTTAAGATCTGTGCATGTAGCCTTTTCAATGGCTGCTAGCTTATTAGAGAGAGTTTTTATCTCTCTAGACATTTCTTCCATTTGTTGGAGTAATCTGTCTTGAGTTTGTCTGGTTTCATGTGAGTCTCCATCTAAGTTTGTGCGACGGCTTCTCCAAAGTTAACTGGGATTTGTTCATCTACCTTAATTAAGGTGTTGTCTATTAAATCTAGCTTTAGATTTATTTCGTTGGATATTTCTATTTGAGTTAGGCTAACTTTGCCTAATGCCTCAAATAGCCAGTTTATCCTATCACTAAGGTGGTTTCCTAGTGCAACTAAGTGGATTAGTCCAGGATTCCTTTCTGAGATGTGTGTTGAATGCTCACAAGCCATGTTCTCATGCCAGCATTCAGATTTGGGTCTATGTTCTCCATTTAGAGGGACATAGTTATTTTCTCTGTTATATCCGTATATCCATGTATATATACGGGTTATGAGAGAAGGTCTTTGTTCAGTCATTTTGAACAGTGGTATTTTCTAGGCAGTTAGTTTTAACTATCTGGGCTAGTTCTACAAATCCTTGTTATATGGCTGCCTGGTAAGTATTTTGGAATTCTTTTAGTTCATTTAAGAATTCCAGGGAGTACTCATGGGGGGTTTTCCCAAAACTTCTTTCAAAATGTTTCCATAGGAAATATCTATCATATACACGCATATTTTTCATTCTGAAAATAGTGTTGGTTATTTTCCTTCTATTATCTATGTATATGGAATAGAGTTCTGGGTTGTGAATTTTTATAAATTCTTCCAAGTCATAGTTATTTGTTCCTGATCTAGTGATTTCTAGAATATTCATCATGTATTCTGAGGTCTGCTGGTTTACAGGGAATCTTTCTATGATATTCTGGATATCAAACAGATATTGAGGTTCACAGATTCTACGGGGAATTATTCCAAAAAGTCTCCTAAAGTCAAATCTAAGTTCTTCCATAAGCCGGACAAGCCTATGGTCTCCTAAAGGAGGAATACGATTATCCATATATAAGGTATGGCACAACTGAGATTGGGGCCAAATTTCTTTGGTAAGCATATACGAATGCTTCCTGGAAGGTAGCTTCGTATTCAGAGATGAATTCTAAAAACTCACTAAAAGAATGTAATAATCTTCAAGGAACTGTCTTCCTATATCATTAACACCTTGTAAATATGTCCTTACATTTTTTATTCTACTCATGACTTGGATGAGAGAGATTCTGTGCTCTGAAAAGATAAGATCTAGTTCTGGTCTTATCTTGTGATAATGGAGAACATCCTCTAATAAGAGGGTTCTTCTTCTTTGCAAGGCTTTATCTAGAATGACATTAAATTTGGGAATGAAAATCGTAAGGGTGGATTTTGGGTGATTCCCCTGAGGTTCTGGATATGCCAATCAAGGTTGTCAATGTACATATCAGAACGTTGTTCCAAGATATTTGACATACTGGGTTTTGGGTAGAGTCCAGATTGTCCGGAGGCTCTAGGGGTCTGAGATTACGCATCTTTACAACTTGACTATGCCAAGTTTGAATGGCTCTGATAGCACACTAAGGGTCAGTTTTTTAAGAAAACCTTAAAACTACATAATAACAAATGGTTGCCAAATAAAATTTAAACTTTTTTGTGTAGGACTGTAAAATGAAAAAAAAGATTTCCTGTGGAAAAAGTGTGCTTTTAGCATAATAACAAGCTATCTTTATTCTAAGTGTTCATTGATGTTGTTCAATCCACGAGTCATTGCACAATTGAACACCACCTGTGACATAATCCACACCGTTTGAGATTTGAATAAAAAATTGAGCCAAAACCTGTGGAGTCAAAGCCTATATAATAGGCTCCAATATATCTACAGTTCTCAGGTTTTTCTCCTTGCTTCAGAACAAGTTGTGAGTAGTGTGTTTTCATTTCACTCCACAAATAATTTATATTTCAAAATGAATCAAAAGAACTTAAAAATCTTATTCCTAGAATGCATGCATAGACAGTGAAATAAGGGTGAGACTCATTTGTACACTCCATAGCGCCGTAACACTTACCATCCTCTCCTCATTTGAACTCTCACCGGACCCAATTTTACATAATCTGGTCTGAAGAGTCTTTTCTTTTCCCACTCTCAATCTTCAGGCCTTGATATCTCCACCATTTGATCTCCCATTTTGCTGATGTTTGGACAACCCCTTATCCATGCATAGACCTTTCAAATTCGTGAACATTCCCTCCTCCCCCACCATCCCCACAACAACAATAAAAGGAAAAAAAAAAACCCTCACAAAACAACCATCTGTCAGGTGGCTTCCACTTATTTGATGCCCATATTTCACACACTAGTCATTTTTTTCCACTTTGAAATGGTAAATTAGAGTCTCCACCAAATCCAAAACGGCGGCGACAAGGGGCTGAAGAACGCTGAATGGCCAATTTTAAGCCATGCCCCATCAAAGAACACATTGCTAAAATTACAGAGGTTAGTATTAACCATTCTAAACTAATACAGACCCTTCTCCCAGTTTTTAAACTTTTTTCTCGCGATGTGAACATTCTGGAGTTTGCATATACACTCCCCTTTTGATTCCTTTTGTAGACTCTCCCTCCCCATCTTTATCCAAAGACCCTTTGAGAAGCATTCACATGTCATCTTTAGACCCAAACGAGACCCACTGGTTTTCCAATCTCTATCATCCTACTAACATACCCACCCTGTGGTTTTCCAATCTCTGTAGTCCTATTAACATCAGATTCTATATAGCCTGGCTCTTCAGTTGCATGCTGATAATAAACTTGATCTTGGCCACTCCACTCCTAACCTGACTAGGGCTTCAGATGATCCCTCTTGTCTCAGCTAACTGCTTAACCAACTCTGCCCCTTATCACACCTATTACATAATCTGGATTTATAGGACAACCATCATCGCAGACATGAATCATATGATTTGAAGTATTATTCCCATAAAGAAATTGATTTCTCATATGTCAAAATCAAATTCTTCTTACTAGCCAAAGAATATCCCAAAATCCTTCCAGTTTCAAATTATTTTTCTTTCTCTCTCAATTCTACTCACGACAGTCTTCTGCTCCAAAGAATCACTACAGAGGTCATTGGAATTAGTACTGTAAGTCCGGGGATCCGAACCCTACAGGGGGGGTGAATAGGGTGAGCTTCAATTATGACCAATTTTAAATTCAATTTAACTTCTTTAACTTAAACTAGTCACAAGTGGTGATTACAAATAAAATGCGGAAGCTTAATAAAAACAATCACCACAAAGCAAGCACCATCACACAAGGATTTATAGTGGTTCGGCCTCAATGCCTACATCCACTACCGGCTTGTGATCCAACACCCCACCGGATTTCCACTATTTATGCTTTTCAATAGGCTAAGCAATAACCTTTACAATATGCTTTTCAAGGCTAAGTAATAACCTTTACAATGATGTTTTTCAAGGCTTAACATCAACCTATACATTATGCTTTTATAGGCTAAGCAATAACCTCTTCAACCAAAAGGTTGGTTATCTCACTAAGTAGTGTCTAACATACACTTGATGGAGATTCAATTAAGCTCATTACAATGCCTCTTAATTAGGCGGATATGGAAGTGAAAAAACTAACTCACACAAACACTTAATGAATGCAAAGATGTATGCTCATGATGTGTGTGTGTGATGTCCTCAATCATTTTGAAAATGAAAGCTCATAAATGTATGCCTAAGGCTTTTGAAAGTTTTAGCTCAAAAACATTTATGATTGAGGAAATGCTAATCACATGTTAAAACTAACTTGTAAAAGATACATTTGAATCCTAAACAATTTGTGAAAATTCAAAAACCAAAACATGTGAAGCATAGGGATGTCAATCAAATCAACAATGTAGCTCATAAAACATAAAAATAGATTTGATTGAAATTAGGGGACAAATCATATGTAATTATAAATACAACTTGAATATGATATACCAATCAATGCAAAACAAGTTGTGAAACTTTAAAACAAAAAACATATGATTTGTAAAGTTTGTTGAATCCAAAACATAAGATACATTTGAAAGAGATTTTCTTATGATGAAACACAACACCCAAAGATTCAATCAAGTATATGAATCATGTTACATGTAATTTCAAAGATTCTTTCATTAACATGATCTACTTAGATTTACCAAATAAAGTACTACTTGGATTGAATCAAATGGTGATGCATCCAAAACAATAGATCAATTCAAAACATAAAATATGTTAAGGACACAACAAATCATAGGTTAACATGCTACTAAAGATTTACCAAAGATAAAACAAAGACATGAAAACATATGATTTGAAAAGATGTTGAATCCAAAACATAAGATAGTTTTGAAAGTGATTTTCTTATGTTGAAAAACAACAACCATAGATTCAACCAAGTATATGGATCATATTACATATAATTTCAAAGATGTTTCCATTAACATGATCTACTTAGATTTACCAAAGATAAAGTACTACTTGGATTGAATCAAATGATGTTGTATCCAAAACAATAAATCAACTCAAAACATAAAACATGTTAAGGACACAACACTTCATACATAGTTTATCATGCTACAAAAGATTTACCAAAAGTAAAACAAAGCATGAAAACATATGATTAAGGAAAGTAGAGCCTACTTGGAGATTTAACTTCATTAATCCAAGCTTTAGCTTTCCTAATGATCCCCTTCATCCCTTAGTTCATTTCCCTTCTATTTGCCTCAAAACCCCTCAAGGAGGGCCTTAAAATTCCCAACTTTTGGCAAAGGAAAGAACTCATATTTATAGCAAAAAGTGCCCAACGGCTAGTCCCCGGTCGACCTGGAAATAGGTCTCGGTCGACCGGGAACACACAACGGTCAGAAATATGACCGTTGGTGCTCCAAGGCAAATTCTGCCTGCAGTGTTCCCGGTCGACCTGGAACACAGCGGTTCTGGCTCGGGACCAAAATTCCCAAAATTGCATATTTTTTTCATATTTCAAAGTCTTTTCAAGTGGGAATTTTTGGGCCATCAAATCAAGCTTGGAAAAATGTTTTAAATCAAACTAAGTGGTTTAAAAATATGAAACACAAAAAGCCTAAAATAATTTGGAAGATTTAAAACATAGGCTACCTTGATTTCTAAAAACTCTTTTCACATAAAAATGCATACAAAAATGATTCTGAAAGAGATGAATGTATGCAAGGCACAAACCTAAATTCTCAATATGATTTCTCAAAAGTAAAGCACAAAGAATTAGGATTTCAAAAGAGTTTGAATTCTAAAACCAATGCATCCAAGTTTAGAAACAAAACATGCATAAAACAAGATTTCTTCAAGTCTAAAACCAATGCATGTAAAAATCAAGATTTCAAGATATTTTAAATCAATGCAAGTGTGTGTAAATCAAATGATGCTAAAGTGAAAATGCATCCATCAAATTGCAAATACAAAATCCCTAACAAGTACTACCAGATACGAGGAAGTTTCTAATTGATATAATCCTATGCTATCTTACAATATTTCGGTCACATGCAGGGTCCATCAGCAGCCGATCTTTACCGTAGAAAGACAAATTCATCAAATTGTTTAAATTTGAACGCTTTGACTCAGTTTACATTATCTGTGGCCAACATGGTCTTTAATGGTTATCTGGGCGTTCATCTTTTTATCTTAGAGCTCTTTATTTCATTGATGTGATGATCCAACATGGGGCCATTTTGGGCTATCCCCACCATCTAGTGGTGGTCCCAGGTGGGCTCTGAAATGTCACTATATATAGTACATTAACAAGTAATTTTCTTGCTTTGTAACAAAAATATTTGGATGTTTTGTTTCTAAAACAACCTGATTCTTTTTTTGTGGTATGTTGTTTATGGGATAACAGGCTTCAATTTCATTATGCTTGTAAAAAAATTTAATAAGAATAATAAGATTTCAAAGTTCATATTTTCTGTCAAATTCCATCATGCTTGTCCTGATTGCATGGTTACTTCAATTGGTTAAAATGGTGAACATGTTCCAGCCAATGAATGATCCGTGCTGCTGTAGGTAAGATGAGATTTCATTTGGGGTTGATCATTTATAAAGAATTATAACTATATGTTTCAAATATGATGCATCTGTTGGTGTGTATCTCTTCGACTGGAGTGAAATATGGGCCAGTGCTTATATTGATGAATGCATGTGATATGAATGGGTGGAACCAAATAAATGCAGGAGCCACAGTTTTAATCACATTTTTGCTGCTATCACTACCGTATTTACAACAGCAGTTCACCATTTTTCTTCGTATTTACCACCCACCATCTTCAGATTCTATTTTTTCTCCTCTGTATATATATACATATATACTTCACTTAAAGAAATTTGAACAGATTTGATCGTCAAGACAATGGATTCGATTCTATTTTAAGAATGGAATTAGGAATTATAGTAATTTTGATTAAATTTTATTATTGAATGTCACATCTTTATGGGTTGATTTTATGTCATGGTTTAATGTTCTGAGATAGGAAAGAAAACATAGAAATAGGAAATTTGAGAAATAGAGTTCACTTCGAGGGGAACTGCCCTCATTTCTTCACACATAAGTGAAGTTGAATAGAATAATACTAGCTGCCCTTTTTCTCATTACATTCAAATACATTTAAAGCATTACAGAAAACTACCTATTCCATCAATCTAATACATAAATGACATGTGCCCTTAACTTCCTAACCAGCTCAATAATTGGACAATTATTTAGTGACTGACACAATAACTATAGTCAAACAGTAGCAATAACTAACCCATACTACAATGTAACTCCCCATGCCAGCATGCATATTCAACATGTGTGCACCACAGAAGAACATAGCAGTTCACCATTTTTCTTCGTATTTACCACCCACCATCTTCAGATTCTGTTTTTTTCCCTCTGTATATATATACATATATACTTCACTTAAAGAAATTTGAACAGATTTGATCGTCAAGACAATGGATTCGATTCTATTTTAAGAATGGAATTAGGAATTATAGTGATTTTGATTAAATTTTATTATTGACTGTCACATCTTTATGGGTTGATTTTATGTCATGGTTTAATGTTCTAAGATAGGAAAGAAAACATAGAAATAGGGAATTTGAGAAATAGAGTTCACTTCGAGGGGAACTGCCCTCCTTTCTTCACACACAAGTGTAGTTGAATAGAATAATAGTAGCTGCCCTTTTTCTCATTGCATTCAAATACATTTAAAGCATTACAAAAAACTACCTATTCCATCAATCTAATACATAATTGACATGTGCCCTTAACTTCCTAACCAGCTCAATAATTGGACAATTATTTAGTGACTAACACAATAACTATAGTCAAACAGTAGCAATAACTAACCCATGCATACTACAATGTAACTCCCCATGCCAGCATGCATATTCAACATGTGTGCACCACAGAAGAACGTATGCATAATTTTATTTCCAAAATATCTCACTGATTTGGCTACACACTTAATATTTGAACTTTGGCTACCGAACTCTTTTGGAAATTCATTTGTATTTTTTCTGATTTTGTGTTATTTATTCCAGTTTGGAAGACACTTATGAGGCACCAAGAAGAGCATTGCGGATACTTGGAATAGATAATTGCTGATACAAGTCCAGCAACATGCCCACTAGTTGTGGAGACCCTTGTATCACAATCTTCTAAAGTAAAAGACCTCTTCTATGCTCTGATAGTCAATAGCATTTTGAGATGTTCGATTGACGCTGGAGCTTTTGAGGTAACCTTTCATTTGACACGTGACAAGTTCATGCCAGCGTTGCAATTCATTTGTATATAGTATAAATCTTTGTCGGTAGTTTGCTGCAACAATTCTAATTATATTGTTTCTTTAAAGGGCGTTGGTTCCAAACCCCAGCCTGTTTTGAAGGATGCAAGGTCACTGCTTGACTTTTACCACTCTATTGGAGGCTTGATTCTCATTAAGGTAAGTGCTTAACTAGACCACCGTATTGAATCTTTCATTGTTTTTTTTTCCCTACCATTTTTTTCTCCAGCAAGTAGCAATCTCTTATAGAGCAATTCTTTTCCCCTCTTCAAAAGCACTGGCCTTTTAATATCACTTGGAGCTTCTAATTTTGATGTGTCTTTAGTCTGAAACCGTTTGTTGCTTGATTTATGGAATAATATCCCAAGCATGTGACCTGAATCTTATGATTCAGGTATGAATATTACAATTTTTTTATACATATTCTATTGGAAGTTGGAACTTATGATTTAGATGATTCATTTGAGCGAAAATAGTCATAACACAATTGATTGGTCAATATTTTTTGCTGTTTTTAATTTTAAAAGATAATCCAGTCATTAATTAATCTGCTTTTTTTGTATATTTGGGAGGTTAGAGAGTTCAAAAAAATATTTGGGAGGTTATCTAGTTATACTTCTCAATCTCTTGATTTAATTCTTCATTTTCTCCTTTTTTTCCCTTAAATTCGTACCATGCATCATCACAGGAGATCCAGATATTGCTTCATCTAATTTTTCTATGAAATTTTCTCTCATGATCTTTATTTTCTAGTTTACGATATTCATGCTATCATTATTACTAAATACCAATGAAAGAAATTAATCTTGAGAGAGTTTTATTAGAATGATAATGAACTTAAAAAAAAGAAAAACAAAGAAATACAGCAAATCATAGAAGATTCTGCACTCAGATTTCTTATCTTGTAGATTCTCATCCCTTATTTTCTTGTGACTTCCCACTTGTACTTTACTTTGTACTAACTTCCACTTAGAGAGAGATCTGTTCCCATTTTCTTAAGTCTCCAATTAGGAAAGGAAGTTATACAATGGAAATTACTTCCTCTCCAAGTAATATTGGCGTCCTTTTTGTGGGGGTTATGAACCCCTGAGAGCTACTTGTCTGATGAGCCACATAGCTGGTTTTGTGGACTAGGCTTGAACCTCCACTATGGGCTTGGTTTCGGTCATGAACATGCAGCTCCAAACTATCACATTGTTATCCATTAAATTCTGCATCATTGGGCTCTTTTGATTTAAATTGGGATTGTCCAATGGAGTGAATTGTTCCACTAATTTTCTGATTTGGATCTCTACTTAGTGTAGAATATTTTGGATTTTATTTGGAACACAATGTACATTCATCTTGGCCCTTCATTCTATGTTTTGTTCCAAATTTGTTGATATTTTCATAATATGGATCTTCAATTTCTTTGATCGATCAAGTCAATCTAGATAATCAAAGTCTTGATCTATCACATATCCCTATAGGTTTGAACTATAAGATCCTAAATCAGACACCCCCACTTGAAAAAGACTCGACATCAAGTAAACATCCTCTTCACATTGTTGTCTTCTTTGTCGTTTTCTCTTCTTTTGCTTCCATTGCAACTCTTTCACATGAATCACTTTTTTTTTTAGTTGCATTTGTCTTTGGGTAGAGTACTTCTAAGAGTTGTGTACCTTATCTACCCAACGTGGTCCAATGGGATGCAATCCAATGTCGTACAAGCAAACCGCGAATCAATTGTAACTAACGTCACCTTTGGTAATCTTGATGAAATGAATCTTCGAAGTTGTAAATCTCTCTATGTGGGATATATTGACATTCACAATTTATTTGAGAGCATGATACTCACACCTTTCGCCGCCTCCACCGCCGCCATCAAACTATGTTGGGGTTAGCTACATGAATTCTTTTTCTCCATTCCAATCTAAATCACACTTTTCACCAGTCACCATAATTCTTATCTAGATGTCGTTCATGTATAGTTGATCCCTCAAATTCTATATGCATATACTAAAATTTTGAGTTTCTTGTTCGTAATCTCGATTTGCATCGAAATCGATTGTATCATTGGTTTGTTTATTTGGATGTGTTGTAGACTTGATCACTAACATCACCAACTTCATAGATATCTAATTTCAGTGAGTCATCCGCATCTCGATGTTCGTTGTAGATCGGACCATCTACAACATCATTGCCTTTGTACACAATAATATTTTGATGATCACAAATACAATAAGATGAATTGAGCAGTCGTTGCTATTATCTTGTCTATTTTGGTCACTATGTGACTTGCACATTCTATTAAATCTCGAATTAGGAGAGGTTCCTATAGGATTAAAACTACTTCCTCTCCAAGTATTGGGCATCACGTGAGCGTGTTTGTAGACCCTCAGAAGTGGGAAGCGTCCACATGACTGATTTTGTGAGAAAAGCTTCAGCGTCCAATATGGGCCTAGTTTGGGTCTTGTTCAAATAGGTCCATTATGGGCCTATTTTCGGTCATGACATTGCCGTCCGTTTATTTCTGCTTTATTGGACCCTTTGGATAAAAAGTGAGGATTGATGGATGCAATGGATTGGTCCATTAATGTTTTGATTTCCTTGCGTAATTTGGGATCTTTTAGACCTAATGTGGAGATCCAATCTACTACTTTCTTTGCACTTCATTCGATGTTTCGACCAAATTTTTTTGATCTTACCATACCATGTATGTTGAATTCCATTATTCTATCAAGTGAATCCTGGTAATTATATCCCAGATCTGTCACATATCAGTATAGGTCTAATATGTTGTTGGATGCTACGACTCCCCCATTCATTTGAGCATTGTTTGCCATTATAATAACCAATATGGTTGACATAATTAACTTCCTAAAAAAGAAAAAAAACAAGTTGATTGAAGGTTGTTCACTTAAAGTTATTTATTATCTTGTTGATTTTGGCCCCTTGTTTCTTTCGCGTGAATTGGCGATTTTATTAATTCTCTAATCATTAGAGGTTCCCATACGATTGAAATTAGTTCGTCTCCAAAGAGTACCGGGCATCCCATTAGAGGGAGGGTTTTTGGAGCCCAGAAGTGGTACTTGTAAGACCCGCCACATGGTTGATCTTGTGGTAGAAGTATGGGCCTAGTTCGGGTCATGTTCACTTAGGTCCAATTAATGACATTGCTGCACATTTATTTATCTAATATTTGCCCCCTTCGATACAAAATGGGGATTGATGGTTGTAATCAAATGATCAACAAATTTTCTTATTTGCATCCTTTATAATTTAGAATCTTTTGGATCTAATACAGAAATCCAATCTGTGGTAATGGTTTTTTTTTTTATTTATTTAAATGAATCTGCAGCGATGTTGATACTTCATACCATGTTTTGACCAAAATTTATTGATCATGGATGTTTAATTCCTTTGATCTATCAATCCAATCGGGGTAATTGTAGGCCAAATCTTTCACATATCCCTATAGGTCTTGTCTATTGGCAGCTTGAAAGACTTTCCCATTGAATTGAGCAATGCCTGCCATTATAATGACAAATATGGTCCACATAATTAACTTCCTAAGATAAGAAAGAAACAAATCGATCGAAGGTTCTTTTCTTGTTGATTTTGGGCATTCGTTCTTTGCCGTGACTTGCCCATTCTATTAAGTCTCTAATTAGGAGAGGTTTCTAAATACGATTTAAATTACTTCATCTCCAAATAGTATTGGACATCCCATTAGCGGGGTTGTAGACCCCCGGAATTATTCCACGTAAGACCAGCCACATGGCTGATTTTGTGAACGGACTTTGGACAACCAATATGGGCGTAGTGTGGGTCATGTTCAGGTGGGTTAAATACATGAAATTGCGTGCATTGTTGCGCCCATTCGATAAGAAATGGGGATCTATGGATGGAATCAATTGATCCACTCATTTTCTGATTTAGAACCCTTGAAAATCTAAAACCTTTTGGTTCTAATAGGGTAATTTAATCTATAACGACCTTGGCACTTGATTCCATGTTGTGAACTAAATTTATCTATCCGGCTTTAATATGGATGTTGAATTCTTTTGATATATTTCAGGTGGATCCATGTAATTAATGGCCAAGTTTGTCACATATCCTTAAAAGTCTGAACTAGTGGCTGCTGCAAAGACTCCTCCATTGAATTGAGCAGTGGCTGCTACCTTCTTGTTGATTTCGGTCCCTCTGTGACTTGCCCCGTTCTATGAAGTCTCGAACTAGGAGAGGTTCATATAACTCAATAAATCAATATCTATTCAAGGCTCCAAAAGTTAATAGTTTTATACATGAAGGCTATTGCAATATTGCGATAAAAAAAAGGTGGCGGGTATTAGTTGGATTGGTGGTTGTAATTTTGCTAGATTTGGTAGAATGGAAATAATACTGCATTCAGGCGCTCTTGGGGTTTATTTGGGTGTCGAGTTGTCTATTTTTTTCTTTTTTCCCTTTTGTTGATTTACATTAGGAATTAGGATGTTTCTCTACATAAGGATGGTTGGAAGATTTAGATTTTTTTGGCTTTTGTCTTTTAATTTTTTTCTGAGGTTACAAGCCCCATGGGTTATTTCTACTTCAATTATCCAAATTAAATTGATTGATGTTTGAGTGTACTCTCTTTTTTTTTAATTACTTTTCTTCATTTAGATAACAATTATGTTAATTCTTTGCAAGTGATGGTTGATGGTAGTCGGCATGGATCTGTTCCCCTTTTTAATATCTACCTATTCAACATTTTATTGGACTGTATTATATTATTTGTTTTATATTTTTTAGATTTCATGGCATCTTTGGTTGTTTTTACTTAGGACCTGCGGCCTAAGATTTCAGTGAGCTTATCTATGTTGTTGCTTTATTTATATATTTTTATTTCTAATTCATTAGTACAAGGAGTGATATTTCAACTTAGGATAAGGGATGGATCCCTGGTCCGTACTGTGAGGCTAAGGTGCCTTACGACTGATCTACAAGTGGTTTAACATTTTGCTGCATTTTTTCGCAACTATTACTGCGGAGTGTTTCTAGGACACCCCATTTTCACAAATTTGGACTTTTGGAAGACCACCTGCTGTTTTCCCATTGTCATAATACTGGACAGTAGTTTCTATTCATATCGTCTTTTCAGCCATGCTTATTTTCTGAAACCGCTGAATCTCCTTACTATTTTTTAGTAAAGGTTCTAATTATGGCCAAGCGTTTTTGGATGTGCAGTTCACAGGATAAGCATATTCAAGATCCAAATGTTATTTCACAAGTTGTAATTTTTTTTATTGAAATCACTGGATAAGCATATTATGAGTCTTTGACTTTTTTATTGAAATCAATGAACTTAACCGTGATTAGAATTTATGTTTTAAAAATTGAATCTTGGCATGTAATTTTTGGTGTTTGTTAAGCAACGACCGTGAACTATTGATATTTTTTTTCAATGTGAATTCTTCTGATTAGCTGTTTAGAGGTTTTGTACAATCAGGTTAATCGAAAATTTGGATCTGCTTGATATAGAGCCACATGCATGATTAGAGACGTGGGTGATTGTATTCTTTAGGAGAGATGATTTAGCCCTTGCTTTGCATTCCATGTTCTCAATTTTCACTACTTCTGAATGGAAATATGTGCAAATGCTATCAGAGGGTACCTTGAAAAGTATGTTTTGGATGAATCACGATTCCTTTTGTTTATTACAGTATTTTTATCTGAATCAAGTGTAATTGATGTTAATTTGGTCTTAATTATTGTAATTTTCTTAAAAGTGCATTGTAATTGGGTGGTATTAAGAAGCAAGGAAATGGAATCAGGTAATGGGAATTTTTGAAGAAATAGCTCCTTTTTATGTTTAGCAGCATCTCATATAGCCAAAATGCATTAATTAATTAGGAAACTATCTCTCTTTTTTGTTCTCATTTTTTCAAATTTTATAGGATAAAAAAATAAAAAAAACTTGGATTGTAAGTTGTACATTTTTTTTTCCTTCCTATTTTATTGAATTCTGTCTCATAACGAGGGACCAAGAAGATAAGAATATTGTAAGGGATGGATTGGAGTGAAGTATGGGGGATTTGGAAGTTCCCTGTTAGTTGGGTGTTCATGGAGCATATCCATAATTCCTAATATCTATTATTTAATTAAAAAAAATAGACGCATGCCTTGTCAATAGACCCATCTCTCAAATCGAAAGACTAATGCAACACAAGGTAACCTAGATCCGAAAGCATTTCCTCATCTGGATAAATTTATCTAAAAGAAGTCCTTGGTTTTCGTTAGGACCCAATGGTATCTTAAATCAAATTAACATTGTTATTGGTCAACATTAAAAATGAGTAGCACCTAATTAACAATGAAAAAAGCTTCCAAGAAGGCTTCTAGATCAGTAGTAATTAAAGAACAGTGCACATTCTGTATAAACAAATCATAAGGGATTATTTTATTTATTCCTTAAAGAGAATCAACATTATATTTAATCACCATAAAAAAAATACCGGACTGATTTTATTCGCTATTAATAATGACTCTTGACTAGGTCAAACATGGCTAAAGACAATCTTTTCGTAAGAGTGTTTTTTTTTTTTTTTTTTGAATGGTATCTTTTCATAAGAGTTGAATAGTTTGAGTGAAAGAAAGTTCTATAGCGTTTAGGGTTTAGGGTTTAAAAAAGGAAGAATAGAATTATTCTCTATAGTGCAATATCGGTAATCAAACAAACATCTCTAATTAGCATAAAATAACACCAATATTAGCACTGACCTAACAAAGGAACTGCCTCTTCTCCCTTTCTTCCAAAGACGATGATTTCAACTCTAAGCTTCTCAGTTTTCCCTCCCTTTTTGTACATATATTTTCTTTTTGTTTTGTTTTTGCATATTTTTTTCTAACCATGGACAGGAAGCGAATTGGATCACACATTCAGGTACCTCTTCCACTTAACCCTTTGTTATTTTCTTTCTTCGCATGTTACATTTTCATATGTACTGCATTACATGCAAAACATCGAGGATGATTTTCATCTTAGGTTGTAGGGTGGGGACAAGCACACCTGTCCTGTGTTAGATAGAATTTTACACATTTTTGCTTTCTAAAAAAAAAAATTTGCTTGCTTGGAAAATTTTTTTTTTTTTTTTGCCAACTTTCTTTTGGTTTCAGAGAGAAAATCTTCACAATTATTTTTATGAACTGGAGATATTGAAAATCTTGGGAACTTTGAAAAAGTAGGTGAAATTAGATTTGGTTTGCCATTTTGTTTATGGAAAGGTTTTTCAAAAAAGTGTTGAATTTTGACCCCTTCACAAAAAACACAGTCGTATATATTTTCAAAAGTTTTAAATGCGAAGCTATGATTTTTCACAAAAAACACAGTCGTATATGTTTTCAAATTGTTTAAATGTGAAGCTATGATTTGCTCTTTTTTTTTTTGATGATTTGATTGAAAATATGAAAGAAAACAAAAACTTATTTTTACTAGTTTCCTGGTTCATCTGGGTGGATTTTTCCAAAAACCAGTGAATCAATCCAGGCACATGAAAAGGGCTGCCTATTGTTGGGGACCATGAACAAAGTTATGTAAGATTTGGGTATGCTCCCCAATATCTATATAACCGAGTCTAGAAATGAAAATTTTCGGCCTTTTGAAAAACAGTAGTGCGAAAGCCGTCATGGTTGCCTTGAGTGGAAACCTTTTTTTTTGCTAAGTCTAGGTGTACCAGATTATTCGTTAGAGAATCGTATATATTTTCAAAAGTTTTAAATGCGAAGCTATTATTTGCTAATTTTTTGGACGATTTGATTAAAAATATGAAGGAACACCAATACTTAGTTTTACTAGTTTCCTGGTTCATCTGGGTGGATTTTTCCACATACCAGTGAATCAATTCGGCCACGTGAAAAGGGCTACCTATTGTTGGGGACCGTGAACGAAGTTACATAAGATTTGGGTATGCTCCCCAATATCTATGTAACCGAGTCTAGAAATGAGAATTTCCGGCCTTTTGAAAAACAATAGTGCGAAAGCTGTCATGGTCGCCTTGAGTGGAAACCTATTTTTTTGCTAAGTCTAGGTGGACCAGATTATTCGATAGAGAATCGTATATATTTTCAAAAGTTTTAAATACGAAGCTATTATTTGCTAATTTTTTGGACGATTTGATTAAAAATATGAAGGAACACC
Source organism: Cinnamomum chago (assembly GCA_038049695.1). Taxonomy (NCBI): domain Eukaryota; kingdom Viridiplantae; phylum Streptophyta; class Magnoliopsida; order Laurales; family Lauraceae; genus Cinnamomum; species Cinnamomum chago. The sequence continues at coordinate 90,212,814 of CP142454.1, read as the reverse complement.
AATACTTAGTTTTACTAGTTTCCTGATTCATCTGGGTGGATTTTTCCACATACCAGTGAATCAATTCGGGCACATGAAAAGGGCTGTCTATTGTTGGAGATCGTGAACGAAGTTACATAAGATTTGGGCATGCTCCCCAATATCTATGTAATCGAGTCTAGAAATGAAAATTTCCGGCCTTTTGAAAAACAATAGTGCGAAAGCCGTCATGGTCGCCTTGAGTGGAAACCTGTTTTTTTGCTAAGTCTAGGTGGACCAGATTATTCGATAGAGAATCGTATATATTTTCAAAAGTTTTAAATGCGAAGCTATTATTTGCTAATTTTTTGGACGATTTGATTAAAAATATGAAGGAACACCAATACTTAGTTTTACTAGTTTCTTGATTCATCTGGGTGGATTTTTCCACATACCAGTGAATCAATTCGGGCACATGAAAAGGGCTACCTATTGTTGGGGACCGTGAACGAAGTTACATAAGATTTGGGTATCCTCCCCAATATCTATGTAACCGAGTCTAGAAATGAAAATTTCCGGCCTTTTGAAAAACATTAGTGCGAAAGCCGTCATGGTCGCCTTGAGTGGAAACCTTTTTTTTTTTGCTAAGTCTCTAGGTGGACCAAATTATTCGATAGAGAATCATATATATTTTCAAAAGTTTTAAATGCGAAGCTATTATTTGCTAATTTTTTGGACGATTTGATTGAAAATATGAAGGAAAACCAAAACTTAGTTATATTAGTTTCCTAGTTCATTTGGGTGGATTTTTCCATAGACCGGTGAATCAAATCAGGCACATGAAAATGGCTGCCTATTGTTGGGGACCGTGAACAAAGTTACGTAAGATTTGGGTATGCCCTCCGATATCTATGTAACCGAGTCTAGAAATAAAAATTTCTGGCCTTTTGAAAAACAATAGTGCGAAAGCCGTCATGGTTGCCTTGAGGGGAAACCTTCTTTTTTGCTAAGTCTCTAGGTGGACCAGATTATTCGATAGAGAGTCGTATCCTCGAGAGTTTTAGCGGGCATTTGAAACTTATTTTTTTTATGTATGCGTACTTTTTTCACCCTACACTATCATATTTGGCATGATTTTTGAAAATTTCTTTCCAAAGATGGGATTGGCGAACCGGGTTTCAAAATTGCCTAGATTCGATTTTGCTAAAGATTTGAATATATCTTATGATTATAAATTTTCTTTCGAAAAATTTCTTTCATTATTTTTGGTTTTAGGCGCTATGAATTTTGTGGGCGCATATTCACTACAAACCCTCACGATGCACAACTCGTCCACTAGGGTTGACTTAAAGGATTTAAGGGCTTGCTGCCCGCGCTAAATGCAGTCGAGAGTGCCAGTGAGTGTGGCCATTTTTTTTTCCTTTTTTGTTTCTGCATTTACTTTTCTTAGATTATGTCAGAATCCTACCCTAGTTTGCGTTTCTTTCTCGGGACTAGCAAAATGCTAGTTGGGGGTGTGATAATTTCTTAAAAATGCACATTTTCATCATTAATTTTTAGTAATTAAGGACTTATTCATTAAATCATGCTTGATTTTATTGGAAATTCATTATTTCATGTTTTCATTCATCAAAGTTTGAATTCAAGTCAAAATTCTTTGAAAATCATATTTTTACATGAAATCATGAATCTTTCTATTTTTAGCATGGGAAGTCAGAAATTGAGCATTACTTTTGATTCACACATGAAATGATGAATTTTCTTTTTACACATTAATTCAAGCATTGGTTCTATTGAAAAAACTTCATTGTTCAAGAGCTTTGTCTCATGCCATATTGACATTATTCCATTTACGAGTAGGTGTGAAGTACTTATTTTTCTATAGTCTCAATCTAATAAATATTTATTGAATTTATTTAATTAATTTTATCGTTCTTTTATGGGATGTAGGGTTATGTACCAACTGTTTTTGTCAATTTCAGTGCAAATGTGGTGGTGGATGGGAGCACTAATAATCTAGGATGGTCGGAGAAAATAGTTACATTGTTTAACTATTCCATGCGTTCTATCAAATTTTCCCTTTATTAATTTTTTATTTTCTTTTGCTAGAAAAGTTTATTATGTGGGTCTTATTTTTCGGCTCTATGAAACTGATTAGGAGGATTGCAGCATATTTAAGACCTCTAAGCTATTGTGGTGCAGATGTTTTTCTATTGGCACTCTTTCTCATCAGCAAGGCTAGCTATGAAAATGTTGAAAAGATGGTAAGCAATATCTGGTTCATTTTGAAATACTAGAGTCTTCTACTTGCTTTCTTGACAGTTTATCTTTCCCTAATTGGTGACACATTTTTCTCTTTTCAAGTGGATACGTGAACTAAAACATTATGTGCATGGTGTTCCCACTGCCCTCATTGGGACAAAACTTGGTTGGACTTTTTCTTGTCGAGTTCATTGTATCAACTCGTTATACTCTCTATTGTTATTGTTGTCATGAACTGAATATGGTTTTTTTTTTTTGTGAAAATGAACTAAATTTGTTATATCTTCAAATCTCCAAGATTATCATTCATAGGCTTTGCATCTTGTTTACAGCATTTTGTTAAATTCATTTGGTTGCTCTGTTTCATCTTTTGCTAATTCCTGTAGTTCTATTTCCTTATACTTTTTGCTAAGTTGAACATTCCATTTCATTCAATTTCTTTTCATAAAAATATTACAGCTTGTGTATCTCTTTAAATTGTTTGCTTTATGACTTGTTATACTGATCTTTGCCTCAAATACCTTCTTTGTTTGCTTAAGTTAAATCTTATTCTATCTATGTGAAAGGAAAGGTAGTAGGATTTGTTTCCTTTTATGGTTTCGCCTTATTTTCATTATTTTTTGTGCTAAAATACGCTCTGGCTCATATAAATACCACTAGTGTGTTGAGAAGTGGGCTCCACCTGAGGGGGAGTATTGTAAAGCATTTAGGTTGCCTATACTTTCGCCTCGAGGTTTTAATAGAATGGTTAGTAAAGGAAATTTAATATGGTATCAAAGTCAACCGGTCGCGAGTTAGAATCTCGGGAGGAACAACTCGGCACTAAAAGAAATGCATGTTGCCAAAAGTGCACCAACCGGGTTCCACTTGAGTGGGAGTGTTGAGAAGTGGGCTCCACCCAATGGGAAGTATTGAAAAGTATTTATGCCACATCTACTAACTCCTTTAGGTTTTGATAGGAATGGTTAGCTGAAGAAATTTAATAAAGTGATGCTTAGATTCTCACATGTAATTCAGATGCAGTTAGCAATTTAATAAAAAAAAGATTGGGTTTTATCGATTATGATGATGATGTAGCTCCCAAAAAACTATAGGAAAACCCGAGTAGCTACAAAATTCATGTAGCTGACCCGAACGTAGTTGGGACAAGGCTTTAACGATGTTGATAATGATGAGATGCTATGGATTAGGCTTGTCCATAAAAGGTTAAAAATATCTCTGTAACATCATTGAAGGTCTACAAATTGAATGGAGTAGAAGAAGGGGGATATTGACAGACATTGGGTGAAATAGTGAAAAAAGACATGGGCATGTGGTGTGACAAAGAAAGGGTGGAGTGGAAGAGAAAAATGCAAGGTGGATGGGATTATTCTTTTATTGGTTTTGTAAATTTTTTATCCAAGAAAAGAGAAGAGTACAGATTTGATCATCAAGACAATGGATTCGATTCTATTTTAAGAATGGAATTAGGAATTATACTAATTTTGATTAAATTTTATTATTGAATGTCACATCTTTATGGGTTGATTTTATGTCATGGTGTAATGTTCTGAGATAGGAAAGAAAACATAGAAATAGGGAATTTGAGAAATAGAATTCACTTCGAGGGGAACTGCCCTCCTTTCTTCACACAGAAGTGAGGTTGAATAGAATAATACTAGCTGCTCTTTTTCCCATTGCATTCAAATACATTTAAAGCATTACAGAAAACTACCTATTCCATCAATCTAATACATAAATGACATGTGCCCTTAACTTCCTAACCAGCTCAATAATTGGACAATGATTTAGTGACTGACACAATAACTACAGTCAACCAGTAGCAATAACTAACCCATACTACAATGTAACTCCCCATGCCAGCATGCATATTCAACATGTGTGCACCACAGAAGAACGTATGCATAATTTTATTTCAAAATATCTCACTGATTTGGCTACACACTTAATATTTGAACTTTGGCTACCGAACTCTTTAGGAAATTCATTTGTATGTTTTCTGATTTTGTGTTATTCATTCCAATTTGTAAGACACTTATGAGGCACCAAGAAGAGCATTTCAGATACTTGCACAATGAGAAAAGTCACTTTTAGTGACACTTAAATAGCAACTGTTTTAACTTTCCACCGTTAAAAATTCTTATCAACGACGGATATTTTATTCCGTCACAATGTTGAAAAAATTTTAAGGTATCACTGGCGGATTATATTTTCCGCCGTTAAAAGGTCCACACTTTTTATGTCTCTAAACTCTTGAAGCCCGAAAACCCTAACTCTGAGCGCATTTGAAGCTTGGAGGGTATTCTTCTACTGCTTCTTCAAAAATCTCTCTGCTAGAATCTCTCTCAGCGAGGCTTGGAGGGTTTGCTTCTTTTTGCTTCTCGAATGCTCGATCTCTTCATTTTTTCTGATCGGCTGCGAAATCGCGCAAGAAGAAGCTCCAAATTTGATCATGTCTTTCCACGAGAAGAAGCTCATCATCTCAGCTATTTCTCTTTGTGCATGTTCTTCCGATCGAATCTGCTGCATGCAGGAATTCTAGATCGGAAGGCTTCAAATTCCGATTTCCAGTTTTGTACTTGTGCAGAAGAACGGATTTTGGTGTTGTGTTGAAGTAGCCCTGATACCTTCTCTCTCTTTTTTTCATGATTTTGTGTAGAGAAAGAGTGATTTGCTTAGAAGTTGTAGGTCTGCAGCGTTTGCTTCAGCAAATCTGTTAAGAAAGGCGTTTTCAAACAATTTGAGGAGAGAAAGAGCAAGAAAGAGTAGGAAATCTGCTGGGAAGTTAGGGTTTTAGCTTCGAAGTTGATCCATGGAGGAAATCTGAGAAAGGGGTTTGGATTTTTGGGTATATGTTTTGGATCTCGTTTTAGTAAATCCATGCCTTTCATCAATTGATGCGCTCATATCTTCCATTTTTCTATGTATCATCTATGTAGAACTATTGAATTTATGTTTTGGATCTTGTTTTAGTAAATCTATGCCTTTCACCAATTGATGCCCTCATTTCTTCCATTTTTCTGAATATTTGAAGGACTTTGATCTGATCAGTAAGGATCGGTGAAGGCTATTGTATTCTTGGAAATCAGTAGGATCTAAATTGTAAATTTGGGCATTCGTGTTTTTGGCTCATGTATCACTGTGCTGGTATTTTGAGATTCATTGATAGAACTGTGACTTAGAAGTAGATGTCATAGTTTTTTTTATTCTCAATTCGAGAAATTCAGATCTGAATTGGTAGGTTGCAATGTGTTAGTCATTACAATATGTTAATTTGGTGGTTATGTGTGCCTGTTTTAGTTCAATATGTTGTCCTGATATCCCACAGGCTGTAAATTAAATGAGGAACTTGGATTATACTTATAAATACACAGTTGGGCCCCTTTGAACTTGGATGCTCTGCAGCCATGTTTCAAAGAACAAAACAACACTTTGGTTATCTCAGCCTCAGGCTTTTCCAACAAAGGAAACAAGTGTTCTCATAGATGGTAAAAAGAACAAAATTCATTGGATATGAGTTGTTATATCTATTTTGGGGTCTTGTTTCTTTAGCAGGTAAAGTTTGAAATTTGGAAAGGAAAGAAAAATGAGGAAAAGAGAGAGGATTACTGCATAACGTGGTTTTTTTAGTTTTTGACTGAGTTCCTGTATAATCATCAGAACTCATTCATTGTTTAAAACTGTGTTGTTTTATCGAAGTTATTATTGTCATTCTTCTGCATAAAATATAAGTTCATTGGTGCACATGCTTAGTGACTATTATTGAATATAAGTTCATTGGTGCACATGTTAGATATGTCATCTTCTCCACAAGCGGGGGTCCAGCCATTACAAATGGACACTCAAACATCTACGTCTGGTAATTACATAGCACCCCTCTTATCCTGATGTTGTACTTAATATGGACTATGGTCTAGTCTTTCCAATATCTCCTTTCTTTTTGCCGACACATTCTATTAAGACTTAAGAGAGAAGCAAACTACCTTGCCAACACATTCTTGGATTTCTCTGTATTTTTATTTTTATTTTAGGGGCCTTGACAATCTGAATGAATCAATCAAAACCGGTTCAAAGTCTAAGAGAGATATTTTTAATTACAGATAGCATGTGGTTGCAGCAATTCACCCACAAATCACCACCAGACCAGACATCCATGGTGCTTCTGATAAATGCTTAATGAGCTATGCATTTTGGTGGTGGCTCCCTTCTAATATGCATGCTGAGATGTTGTTATTGCTTCAGCTGGATGAAGATTTAAGCTCCCCTGCACCACCCCCAACAATTTGTGGATGACCACATAAACAATTGCATAAACAAGACCACCCCAGCTGGATGACAATCTGATTTTCCTATTATTATTCTTTTATTGATAATGTTAGAGTGATGCCTTTTTGACACTGTACTAAAAAAGAATACTAGTTCATTTTCTCATAGATTTAGCAAAGGTTCTCTCTTTTCCTCTTTTTCAACCTTCACTCTTCAAATTCACTTGATAGTCTCCCTCTCCCACAAATCACATGGAGTATGTTAAAGTGCATTGGTGTGTAATTGTGTGAATTTTTTTACAGTTTGACTTGGCTAATATTACAACTCTGTTAAATGCAGTTTTAAGATGGCAAATATGAAGCAAAATAGACATTTACCTCAAATCCTGCAGTGTCATACAATCTTCGTTTCTCTGCATCAGCTAAAGCGCTGTATGAATATGCAGCCTCTTTGAAAAGTTCCGAAGCTTCAGGATTGTTGGAATTTTTGTCAGGGTGATACCTGTTCATGATTTGTGAGAGAGATTATATTCATATTCAACATGAATATACCGTTCATGTAAAGCAAAGAAAATCACAATTCACAAGCAGGAAAAAGGAAACAAACAGATCCAACTACAAACTCTGTTTGTACTTGGAGCTCAAAGGCCACCACATGCAATCAAATACCACTTCTAAGCTTAAAAATTAATTTTATTTGGATGTAATTCCCTTTAAAGTTTATACTAATATTACTTATTTCATCCTAATAGGTTTTCGGTGCTCCTCCCGATATCCAGCGTGATGTTTGACGTGGGTGGTCTAGAAAAAAAGTTTTTGCCCCACTTTTATAGTATGTATATATTTCTGTTTCCTAACATATTCATTGGAAACCTCAGCCATAATTACTGCAATTTAGTAACCAAGACCCATCCTCTACTAGTTAATAGACATAAGCAAGAAGAACCCTTCAATAAGGGACCATGGTTTTATATGAACAATGAATTCCAACCCTTAATTGTTGTAAGGCTAATTTGGTACACGTCATGCGTCAGCAGCAGCTTTTAGCCCTAATGCCATTGCAGGTGGACTTTCTATTGATGCAAAATGCAATGAATTATAGATAGGAAAATCATAGCCAAAATCTTTAATGGTTTAATGTCATGCATATTGGTTTTCATTTCGTGTGTACAGGTTATATATGGGTTTTGGATAAATGATATGAATGCGTTCTCAGCTTACCAAGCAATTGATTCACTAGTTCAAGGGTTAAATGTAGTTATTTTGTTTGCGTATTGAAATTTGAATCCTAGGAACTGTAGTGTTCAATCTAGAATTCATTGTACTTACAAATGAACTGTAGTGCTGCTGCTTGTACCTTACCGCCCAACTGTTTCTCGTAAACATGGTTAGTTGTTGTGACTTGTGATGCCCACACAGCAACTACTGGTGCAGGTTGTATGATCTGCTTTGAAATTGTTAGCACGCATGCCATCTGTTGATGTTATTCTTTGCTATCAGTGTATAATCTAGCCAGATTTGGTCTTAGGAATTAGTAATTTTTTTTTTAAAGATGCTTTCATGTTTCATGTTCTGCATTGCTCATTAGTTCAACCACTGATCTTCCACACTCTTGAAACATGGTTTCTCAATCTATATAGCCTCTTAGATCTCATGAGATTTAGTAGAGTCTCTTTGATGCTCTTTTTTGTGTTGTTGAACCTTGGTTAAATTTCTGATAATAATGATAGTTTCCACACTCTTGAAATATGGTTTTCAATTTTGAGGGATCAGCTATGAGAAGAAGAGGAATCGCCCTCCACAAGCATTGCCTATGGTCTCCCAGGTGCAAGTTAGCAATGACCCACCTGCATTATGATATAATTGAGAGCTTAACGCAAGAGAATTATAAGTTTCTCAATCTCCCAATGCATGTTTGATAGCAGGTAATTGATAGGATAACTACATGTAGGTGTCTACTTCTATAATTTGGAGATACTTGTTTACTGTTTTTTTTGCCATGTAATTCAGTTCTTCCTTGATGGGACATATGTTGAGACCTGTGTGCACCTTTTTATCTCCATGTCCAGCTAGTAGTAGAAGCAGTAGTAGTAGCGGTAGGATCAGCAGCTGTAGTGAATGATAGTAGTTAGCTTTTAAGCAATCATTGAGGAAGTGAGTACCCCTTTTAACAGGAAATAGACATGAATTCTCACTATGACAAGCAATGAGTTTTCCCAACCTGGGCTACTCTCTTTCTATTCTAACGTGCAACAGGAGGAACTTTTCTTTGCTAAAGGATGAAGAATGCTATGTTCATGAGTCAGTCTAACTTCATCCTTCACATGTTAATTTGCAATGGTCAATTGTGTTTTTTTGTGTGTGAAAGAGGGAAATAAATTGGAGCCCTCTAATTTAGAGATATCAGATCTTCCTACTGTCAGTACAAAATTGCCCTCTTTATATTGGAAGCTCAATCTCTACAAGCCAAGTCAGTCTTTAAATTTCACTGTCTTTCATAGTAGATCTCATTACTGACCGTACTACCTCCAATGATGCTTTTTTTTTTCCTTTCCCTCCCTATCAATTTCTGATAACAAGGATAGTTTCCACACTCTTGAAACATGGTTTTCAATTTTGCTGGAGATGCCAAATGTAACTTTGGTTACTGCAGGATTTTGGATGATTATGGAGTGGCAGCTGCAAATTGCTTCAAGATAGTTTGGGTTATTGTGGAGCATCCAGTAGTTTGGTTAATGCAGGATTTTGGATGACTATGGAGTGGTAACTTTGGTTATTCATCATTTTGTATAGCATATAGACATGTGATATACTAGACAAGTGAGGGATTTCATTCCTATCTTTGCACATCAGTTGAACTAAAGTTTGGTGGCAACAAGAAGATCAGGTTTCTTGTGACCATGAATTCATTCCTATGTAGATTCATATATCAGGTAACAGAAGAGTGCTTAGAGAAAGCCATTTCTGTTTACAATAATGTTTAGGAAAATTGGAAAGAGCACAAGGTTTGAAGATTATGAATGACTCTCTGTAACAGCCAGTGTATACATGGTGCTCTATTTTGCATACAGATTACATAATGAAGATTTCCATATCTGGCCCCAGCATCTAGATTCAGCCTGAAATGCACTCAGATTGGGAACTTACAATACAGGTAGGACTTATGTCAGATCAGCTCACCCCCACAATGCAAGGTGTTATTTTTTTATTTAGGATCAGGAAAATCAGTCCATGGTCTTATTTCTTCTTTGCAAGTCAAAAATTACATCGATCAACTTCCAGAGTAAGATGAAGGGAAATAAGAAAAACTTTCTTCTTTATGATGATCTACTTTCTCCAAATGATGTTAGGTGCTGCACCATAATTTGACCTTTTTGTCTGCATGTTAAAAAGGGTTTTGAATAGGAGCTGAGTTCTGAGGTCTCTCACCATCATCTGAAGTGAATTCTGCGAATTAAAGTCACTCACCTAAATCTGTGATCAAAGATGTGTGTGAACTCTTGGGTGAAAATTTCTCTCAAACATGAATCAGAAAGAAGTGAAGGGTGAAGGATATAAGATGCAAATGTGTCACGCCCCCGAACCGAAACCTCAGGGGCGGGAAATGGGATTAAGTATAGATGTATATTTTACTTCTCCCAAGATCCGCGTGTGTGAAGACACCACATTCCAACACATTCTGAATATTTTGCGGAAGCATTTGTGGCGTTGCGACCCGAAGTCTGTGGCCATCGGATTCCGCGTCGCACTCAACCTTTAGCACATAGCTATAATATCAAGAATCATATCAGACTGGAGTAACCATCACAATAAATTACAGAGCTGACAGTAACAGGATATTACATCCCCAAATATGTTCAAGTTACAATTATCAATGTACATTAATTAAGAATCCCAAGAAAAAGGCTAATAAAAACCATACAACAAAAGCTATCAACTACTACCCAAAATATGACGTAGCTCCGATGTCAAGCTCAATGTCTACATGACATAGCCGACAAAACAACCTACAAAACATGGCTCCACAGCCAACTCAAGCACTCAACTCGGGACGAAGAAATCTGAACCTGAGTACCAAAAGTAGTGGGTCAGACACGACGGTCTGGCAGGTGGATGAAAAGATAACAAATATTGTAAGACCCCGACCCGAGTGATCCCGATTAGTGCTAATTAAGTTGCGTGTTAGTGCTAAGCTTGATTAGTGTTTTTGGTTAAGTTGGGTTTGGAATAGTTTTGATTCTAGTTTTGGGCTTTTGAATGCTTTGGTAGCTTGTGGGGCCCTTTGGGGGTTCCCTTTTCTGCTTTGCTTTTGCTTGGGGGATTTTCCCAATTTGTTTTGTATTGTGTTTTTGGCCCGTTGCATTCATCTTGTGGATTCTTACAACTTTCATGTTGATCCCGTGTTCATTTGAGGCCCCGAAACCCGATTTTCATAGCCCGGAGGGCAAAACAGTCATTGCACACCAAATCTGTACCCAAAACTCATTATTCTCGAAACCCGGGAAACATACACTTTTTAGAAACTAGATATTTCGACGAACATTTCTTCCTTCTTCGTCGAATTCATCCGAGGACCCGAGAGAGATGATTTCAGCCCATTTAGTTCATTAAGTTGTGGGACCCAACCTTCCCTTTGTTAGTAAAGAAGAACTCACCCTCCATTTGCAATTCATTCTCCATTTTCCAGCACAAGAGAAGAGTCTAGGGTTTTCTTGGTTTCTCACCTTCTTCTTGCTTCTTCATCTCAAATCCTCACCAATCTTGCACTAAACTCAAAAGGGAACTCATCATCTTCTTCCTCTCCTTGCAAGCTTCACCTTGATACTATTCTTGGAGCAATCTCCCCATCTTGAGACCTTCTTTGAACTAGTTCTTCTCATTTGGAGGTCATCCAAGTAAGTGATCCCTCTCATCTTCTAGATTGTTAATCTTCTAGCCTTAGGGAAGCTACATTTGCATTTTTGAAAGGTTTCATTGTCATTTCATGGTTTGACCCATTTTAGGGTTGTTTTTGGGGATTTTTGATTGTAGCTTGGAAGTGATCTTGAGAAGTGAGTAGAGGCTTGTTTATTGCTAGCTTGGACTTGAGGCAAGTGAATGTTTGGAGGTTTTTAAATTTCAAATGATGTGGTGAAGCATTGATGGATTTTTATGCTTTCATTGATTGCATTTATTGGTTTTTCATGGTTGAAATAAATGATATTTACACCTCTTGATAGCCTCATTTAATGTCTTGGAAGTATGTAAATAAGTCATATTGTTCATAGTTTTCCTTGGTTGATCATGTGTTGGAAGGAAAGGAAAAAGGGAGAAAAATCAAAGTTCCCGGACCTGCACTGCGCCCAGGACCGATCGATCGGACGTGCAGACCGATCGATCGGACTGACTTTTAACAGTAAGGGTTTTTGGGCCGATCGATCGGACTCTGTGCAGAAAATTTCGGCCGATCGATCGGACCCTGTTCAGAAAAGTTTGAGTCCGGTGGATTTTGAGATTTTTATTTTTCCCTTGGTTTTAGGTGGGACCTTGGCTACCCTTTTTGGACTAATTGGACTATGGGTGAGATGTCTTGAGCCGACGCTTCTCACGGTTAGTTTGGTGGCATCGAAGTTCAATCAGTTTCAACCTTGAACGGGATGGAATGACGCGATAACTTCTTTATATCCAAATATAAGTCTTTTGCCTTGGTTATCGCGAATTCCATTCCTTTCGATGACTGAATAGGTTGGTCGATGTTTCCGAATTAACGTCATGCCTAGGATGGACCGTCTATAACCTTGATTTTCCTGGTATGAAATCTAGTTATAACCATAAGCTCATTTTAAGTTTTGAAAATCGTAAGAGTGCATAAGGAGCCCGGGATGTCTTCAAACTCAAGGAGTACCAAGTTATATCTATAATCGACATACGGGACCCCTATCCACTCAAATAGATCTTTAAATCATCATCTTTCCCGAATTGGTATAGTTCATCATATTTCTCTATTTCCAAGCATTACTTGACATGAATCGTTTTCCCGAAAGCATGATAGTAGTATTGACTTGTCCAGATATGTATTGCCCGACATGAGACGACAGTGTGCCTTGAGCACCCCCGTTTTCCCCGTTTATTTATTGTACTTGATTTACTCATATATGTCTCGATTGGTTTTATCCTATGTGTCGGCATCACTAAGCTTGGATACCTTGTCAGTCTGATCCACTGACTTGGATATCCCTCTCCCGTCCCGCCAGCTGCAGTTTGGATCCCGATGCCCGGTTTATCACCGTGGCCCCGTCCCGATACCCGGTTCGCTACCGTGGTCCCGTTCCCGTATTATTATATTGTATATATGTATACGTTGTTTCTCCTCACCTTGTGTGACTGAGATCAACGTCCCGTGATACTGTTGTCACATTAGTGACAGAGGACTTAGCTTTATGTGATTGCCACCTTGTTATTCCCGATTTCCTTGGTTACCTTTTATGTTTCATCTTGTTTACTTGTTTTATAGCAAATGATTTATCTGTTTTATAAGAGTTCTTGCTTAAACAGATTTATATGCTTTTCAAGGTATTTTTCCCCTATTATATGTTGTTGTATCCTTGCTTTCTCTTGCCAGACCGTCGTGTCTGATTCTTTGCTTTGGTACTCAGGTCCCGTTGCCGGCTTCTTTGAGGAGGAGCCAGAGGAGGCGGTAGGAGAGCCGCAACCTCTAGTTGAGTGGCGTGCTGACGATGTCATGTAGACATCGGGTTGCTACAAGAGACGCACATTTTGGGAGCTATACTTTAACCATTCTTTTGGGTTATTATTTTGTTCATATTGGCCTTTGTTGGCCTCTCTTTTTGGGGATTGTAACTAAATGATAACTTGTCTAACTTTAACAACTTTTGGGAAACATTGCTATATATCATTGCTCATTTTGATACAGTCTTTCATACTCATGTTATTGTTATGATCTTCGTGACTAATGATAGTTGGATTATTTGAATTTGCTACACGCTTCCGCACTCAAAAAGAAATGTTCATTGATGTTTGTGATATCCTCACCGCGGACACCTGTGGGAAATTGAACAATACGTGTGTGTTGTTGGTTCACGACACACACTTAATGTCCCGATCCCGGATTGGTCCGTCCTTCGGGGATTTCCCGGTCCGGGGTCGCGACAAATATACTGAAGAATAAAACATAAGATAAATCATGCTATTCGATCAAATGCTGCATATAATTAAACGGGTGCAAAGTCGGGAATCTCGGGGAAAAACCTGTATTCGTTTCAAGCATGGATAAAACATGAATGTTTAATAAAAACATGTGTTCATTTACATCATCTATAATCATAGATATTTGACAATCGGGTGTTCGTCTAAAACATGTATAAACATAGCAGTATGGCAAAACAACGTTCATTTGAAACTTAAGTAAAAACACAAGTATACAACAACCCAGGTATTCATAGCAGTCTAGCAAAACCAATGTCCATTTGAAACATATGTGAAAATACGGATATTTAACAAACCGGGTGTTCATTTAAAACAGGTGTAACCAAAGAAATCTGACAAGACTAATGTTCATTTAAACCTATTCCAAAGTATGGATATTTAAACAAATCGGGTATCATGTAAAATAGGTATAAACATAGGAATCTGGCAAAACAAGTGTCATCTAAAACATATTTCAAAGCATGGATATTTAACAAGTCGGGTATTCATTTAAAACATGTATAAACCTGGGGATCTGACAAACCAAATGTCATTTAAAACAAAGTACGGATATTTAATAATTCGGGTATTCATTTAAAACATGTGTAATCATGTAAATCTAGCAAAATCATTGATCATTTGAAACGTATGTAAAAGCATGGGTATTCAACCAACCGGCATTCATTTAAAACATGTGCGGGTACAAAGAACAGAAGACAATATAATAATAACTGAATTTACATTGGAGAATATGAACACTTGTTTAAATAACAACTTTCATAAAGGAAACGAATCATTTATCGGAAAGCAAGTAAGCAATATAAAACATGTCGGGTATCCAAGGAATCGGTTACTGACAAGATGGCAATCATAAGAAGCTAAGTCCTCTATCACCGAAGTGACAAGAGTATAACGGGACGTTGGTCTCAGTCACACAAGGTGAGGAGACTCAACGCAAATCATATATACAATATAAATATACGGGAACGGGACCACGGTAGCGAACCGGGTATCGGGACGGGACCACGGTAATAACCGGGTATCGGGATCCAAACTGCAGCTGGCGGGACGAGAGAGGGATTTCCAAGTCGGTGGATCAAACCGACAAGGTATCCAAGCTTAGTGATGCCGACTCATAGGTCAAAACCAATCGAGACATATGCAAGTAAATCAAGTACAGTAAATAAATGGGTAAAACGGGGGTGCTCAAGGGCACACTGTCACTTCATATCGGGCAATACATTTCGGGACAATTCACTGTTACTAGTGTAACTTCAATGCTTTCGGGAAAACAAGCAAATCGAGTGCAATAAATAAACGGGTAAAACGGGGTGCTCAAGGCACACTGTCATATCATGTGGTGCAATGCACTTCGGGACAAATAACTGTTACTAGAGTAACTTCAATGTTTTCGGGAAAACAAGTCATATAATGCAAATCTTGGAAATGAGGTGAAACAATAAACTATAACAATTTTGGGAAAAGCATTAATTTCAAGATCTATTTAAGTGAATAGGGGTCCCGTATGTCGATTATAGTCATTACTTGGTACTCCTTGAGTTTGAAGACATTCCGGGCTCCTTATGCACTTTTACGCTTTTCAAATGCACAACATCAAGTTGAAAACTCTTAATCACATACTAGTTTTCATTGGTTCAAATATCCACTTCACTTTTCGATCTTTTATCACTAAGATAAGTATACCAATGGATTCCTTGCTTCAAGAGCTTTCCAACGGTATATAGAACTTCCAAATCCGATATGGGAATCAAAAGTTATAGGCGTTTCAAAGTGGCTCGACCTGCAGCCAGAATGACTGCGCGCTCGAGCGGACAGTCATTTTTGCTGCCCGAGCTGCAGCCAGAATGACTGCGCGCTCGAGCGCACTGATGCGCGCTCGAGCGGACAGTCATTTTTGCTGCCCGAGCTGCAGTTAGAATGGCTGCGCGCTCGAGCACACGTATGCGCGCTCGAGCGGGCAGTCATTTCTGCTGTCCGGGAATGGCTATTCTGGCCCTTTTCTCCTTATTTCCAAAACATGTTTTCTTTCCACAAAAGGCCTTCTTGCCTCCTAATAACAACCATTAAATCTCTTCAAACAAACATATAAAACCTTCATCAAGAACTCCAATAAACATTACAACTAAGCACCTTCTTCTTCACATTCAATACCAAAGAAAAAGAAGAAACTCCAACATTCACCAGGGTTCATTTGAGCCAAAATCTATGGATAAACAAAGTCTATTGATCACATTTCCATAACCAAAGATGTTTTAGCAAAACTCTATAAATGAGTATCAATTTCAAATCAATGTAACTCATAAACATAACCATGAATAGCCAAACCAATCATATTCCTTATAAAACCATATGAGCAAACTTGACCAAATGAAATGCATACCTCTCCAAGAGATTAACAAGATAGAAACAACCATTAATATGCATTTTCGAAATCAATAGAAATATGACAAGAAGCATGTGTAGAAACATATATCACATTATCAAGAACAAGTAATAAAACTTAGGTTTTTCTCATAAAACTTAATAACATTCAAACCATCCATTCATCCACTTGCCTTTGACTCTAATCAAGCAAATCAAGCTCCTAATCACCTCTCAAGCTCAAGATCCACAATCTCTACAAAAACCCCCAAAACAAACCCTAAAATGGGTTACACAAAGAATGAAAATGAAAGAACTTCCAATAATGCAAATGTAGCTTCCCTAAGGCTAGAAGATTACAAATCTAGGAGATGAGAGGGATCACTTACTTGCAAGGTCCTCTAATGGACAAGGTAAGCTCAAGGGAAGTCTTTTGATGGAGGGTTCTCTTCACAAATGGTATCAATGGAGAGCTTGCAAGATGAAGAAGAGGTTGGTGATCTCCATTCCTTGATTGATAAGCTCTTGGTGAGGCTTGGAGATGGAGAAGCAAGAAGAAGAAGAAGAAACTTGCTAGAACAACCCTAGGCTCATATGTGTGCTGGAACAAGAGAATGGAATGCAATGGAGGGTTGGGTTCCTCTTTGTTAACAAAGGAGTTTGGGTCCCACAACTTAATGGACTTGGGTGGCTGAAATCATCTCTTTCGGTACCTCGGATGAATTCGACGAAGAAGGAAGAAATGTTCATCGAAATATCTAGTTTTCAAAAAGTGTATGTTTCGCGGGTTTCGGGAATATCAAGTTTTGGGTACAGATTTGGTGTGCAATGATTGTTTTGCCCTCAAGGCCAAGAAATCGGGTTTCGGGTTCTCAAATGGATACGGGGCCAACATGAAAGTTGTAGGATTCCTCAAGATGAATGCAACGGGCCAAAAACACAATACGAAACAAATCGGAAAAATCTCACAAGTAAATGCAAAGCCGAAAAGGGAACCCCCAAAGGGCCCCACAAGCTACCAAAGCACTCAAAAGCCCAAAACTAGAAGAAAAACCATTCTAGCTCACAAACTCAACCCAACAAATACTAATCCCACTAAAAGAAACTAATCCACAAATAAAACAACACTAATCGAAGAGATTAGGGGTCGGGTTCTCACAAAATGTATATGGGCATCTGGCTCCAAAGTACTGTGACCTGGCCCATTTGCAATCATGTAAGGCCAAGCCAAGTTCTCGAACTATGATTATTGTCCATTTATCCTCTATGCTACTTTTGGGCCATTGCAAACTCAATCGAGAGCCCACCCGACAAATGGCCACCATGACACTAATTTAATGGTACCATTCCTTGTACTTACATTGCAGCCTATTGAAAGATAGTTTGTTGACAAAGGCATAGATTTGCTTACTTCATTTCACTGCATTAAATTGGTGCAGGCCTGTGATTGTTTCTGAAGTCTGAACATAATGCATGCAGAGAGTGTTGTCAACATTTTTAGGCCCAAATACCACTTCTGAAGTCTTCCCCACTCGTTGACATCAAGGGGGTGAAGAAATGAGGGATGAATCAATTTAACCAGACTGAAAGTCCTTGGGATCCTAACCCTAGAGGGGGGGGGGGTGAATAGGGTGTGCTACAAATATGACCAATTAAGACTAATTTTAAATACTTAACAAAAACTAGTCACAAGTGATGATTAACCATACAATATGCGGAAGCTCAAATAAACAATCACCACAATAGCAAGCACCACAACACCAAGATTTATAGTGGTTCGGCCTCAATGCCTACGTCCACTACCGGCTTGTGATCCAATCACCCCACCGGATTTCCACTATTTATGCTTTTTACTAGGCTAAGCAATAACCCTTACAATGTTGTTTTTCTAGGCTAAACAACAACCTCTCAATGTGCTTTTATAGGCTAAGCAATAACCTTTACAAAATGCTTTTCTTAGGCTAAGCAATAACCTTACAAGATGCTTTTCTTAGGCTAAGCAATAACCTTACACAATGCTTTTCTTAGGCTAAGCAATAACCTTTACAAATAAAGATTTTTCTAAGAAAGTGTCTTCACAAAAGATCACTCTAAAAGATACAATTTAAGCTCAATGAAATTGCCTCTTAATTAGGCGGATTTGAAAGTTTAAAACAAACTCACACAAACACTCTATGAATGCAAAAGTGTATGCTCATGATGTGTGTGTGTGATGACTTCAATCAAGTTTAAGAAGAAGGCTTATTCAAATGTATGCTCAAAGCATTTCAAAGTTTAAGACATATAAAAGACTTGATTGAAGTTTAATGCAAATCACATGTATGTTTAATAACTTGTTAATGATATGAAAATCAAAGAATCACAAGTTGTATGAAAATGACTAACTTAGAACATGTGATGCATGTGCAATGTTGTTTTCAAAAACAAATAGATTTAACTAAAGTTCAAATGAAAGAAAACAACAAATTAGGTTTCAACCAAGACAAAGAATCATGCATTAAAGGAAATCAAAGACTTTGGCTAAGCATGATTAAGTAAGGTTTAAAAACAACTTGGATTGAAATCAAAGTGAAGAATCCAATCTTAATAAGATCAAAGATTAGGAGAAGAATGGATTCAACACATCATAGTTATCATGTACAAAACCATTTACCAATAGCTTAAACAAAACATGAAAACCATGATTAACAAAGGTAGAGCTTACTTGGTGGTTTAACTCATTGATCCAAGCTTTAGCTCTCCTAATGACCTTCTAGCCTTTCCAACTTCATCCCCTTTCAATGGCTCCAAAATGGTCTCAAAGGTTCATGTGTCAAGCCTTGAAAAAGGTTGGAAAAGAATGGATTTTATAGCCAAAAAGTGTCCAACGGCTAGTCCTCGGTCGACCGGCAAAGGGGTCTCGGTCGACCTAGACCACACAACGGTCAAATTTCTGACCGTTGGAGCTACAGGCCAAAAACTGCCTGCAGTGTTCCCGGTCGACCGGGACACAGGGCTCGGTCGACCGGCGACACTGCCAGGACACCCCCTTTTTGCAAAAATTCAACTTTTGCCTATTTTGAAGATATTTCTTTGGGGGACCTTTTGGCCACTAAACCAAGCTTAAATAACATGTTTTAAGTCATTCTAAGAAGTTTAAAAACATGAACACACAAAGCCTAAGATGATTCAAAAGTTTAAAACCAAAGGCTAGCTTGATTGGATAAAACTCTTTTAAAAAACAAATGCATACAAAAATGATTCTGAAAGTGATGAAAGTATGCAAAGCTCAAACCTAAATTCTCAAGATGATTTTCCAAATATAATGCACAAGGAAATAGGCTTTCAAAAGAGTTTGTATTCTAAAACCAATGCATCCAAGTTTAGAACCAAAACATGCATAAAACAGAAACTTTTCCAAATCTAAAAACCAATGCATGTAAAAGTCAAGATTTTAAGATATTTTAAATCAATGCAAGTGTGTGTAAATCAAATGATGCTAAAGTGCAAATGCATCCATCAAATTGCAAATACAAAATTCCTAACACAGACTACCCTTCAATACACAGCAAACAAGAGTACGGTTAAGAAACATTGAGAGTGGCTTCATGATATCCGGTAACACTACTACTACAAATGCTAATCCTATTTGTAAGCCCTCACAACCAAGCAAGCAGACTTTTAACATTGTTTGTCCCCCCATGTTCTACCATAGACTCTTCACAAAGAGGAAGCTTCATGTGGCAGTCAGCCTCAGTGCCTTGCACTGGTTGTCTCAGGTGCCATGAAATTCTCTCTCTCTCTCTCTCTCTCTCTCGTGTATGTGTGTGTTTTTGTATTAATCCTATTAGGAAGTTTAGAAAGCAACAAACACTAGTATAGGTGAGATTTCTTCCAGGTTTTGTTTGTGGGGTTGGAAAGAGAGTTTGTGAAATACAATTTAGTTAGATGGGTTTCCATCAATTTTTCTTTGTTGGGTGGGAATGGAATAGGAACTTCAATAACAAAAAACCCAAACTGGGTCACTTTCTCACTCTAAATTACACCATGTTAGGTGGGTTCTTCTCTAGATTTTATTCAGCTGGGTTCTCTTCATTTTGAGTAATAAGCCGGAAAATTGGTAACAAACACCGCACTCTCTCTCTCTCTCTCACTATTAGATTATTGGATTCCAAGGGAGCAAGAGACATGAATTTTGTTTGGTACAGTATTTGATGAAAAGGCCCACCACATCTTCCGTCACCAATCTCACCGTTGGTCAGAGCCTTGGAGAAATTCACCAGCAGTACACCACACTACCAAGAAGTAGTAGTCATGAACATTGAGCAGCGGTGAAGCCTAGAGAACCATGCCAGATGCACATGGAAATAATATGGTGCAGAAGCCAGCAGGAATGGAGAAGAGGTAGACAAGCATCAACCTTCTTTATTTTTTTTCTTCTTTTGATTCTTTTTGGTTGGGGGTGTCAATGACTCAATTGGATGGGACTGGGCTCAGTTTAGGATCACAACTCTTTATTGGCACTAGTCCTAATCCTGAGTTCGACTCTCCTGAGACTTGAGCCCAAAGATGGCTATTGAGTTATGATTGTCATGATCTGAGCTCAAATTGGTGGACTCAGGTTTAAGTTTCGCGTGTGAAGATCCTGGATCCGAAGTTTGGGTCTTAATCGGACTTGGGTGCTTCTTTCTCAAGTGCCTTTGGGCCTCCCATGGCCCTTATCAGGTGGGCTTCGAATCAGGAACCAGGGTCCATATTTTAATTAAACTAGGATTTAGTTAATTTGTACTCTAATAACATTATTCAAATTCTATTGGCACATCACAAGAACTTGTATTTGGTACCCCCACAACGCATGGGTTAAATTAAAGCATTTACGAATATTGTATATAATGGAGGTTAAAATACATTTTTTTGCAAAAAAAAGAAGAGAGGTTTTAGCGGTGGATAAAACAAACCGCCGCTAATGTTCCATTTGTGGCGGTTTTTTATCAGCCACTAAACACATCAGTGACGCAGATCTTTAGCGGCAGAACTTGGGACAGAAATTTTCTGTCGCTATACCCTTTAGCGGCGGAGAAAATCCGCCGCTAAAAGCCAAAATTTCTATGGTGTTGGAATAGATAAAATTGCTTATACAAGTCTAGCAACATGCCCACTCGTTGCAAAGACCCTTGCATCACAATCTTCTAAAGGAAATTACCTCTTCTATACTCTGATAGTTAATAGCATTCTGAGATGTTCGATTGACATGAGAGCTTTTGAGGTAACCTTTCATTTGACACATGACAAGTTCATACCAATGTTGCAATTCATTTGTATATAGTATAAATATTTGTCAATAGTTTGCTGCAACAATTCTGATTATATTGTTTCTTTGAAGGGCATTGGTTCCAAACTTTAGTCTGTTTTGAAGGATGCAAGGTCACTGCTTGACTGTTACTACTCTATTGGAGGCTTGGTTCTCATTAAGGTAAGTGCTTAACTAGACCAACGTATTAAATCTTTCATTGTTTTTATTTCCCTACCAATTTTTTTCTCCAGCAAGTAGCAATCTCTTATAGAGCATTTCTTTTCACCTCTTCAAAAGCATTGACTTTTTAATATCACTTGAGTTTTTTTTTCACTTTTTTATTTTCTTTATTGCTCATTGCACATCTGTTCAAATCTCATCCTAGGATATTGAGTTCATTCCAAGCATGTGATTGGAGCTTCCAATTTTGATGTGTCTTTAGTCTGAAACCGTTTGCTGCTTGATTTAGGAAATAATATCCCAAGCATGTGACCTAAATCTTATGATTCAGGTGTAAATATTACAAATTTTTTTATACTTATTCTATTGGAACTTATGATTTAGATGATTCATTTGAGAGAGAATAGTCACAACACAATTGATTGGTCAATATTTTTTGCTATTGTTTTTAATTTTAAAAGGTAATCCAGTTTTTAATTAATCTGCTTAATTTTTTTCTATATTTGGGAGGTTATCTAGTTATACTTCTCAATCTCTTGATTTAATTCTTCAATTTCTTCGCTTTTCCTTAAATTCCTCCCGTGCATCATCACATGAGATTCAGATGTTGCTTCATCTAATTTCTCTATGAAATCGTCTCATGATCTTTCTTTTCTAGTTGACGATATTCATGCTATCATAATTGCTAAATACCAATGAAAAAAAAAACAAAAACTGAAACTTTTGAGAGTTATATTAGAATGAGAATGAACTTTAAAAAAAATGAAATACAGCGAGTCCTAGAAGATTATGCACTCGGAGTTCTTATCTTGTAGATTCTTATTCCTTGTTTTCTTGTGACTTCCCACTTGTACTAACTTCTGCTTAGAGAGATATATGTTCCCATTTTATTAAGTCCCCAAAACAGGGAAGTTATGCAATGGAAATTACTCCCTCTCCAAGTAATATTGGCATACTTTTTGTGGGGGTTATGAACCCCTAAGAGCTACTTGTATGATGAGCCACATAACTGGTTTTGTGGAATTGGCTTGAACCTCCACTATGGGCTTAGTTTGGGTCATGATCATGCAACTCCAATCCATCGCATCGTTATCCATTAAATTCTGCATCATTGGGCCCTTTTGATATAAATCGGGATTGTCCAATGGAATGAATTGTTCCACTAATTTTCTGATTTGGATCTCCACTTAGTGTAGAATATTTTGGATTTTATTTGGAATATGGTTTACATTCTTCTTGGCCCTTCATTCTATGTTTTGTTCCAAATTTATTGATATTTCCCTAATATGGATCTTGAATTTCTTTGATCGATCAAGTAGATCTAGATAATCAAAGTCTAGATCTATCATATATCCTTGTGGGTTTGAACTATAAGATCCTAAATCAGACTCCACGACTTGAAAAGGCTTCGACATCTAGTAAACATCCCTTCACATTGTCGTCTTCTCTGTCATTTTCTCTTCTTTTGCTTCCATTGCAACTCTTTCACATGAATCACTTGTCTTTTGAGTTGCATTTGTCTTTGGATAGAGTACATGTAAGAGTTGTGTACCATATCTACCCAATGTGGTCCAATGGGATGCAATCCAATGTCATACAAGCAAATTGCAAATCAATTGTAACTAACGTTGCCTCTGGTAATCTTGATAAAATGAATGTTCAAAGTTTTAAATCTCTCCATGTGGGATACTGACATTCACAATTTATTTAAGAGCATGATACCCACACCTTCCACTGCCGTCGCCGTCGCAACCGCTGCCACCACCATCAAGCCATGTTGGGGTTAGCTATATGAATAGATGTAAATCATAATTCCGATCTAAATCATACTTTTAGATTGATGCTTCATTGGGCCCCTTGGATAAAAAATTTGGGATTGATGGATGCAATGGATTAGTCCACTATTTTTTTTCCCTGCGTAATTTGGAATCTTTTAGACCTAATTTGGAGATCCAATCTACAACTATCTTTGCGCTTCATTCAATGTTTTGACCAAATTTTTTTTTTATCTTGTCGTACCATGGATGTTGAATTCCTTTGATCTATCAAGTAAATTCTGGTAATTATATGCCAGATCTGCCAAATATCAATATAGGTCTAAATTGTTGGATGCTACAACGACTCCCCCATTCATTTGAGCATTGTCTACCATTACAATAACCAATATGGTCGACATAATTAACTTCCCAAAAAAGAAAGAAACAAGTTGATTGAAGGTTGTTCACTTAAAGTTGTTATCTTGTTGATTTTGGTCCCTTGTTTCTTTCGCATGAATTGGCCATTTTATTAATTCTCTAATCATTAGAGGTTCTTGTACGATTGAAATTAGTTCGTCTCCAAAGAATACAGGGCTTCCCATTAGAGGGTTTTTGCCTTTTTGGAGCCCAAAAGTTGTACTTGTAAGACCCGCCACATGATTGATATTGTGGCAGAAGTTTGGGTGTCCAGTATGGGCCTAGTTCGGGTCATGTTCAGTTGGGTCCAATTAATGACATTATTGCACATTTATTTATCTAATTTTGCCCCATTCAATGCAAAATGGAGATTGATGGATGTAATCAAATGATCAACTAATTTTCTTATTTGCATCCTTTATAATTTAGAATCTTTTTGATCTAATACGGAAATCCAATATGCGGCGATGTTGATACTTCATACCATGTTTTGACCAAAAGTTATTGATCTTGGCTTAACTTGGATGTTTAAATCCGTTGATCTATCAAGCCAATCCGAGTAATTTTAGGCCAAATCTGTCACATATCCCTATAGGTCTTGTCTACTAGCACCCATTGAATTGAGCAATGCCTGTCATTATAATGACAAATATGGTCCACATAATTAACTTCCTGAGAAAAGAAAGAAACAAATTGATCGAAAGTTCTTTACTTGTTGATTTTGGTCCATAGGTTCTTTGCCATGACTTGCCCCTTCTATTAAGTCTCCAATTAGGAGAGGTTTATAAGTACGATTTAAATTACTTCATCTCCAAATAGTATTGGGCATCCTATTAGCGGGGTTGTAGACCCCCAGAATTGTTCCTCGTAAGACCAGCCACGTGGATGATTTTGTGAACGGACTTTGGACAACCAATATGGGCATAGTGTGGGTCATGTTGGGGTGGGCCACATGCATGAAATTGCCTGCATTATTGGGCCCATTTGATAGGAAATGGGGATCGATGGATGGAATCAATTGATCCACTCATTTTCCGATTTAGAGGGTAATCCAATCTACAACGACCTTGGCACTTGATTCCATGTTTTGACCTAAATTTATCTATCCTGCCTCAACATGGATGTTGAATTCTTTTGATATAATTCAAGTGGATCTAGGTAATTAATGACCATATTTGACACATATCCTTATTAGGCTGAACTAGTGGCTACTGCAAAGACTCCTCCGTTGAATTGAGCAGTGGCTGCTATTATCTTGTTGATTTCGGTCTCTTTATGACTTGCCCGTTCTATTAAGTCTCGAATTATGAGAGGTTCCTATACGATTGAAATTGCTTCCTTTTCAAATTGTATTGGGCATCACATGAGTATGTTTGTGAACCCTCGAAAGTGGGGAACATCCACATGGCTGATTTTGTGAGCGAAGTTTTAGCCTCCAGTATGAGCCCAGTTTGGGTTGTGTTCATGTAGGTCTATTATGGGTTGTTTCATCAAATTACTTCCTCTCTCCTTGTTTGTGCAAGGCTAGCTATGAAAATGTTGCAAAGATGGTAAGCAATTGCTGGTTCATTCTGGAATACTGTACTCTTCTACTTGTTTTTCTTGACAGTTTATCTTTCCCTCATTGGTGATACATTTTTTTCTCTTTTCAAGCGGATACCCGAACTGAAACATTATGTGCATGGTGTTCCCATTGCCCTCGTTGGGACAAAACTTGGTTGGACTTTTCTTGGTGAGTTCAGTTTATCAACTTGTTATCACTCTCTATTGTTATTGTTGTCATGGACTGAATATGTTATGGCTTCAAATATCCAAGATTATCATTCGTAGGCTTTGCATCTTGTTTGCAGCATTTTGTTCAATTCATTTGGTTGCACTGTTTCATCTGTTGCTAATTCCTGTACTTCTATTTCCTTATCCTTCTTGCTGAGTTGAACTTTCGTTTCATTCAATTTCTTTTCATAAAAATATTACAACTTGTGCATCTCTTTGAATTATTTGCTTTGTGACTTGCTAAACTGAGCTTGTGCATCTCTCTTTGTCTCTATTTTTT
The DNA here is from genome assembly GCA_038049695.1 of Cinnamomum chago. Taxonomy (NCBI): domain Eukaryota; kingdom Viridiplantae; phylum Streptophyta; class Magnoliopsida; order Laurales; family Lauraceae; genus Cinnamomum; species Cinnamomum chago. The sequence goes on along the minus strand of CP142454.1, from coordinate 90,187,083 downwards.
TTTAATGTGTTATTAACAATGTTGATAGATTTGGGGCATCATTCTCTCACATAACGAGGAGCACCAATGTCTGGTCAGATTACCTAACCAAAGGAGGAATTCAGTTTTTTGATTTGGCCCTTTTTCTGTTGATTTGTCTGCCTTTTGTTTGTATTGGTGGTTTGCTTGTTGTGGCCTTTGTGCCTTTTGTGGTCTTTTATTTGTGCCAAGTCTTTTTGTGGCCTTCATCTGGCTTTTTGGTACAGTATAGATCTCTTGTACTTTATAGTTTTTCTCTTGTCAATTTACAGATAGCATTCAAAAAAAAAAATTTGTTGATGGTAAAATGGGTTTTCTTTGGATGTTGACAAGTGCTCAATGTCTCAACCAAAAGGTCGCGGGCTCGAGTCATGTTACCATTAAGAAAAATTGGGTTTTCTTTTCTTTATTGATTTTATTTCTGTAATGTGGGTATTTTGTTGGATTGGATTTTTTTTTTATTACAATCATTTCAATTTGATGTCATGTGTTTTTCAATCTTTTTATGGTCATTGATAGGAAGCTCTATGGAGATTTTAGGAATATCTTCTTTTAATTGTCTACAATAATTATCTCTTTGTTTTGGTAGTAAAATTCGTTTACTTCTCTTTGGATTATGTAGGTGTAGATTTTTAATTTTTTTACTATCTTGTCATTTTTTTTAGCATGTTGTTGGTTTTAACAATGTTGTGGTGATGGTAAAATGTGTTTTCTTTGGATTTTGACTAGAGCTTACGTCACAATTTTGAAAGTGCTCGATGTTGCAACCAAAGGGTTGTTCGAATCATCTTTCCATTCAAAAGCGATTTCTTTTCTTTTTTTTGGTTTTTTGTTGTTGTAATCTTTGTATTATTTTCAGGCTGGGATTTGCTTATTAGAACCGTTTCAATATAAACTCATGCTTTTTTTCAAGTTAGTTATCACCATTAAAAAAGGAGTTTTATTGGTTTTGTTTTTGTAATCTTGGTATTTTTGTCAGATCATGTTTTGCTCATTATAATTGTTTTGATTTTTTATGTCATGGTTTTTTTTTTCCGGTCTACGATTCTATGAAGATTTTGTTAATTTTCCCTTTTAATTGTCTGCCTTAGTTTTCAATTTTCAAGAGTTTATCGTTGAAAAGAGTTTTCTTTTGTTCTTATTTTGTTTATTTCTGCAATCTGGGCATTTGTTGATTATAATTATTTCCTTTTGATATTACTTTTTATATCTTTTCTTTTCCTTTAGGGCTCGTCTATTTCCATTAGAATACATAGAAATTGAATACATAGGAATGTAGAAGATAACAGGCCCAGCAGTCCCAGCCCATGTGCCAAGCCCACTCATGGGATATACACAAATCTGTACATGATTAGATTTAGTCCCTAATTTCTCTCCTTCTATGTATAGGATATAATTGATTCTTTCCATTCTTTTGTTATTCTGATTTGTATCTAATTTGTAATCTTTACTTAATTAGAGCCTTGATTAAGGCATCATATCAATATAAATATGACAGTCGATGCTCTGTGTTGGCACGACCTTCTCTCCACCCTTCTTCTTCTCATTCTTCTTCCTCCTTCATATCTTCTAACATGGTATCAAAGCCATAACATCTTGGAGGCCTCAGTATTCTGGCATCTACGCTACTTGGAAGAAACACAGATCAAGGATATGTGCTTTGGGAAAGCAAGTCGTGGTTGTTCCCTCATCTGATCAATAGTGGCCCACCTACGATCATCTCACAATTCACAAGCTTCACTCCAGCCTTGGTCGTCCATCTCTCCTAGTCTTTTTGGAGATTTTTTCAGTACTTTTCAAAGATCAGAGGTAGGCCTTTTGATTTGTCTTGTGTTTATCAAACTTTTTGAAATAGTTTTCATCTCAACCGCATAAAATCCTGGATTCTGAATGGATCTTGATGAGACCTGTACTGCTGGAAAGGAAAATTGATACTGGTCTCTAGCCTCTAATTTGATTCTCAATCAGATCAATCTGTGGGCCCCACGCAAGGATCCTGCATCCAAATTTCAGGACGTCTGGGCTGTTTTATTGACAAAACATGCACTTTTATGTGCTGTTTGCTGTTGGATGCTTCATAAGCCGCTAGTTACTACTAATTTCTGATCTGAGGGCTGTTTTTCTTCTTTAAAACTGCCACCTTTATGTGCTGGTTACTGTTTGGATGCTACATCAACTACTAGTTACTGCTGATTTCTGATCTGAGGGCTGATTTGTCTTCTTTAAAACTGTTGACTTGCTGATTTACTGTTGCTACTACTGCTTTTTTATCATGGAAAAATATGATGTTATCCCCGTTAAGTTTAATGGGAAAAATTATATGGCCTGGTCCTTCCATCTGAAGAACTTCGTAGAAGGACAGGGGCTATTTGGTTATCTGGATGGAACGGTTACAAAACCTCCCACTCCAAGCACCACGGACTCCAAAGCCATAGCCACCTGGTCCAAGGAAAATGCCAAGGTGATTACTTGGATTTTGAACTCCATTGATCCCTCCCTTGACGTAGCTCTTCAAGCATATAATTCAGCAGCAGATATGTGGGCTCACCTCAAGAAGGTCTACCATCAAACCAACAAAGCCCGGAAATTTCACTTAGATAGTGAAATTGCCAAATTTACTCAAGGGGATCGATCTGTGCAGGAATACTTTAATGGCTTCCTCACCTTATGGACCGAACGGGATTCCATGTTGATTCAGACAGTCTCCTAGCTTTCTCTCCGAGGCTCTTAAACTCCAAAAGGAAACTCACATTAGCCAGTTCCTTATGAATCTTCGACCAGAATTTGAATCAGTTCGGTCTGCCCTCATGAACCGAGAACTGTCGGCTAATCTTGATACCTGCTTTCAAGAAGTACTTTGCGAAGAACTTCGTCTCACCTCCCAACGGGCTATTCTTGAAAAATCAAAGGCCTTCCTTGCACCCATTCCGGCTGACTCTGCTCTTCTAGCAACCCCCAATCCAAAGCCCACTCAATGCTTTGAATGCAAAGGCTTTGGTCATTTGCCAAGAATTGCCGCAAGAAGTTGGTTTGTCGTTACTGCAAGAGGACTGGTCATCTTATTGATGACTGCCGCAGCCTCCTGCGAAGGAATGAGACGCGGCCTAAAAAGCCTCCCTCCCATCTGCCAAGACAAAATCTTCCTTCTGCATTCCAGGCTCAAGTACCATCATCCGATGCAACAAGCACTTCATCTGGGGTTGTTTCCATGACTCCTGTTCAGATTCAAGAACTGATCCAAAGCACGGTTACCTCTGCATATGCGTCAATGGGCTTCTCTGGCGGTCGATATCACACTCATTCTCATATAACATCTCCTACTTTTCATTCCTCTGCTTCTCTTTCTTCTCCTATTACCTTTTCCACATGGTTTTTAGATTCAGGAGCCTCCAATCACATGACATCTGTAGCTCACAGCTTTACAGATTCCCACCGTTACCTTGGAAAAGAGAAAATAATCACTGCTAATGGGGACCAACTACTCATTTCGGGAGTTGGTACCATTACTTTATCTTGTGTTTCTGGCCAGTCCATCACCCTTCCCAATGTTTACTTTGTTCCCAGATTATCAGCCAATCTACTTTTTGTAGGACAACTTATAGATAAAGGCTATCTTGTTCACTTTTCTTCCTCTGGTTGTGTTATACAGGGGCGGCAAACTGGGAAGGTGATCGTGACGGGGAGTAAACATGGGCGCTTGTTCTTGCTGGACATTGGACATGATTCTTTCCTTGCTTCTTCTAATTTCAATACATTGTGGACTGTTTGGCATAAACGTCTTGGTCATTTGAATAATGCGCATTTGCTTTCATTGTTTAAATTTGGTTGTTTGGACTCTACTATTGATAATAAAATGATGTCTTCTTTATCTCAATCAAAGTGTGAAACTTGTTGCCTAAGTAAAAGTCATATTTTGCCTTTTCCTGTTCATCATGCTCGTGCTTTGGCATCATTTGACATTATTCATTCAGATGTTTGGGGCACTGCTCCTACCTTGAGTAGGACAGGATTTAAATACTATGTGACTTTTATTGATGACCATTCTCGTCATACTTGGATTTACTTTATGCGCATGAAATCTGAAGTCTTCTCTATCTTTCAAAAATTTTATAACATGGTCCACACCCAATTTCAGAAAGAAATGAAAATTCTTAGATCAGATTCCGGTGGAATGTACATGTCTCATGAATTCTCTACCTTCCTTTCTGATAAAGGAATTCTTCATCAAAAATCTTGTCCACATACTCCTCAGCAAAATGGGATTGCGGAAAGAAAGAACAGACATATTCTTGAAACTGTTCGTACTCTGTTGATTGCATCCTTAGTCCCTCCTAAATTTTGGTGTGATGCTGCACAGACTGCTGTGTATCTTATCAACCGTCTTCCTAGCACTGTTCTAGGAAAGACTACTCCTTATGAAGTTCTCTTTGGTCAAAACCCTTCATACTCTCACTTACGTGTTTTTGGTTGCTTGTGTTTTGTTCATCTTCCTCCGACTGAGCGCACAAAGTTATCTCCACAGGCTGCTAAATGCATCTTTTTGGGTAACAGTAATGAACATAAAGGATTTTTGTGTTATGATCAATTGGAAAAACGCATGCGCATCTCTCGTAATGTAATTTTCTTGGAACATATTCCCTTCTTTTCTTTACATTTGGATAGTCATCCTATTGTTGTATCCTATCTGCCATAATTTTCGGAGTCTAAGTTTCCATCACCTCTTCCCAAAGTCTATGTCCGGCGGAACAAAGTCCATCCTCTGCCGACTCCCTCTCCTGATTCTTTCCCAGCGCCGCCTACTGTATCTTCAGGTAATGACACTCCTTCTGATAACACCATTTCTCTATGACGCTCTAGTCGTCCTTCTGTTGCCCCTAACCGCTATGGTTTTCCTGCTCTTCTTACTTCCTTAGATAGTACTCCTATACCCACCTCATATTCACAGGCCTCAAAGATTGCTTACTGGCAGGATGCTATGACCGAGGAATTAGTGGCTCTTGAAGCAAACCAAACATGGGAATTGGTACCGGCCCCGGATGAAGCCTCTGTGATTGGCAGCAAATGGATATACTCCATCAAAGTCCACTCTGATGGGAGCCTTGATCGTTACAAAGCCAGATTGGTTGCACACGGATATAAGCAAGAATATGGCATTGACTATGAGGAAACATTTGCACCAGTGGCAAAAATGACCACCGTTCGTACTCTTCTTTGTGTCGCGGCAACCCGCAATTGGCCTCTATGGCAAATGGACGTCAAAAAAACTTTTCTACATGGGGACTTACGCGAGATTGTTTATTTAAAACCTCCACCGGGATATGCTTGTCCTCCAAAGTATGTGTGCAAATTGAGGAAAGCTCTTTATGGGCTTAAACAAGCTCCCCGGGCTTGGTTTGATAAGTTCCGGGCAGCAATCCTTCAAGCCGGATTTCGTCAGAGTCACTCTGATAGTTCCCTTTTCCTAAGATGGACATCAAAGGGCTACACATTCCTCTTGGTCTATGTTGATGATATGATTATCAGTGGGAATGATACTGCCGGCATTACAGATCTCAAACACCACCTTACTCGCCACTTCAGAATGAAGGATCTTGGTCCTCTTACCTACTTTCTGGGGCTTGAGTTTGTGCGTAAAAAATCCGGCATTAGGGTCCTTCAGCGCAAATATGCACAAGATTTGATCACATCAGCCAGGCTTGATGATGCTCACACTTTCGATACGCCTTTGGCATTGAACAGCAAACTCAGCTCCAATGATGGCACTCCCCTGGATGATCCATCTGTTTTTGGGCGGATAGTTGGTAGTGTGCTCTACTTAACTATGACTCGGCCGGATATTTCTCATGCAGTTCACACAGTAAGTCAGTTTGTTAGCAATCCCCACAAACCGCACCTTGCTGCTGCTTTACGCATCCTCCGTTATGTTAAAGGAACTCTTCATCATGGTCTCTTTTTTCCTTCTGATACTTCTCTGCAATTATCAGCTTATGCGGATGTTGACTGGGCTGGTTGTCCGGACTCTCGAAGGTCTACCACTGGCTGGTGTATGTTTCTTGGGAAATCTCTGATTTCATGGAAATGCAAGAAGCAAACCACTGTCTCAAAGTCTTCTGCTGAGGCAGAATATCGGGCGATGTCCTCCACCAGTGCTGAAATTATCTGGCTCCGCCGCCTTCTGTGTGAATTGGGTATTCTTGTTGGTAGTTCCACACCTCTCCATGGGGACAATACCAGTGCTACCAGAATTGCCAACAACTCGGTCTTCCATGAAAGAACAAAGCACATCGAGATTGACTGTCACTTCATCCGTCAACATGTTGTTACCGAGAAGATAACTCTGCCTCATGTATCTTCTTTTAACCAGTTGGCGGATATCTTCACCAAAGCACTTCCCAAACTGCGTCATCAAGATCTAACTTGCAAATTGATGTTTTCAAACTTAGCACGTCAATTTGAGGGGGAGTGTAGAAGATAACAGGCCCAGCCCATGTGCCAAGCCCACTCATGGGATATACACAAATCTGTACATGATTAGATTTAGTCCCTAATTTCTCTCCTTCTATGTATAGGATATAATTGATTCTTTCCATTCTTTTGTTATTCTGATTTGTATCTAATTTGTAATCTTTACTGAATTAGAGCCTTGATTAAGGCATCATATCAATATAAATATGATAGTCGATGCTTTGTGTTGGCACGACCTTCTCTCCACTTTTCTTCTTCTCATTCTTCTTCCTCCTTCATGTCTTCTAACAAGGAATTCATGTTTAGATGAGCATGTCTTCATATGTGTAAGACCCTGACCCGAGAGAACGCGATTAGTACTAATTAAGCAGTGTGTTAGTTCTAAGCTTGATTAGTGATTTTTGGCTAAGTTAGGTTTGGAATAGCTTTTGAAATAGTTTTGGGGAATTTTGATTTGCCTTGTGATTGTGGGGCCCTTTGGGGGTTTCCTTTTTATTACCTTGCATGTGCTTGAGGATTTATCGGAGACTTTCACATTCATTATTTTAATCTCATTTTATTGGTATTGTGAATCCCTACAACTTTCATGTTGATCCCATCCCCGTTCGAGATCCCGAAGCCCGATTTCATAGCCTTGAGGGCAAAACAGTCATTGTGCACTAAATCTGTACCCAAAACTTGACATTTCCGAAACCCGCGAAACATATACTTTTTAGAAACTAGATATTTCGACGATCACTTTTCTCTTCTTCGTCGAATTCATTAGAAGATCCGAAAGCCATGATTTCAGCCCAATTAGATTTCTAGTGGTGGAGCCCACTCCCCATTTGTTTATAAGGAGACCCTTTCCCTTCCATTTCCTTTTTCCAGCACAAGCATAAGCTAGGGTTTTCCCTTTTCTTCTTCTTCTTGTTACTCTCCCATCCTCAATCCACTCCCAAGCTTGCACCAATGGAGATTGGAGGCCATCATCTTCTTCACCTCATTGAGAGCTTTCTTTCAATAGCTTTTGTGGGAAAACCTCCATTTCCAAGACTTCCTTTGCGCTCACCTTGTCTTTGTGAAGAACCCTCATCTTGGATTCCTTGCTTGGAAGAGTTTTAGAGCTTGATTTAGTTGTTTAGAAGACCCAAGGCAAGTGGATGATTTGATCTTTTATGAGCTTTCAATGGTTTTATGGAAATGTGGTTGGTTTTATTAATTTTCACTCATACCTATTTATTTTCTTGCTTTGAAATAATGCTCATGAAGAGCCTTGTCAATGGTACATTTATGGTACAAGAGATGTGTTGGTTTAGAGCATTTAATTCCTCTTATTTTGTCTCAATATATATGTCTTATGTGAAATGGTTTCCTTCCCTCTCTTTTCTTGTATTGATTGTGATATGGATGGAGGAGAATGGGATAGATGTGGTGAAGGATTTGATGTTATTTGAATGGAGTTTTTAGACTCCTCATTTGAGGTATAAAAGTGGCTAAAAAGGGGTTGTAGAAGGAAGAAATAGAGAGGAGCTGAACTGGTCCGGAATCAGTTTCTGGACAGTTCGCTCGAGCGAACATAACACTTCGCTCGAGCGACCGGTCCGGAGAAGGGTTCGGAGCATTCCAATAGCTTGGTCGCTCGAGCGGACATCCCAGAACCTGTTCCGGAGAGTTGTTCGTTTGAACGCACTTAAAAATTCGCTCGACCCAATGAGTTCGTTCGAGCAACCTCAAATTCGCTCGAGCGAACCCACTCCCAGAGAGCAACTCGCTCGAGCGAACTCTCCAGTCCGCTCGAGCGATGGGCCTCGTGGGTCAAGGCTATGTTCGGGACAATGTTTAACTATTTCAACGTATTGGGACTATCCTTTGGGAACCCCTCTATGTCAAGGAAATGTACTAAGTAATGTATGAGGCCATTTGAGAAAGAAACCATATCACGAAGATGTCATTTGAAGTTTTGAAAATTCGGAGTGTATTAGGAGTCCGGAATGTCCTTAAACTCAAAGAGTACCAGATTGTTAGTAGATTGACATACGGAGTCCCTATTCATTTCAAATAGATATTTTACCCGAAATGTCAATTGTTTACTGTTCTCTATCGATCCCGAGATTTATACTACGTGCCTTATTTTCCCGAAAGCCTTGAATTATACTTGAAACAGTTACTTGTCTTGAAGTGCATTGCACCACATGAAATGACAGTGTGCCCTTGAGCACCTCCGTCCTGCCCGCTTATTTATTTATTGTACTTGATTTAATTGCATATGTCTCGATTGTATTTGACCTATGAGTCGGCACCACTAAGCTTGGATAACCCTGTTGGTCTGATCCACCGACTTGGAGATCCCCCTCTTGTCCCGCCAGCTGCAGTTTGGATCCCGATACCCGGTTATTATCGTGGCCTTGTCCCGATGCCGCATATTGCTACTGTGGTCCACGATGCCTGGTTCGCTACTGTGGTCATGTATAGTATATGTATATGTATTTAAAAGATTCACTGTTTCTCCTCACCTCGAGTGACTGAGATCAGTACCTAGTTATTGCTCTATCACTTTAGTGATAGAGGACTTAGCTTCGTGTGGTCGCCATCTTGATTGTTACCCATTTCCTTGGTTACCTTTACAGATTTTTGTGATGCATACTCGTATTTGAATAAATGTTTTAGCTTATTTACAGAAAATGATATTTAAACAGGTCCAATGTCTTGGAGGTAAATTCATTGTATATTCATATTGTTATTGTGTTTTACCATTTGTCAAACCGTCGTGTTTGACCCACTCTTTGGTACTCAGGTCCCGTTGTCGATTATCCCGAGGAGGAGCATGAGGAGGCGGTCGTAGAACCGCAACAGTTAGTTGAGTGGCGTGCTGATGACGTCATATAGACGTTCGGTGGCTATGAGAGACTTTATACTCTTGGGAAACTGTTCAACCATTCTTTAGATTGGTATTTTGGATTATATTGGCCTTTGTTGGCCTCTATTTTTGGGAAGTGTAATGAAATGATATTTGTTTAAACTTTAACATACTTTTGGGTAACATGCTATAGTTCATTGCTCATTCTGATACAGTATTTTATACTTGACGTGATCTTCATGAGTAGTGATAATTTGACTATTTGATTTACTACATGCTTCCGCACTTAATAGAAATGTTCAAATATACGGTTGTGATATCCTCACCGCGGACACCTGTGGGAAATTAAATAAATAAATGTATGTTACTATTAAACCGATATGGATCATCATATTAGTCCCGATCCCGGACTTCGCTCGTTAGGGGGGGGCACGGTCCGGGGTCGCGACAATATGAATGCATTATTTGTATGCTGTGTGGATTTTATACACTGTTTCAAGGTAGTTACTGTGTAAAATTGCATGCACCAAGTCACTGTTTGGGTAGGGTTATTTTGCCTTAAACCCACTGCTTAGTGCTAGAACTTTGTTCATGTCACTTGATTCACTGCTGGGCGATGATTTGCATGCTGAATTTTATGCGTGTCTGTTTGCTGCATTTCATGCATTTAACTTGCTGCCTGCATGCAAATTTTAACTATGATAACATATTGTTTGAATGTCTTTCCATGCACAATAATTCATGGTTTAGGCATATATTTCATGCGGACTTGGTATGCATTTTACATAATTGTTGAACTTCTTGTGCACACATTGTTATATGTTTCCATGCACTGTCAAGCATGATTTCATACAGCTTTCCATAGCATCATGCACGCTGCTACTGTTAGATTGAGAGTGTAATGATAAATTTCAATTTGTGACCACTGTTGTTCATGACGGGTGCAGGGTGCTCAATTTCATAATCTAATTCACTGTTTGGATGAGATTCCGCCCAGATAGTCATGATCAGCCCATGTTTTGCCATGATCTTGATGCTCCTCATTATAAATTTCATTACTTATCTGTTGATTTGATGTGATCAACATGTTTACATGCAGTATTGGGACAAGGATTTGAGTGCTGGAGTCTTGTGCACTCACTACACCAAAAATCGAAAATTGGAACGGAAAAGCGTTCCTAATCCTCCCGTTCCTAATTCGTTAAACCGTTCCAATTTCCGTTCCAATTTGGTACCAACCGTTCCTAATCCAAATTGGAACGGAAATTGGAACGGTTTAACGGATTAGGAACGGGAGGATTAGGAACGCTTTTCCGTTCCAATTTCCGATTTTTGGTGTAGTGACTGTTTAGATGAGGAAATTCCATGCCTTGCAGCCACGGTTTGGTTTTCAGAACTCCATTTATTTTTCATGGAATGACCCATGCTTTGGGTGTTCGGGTTGCTACACATTTTCTTCACACTTAGGGTACAAGTCCGGATGCTGAATTTTCATGCATTGTACCCACTGTTTGGGCATTAGAATTCCTCATGTTCCAATCGAATGACCCTCTGTTTGGGTAGGACCCACTGTTCACATGTTGAATTTTGCACACAAAATTCACTGTTTGGTTGCTGGCCATCCACGCACTTCACTCATTCTTTGGATATGCTTTCCATGCTGCAGTCTGTTCACTGCCCTTACCATGAATTAGTATGAAACTGAATTTCTGTTGCATTGCTAATTTGATGCCACAATGCCTACAGTGGCCCCACTATTTGATGTGGGAATTTGTATTGGTTATATGAAATGCTCACTGCCTCATGGATCTTATGCATGTGAGATTAGTGTTTTTCAGTACCCTCGTTACGGGGCTGGGGACCCATTGAACCGATGCCAGTGGGAGAGATCTCGAGTGAGGTAAGGTTGGATGCCCAGGGTTATAATCCTGGGGATGCAGGTGAGAATTGCTACGCTTTACTACATGGGTAAGGTGCTGATCTAAAAAATGGAGAGATTTGTGTTTGTTTCCATTGTATGCTCAGTGTCTCATAGATGCAACGTATTGTTTGAAAATGAGTTCACATGGGTTTGTTCATTGTTCGATCCACTGTGAAAATTGTATATTTGATAATATGGTCCATTTGATAAACAATTATCTGGCCCATGGTTGATATGTCCATCCTTGTGAATTTCATGGATATATTTACTGTATCATTTACACCATGTACCCACCATATTTCGCATGGACCTTGTGGTTCCATGCATTTATTCATGCCCGATGCATTTATTCATGCCTTTTTCTTATTCACTGAATTCACGCGGAAACAATGCATTTTTTTCATCCAATTCACACATAAACAATGCATTTTTTTCATCCATCGTTTTAAGTGAAAATTCATGCATTTTCAGAAGAAAAAAAAATCCCATGCATTTGTTTTCATGTGTCCATTGCGAAAATTCATGCATACTTTTTTTCATGATTTCCATCATCGTGTTTCTCAAATTTTGAATTTTGATCATTTGTATAGCTGAGATGGAATTTTGGACGCATTTTTTTATTTGCATGGTCATTTTTTATTATAATTAACATGCATGAAATGATCATTTGTATGGCTATTGAATTTTGGATGCATTTTTTTATTTGCTTGATCATGTTTTAATATAATTAACATGCATGAAATAATGATATTTGTGATTTAATTTGCTAACTTGGTATGAATTTCATTGGCCCATCATGTTCACCTGTTTCCATGATTTGTATATTTTCCCATGATTTTATGCGCTTTATCATGAATTTGTATGCAAAAAATACTCATATATGCTTTTGTTGTTCAAAAACTGTCGCTCTTGTTCATGAAACAATCCAAACGGAATCTTTTTTCTTCAAAACAGTCCCTTCTACATGCTGTTTTTCCAAAGCAGTCCCATACATGTGCAGGATTTTCAAAACAGTCCACTGTTTGCTCCAAATTCTTAAAACAGTCCATTATATGGACTGAAATTCCAAGACAGTCCCTTGTTTGGACTTATTTCTCACCTAGTTATACATTCATTTATGGGCAATGGTGGTATGCATTTTGTGTTAGCATTGTATCTGCCTTAATGCAATAAAGTTGTGTCATCTGTGGCTCCTTCACCTTCATACATGATATTATTTTACAACTTGCATCTACTTTCTACATGAGTTGAAAGTTCTAAAAAAAGAAAGAAAACGCCATCAAATCATTTGGAGTTCCATGCATGTTTTTTTTTTTTCTCCAAATGACAAACTCTTGTGGCAAATCATGCGGGCGGGGTGGTTTGTTTCATTTTTTTTTCTTTCTTTTTTTTTTTTTTTTTTTTTTTTTGAACGAATGCTTCTCCATTCCTTTCATGTGGAAAAAAAAAATTTCGCCATTTCATTATTATTGGATCTTTGGTTACATCAATGAAGATTATTCGTTGCTCAAAGGATTTGGAACTCTTGTGCTTAAATCATGATAGTGTGGTGGTATTATCTCTCGTTTTTTTCTATGTATCTCTTTTTCTTCTTTTTGAAAACGGGAATGCTTCTCCATTATTTACATGTCTAATATATATATCTATATATATATATATTTTCCTTTCCATTTCATCACTATTCCATCTGCCTTTCGAGTGTGAGAATATTCACTGCTCAAAGGATTGGAGTTCTTGTGCCTAGCCATTCTTGTGGGAAGACATACATTTTTAAAATAAAAAAAGATACATCACTCATTTAGTGGTATTTCAAAAAAAAAAATCATTTCCTAATTAAAAAAAAAGGTAGGGACTTTTCACATGTATTTTCATGTGCCAATTTGCGTTGCTTTCACATGACCCTAGACCCTAATGACCTGAGACCCTAAAACCCTTAACCCCGAACCCAAAATCCAAAACCCAAAACCACAAACCCCTAAACCCTGAATCCTGAGCCCTCAGTCCTAAATCCTAAGCCCTCAGCCCTTAGCCCTAAACCCTCAGCCCTAAGCTCTAAACCCTGAACCCTAATTCATAAACCCTAAACCGTGCAAATTGTACCAAAGAAGTAAATGATCGTGAGTTATGGTGGTTGACTTGGGGAATCCATGGTCATCGCAATTTGTTATGATTGGAGAATTTTTTAATAAGTCATTGTTGTTCGAAGTAAAGAGAATTACACGTCAATATTCTTGACGCATGAAGTTTTCTTGTTCGAGCATTCATTGAAGCTAAGGGTTTTTTTTTATTATTTTTGTCTTGGTCAAGTTCATATGTCATTCAAACACAAACTAGGACTCTACTGGGCTAGTAATTTAGACCTTCAGAATATCGAAAGGCAAGTATGAATCGGGTAAAGTCATTATGTATTGAAACTAAGCCTGTTATTGATTGAAACTAATGCCTTTTGATTGGAAAAGATTTGCAGTTTTGTTGCCCATACTATTGTGACAGTTGTGAAACTGTTAACCACAACTAAGTGATTTATAGTAATTTACTTATATAAAAAACGAGCAACAACGAAGGCCACTTTTAAGTAATCGAATTTTGAATACCCTAAAAGGCACTAGATGACAAAAAAAGATACTCTTAAAAAACCCTAAATGACAAAACGGAGAGGAGTTGTTTTGTCTTTTAGTGCTTTTACCCTCAACTCCCTTTTCTTTCTCTTTCATTTGATATCACCCTTAATTTTATTTAGTTTCACCATTCACGCAAAGAAGTAGACATGAATCACCAATCCTAATCATGTTCTTTGGAAAAAACTCTTTGAAAAAACTTTCTTTGAATCAGTAATAGTAGTATTAGGAAAAAATTCTTTGAAAAAAAAATAGTATTAGAGTTGATAACCGCCTGGAAAGTAATCGTTTTGTACTCCTTTTGTACTCCTTTATGAAAAAAAATAGTATTAGGTGTGATCATAGTAGTGTTGATGCATCCGATCCCATTAGAACTCCGAAGTGAAGATGAATAAGACTGGGATGGATGATCTCTCTCTCTCTCTCTCTCTCTCTCTCTCTCTCTCTCTCTCTCTCTCTGTGTGTGTGTGTGTGTGTGTGAACGTGTGTGCACCTTTTTATTTTACTTAAATGGCTTAGTCTAGATTGATTCATTTGAATATGACCCAATTTGTTTAGCCATGCCAGGCAAATTCGATCGAGTCTACAAGTACCTAAACCATTAAATTCAAGAAAGTTATCTGGTCTAAGAATGAAGGAAGACTCGGCTGACTTAATAGTGCATATTCAAGGGCTAACATAGGCTAGTGATGAAAATAAGTCCCGAAAAACCTAGAGGATCCAACTTGATAGTGCATATTTAAGGGCTAACCTAGGCTAAGGATGAAAGTTAGTCCTTAAAAACCTGGAGGACCTAACTTGATAGTGCATGCACAAGGGCTAACCTAGGCTAAGGATGAAAATAAATCTTGGAAAACCTAGAGGACCCAACTTGATAGTGCATATTCAAGGGCTAACCTAAGATAAGGATGAAAATTAGTCCTGGAAAACCAAGAGGACCCAACCTGAGACAATAAGGTACGGTGGAAGATTTAGACCGTTTTTTATTTTGGATCTAGGTATTCTTTGTGGCATGAAAACTATTTATGTTGAGCATTTTGATATGCATTGTTACGTCATTCTCCAACAACTTAAGCTTCTAGAGTAAGTGATTGTTAAGATGAAATCCGCTTAGCAGGTTAAGTTTTCAAATCATGGTTTAAAATTCTAGTCGGGAACACTGGCGGCGGCCATATCTGAAGCGAGTCAAGTTTCGGCACAAATAAAATGTTGTGCCATAACAAAATAATTGATTTATATTATAAATCGCACCCATTAACAAATGATGCATTATAACTCACTGATAGGTCTCGGAACATGTCGTTAATATATTTCTACACGAGTTTGCAACCCACCATGCACTGAATGTTTACTTTGTTGTCACAAAAGCGTGGTGATTGCTCTTGTTGTACATGATTTCAAAACCTACCCTTGACTGATTTTTTTAGTTTTACTTTTTCCGAGGTTTTTACATGTAGGTGGTACACGATTTCAAACCCCACCTTTCAATGATTTTTATTTTTAACTTTCTAAGAGATTTTTACATATTGGTGCTAGTGTATTTTTTGCTTTTATTAAAATCTTCGTTAACTCATAGTCACATTCCTAGAGATAAAAAGATAAATTAAAAAAAAAAAAAGATTTTCCCCTTAAACTTTGAACATTAAAATCTAAGCCTTCAAATTGATATACTACCTTTGTCTTTATACATCTAGGTGGGGGGCTCATTGAAACTAACTTGAGTTAGTGAACATTGTAAGCTTACAGTTATTTATCAACTTTAAAGTTCTTTTTTATCAATTTAACTTTAATCTTTAAGTTAAAAGATTAAGAAAAGAAGATGATTTTGCCTTTTAAAAAGATAATTCTTTTTACTAACTCAATACTAAACATCGCTATATTTGGATTTGGTATTTGCTATAATTAGCTCCTTTTTTATATCTTTACTAGTTTTTTTTATTTGTTAAATTTTTTAAGATTTTTTAAACACTTCTTAGGATGGTGGTTGACTTGGGGAATCCATGGTCATCGCAATTTGTTATGATTGGAGAATTTTTGAATACGTCATTGTTGTTCGAAGTAAAGAGAATTACACGTCAATATTCTTGACGCATGAAGTTTTCTTGTTCGAGCATTCATTGAAGCTAAGGGTTTTTTTTTTTATTTTTGTCTCAGTCAAGTTCATATGTCATTCAAACACAAACTAGGACACTATTGGGCTAGTAATTTGGACCTTTAGAATATCTAAAGGCAAGTATGAATCGAGTAAAGCCATTATGTATTGAAACTAAGCCTGTTATGGATTGAAACTAATGCCTTTTGATTAACAAAGATTTGCAGTTTTGTTGCCCATACTATTGTGACAGTTTCACAACTGTTAACTACAACTAAGTGATTTATACCGATTTTTCTCAATCGTTTCCTATTAATGACCCTCGATGACCATGAATTTCTAGGGATATGTAACTAAAATGACTCATGACCACTTATATAAAAAATGAGCAACAACAAAGGCCACTTATAAGTAATCGAATTTTGAATACCCTAAAAGGCACTAGATGACAAAAAAAAGATACTCTTAAAAAACCCTAAATGACAAAATGGAGAGGAGTTGTTTTGTCTTTTAGTGCTTTTACCCTCAACTCCCTTTTCTTTCTCTTTCATTTGATATCACCCTTAGTTTTATTTAGTTTCACCATTCACACAAAGAAGTAGACATGAATCACCAATCCTAATCATGTTATTTGGAAAAAATTCTTTGAATCAGTAGTAGTAGTAGTAGTATTAGGAAAAAATTCTTTGAAAAAAAATAGTATTAGAATTGATAACCGCCTGGAAAGTAATTGTTTTGTACTCCTTTATGCAAAAAAACTTGCAGGTGTGATCATAGTAGTGTTGATGCATCCGATCCCATTAGAACTCCAAAGTGAAGATGAATAAGACTGGGATGGATGATCTCTCTCTCTCTCTCTCTCTCTCTCTCTCTCTCTCTCTGTGAACGTGCGTGCACCTTTTTATTTTACTTAAATGGCTTAGTCTAGATTGATTCATTTGAATATGACCCAATTTGTTTAGCCATGCCAGGCAAATTCGATCGAGTCTACAAGTACCTAAACCATTAAATTCAAGAAAGTTATCTGGTCTAAGAATGAAGGAAGACTCGGTTGACTTAATAGTGCATATTCAAGGGCTAACATAGGCTAGTGATGAAAATAAGTCCCGAAAAACCTAGAGGATCCAACTTGATAGTGCATATTTAAGCGCTAACCTAGGCTAAGGATGAAAGTAAGTCCTTAAAAACCTAGAGGACCTAACTTTATAGTGCATGCACAAGGGCTAACCTAGGCTAAGGATGAAAATAAATCTTGGAAAACCTAGAGGACCCAACTTGATAGTGCATATTCAAGGGCTAACCTAAGATAACATTAAAATCTAAGCCTTCAAATTGATATACTACCTTTGTCTTTATACATCTAGGTGGGGGGCTCATTGAAACTAACTTGAGTTAGTGAACATTGTAAGCTTACAGTTGTTTATCAACTTTAAAGTTCTTTTTTATCAATTTAACTTTAATCTTTAAGTTAAAAGATTAAGAAAAGAAGATGATTTTGCCTTTTAAAAAGATAATTTTTTTCACTAACTCAATACTAAACATCGCTATATTTGGATTTGGTATTTGCTATAATTAGCTCCTTTTTTATATCTTTACTAGTTTTTTTTTATTTGTTAAATTTTTTAAGATTTTTTAAACACTTCTTAGGATTAGTGAGGCCATATCGGCCTAGCACGGTCGGCACGGACTCGTCCCGGTCCCAATTGGTATGAAGACCGGCACTAGAATTTAAAACCATGATTTGAATCCTTGGGTAAAATGCTCTCTAAACTTATATTAGATAAGTTTTATCTTTTTTCAGAACAAATTTTAAATGCATATTTTCCGATGCTGATTATAGGGCTGAATTGCTCCTTTTGATTGTTGTTCTCCCTCAGTAAAGTTATCGCTGATATTCATTTATGAAATATGGATATGGGATATTTGAGGCATTTGTCCCTCCATCTTTCTACTACTTGTAGAAAGACAACCTCAAGTCTGCAAACAAAGCATCAGTGTTAAAGATTTTTGTTGTTGCATGAAGCAATATATGTAAATCCGAGTCTAATTCTATATACCAAATTTAGCTATTGGTCTGGGTCTTGTACCCTTAACTTGGTTCTGGGTCCTCTTTTAGAAATTAGGGTTTGTGTCTTGTGTACTATGGGCACAACTCTAATCTAGCTTGTTGCAACCCCTAACCTAGGCCCAATGTGGAGATCTCAAACTTTCACATGCCTATCTATTGATTGCCAATGAAGTTTGGTCATTGTAGGTATAAGCACCAATCTCTATGTTACCAATGTGATTGGAAAATGTAATGACCAGAGACGTAGCACTTCAGGCCTTGGAAATATCCCATTCACCGCGAAGCAGCATAAACTAGGAACAGTAGTAGTGGAATACACATGAATCATTTTAAAGACTGGTAGAAAACTGAATCATCCTAGATGCATATAATGCTGACCTAAATCCTGAGGGTTTTTTTTTTTTGGTATCCCAGCCAAGGGGGTTGGGACCCAAGTAAAAGCTCGCACACACACACAAAAAATAGCCAACTCAAGTGGGAAAGGAACCCGCACATGCGGGAGAAATGCAAACTCAGAGGAGTATTGATTTGAGACATCCAACAACACTCGCGGTGTTGGGCCAAAGGCCCTGGGCCGTGGCATGGCATGGCACTACCCAAAGTCCTGGCCGTGCCATGTTGGGCCAGGGTCCTTAGGCCGCAGCACTATCCGAAGCACATCTATATGATATCATGTATTAGCATGATCACCTAGAATCATCTGTTACATGCTCCCATCCATAACACGTCTTCTCATTTAATGTCTCCATAACTCCATTGTGGGCCCCACATAAGATATCCAAATCCTCTAAGATAAATTTTTATCTCCTCCAAAGATATATCCTCAAATAGCAGTTCACATATGGGAATCTGTTCATATCGTTAGTTTTTTTCAGAGTTTTTTTTATATACCCCCTAAGGTTTCTAGAATTTGCAAATAGGACCCTGTGATTTTATTATTTATAAACAGGCCATACTTTTCATTTTAATACTTTCTATGCCCCCAGAATCAGAGCAGTCTTGATTCGAGACAGCAACTGCCAGCCATATGAGATAATCACCAAAGGTGCAAGTTTTAATCATGATGGGGCTGGTTGCATGAAGACAAGGCGTGGAGGGTTTTTTTATATATAAGAAACAATAACTTTCATTAAAGATTGCAAAGAAACAACAATAAACACTCAATCAATAATAGAAGGGGAAGAAGAAGTTATAAAACTGGTATCCTGTAACCAGGAAAAAAAACAATGTAAAAGAAAATTGAAAAAGATCGGTCCATCCCTTGCTTGGCTAACAAATTTGTGAATCTATTGGTTGCCCTCCCAATATGATGGAAATCCATTTATTTACATATGAAAGAGAAATTGATTTTGACTCCACACAATAGATTTTGACCCTATGCTAATTACTCCATTTATTGTCATTATAGTTGTAGACCCAGCTAATCATGAAGCAAATAATAATATACATTTTGCTTCGTTAACTCACACTTAATGCATTTTCTTTTGGTCTTTATTTAGATTTCAAACAAGCTGCAATTAGATTTAATTCTAATGAATATATTAGAATCATTAAGAGTAGGTTAAGTTAACAAGCCGGATTATGTGACCTATTTTAAAAATGGGTTGGATACAAGTTATATAATATTAGTTTAGCCATTATAATGAACTTTAAAGATAATTTTGAATTTCATAAATATATTATTCATTTCATTTATCTTAGTAATTCAAATTTACTTTATTTCAAATACATTTTTCAATCCTTGAGAACAGCTGATGTCTGAATAGTACTTTCCTTATTCTCAAATCTCAACCGTCTCCACCCATTCCACCTAAACCACCGGAGGTAATGACCGACTCACCCCTCAACCTCAGCCTTCCTACTAGTGAGTCCAACCTCTCCATTATTCACAGTGACACAAATATGGACATTGATCAAACCCTCATTTCCCGTTCTATCCGATCATTCCGAGCGGCTCTTTGTCCACCCCAAACTTCGGGAACTCCGGATTCCCGAGTCCCAGCCTCGAGTATTGGTTATATGCCGCCCTGCCATGACACAACACAACTACATGCAACAGCGCCGGTTGTTCTTCTAGAGGAATCTCTTTTGGAAGAAAATCGTTGTAGCATGCAGAGAACTCTCATAGGTCAATGTCTGGATCGGCTTGTCGCGACCCCGGACCGGGCCCACGGGACTGATCCGGGATTGGGACTAATATATCATAATGTTACCACATCAGTTTAATGATACCATACATTTATTTAATTTCCCACAGGTGTCCGCGGTGAGGATATCACAACCATAAATGAATATTTCTTTTAAGTGCGGAAGCATGTAGCAAATCAAAAAGTCAAACTATTCCTAGTCATGAAGACAATATCATAAATATCATATACTGTATTAGAATGAGCAATGATCATTAGCATGTTTCCCAAAAGTAAGTTAAAGTTTAAACAAAAGATCATTTAGTTACATTCCCCAAAAATAGAGGCCAACAAAGGCCAATGTAAACAAAACAATAACCCAAAAGAATGGTTAAATAGTTTTCCCAAAATGTCACGTCTCTCGTAGCAACCCGATATCTACATGACATCGTCAGCATGCCACTCAACTAGGGGCTGCGGTTCACCTACCGCCTCCTCCGGCTCCTCCTCAAGGTAACCGGCAACGGGACCTGAGTACCAAAGAAAATGAATCAGACACGATGGTCTAGCAAGAGAGTGAAAAGGTACAACAACATATAATAAACGAAATATCTTGGAAAGCATAGAAATCTGTTTAAGCAAGAACTCTCATAAAGGAGATAAATCATTTACTAGAAAACAAATAAACAAGATAAAACATGTGGGTATCCAAGGAATCAGGAACTAACAAAATGGCAATCACATAAAGTTAAGTCCTCTATCACCAAAGTGACAAAAGTATAACAGGACGTTGGTCTCAGTCACACAAGGTGAGGAGATTCAACGAAAACATATATACAATATAAATATACGGGACGGGACCACAGTAGTGAACCGGGTATCGAGACGGGACCGCGGTAATAAACCGGGCATCGGGATCCAAACTGCAACTGGCGGGACGAGAGGAGGATCTCCAAGTCGGTGGATCAAACCGACAAGGTCATCCAAGCTTAGTGATGCCGACTCATAGGTCAATGAACAACTCGAGACATGAACATGTAAATCAAGTGCAAGTAAATGAACATGCGGGCAAGGATATTCAAGGAATAATTTCCATTTCATGTGGTGCAATACATTTCGGGACAAGTACCTGTTACTAGTGTAACTACAATGCTTTCGGGAAAACAAATCATGTAATGTAAATCTCGGAAATGAGGAATACAATGAACTATTACAATTTCGGGTAAAATATTGGTTTCAAGATTTATTTAAGGTGAATAGGGGTCCTGTATGTCGATTATAATAATGACTTGGTACTCCTTGAGTTTGAAGACATTCCGGGCTCCTTATACACTTTACGATTTTCAAAACTTTAAATGAGCTTATAGATAGGTTTAGATGCTACGATAGAAAAATCAAAACTATAAACAATCCATCATAAGTATGATGTTTATCATGAAGCATCGTACAACCTACTCAGTCACCAAAAGGGATAGGATTCGCGATACCCAAGGAAATAGACTTCGCGTATAGATATAAGGAAGATATCGCATTGTCCCATACCAATCAAGATTGAATTGGATTGGATTCCGATGCATCCGAACCAACCGTGAAGAGTGTCGGTTCAAGACATCCTCACATATAGTCCAATGAGTCCAAAAAGGGTAGCCAAAGTCCCACCTAAGCCCATCCAGAAACAGGGTAGAAATTCCTCCCAGCAGGAATTTCTCAGTTGGCCCGGTCGACCTGGTCCTTGTGTGCCCAGTCGACCGAGCCCATGGCCGATCGACCGGGAGTTGTAACTGAAATAGGGTCACAGTGTTTTGGTCAGGCTCCCAGGGAGCCTGACCCTGTGTCGCCGGTCGACCGAGCCTCCGTCAGGTCGATCGGGAACACTGCGAAACAGAACCCAGGTTCTGTTCTGCAGTGGCTGGGTCCTTCTCTTTTTCCCTCCTTTCAACACTTGAACAACCATCACAAGACTAGAGATAAGAAAGCTATAAACACATGTTTCCAAGACATTAAATGAACTAGCAAGATGCATTATGAGCATTTATTTCAACAATGCAAATCAATAAAAGCATGAGAAATTCATTAATGTTTCATCAAATCATTTAAAACTCAAAACACCTAATCATCCACTTGCCTTAGGTCCAAGCTAGCACAACCAAGCCTCTAATCGCCTCTTAAGCTCAATTCCAAGCTACAAGCAAAAACCCCCAAAACAAACCCTAAAATGGGTCAAACAAAGAATGAAAAGGATAGAACTTTCAATAATGAAAATGGAGCTTCTCAAGGGCTAGAAGAACACAAATCTAGAAGATGGAGAAGATTGCTTACTTGGATGACCTTCAAATGGAAAGGGTTAGCTCAAAGAAGATCTTGAAATGAGAGGTTTCCTTCACAAATGGTATCAATATGTAGCCTTCAAGATGAGGTAGAGAATGGTGATCTTCATTTTGATGTTGGTGCAAGATTAGTAGGTGATTGAGATGGAGAGAGCAAGAAGAAGAAGAGAAAGTTGCCAACAAACCCTAGACTCTCCTTTTGTGCTGGAACATGAAGAATGAGATGAAAGGGAGAGTGGGTTTCCCTTTGTTAACAAATGGGGTTGGGTCCCACTACTAAAGAAGCTTGTTTGACTAAAATCATGTCTTTTGGGATCTCGGATAAATTCGACGAAGAAAGAAGAAATGATCGCCGAAATATCTAGTTTCCAAAAAGTATATGTTTCGCGGGTTTCGGGGATATCAAGTTTTGGGTACAGGTTTAGTGTAAAAGGACTGTTTTGCCCCTCGAGGCTAGTAAATCGGGTTTCGGGGCCTCGAATGGAAACGGGATCAACATGAAAGTTGTAGAGATCAATAAGATAAACGAAACGGGATAAGAACGCAATTCAAAACGATTCCATAAAATCCCCTAAGTAAATGCAAAGTCATAAGGGGAACCCCCCAAAGGGCCCCACTAGTAACCAAAGCATTCAAAGTTGCCCAAAACCAAAACAAAAGCTATTCCAAACCCAACTTAGTCAAAATCACTAATCAAGTTTAGAGCTAACACACGACTTAATTAACACTAATCAGGTTCACTCGGGTCGAGGTCTGACATCTTATTCTGACCAGGGTGCTAACCCAAAGACTTCCAACTTTCTGGCGAATGCAGGGCGGCTTAGAGGTGCTGGAACTATCTGGAGGTTTCTTCCTTTTCATCTTCACAGAAATGACAGACCTTTGTCGTGTGCGTGAAGGATCCCCTTGGACGGTAGCTAGTTCCCCCTTGGCCCTGACGGCTTGGTTACCTAACTTCGATCCTCAGCAGGGATACATGGGCACGACACCACTATGGCTTAGACTCCCTGGACTTCCCTTGGATTTCTAGAGTGAACCAATTATGAGACGGATTGCCGCACTGTCGTGACCCGGGACCGGGGATCCGAAGGACGGATCCGGGATCGGGACAATTGCATCTCAAATGATACATCTGTTTAATAACAACATACGTTTATTTAATTTCCCACAGGTGTCCGCGGTGAGGATATCACAACCATCAATGAACATTTCTTTTTAAGTGTGGAAGCGTGTAGCAAATCAAATAGTCAAACCATCCTTGGTCATCAAGACAATAACACAAGTTTAAGTACTGTATCAAAATGAGCAATGATCTATAACATGTTACCCAGAGTAAGTTGAAGTTTATACAAATAACATTTAATTACATTTCCCCAAAAATAGAGGCCCACAAGGCCAATATAACAAAATACCAATCCAAAGAATGGTTAAATAGTTCTCCCAAAATATTAGTTTCTCATAGCCACCAAACGTCTACATGACGTCATCAGCACGCCATTCAACTAACTGTTGCGGTTCTACGACCGCCTCCTCGTGCTCCTCCTCGGGGTAACCAACAACGGTACCTGAGTACCAAAGAGTAGGTCAAACACGACGGTTTGGTAAATGGAGGAAAACACAATAACAATATGAAAATAAATGGAATTACCTCAAAACATGCAAACCTGTTTAAATAACAATTTCTCTAAATAAGATAAAACATTTATTCCAAATACACGTATGCAATGTAAAACATGTAAGGTGACCAAGGAAACGGGAGACAATCAAGATGGCAACCACACGAAGCTAAGTCCTCTATCACTAAAGTGATAGAGCAATAACTAGGCACTGATCTCAGTCACTCGAGGTGAGGAAAAACAGTGGATCTCATATAAATACATATACATATACAATACT
Source organism: Cinnamomum chago (assembly GCA_038049695.1). Classification (NCBI taxonomy): domain Eukaryota; kingdom Viridiplantae; phylum Streptophyta; class Magnoliopsida; order Laurales; family Lauraceae; genus Cinnamomum; species Cinnamomum chago. The sequence goes on along the minus strand of CP142454.1, from coordinate 90,162,713 downwards.
ATACATGACCACGGTAGCGAACCGGGCATCGGGGACCACAGTAGCAATCTGCGGCATCGGGACAAGACCATGGTAATAACCGGGTAACGGGATCCAAACTGCAGCTGGCGGGACAAGAGGGGGATCTCCAAGTTGGTAGATCAGACCAACAGGGTTATCCAAGCTTAGTGGTGCCGACTAATAGGTCAAATAACCAATCGAGACATATGCAAGTAAATCAAGTACAATAAGTAAACGGGCAAGATGGGAGTGCTCAAGGGCACACTGTCATTTCATGTGGTGCAATGCACTTCAAGACAAGTAACTATTTCAAGTGTAATTCAATACTTGCGGGAAAACAAGGCATGTAGTATAAATCTCGGGATCGATAAAGTACCATAACAATCAAAATTTCGGGTAAAGCATCGGTTCAAGATTTATTTGAAGTGAATAGGGATCCCGTATGTCAATTTAATAATAATTTGGTACTCTTGAGTTTGGGGACATTCCGGGCTCCTTATACACTTTGAATTTTAAAAACTTCGAATGACATCCTTGTGATATGGTTTCTTTCTCGAATGGCCTCGTACAATGTCTAGTGAATCTCCTTCTATCGACAAAGCTCAGCGCTCGAGCGAACCGGAGAGTTCGCTCGAGCAAGGAGCTCTCCGAAACCTGGGAAATTTCGGTCACCTGGAGGTTAGCCGCCGCTGGGATTGGGGGCTAGCCGCTGGATGACCGCGCAGCTGACCGCGGCTGGGCTGCAGAAATGCAGCTTACTGGAAAGCTAACCGCCAAGGTGCGGTCAGCTGGCGGTTAGCCGCCGATGGGTTCGGCTGTTAGCCGCTGGCTAACTGTGGAGCTGACCGAGTTTTCAGGTGGAGAAATGTGCTCTCTGAAAAAAAAAAAAAACCATGACATTTCGGTTAGCTGGCGGTTAGCCGCCAGTCACCAGGCGGCTAGCCACTAAGTGACCGCAAGCTGACTGCTAGGTGCGGGAAACACCCACTGTGTTCAGATTTGAGCCCTTTCTCCTCCTCAAAACCATTCTCCCCACTTCCACTTAGTCCCTGCAATATAACTGAGCTAGGAGCTCCTCCAATGCACCTATCTATGCCTCTCTCAAAACTCCAATATGTGATCATTCATCGCCTCATTCTTCCACATCAAGTCCAATACAAAGGAAGGAGGAAGGAAACCATTTCACAAACATTCATTTAGGATATAACCAAGAGACAATAAATGCTAAACCAACATGTTTACAAAACATTAAATGACTTAGCCAATATGCATTCAAGCATTCATTTCAAACATAAATGCAAGCCAATAAATATGAGTGAAATGACAAGTCAACCACATTGTTCATGGAAACCATTGAAAGCTCATAAAAATCAAGTAATCCACTTGCCTTTGGTCTCTAATCAAGGAAAACAAGCTCTAAAACTCTTCCAAGTCAAAGATCCAAGCTATGACAAAAATCCCCAAAAACAAGCCCTAAAAGAGTCAAACAATGAAATAGAAAGGGAAACCTCACAATAATGGAAATGAAGCTTCTCTAAGGCTAGAAGAATGCAAATCTAGAAGAAGGGAATGATTACTTACTTGTAAGGTCCTCTAATGGCAAGAGTAAACTCAATGAAGATCTTGGAATGGAGGGTTTTCTTCACAAATGGTACCAATAGAAAGCTATGGAGATGAGGAAGAGAATGACAACCTTCATTTTGATGTTGGTGCAAGATTGATGTGGATTGGAGATGGAGAAAGCAAGAAGAAGAAGAAAAGTTGCCAAAAGCAAACCCTAGGTTCTTTTTGTGCTGGAAAAAGGGAATGGAAGGGAAAGGTTTCCTTATAAACAAGTGGGGAGTGGGCTCCACCACTAGAAATCTAATTGGGCTAAAATCATCTCTTTCGGGACCTCGGATGAATTCGACGAAGAAGGAAGAAATGATCGTTGAAATATCTAGTTTCCAAAAAGCCTATGTTTCGCGGGTTTCGGGAATATCAAGTTTTTTGTACAGATTTAGTGCACAATGACTATTTTGCCCTCAAGGTTATGAAATCGGGTTTCGGGATCTCAAACGAGGACGGGATCAACATGAAAGTTGTAGAGCTTATCAATACGAATAAAACGGGATTAAAATCATGAATGCAAAAACCTCCGATAAATTCTCAAACATATGCAATGTCATGAGAAGGAACCCCCCCCCCCAAAGGGCCCTACTAACCCAAAGCAATCAAAATTCCCCGAAACTAGTACAAAAGCTATTCCAAACTCAACTTGGCCAAAAATACTAATCAAGCTTAGAACTAATACGTCACTTAATTAGTACTAATCGGGTTCTCTCAGGTCAGGGTCTTACACGCACCTCTGGGCACATTTATCCGAATGGATCTGGTTACACAGAGCAGAGGACGATTGGGGCAAAAATCTAGTGCGGCAAGAATATTAGTTAACATGGATTTGCAAACTCCACTGATCCGAGAGGTCTTTCAAAAAGTTGGGACGGAATCCAAGATTCAAACAGTTGTATATGAAAACCCTCCACCACAATGTCCGGCTTGCAAAAGGCTACAATTGAAGGCCCCTCCCTGTTAATTCTATAATCATGCTCCAACGGAAGACCCACAGCCAATCCCAAATACTGTTGATAAGGAAAAGGCACGGATGAACATTCAGATTGACACTCAGACTGCAAACAAGGAACTCAATGTTCAAACCACTGAAGGAGTATGGCCGGAAATGTTTCACCGGAGACGGGGAAGACGCATTCAGAGAGGGCTAGATCACAAGTACCCGAATCACGGAATCTGGACCGGTCCACCTGACATCCTTCAGGGCCCCAATAAAAGTAAATCACCATTTGGTGAGCAGAATCATCCACGTGGAAGCCTGACAATTTCTCAAAAATAGAAAACTCTACATGCATAAGGCAACACCCAGGCAACAGTCGGTTCACCTTCAGACTCAGATACTCACAATCATTTAGAAGTACAATCAGAATTTTCTTCTCCTCAATCAGAGTGTAACATCTAGGAACAGCCCAAGGTCATTGCCACTTGTCCAGCAGATTCTCATTCCCTTATCCCTGTCAGCCGCCCACCGCCCTTTACACCCAATGAAAGCCAACCTAGAGATCCCACTGCAACTGTAGCTTCCACTTCCAGGCGCCTCACCACTCCAAACATATCACCAAGATGTCAGAAACAAAAAGACCTACGCCTCCATGCATGCACATCATACCATCCTATTTCTACAAATACCACCCTTAACTCCCCTCAAATGTCTCCACTCTCATTACCCTCCTCCACTAGGTCAACCAATGCACCCCATTCTGAGAAGACCAAGGCCAATTCGACCACATCCGCAGTGTCCGCCAATGGTACCCAACCACCTCCAACAGACACTCATGCAATATTCGGTACAGAACCTAACACCCACTCTACCCCTGGTCCCAACCAACCACAGCTTTCACGCCATGAACGAACCCATCTTTCCCCCACTCCTACCCCATCCACCTGTACACATGCTCCCACAGAACAACCTCCATCCCCTACCGATCTCGTCCCCATAGATTTATCTGAACTTACCGTACCCACCAATACAAAGTCCTTTCACAACCCATCAGGACCCTCACCCTCCATCAATAACCCCACATCACCAACAAATTCCGTCAGCATTATCCCTAGACCCCTTCTCCAACTGGATATGGCTACCAGCTTGGAAATGTCCAATGACAGGGGTAGTTTGGACTCAAATGCACACCTTGACCTCGGACAACATAATACCTCCTCCAATTCATCCACCGTAGGTTCCTCCGGTCCTTGGCTTTTGGATACCATTTGTGGCTAGCCTCCTTCATCGGAGCTTCAATCTCTGCCAACTCGGCCACACTTAGCTAGAAGTGAACATAGAAAATATAGGAAGACAGGCTGCGGAACAAACTCCAGCAAGTTCGACCACAGGAAACCACCTTGGCTCTCCCCTCAGCGGCAACACCAATGCGGAGTGGCTCCACCTGTTGAACTCCTTAGAAGAAGATATGCTATTGGGAATGGGACTTCTCCAGGACATTGTCCACAACGCCACCACCTTCCCACCTTGGCCAAATTCAAGGTCACCAGACAGGACCTGGAGCCCGGGCTGAGCACGGGCCATTATTGCTAGTTAGTATTACGAAAGGCAACACCTTAATTTTATTATATAAAAAAAGAAAATAAAATTGAAACCTCTAAGGTGGCAAGGCACAAGAAGACACCTAATAGACGGCATTCAAATAATCACTTTTCACCGCCTATAATAGCGCTTTTGAGATAACCACTGCTTTCACGTCATTAGACTCCATGTAATTCACATGTTAAGATTGCGACTACTGCTAGTCACTCTATCCACATTGAACTTGAGCACACATAGAGAGGATCCACAATTTGTTCCCCTTAAGAGCTCCACTAAAGAGAGAGTCTATCAAACTCACTCTCACGTGCCCTAAATGAGCATATATGAATATCATCAATAAGGGGATAAGATTAGAAGCAAAACCATTTGAGATGGTTGGGCATGTCCAACGTAGGTTGGCAACGATATCAATAAGAAAGTAGACGGGTAAACGACCCACCAAGGGGAAAGGGTATACCGGAGAGGACTTGGATAAAGGTGGTAAAAATAGATATGAAGAAGTGAAACTTATTTGGGGGTTCGACTCGGGATAGGAATGGAGAAATAAAATTCATGTAGCCGACCCCAATATAGTTCGGACAAGACTTTGATAATGATTATTATGATTATTGTTGTTATTGTTATTGTACCCCAACCTATTGTTGGATTTAACTCAAAAGGTCCAATGGGCCTATTGAGTGATTTAATTGGGGCAAAACTCTATTAGGGCTAGTTCTTTATATATACTCTCTTGGGTTATTCTTTGTAAAAAGAAGAAAGTAAGCAAGCAAGGGGAACACAAAGAGTGTTGTACGGGGAGAGAGTAGGCTAAGTGTTAGAGGGTTTGAAATCCTTATAACAAATTGTCCAATTATATGATAAGTGAAACAGAGCGAAACGCTGATAGCCCGGTGGACGTAAGCAATTACTGAACCACGTAAATCTCTTGTGTGCTTGTGGTTGATTGATCTTACGTTTTTCGCCCTAATTAATTCCACAACAATTGGTATTAGAGCTAGGGTTTTCCCAGCGTAGGGGTCGCGTGCGATTGAAGGTAGAGATCAACGGGATCGGATCTTGGAGAAGGCTTGATCTTGGTTTATGTGAAGCCAGGTAGAAGCAAGAGAAGACCACTGCCAGTGTAGATTAGAGGATTTTGACTCCGTCTTGTAGTAGGTAAGTGCAGAAACGAAGACAGTCAAATCTAGACAAGGAAACCGGATCAGGAAGGCCTTGGTGTTCTGCCTTGTTGTAGAAGACAACCGGAGAAGACACCAACAACGAGATATTCAACGCCATCGGACACCATCGTTGCCATTGCCTTAGTCACCTGTCGTCAAGGAAGAAGAGAAGAGACGTGGAGGACTCCGAGCTCCTCTTACTGGAAAAGAAACCCATCTACAGAAATCAGAGCACTATGGATCGCCATAGTCCCGCCGTCCACCTCACCGGAGAAGAGCTGGAAATAGGGTTGTCGTACTTCCCTACGTCAAAATCCAGATCTAGGCGGGTCCTCCAATTCTAGTTAGGTTCTAGATCAAATAAAAAGAACAGTTCCAGCAGGCCAGTTCCAGTTCGGGTCAGGCTCGACCTGACCCAGTTTGTGCCAAAGAAACCCAGCAGCGAGCAGTGCTTACTTTAGCCCAACACCAACAATATAGTCAACGATTAGAATTGACCAGATTCAACGATCTGAAGCCATCCAGACTCCGATTCGCGCTCTGTTTCTTCTTACTAACTCACGCCGACGAGATCTACAAAGTTAGCGGTGCAGATTGGCCTTTTGACGGGCCGAAAAGGGGGTTGATTCCAAACACAAAAGAAAACAAGGTAACTACAGATACAATGGGTAACAAATTTGAAATTCAGGAATTTGATGGCAAAATTAGTTTCGGCTTGTGGCAAAGAAGAATGAAAAATATATTGATTCAGCAAGGAATCAAGGTAGCATTGCTAGGTATAGAAAAGATGTAACGCCCCAATCAAGGTAGCATTGCTAGCATGGTTGAAAAAATCGGCCGATACCGAGCCGATATCTCACTGAGATATCGGTCTCGGTAAAAATCGCCATAATCTCGGCCCATATCGGCCGAGATTTTGGTCATCTCGGTGGAACCGATATCTCGGCCGATATTTTCAGATATGTCAAAAATGGTGAAAACCCTAATTTTTTCATTTTTTCCTTCATCTTCATCTTCTTCTCCTCTCTTCTCATCTCCTTACTACCCATAGCAACAGCCACACTCCATCACACATCTCTCTTGCATATTTTCAAATCTCACTTCTATTTTTTGAAGAAAATATTATCTAAGGTAAGAGAAAATCAACTTAAAGCATTTTATCATGTTTTTATTTTATTTTATTTTATAGATGAAGCATAGAGGTTTGTCACTTGTGTTGTTTTCTTCATTTAGAAGTTAGATCTACATACTTTCATGCTAGATCTACTCACACATATGATTTTGAACTTTTTTTTCAATTTTTTTTTTGATTTTTTAATATTTGAATTATAATATATCATGTTTTGGGGATTTCATCATAAATATGTTCTTTTAATGATTCATGATCATTGTATGGTGTGTAAATGATTGATCTACATACTTTTATGTTAGATCTATATATTTAGGATTTTGAAAATGATTTAATTAATTTTTGTTTTCCAAAAAATAATTGTTGTTACTTGTTAGGATATTTGTGATATCAAAGGCTTAATGGCTTATTAATAGTGCGTAGATGATAGATCTACATCTACTCATCAGTCTTTACTCTCCACTAGTCCCCCTCTAATTTCAGGTAAACCATGAACATTTTGATGCCAAAGTGCTTTATGATTTATCTATCTCAGTCACTAATCTTCAGGGTCTTGAGTTTTACAACTTTATTTGATGATTAAGTTAGCATTAAATGATGATTGATATGTTATCTTTATTTTCTTATATTTTACACTAATAAATTGATCATGAGCATCAATAATGTTTGCATTATATGAAATACTGGAAAAGATAGTGAACTGCGACACAGACAGGACTCATAACTTAAGGTGACCGAGATTTTGATTTATTGTTGTTATTAATGGAAAAAAATATTGTTTTCCAGCATTTTCTAATATTTTGGATTTTTTGGATATTTTTGCGAATTTTTTTTATTAAAAAAAAACTCATACCCCAATGACCGCGACGGACCGATACCCGCAACCGATACCGATATCATATCGGTTTTTCAGCCCAGCCGACACCGCGACCGAGACCGAAATTTTGAACCATGATTGCTAGGCATAGAAAAGATAGGTCCCTTAAAAGTAGAAAGAGCCTTTTCTTTCTCTTTTAGGCAATTTATATATGAGTAATATTCAGGTGGGAACTGTTCTCACATATTATGTGAAAACTTTTTTGTGGGGCCCAATTGTGGGCCCCATTTGAGGATGGGAATAAGGGGGATGAAAAGATCTATGTGAAACCATCCCAAGTATCAAGTTTGACCCCAAACCCATGCCCCTAACACCTTCATTCGTAGCCCACAAGTTTAAATATTAAAAAAAATATTCAACCCTCAATCCAACAGTTCAGTCCATTCAGATGTGTTCCAATCCTTGGGATTAGTGACTATCAGGGGGTTCCCTATTAGTTGCTAGGTTTGGATGGGTTGCTAGTTGGGTCCCGTAAAAAAGTTCTCATATAATAGGTGAGAACTAGTTCTCACTTGAATATTTCCCTTTATATATATTAAAGTAAAGGGGGAGGTGGGCTATGAGGGGTGCTACCTCAGCAGCCCAATCATTCTCCTTTCAAATAAATATGGAGAAAAAACATAGAGTGCTTTAAGGTGCCATGTCATATAGTTATTCTCTCTCTCAACGCCATCTATCTTCCATCCTCTTAAGATTATCATCTTTTTATTTTAATATTTGGGGCCCACCTTTCTACAATTCATACTAATAAATTTTTCATTAAAAATAACATTTTCCTTTAGTTTCCAAATACAACTCTACTCTATTCAAAGATTGTCATATGTTAACGAAAATTAGACCCAACCTTCTGGTAGACCACCTCATGGATGGGCTTGTGATAAAAATGTTTTGAGGTTTGAGTTTTTTGGTTGAATCTTATAGGCATCCTTTTCTGATCTGATTATATAGACATATGACCCTAGGTTTGGCCCACCATAAATTACACTTTCGTGGGTCCACATGGACTCATAATTAAGAGATATATACATTGATCAAATTGCTGGCTATTTGACACTACTTGAACCATAATTCTCAGGTCCTTATGATCAAAGAAATATATGATAAAATTGCTACCATACAAAGCAATTTATCAAGAGTAGAAGATACTACCAATACATAGGACAAGAAAATTGATTACCTTATTGAACAACTCAAAAGGAATAACAATATTCTTGGAAAAATTTGTGCTCTCTCTCAAATAAAAGAAAGTAGCACTAAAGCTCAGTTAACCCCTCCTAACCCTCCGCTAGGAACTCCAACTTCTAATATGCTTCAGTTAAAGTGTATTGGGAAAAAGCTCAGAAATAAGCTTTTCAATGAAAAACCTGAAATGAACTGGGAAAATTTTGGAAACAAAGAATGGCAAATCATAGAACATGCTTTGCAAAACCAAACTCTACCTCCAGTTAGACATGAAGATCTCTTCATAAAAGGAGAAAATCCTAAAGGAAGAGAATATGAGATAACCAAGTTTGGAAGCTTGGTTGATGTCAAAAAGTTATATTCAAAATATAAAGTTTTTGACCAATCATGGATAGACATGAGAATAAGGAAAGGATTTAGGTACCTTTCTCATGGTTTATTCCAATGTAGGATTCAAGGACTACATAGTCCCAATCCTAATATTAAAATTTGCGCAGCTCTTGTAGACGAAAGAGTACAAGATTTTAAAGATAGCATTGTAGGAATAGGCGAATTACAATTCCATGATAATATTGCCTATTTCAGTGTTATTCCCGGATTTGTGCTCCCAATCATGGCAACCAAATACATCAAGTTGATCATTGGAACTAAAGGATATGAGAAATATATAGTCTCAGAAGGGATCCTATCAGTCCAATATCAAAGCAGAGTTATGTTCACAAACTATGGTCAAGATGGTTTGTTAACCCATTTCCAAAATGGAAGGCAGAATGAAGAAATCTTAATTTGAACTTCCTGCGGGTTAAGCAAAGGAGTAACCGATTATACCTTCCAAAAGGTACCAACAAAAGGTATGTTGGAAAACATTGGCATGTGGAATTTCCTAGAAATTCTACCAGTCCATAAAAAGTACAATGTCTTAGACTTTGTACATCAAGATGAGAATAATAATATTACTCTCAAATTTGCAGAGCCAGAGATTGTACAAAAACAATCAAATAAAGAATTGGAAGAAGAATTTAGATCAACTAAATTAATGTTCCAAACTCCTGAGCCCAGAAGAAGCTTTTCAAATCTTATTACCCCTCTAAGCAATAAGAAACCTGTAATCAAACTATTACAGTGATCAGCTTCCTCTTCAAGCTTTGACTCCAATCCCATAAGATTAAACACTATGGATTTTGGGGAAGCTCAAAACTACGAAGAATTAGATTCTATGATCAAAGGAAAACCTATTCCTAAGAACATAGAAGTTCAGCCAATTCCTCTTAATGTCGCCAGCATAGACGGAGACGAAGAAGAAGACAGACCTCCTGAAAGGAGAATAATAAATTATAAAACTCATGTCTTCAAGCAGAGAAAATATTGGAAGAAAGAAAACTCTCCCAATAAAAAAGTTCCTAATTATAGGAAAAACAAGAACTCCAACAATAAGGAATGTTGGACTTGCGGAGAAACTGGACACTTTGCTCCAGATTGTCCCAAAAGGGATAAAAAGATTGAAAGAGTAAATATGGTTGAAATGATCATACCATATGCTGATTCTCAAGATATAGATGTCTTGTATGCCTCTGAATTAAGAGACATAGACGAAGAATCAGTCCTATCCGTAGTAACTGATAGCAGTGACAGTGATGGTGAAGAAATTCTATCATCACCCAACTCAGAGTCAGATTCCTATGAAAATATAAGACTCAATACAGTCCGTATTGAAGGAATAGAAGAAGGACCTTCTGAAAATAGAGATCCATATAATCTCTTTGAAAACCAAAGAGCTAAATGGAAAACTCAGAAATGGACTATTAATGAATGGAAATGGAGGAAAGAACCTCTTCCAAATGAAATTCCGATTGAATTTGAAGTACTAACTTCAACAGAAGTCCATATATGTGAAGATTGTGGATATTCCACAACTACAGCTCAGAAGGAAGAAGATATCATTTTCGTCTGTAAAAGGTATAATCTCCACTTCCATAAAACCTGTTTTCTCAAAGTCATTGATGAAAATAGAGGAATGAAAGCTAGAAACCAAATCCTAAAGATGTTAGGAGACTTCTGGAGTGAGGTTGAAGAATACAGATTTCTTCAACTCTTAGTAAAAGAAAAGGTGAAACCTTCAACTCCTCTTCTATTAGAAGAAGAATATGAAGACCTTGGCATAGACAACGAATATGTTGGTAAAGGCAAAGGCATCAAAATCAACAATTCCATAAAGGTAAATATTCACCACCGCGGAGATCTTCTCCATACTAAACTTGCTATCGCAAATTTAGGTGACAGAGAAATAGAAGCGTTACTTGACACAAGCTCTAGTGTCTCCTTTGTTAAAAAAGGAGTTATCCCAGAAGCCTACATGGTTACTCTCAAAGAGGAACTTGCAGGCATTGGTGCAAATAACCTTGAATTTCCTATCAGAAGGAAAACTCCACACTTGTTATCACGAATTGGCAATTATTTGCATAAAATATGTTTTCTAGAAATAGAACACATAAATAGTGCAGACTCCACTCTTGGAATGGATTTTTTTTTAAGGCATTACTAGTTATACTTTCCATCCTCCTCTAGAACCTCGCCTGGTTCTTCCAATCTAGGGTGTTGAACCCACTATCCTGGTGTGCTATTCTAAGCACCGCAAGGACAAACCTCAGAGTTTAGACCACACGAATCGCGGTGAGACGGTACAGAAGAGTGTAAATGCTCCCCTAAACCCTAAACCCTAAACCCCCTACCCTAAACCCTAAACCCTAATAAACCCCAAACCCTAAACTCTAAACCCTAAACCCTAAAAACTAAACCCTAAACCCTAAACCCTGAACCCTAAACCCCAAACCCCGAAACCCCAAACCATAAACCCCAAACCATAAACCCTAAACCCTAAACCCTAAACCCTAAACCCTAAACAATAAACCCCAAACCCTAAACCCTAAATACTAAACCCCAAACCCTAAAGCCTAAAGCCTGAACCATAAACCCTAAACCCTAAATACTCCACTAAACCCAAAATACTCCCCTAAAACCTAAATCCAAAACCCTAAACCCCTAAACACCTAAACCCTAAACCCGAAACCCCTAAACGCCGAAACCCCAAACCTTAAACCCTAAACCCAAAACCCCAAACCCTAAACCCTAAACCCCTAACCCGAAACCCCAAACCCTAAAACCTAAGACCCTAAACCCTAAATCCAAAACCCCAAATCCCAAACCCCTAGCCCCTAAACCCCAAACCCCAAACCCTAAAACCCAAGCCCTAAACCCTAAACCCCCAAAACCCCAAACCCTAACACCTAAACCCTAAAACCCAAACCCTAAACCCCCAAAACCCTAAACCCTAAACCCCCAAAACCCCAAACCCTAAACCCTAAAACCCAAACCCCAAACCCTAAACCCTCAAAACCCGAAACCCCAAAACCAAAACCCAAAACCCAAAACCAAGTTGATCCACCAAAAACCGGTATTGGAAGGCCAGCACAGGAGAAACTGGAATTAAAAATGGAAACAACGTGATTGGCACTACGAAATCCCTTGTTTTCTACTATGGAGAACATCCACGTGAAAAGAAGGCCAATTGGATCATGCACGAGTACAAATTGAGTGAACATCAAAGTGTCAACCATACACAATTTCCCATTGGCCCAATGAAGGTATATAAACATTACACCATTCCGTCACTCTATAATAATTCACTATGAGTTTACGTTAATGGATGCATTCTTTTTCTTCTTCTTCTTCTTCTTTATGAGGAACCTGCCAATCCCCCTTATGGGTTGATCATTAGTAAAAGTCCACATACACAACACCACCCACTAGCACTATGTATCGGGTAAGACCCTAAATGGTTCAAAGAATGCATGCATTATTTAATTAAATATGTATTCTTGCCTTTTTTTTATATTTGCCTAATGGTTTCCTCTTAAATCACAATCTCCAGTTGGACAAATGGGTTTTTTGTAGCATTTATGGGAACTTGAGTGCCAGTGAAAGGGAGAGTAGGAAGAGGAAGGCCATTGTACTCTTTGAAAGATTAGACACAACAGGTAAGAAGAGAGAGATTGTTTTGCAACAAGGACCCCTCAATGGATACCAAGAAAATGACCTATCTATGGCCCCCTTATTTGATAATCTTCCGGAAGAACGTATACCTTACAACCAATCCATTGTACTTTACGAAGGATTAAACACAAAAGGCACTAAGAGAGATTATTTTTGCAACAAATACCCCTCAATGGAAACCAAGAAAATGATCAATCTATTGGCCCCTTGTTTGATAATCTTCTGGAAGAACATATATGTCACGCCCCCGAACCGAAACCTCGGGGGCGGGAATGGGGATTAAGCATCAATTATATTTTCTTCTCGCAGGATCCGCGTGTGTGAAGACAACACATCCCAACACATTTTGAATATTTTGCGGTAGCATTTGTGGCGTTGCGACCCGAAGTCCGTGGCCATCGGATTCCGCGTCGCACTCAACCTTTAGCACATAGCTAATATATCAAGAATCATATCAGACTGGAGTAACCATCATAATAAATTACAGAGCTGACAGTAACAGGATATTACATTCCCAAATATGTTCAAGTTACAATTATCAATGTATATTAATTAAGAATCCCAAGAAAAAGGCTAATAAAAGCCATACAACAAAAGGCTATAAACTACTACCCAAATGTGACGTAGCTCCGATGTCAAGCTCAATGTCTACATGACATAGCCGACAAAACAACCTGCAAAACATGGCTCCACAGCCAACTCAAGCACTCAACTCGGGACGAAGAAATCTGAACCTGAGTACCAAAAGTAGTGGGTCAGACACGACGGTCTGGCAGGTGGATGAAAAGATAACAAATATACTGCAGAATAAAACATATGATAAATCATGCTATTCGATCAAATGCTGCATATAATTAAACGGGTGCAAAAGTCGGGAATCTCGGGGAAAACCTGTATTCCTTTCAAGCATGGGTAAAACAGGAATGTCTAATAAAACATGTGTTCGTTTGCATCATCTATAATCATAGATATTTGACAGTCGGGCATTCGTCTAAAACATGTATAAATATGGTGGTTTGACAAAACAAACGTTCATTTGAGACTTAGTTAAAAACATAGGTATACAACAAATCAGGTATTCATAGCAGTCTGGCAAAACCAAGGTCCACTTGAAACATATGTAAAAATACAGATATTTAACGAACCGGGTGTTCATTTGAAACAGGTGTAACCAAAGAAATCTGACAAAGCTAATGTTCATTTATCCATAATTCAAAGCATGGGTATTCCACAAATCGGGCATCGTTTAAAACAGGTATAAACATAGGAATTTGGCAAAACAAGTGTCATTTAAAACATATTTCACAATTCGAGTAATCATTTAAAACAAAGCACGGGTATTTAACAATTCGGGTATTCATTTACAACATGTACAATCATATAAATCTAGCAAAACCGTTGATTGTTTGAAACATATGTAAAAGCATGGGTATTCACCCAACCGGCATTCATTTAAAACATATACGTGTACAAAGAACAGAAGGCAATATAATAATAACTGAATTTACATTGGAGAATATTAACACTTGTTTAAATAACAACTTTCATAAAGAAAACGAATCATTTATCGGAAAGCAAGTAAGCAATATAAAACATGTCGGGTATCCAAGGAATCGGGAACTGGAAAGATGGCAATCACAAGAAGCTAAGTCCTCTATCACCGAAGTGACAAGAGTATAACGGGACGTTGGTCTCAGTCACACAAGGTGAGGAGACTCAACGCTAATCATATATACAATATAAATATACGGGAACAGGACCACGGTAGTGAACCGGGTATCGGGACGGGACCACGGCAATAACCGGGTATCGGGATCCAAACTGCAGCTGGCGGGACTGGAGAGGGATTTCCAAGTCGGTGGATCAAACCGACAAGGTATCCAAGCTTAGTGATGCCGACTCATAGGTCAAAACCAATCGAGACATATGCAAGTAAATCAAGTACAGTAAATAAATGGGTAAAACGGGGGTGCTCAAGGGCACACTATCACTTCATATCGGGCAATACATTCGGGACAATTAACTGTTACTAGTGTAACTTCAATGCTTTCGGGGAAACAAGTAAATCAAGTACAATAAATAAACGGGTAAAACGGGGTGCTCAAGGGCACACTGTCGTATCATGTGATGCAATGCACTTCGGGACAAATGACTGTTACTAGAGTAACTCCAATGCTTTCGGGAAAACAAGTCATGTAATGCAAATCTCGGGAAAAGAGGTGAAACAATGAACTATAACAATTTTGGGTAAAAATATCGGTTTCAAGATCTATTTAAGTGAATAGGGGTCCCGTATGTCGATTATAATAATTACTTGGTACTCCTTGAGTTTGAAGACATTCCGGGCTCCTTATGCACTTTTACTACTTTTCAAAACTTCGAATGACATCCTTGTGATATGGTTTCTTTCTTGAATGGCCTCATACAATGCCTAGTGAATCTCCTTTGATCGACAAAGCTCAACGCTCGAAGAGTTCGTTCGAGCGAGGAGCTTTTCGAAATCTGGAGAATTTCGGTTACCTGGCGGTCATCTGGCGGTTAGCCGCCGCTGGGATGGGCGGCTAGCCGCCGGCTGACAGCACAGCTGACCGCGGCTGGGGCTGCAGAAATGCAGCTTACTGGAAAGCTGACCGCCAAGTGCGGTTAGCTGGCGGTTAGCCGCCGATGTGTTCGGTGGTTAGCCGCTGGCCAACCGTGGAGCTGACTGAGTTTTGAGGAGAAGAAGTGTGCTCTCTGGAAAAGCCACCGTGACATTTCGGCTAGCTGGCGGTTAGCCGCCAGTCACCAGGCGGCTAGCCGCCAGGTGACCGCAGGCTGACCGCCAGGTGCGGGAACACCCACTGTAATCAGATTTTTAGCCATTTCTCCTCCTTAAAACCATTCTCCCCACTTCTACTGAGTCCCTACAATAAAATTGAGCTAAGAGCTCCTCCAATGCATCCATCTACACTTCTCTAATACTCCATCATGTGTTCATTCCATCACTTCTTCCATATCAAGTCCAATACAAAGGAAAAAGGAAGGAAACCATTTCACAAACATTCATTTAGGATACCACTGAGGACAATAAATGCTCAACCAACATGTTTATAAAACATTAAACGAGACTATCAAGATGCATTATGAGCATTTATTTCAACTAAAAACACATTAATGAAAGCATGGAAAATCCATAACTGTTTCACCAAACCATTTGAAACTTAAAACACTTCATCATTCACTTGCCTCAAGTCCAAGCTAGCTATACCAAGCCTCAAGTCCACTCTATAGCTCAAAGCCAAGCTACAATCAAAAACCCCCAAAACAACCCTAAAATGGGTTACACAAGGAATGAAAATGAATGAACCAACAATAATGCAAATGTAGCTTCTCAAGGGCTAGGAGACAACAAATCTAGAAGATGAGAGGGATCACTTACTTGCAAGGTCCTCTAATGGACAAGGTAAGCTCAAGGGAAGTCTTGCGATGGAGGGTTCTCTTCACAAATGGTATCAATGGAAAGCTTGCAAGATGAGGAAGAAGAAGACGGTCTCCATTTCGAGTTTGGTGCAAGATTGGTGAGGATTTGAGATGGAGAAGTAAGAAGAAGAAGAGGAAACACAAGAGCAAACCCTAGGCTCAGTTGTGTACTGGAGCAATGGAGAGGAAATGAGCAATGAAGGGGATGGGTTCCTCTTATAAGCAAGTGAGGTTTGGGTCCCACAACTTAAAGAACTTGGGTGGCTGAAATCATCTAATTCGGGACCTCGGATGGATTCGACGAAGAAGGAAGAAATGATCGTCGAAATATCTAGTTTCCAAAAAGTGTATGTTTCACGGATTTCGAGAATATCGAGTTTTGGGTACAGATTTGGTGTGAAAAGACTGTTTTGCCCTCGAGGCCAAGAAATCGGGTTTCGGGTTCTCAAATGGATACGGAATCAACATGAAAGTTGTAGGATTCCTCAAGATGAATGCAACGGGCTAAAAACACAATACGAAACCAATCGAGAAAATCTCACAAGTAAAAGCAAAGCCAAAAAGGGAACCCCCAAAGGGCCCCACAAGCTACCAAAGCACTCAAAAGCCCAAAACTAGAAGAAAACCCATTCTAGTTCACAAACTCAACCCAACAAATACTAATCCCACTGAAAGAAACTAATCCACAAATAAAACAACACTAATCCAAGAGATTAGGGGTCGGGTTCTCACAATATACCTATTGCTTCATATATGGGTTGTGACACTGCTCCTCTGAGTGACATCGACCTTGCAAGAGAACTTATACCTAATGCTTCAAATATGGGCTGCGACATTGCTCCTCTGAGTGACATCGACCTTGCAAAAGAACTTATACCTACTGCTTCAACTACGAGTTATGACATTGCTCCTCTAAGTGACGCCGACCTTGCCGACTTTGCAGAACTCATTGAAATGCTAGATCGAGAACCAACAAATTAATTTGATAATCTTCTGAAAGAACTTATACCTAATGCTTCATATATGGGTTGTGACATTGCTCCTCCAAGTGACGCAGGCATTGCTAACTTTGCGGAACTCATGGAGATGCTCGATTGAGAACCAACAAATTATTATTATCCATCTTCGTCATCCTCCTCATAATCATCTTAACCATATCCCATTTAATCTTCCTTGTATTGTAAAGTTTATTAGAGAAAAATATGGAACTTTTACTAGATATAATTTCTGTTGATTGGAGTATTAAGTGATTTATTCAGTTTTTTTTTCGTAAGCATGATTTTTTTCAGTTAGTCTGCCTAAAGTACATCCTATGTCTCAAATCTTTTGGATGATGCATCATGCACTAAAGAAGTCGTCGTCGTCGTCATCATCAAAACCTTCTCCCAATATTGGGGTCGGCCATCTGATGTTGGGGTCATCCAAGCCTTGTGGGCATCATGCCCTATAAAGTATATATGGATAGGAATATCTTGGCCACCTAATTCTTTATTTTTAAAAGGATTGTGTGTGGCCCACTTAACAGTGTAGCTAAATGATCATTAATTAAGTTGATTGTTCAACCATACCAAATAGCAGGTTTGGAGTGACATGCTCAACCAAACCACAACTCAAGACCGATCCCTGTTCATCGATGTGTAAAGGAAGTAAATGTGAACAATAATATTGATATTATATATATAACAATCATATCTAGATGAGACTGAACCATTGTTTTTTTTTTTTTTTTTCATTTTGTTTCTTCTAAAAATTATACTAGGTCAAACAATTATGTGAGATGTAAGAACTTGATCAATGTATTGCAACGCATGCAAAGGTAATATATTCTTGAGTCAAGGTTTTAATTTATATTTAGTTTTACAAATGAATTCACAAGCCATGGACCTCTGCTCAAGTGTTTGTCTAGGGTTCAAAAAACATCTAAGATCCTGACTCTGACATCAAAATCAATGTTGATAGTTTACATCTGACTGTCACAGTTGAATAGCGTTGTATATTTAATGTTTCGCATACATGCCCACGAATCGATCCCGGGTCCTTAAGTATGACTCCCTTACTTGTAGTAGAGCATAGTAGAAAAAATGTGTTGATGGTTTACTAAAGTTTTCTTACTAAGCAAGAATCTTCCTTGATTTTAACAATAATACCCTTTTAAATTAATTTTAAAGGACTTATTTATTCTTCTTCTTTGATAAGTGCATGTTTATACAACTTTTATTGTCTTTTAGATTTGTTCTTAGTCAATACTTGTAATGAGACCCACAGTTGATGCTTGAAAGATTAAAAACCACACTATTCACAAAAGGTTCTCGATAACCAACCATCATTAGCTGACAACAAACAATTGAATTTTTCCTTTGGTAATTCAAATAAAAGGTTTATGGTCGGCTCTTTTCTCATCAAAGTTTATGCTTGGCCCCTTTTCTATACTTTAGCACTCAACATAATTTTACTAAATACGACCCATTTGGATACTTGGCAATGAAAGAAAGTAGTTTGATGAAAAACTAAAATAGAAATAAAGAGTAAAATAAAATGATATGCTGATGAGACATCCTCGTCAACTGTGATATGTTCGTTTCTCTACTTCTTAATGCTAACAGCTTGAAATGGTTTGTATCATACACAGATTTCATGAATAGAGATTTGTATTTTTAGGATAAAGGAACCCTACATTTCTATCTTGCTTATAGGAAATTGAAATGGTTTTTATTAAGGAGAATCACTCAATTTTTTTAAAAATAAAATAAAATGACACACAATCATAGAATAATGAGTTGCATGGAAATAAATATATTTTTTCTCTATTGTGGAATCCTCTCGTTGTACAAATGCACCTTTAGGATACATTTGTGTAACATGTGAAAAGAAAGTCAATGAAAAAGCAATTTGGATGGCCTCTCTTCTTCGAAAAATGGTTTTTCCTAGGTCTTTCCTAACAATAAAGCATTGCATCAAATAGTTGAAAAAGCAGTGGATGCAAAAAAACTAAATCCTTAGACTTCGTCTAGACTCCATTTTTTTAGTGATAATGGCAACCACAAAATTAGAGACGATTTTAATATTACTAATTTATGAAACGCTTTTTTGACATTAGGACAAACACTCGAAATCATTTTAAAATTTCTTTATTTTCAAAAAACACAAGCGTTTGCTTTGCCACATGAAATTACTCTATGCTTTGGCTTGTTTGGGTAATTTACTTGTAGAGTGAAGTAAGGAGAGGATGTCAAATTAAGGGGAAAAAAAGCACAATGTCTGCTCTACCACATAAAATTACTCCGTGCTTTAGCTTGTTTGTGTAGTTTACCTATAGAGCAAAGTGAAAGAAAAATGTCAAATTAAGAGAAAAAAAAAACACAGCATCTGCTCTGCCACACGAAATTACTCTATGCTTTGGCTTGTTTGGGTAATTTACCTGTAGAGTGAAGGGAAGAGAAAATGTCAAATCAAGAGAAAAAAAATAGGCATATGCTTTGCCACATGAAACTACTCTATACTTTGGCTTATTTGGGTAATTTTCTCTTAGAGTGAAGTGAAGAGAAAATGTCAAATCAAGATAAAATAAAAGAAAAGGGGCCAAATCAAATAATGCTAATGGCACATGAAGGTATATTTTTATTTTTTTTTTTGTGAAGAAAGAGCATTTGGTGTCATTTAATGGCATGAGAAAATATCTTTTAGACTTAAAAAAAAGGAAGAGGAAATATCTATTACAATTAAAAAGAAGAAGAAGTGGTGATTTGTTAATTTTGATACCTTTTGATTTGACCCATATTCTTCTCTTGTCTCTTAATTTAACCATTTACCTTACTTCACTTTACTAGTGATCGAAGTTACCAAACATAAGAGGATTTAGAATTCCAAATTCTTGGACACGGTAAAAATGTATTGAAAAAAAAGGTCACAAACGGAGGAAAATTAGAAAAATTAGAATTTCCCTTGGTAAGCTCTTCATGCGTTGGGCGTCTTTGGAGAAGAAAGATAACCCACATTTACTTTTATACACCTTTTTTACTATCGTCCATTTTTCTTTGACGAGGACCATTTAATGGTTGATGTCTAAGCAACAACGAATCCAAATCCTCTATCATAGCTATTAAATAGAAACTGCATATTAAACTCCATTTTTTGGGTCATTTTGGTAATTTTATGATTAAAATGAAGTGGGGTAAAGTGTCAAATTTAATGACAACAAAGAATAGGGGTCAAATAAAAAAGTAATATTTTTTTTAATTGAGTGAGATGAGAATGTAACTTTTTTAATTTTTTTTAAAGATAAGTTGGTTTTTTGTCATTTAGTGGCATGAAAAGTAATTTTTGACTCTTTTTGGTAAAAAGTAAAGGTTATTTTTAAAATATGGTACCTTTCGATTTGACTTCTTTTATTTTATTATCCCTTGAAATAACCATTCAATCACTCCATTGATTAACAAACAGATGCGGTAAAGAGATAATCCAAATCCTTCAAGATGAACCCCTGCCTTCCATATCTAGATCCTCAACTTTTAATTTAAACGTAAATGGTCCCATTATATGATTGATCTAAGATGGAAACCGAGATTAACACCACACAAGCAGTGATACCATGTCATCTCCTAATTACATTTTTATCATGTTCTCAATTGTGTGGGGGGACCCATTAATTTTTAGCCGAAACTTGAGGGCCTAAATATAAAGGGATGAGATTTATCTTCAACGCAAGATTATCCCTATATGGGCCCATGCATGTAAAAAGCTGGGACAAAGGATCTGGGCCTGTAGCAATGATGGCACCATCGACAATGGGTCCTTCAGGTCACTCAATCATGGCCGTCAAATTCGGAAATCCAAGGGAACGATTGAAATTTGGTGGGCCACCGTGCAAATATCATCCTTACCTTTTTAAATTAATTAGAAAGTGCCAGCTGTGAATCTCACGTACTTATTTAGCAAGTTTCGCCGCGTACAACGGCAAGTTTCCGCGCCCTCATATAGCTATTTATAAGCGACCTCCCGGCCAACGTTTGTTTCTCCAGCACTCCTTAATTCCTCACACACTCCTCTTTCTATCTAAAGAGAGAAGACGAAATCAAGGAAAACGAAGATGACAAGCAAAAACAAATCGAACTTCTCCTTCTTGGATCTTCTGATTGAAGAAATGGTTATTGCTGCAGTGCTGGAAGAATTATATAGATCGGCAAATACATCTTCTCGTATTGCAAAACCCTAATCGAAGTCGAGAGCAATGTCAAAGCCAAAAGAATCCAGGTATTTGGGGTTTCTGATCTTTTCTTTCTCCAATATTTAGGGTTTCTTTTGATAAATTCTTTCTTGATTTCTTTCTTCATTGTGTTTTGTTCAGTAGTTTGATAAGTTGGCGAGGATTGAATCTTAGGTTTTTGGGAAATCTAGGGTTTGTTTGGCTTTGTATTTCTGATTTAACAACAAAATATGCATCTGATGATTGGAAATTTTGGTTCTGTCCATGTGAGGCCTGAGTTCTTGGTGGCTTAATGACGTTCGTTTGCTATAGCCTTACATAGGAATTGCAGTGGTGGGAAGGACCCTTCTGCTCAGTTGGAAGGGATTACTTCCTTCTGGGTCTGAAATGAGGGATTTCAGTCCTTTCAAGAAACCCATCTATCTATCTATCTTTTAATACATTTTGACGGGAACCATTTTAAGAATTATATTTGAAGGTATATGAATCAGATGTACTTGTGGAAATAACCTTTGATTTCAATGCATATATAGAAACTTAATTAATCCAGCCAGCCACTCAACACCCCCCCCCCCCCCCCAAAAAAAAAAATTGCTATTAATTGGATGATACGGATTAGGGTAATCTGTTTTGTGCATTTTAGAATCAACTGGTATGAATGTGGAAGTACAGGTGGGATAAGACGTGTTTGTTTGTTTGGGCACTTTGATTGATCGTAAAAGATTAAATATATCTAAATGTGTGTAAATCTAAATCTAACCCCATAACAAACAAACGAACAAGACTTCAACATTGATGAAGGTTCCATGAGACTGCAAACTCATATCTCTATAAAAGGCCTCTTTCTTTGATGGGTAATTGCATTCATGTCAGTGAATTCCCTTTTGTTTATCTTCTCTGAATTCCATTTGGATTTGTTTCTTGAAATTTGTGTGTTCTTTTGATGCGTTGATTCTACTTCCTTTTGTTTTTTTTTTTTTCCCCTACTTTGGCTATTTGGGAGAGTTTCTGAGTTTTTATCAAGGCATTGAATTTCTGTTTTCAAAGTTGTTGTTCTGTTCTATCAGGGCTTTTGATTAGCCTCTCATTTGGGTCTTATTGTGAATTAGTTTTATTCCAAGATGACTGTTGGGGCCGGGACTACTATTGCTTACGGGAATTTGGTGGTTTTCGGGGAGCGAAATTTTGTCTGATGTTCATGAAAATGTCATTTTAACTCCCGCTAGCGGTGACAGTCTGCTCAATGGAGCATTTATCGGCATGAATTCTAATGGATGTGGAAGTTGCCGGGTCTTTCCTATTGGAGCATGTCACATTTCCTAATACTCAAACAACTTGTGATTTCGGGTAGGCTAGCTGAAACTGCAATTAGTTTGATTTCCGTAGAATGGATGATTATCCATCCATTGTGCATTTCGGATAGAAGATTTGGGAGTCTTATTGGACCTGATAACTGTTTTTCTGTGGTTTCCACTTTAAATTGTTATCTTGCAAACAGCTAACCTACCATTATATTACAATCTTTGCAATTTGTGGTACTAGAATTAAAGCTAGAAGTGGAAGCAGACCTTTGTAATTTTATAACTGGCTTCTTGCTACCTTGCTGGGCAGCTTTGGATGGAGCCGAATAGCTTTTTCGGGCTATTTCAGGATTTCTGAAAATACAGTTAGGTGTTCTAAAGTCATCTTCCAATTCCTGGTTTGATTCATGGTAAACTAGGCTGGGCTGTCCAAATTTGATAGACATTATTTTCGTCTTGGTGTATGAAATCTTATGAGATCATTTTTTTTTTTTTTTTGCCGGTTGAATTTGTGGAAAGTTCCACATTTTCAGATTAGCATCTGAGAGCATACCTTGGGTAGGTATTTTTCGAAAAGTGTAATCTGCCATACCTCTGGAAGTTCTTACTAGAATTTCTTCATTCATTCTTCCTCTATGGATATGGTTTAGTAATCCATCTTGAGCATAATGTGTAAACATTACTCGGCTTGGGTGTTGAACTGATAATATACCTTCAGAAATTATGTATTTCTCATATCCCTGAGTTCCTATTATTAATTTTATGTAATTGGCTGACTTTAGTGGCAAGACAAATCCTGGGATCACACTGAATTAGGCAACATTTTGTTGGAATTCCAGTTGTCCTATTCCAATTATGCTTTTCTTGAATTCTTTCATCTACAAGGATGGCACATAGTTTAACGTCAGGGTCAGGGCTATGTAGTCCTTGTATTAGACATTGGAATAAACCATGTGAAAGGTATTCATATCCTTTTCTTTCCCTCATGTTTATCCATGTAGGATTGAAAACGTCAAATTTTTGGCATATTTTGTCAACTGTGACCAAGTCTCCCCATTTGGTTATTTCATAGTCTTTTCCTTTAGGATCTTCTCCTTTTAGGAAGAGATCTTCATATCTTACTGGAGGTAATGTTTGGTTCTTCATAACCTTTTCCTCTATTTGCCATTCATTATCACCAAACTCGTTCCAGTTCATTTGGGGTTTCCCTTCAAGACATTTGTTCTTAAGGTTTTTCCCAAATTTTTTGTTGTGTATCATATTTAAACTTAATTTTCCTAATGGTGGGTTAGGAGGTTTTAATTGGGTGAGCTGTGCTTTTAGTTGTCTTTCAGAGGGTTGGGAAAGATCTGAGAGAGTTTTTTCATTCTTTTTTGTTCTTTCAATAAGGATGTCAATTTTCTCTCCTTGGGTTTTAGTAGTCTTTTTTACTCTGACCAGATTGCTATGTATGTTAGCAATTTTTCCATATATTTCTTTTACCATAGTAACTTGCATATCCGAGTTACTCTGGTTTTCTCTTCTCGTATTATCGGTTGTGTTTTTTAATGGTTTGATAACTAATATTATGGCAGAGCAGGCATCTTCCATAAGTGTTGTGTTTTTATCAAAACTCATCAAGATTTCTTCTTTAACATTCTCTGCTATTTGGTGTATTCTTCTTTCAACAGTGTTGATAGCATCTCTTATTCCTTGATAGGGATAAGTATGCTCTGTAGTTTTTAAATGATTTTTAATATCTTCTACCTCTTTATTTATTTGGGAGAAGTTATAACTCATTTTTGTCTCTGTGTCAGATATTTTCAGATAAGTACTGTGATGTTTTGGCTATGGCTGTCGCCAATTCCTTTTGTTATCTGAATTTGTGAGGCTAGAGTTGTTAAGCCTTTGCTGAGGTTAAGTTGATATTCTGTGAAAACCTGAAAAAAACCTTTCTAAATCTTTTCTTAGGTTTTCTTGGCTATTTTTAGTGGTTTTCCCACATAATATTAATTCTTCTCTGAGCTGGATTAATCCTAAAGTTAGAAAATTTTGCGAATTTCCTATGGCTTGGGTAAGGTGGAGAGCAAAAAGTTTTTCTAAATCTCTTCTTTGTATGAGGAATTCATATCCTCCTTTAATGATTATGTTTTGAATTCTTTGTAAGAATTCTTCTAATGAAGTAATAGCTACTTCCTGTGCTGGAATAGGGTTTTCATAAGGACCTATATTCATTATGGTGTGTTAAGATCTGTGCATGTAGCCTTTTCAATGGCTGCTAGCTTATTAGAGAGAGTTTTTATCTCTCTAGACATTTCTTCCATTTGTTGGAGTAATCTGTCTTGAGTTTGTCTGGTTTCATGTCAGTCTCCATCTAAGTTTGTGCGACGGCTTCTCCAAAGTTAACTAGGATTTGTTCATCTACCTTAATTAAGGTGTTGTCTATTAAATCTAGCTTTAGATTTATTTCGTTGGATATTTCTATTTGAGTTAGGCTAACTTTGCCTAATGCCTCAAATAGCCAGTTTATCCTATCACTAAGGTGGTTTCCTAGTGCAACTAAGTGGATTAGTCCAGGATTCCTTTCTGAGATGTGTGCTGAATGCTCACAAGCCATGTTCTCATGCCAGCATTCAGATTTGGGTCCATATTCTCCATTTAGAGGGACATAGTTATTTTCTCTATTATATCCGTATATCCATGTATATATACGGGTTATGAGAGAAGGTCTTTGTTCAGTCATTTTGAACAGTGGTATTTTCTAGGCAGTTGGTTTTAACTATCTGGGCTAGTTCTACAAATCCTTGTTATATGGCTGCCTGGTAAGTATTTTGGAATTCTTTCAGTTCATTTAAGAATTCCAGGGAGTACTCATGGGGGGTTTTCCCAAAACTTCTTTCAAAATGTTTCCATAGGAAATATCTATCATATACACGCATATTTTTCATTCTGAAAATAGTGTTGGTTATTTTCCTTCTATTATCTATGTATATGGAATAGAGTTCTGGGTTGTGAATTTTTATAAATTCTTCCAAGTCATAGTTATTTGTTCCAGATCTAGTGATTTCTAGAATATTCATCATGTATTCTGAGGTCTGTTGGTTTACAGGGAATCTTTCTATGATATTCTGGATATCAAACAGATATTGAGGTTCACAGATTCTACGGGGAATTATTCCAAAAAGTCTCCTAAAGTCCAATCTGAGTTCTTCCATAAGCCGGACAAGCCTATGGTCTTCTAAAGGAGGAATACGATTATCCATATATAAGGTATGGCACAACTGAGATTGGGACCAAATTTCTTTGGTAAGCATATACGAATGCTTCCTAGAAGGTAGCTTCGTATCCAGGGATGAATTCTAAAAATTCACTGTAAAGAGTGTAATAATCTTTAAGGAACTGTCTTCCTATATCATTAACACCTTGTAAATATGTCCTTACATTTTTTATTCTACTCATGACTTGGATGAGAGAGATTCTGTGCTCTGAAAAGATAAGATCTAGTTCTGGTCTTATCTTGTGATAATGGAGAACATCCTCTAATAAGAGGGTTCTTCTTCTTTGCAAGGCTTTATCTAGAATGACATTAAATTTGGGAATGAAAATCGTAAGGGTGGATTTCGGGTGATTCCCCTGAGGTTTTGGATATGCCAATCAAGGTTGTCAATGTACATATCAGAACGTTGTTCCAAGATATTTGATATACTGGGTTCTGGGTAGAGTCCAGATTGTCCGGAGGCTCTGGGGGTCTGAGATTACGCATCATTACAACTTAACCATGCCAAGTTTGAATGGCTCTGATAGCACACTAAGGGTCAGTTTTTTAAGAAAACCTTAAAACTACATAATAACAAATGGTTGCCAAATAAATTTTAAACTTTTTTGTTTAGGACTGTAAAATGAAAAAAAAAGATTTCCTGTGGAAAAAGTGTGCTTTTAGCATAATAACAAACTGTCTTTATTCTAAGTGTTCATTGATGTTGTTCAATCCACGAGTCATTGCACAATTGAACACCACCTGTGACATAATCCACACCGTTTGAGATTTGAATAAAAAATTGAGCCAAAACCTGTGGAATCAAAGCCTCTATAATAGGCTCCAATATATCTGCAGTTCTCAGGTTTTTCTCCTTGCTTCAGAGCAAGTTGTGAGTAGTAAGTTTTCACTCCACAAATAATTTATATTTCAAAATGAATCAAAAGAACTTAAAAATCTTATTCCTAGAATGCATGCATAGACAGTGAAATAAGGGTGAGACTCATTTGTAAACTCCATAGCGCCGTAACACTTACCATCCTCTCCTCATTTGAACTCTCACCGGACCCAATTTTACATAATCTGGTCTGAAGAGTCTTTTCTTTTCCCACTCTCGATCTTTAGGCCTTGATATCTCCACCATCTGATCTCCCATTTGGCTAATGTTTGGACTACCCCTCATCCATGCATAGACCTTTCAAATTCGTGAACATTCCCTCCTCCCCCATCCCCACAACAACAATAAAAGGAAAAAAAAAAACCCTCACAAAACAAACCGTCAGGTGGCTTCCACTTATTTGATGCCCATATTTCACTCACTAGTCATTTTTTTCCACTTTGAAATGGTAAATTAGAGTCTCCACCAAATCCAAAACGGCAGCGACAAGGGGCTGAAGAACGCTGAATGGCCAATTTCAAGCCATGCCCCATCAAAGAACACATTGCTAAAATTACAGAGGTTAGTATTAACCATTCTAAACTAATACAGACCCTTCTCCCATTTTTTTAACTTTTTTCTCGTGATGTGAACATTCTGGAGTTTGCATATGCACTCCCCTTTCGATTCCTTTTGTAGACTCTCCCTTCCCATCTTTATCCAAAGTCCCTTTGAGAAGCATTCACATGTCATCTTTAGACCCAAACGAGACCCACTGGTTTTCCAATCTCTATCATCCTACTAACATACCCACCCTGTGGTTTTCCAATCTCTGTAATCCTATTAACATCAGATTCTATATAGCCTGGCTCTTCAATTGCATGCTGATAATAAACTTGATCTTGGCCACTCCACTCCTAACCTGACTAGCTGTCCGTCTGACATGGGCTTCAGATGATCCCTCTTGTCTCAGCTAACTGCTTAACCAACTCTGCCCCTTATCACACCTATTACATAATCTGGATTTATAGGACAACCATCATCGCGGACATGAATCATATGATTTGAAGTATTATTCCCATAAAGAAATTGGTTTCTCATATGTCAAAATCAAATTGTTCTTACTAGCCAAAGAATATCCCAAAATCCTTCCAGTTTCAAATTATTTTTCTTTCTCTCTCAATTCTACTCACGACAGTCTTCTACTCCAAAGAATCACTACAGAGGTCATTGGAATTAGTACTACCAGATACGAGGAAGTTTCTAATTGATATAATCCTATGCTATCTTACAATATTTCGGTCACATGCAGGGTCCATCAACAGTCGATCTTTACCGTAGAAAGACAAATTCATCAAATTGTTTAAATTTGAACACTTTGACTCAGTTTACATTATCTGTGGCCAACATGGTCTTTAATGGTTATCTAGGCGTTCATCTTTTTATCTTAGAGCTCTTTATTTCATTGATGTGATGATCCAACATGGGGCCATTTTGGGCTATCCCCACCATCTTGGTGGTGGTCCCAAGTGGGCTCTGAATTGTCACTGTATATAGTACATTAACAAGTAATTTTCTTGCTTTGTAACAAAAATATTTGGATGTTTTGTTTCTAAAACAACCTGATTCTTTTTTTGTGGTATGTTGTTTATGGGATAACAGGCTTCAATTTCATTATGCTTGTAAAAAAATTTAATAAGAATAATAAGATTTCAAAGTTCATATTTTCTGTCAAATTCCATTATGCTTGTCCTGATTGCATGGCTACTTCAATTGGTTAAAATGGTGAACATGTTCCAGCCAATGAATGATCTGTGCTGCTGTAGGTAAGATGAGATTTCATTCGGGGTTGATCATGTATAAAGAATTATAACTATATGTTTCAAATATGATAAATCTGTTGGTGTGTATCTCTTCGACTGGAGTGAAATATGGGCCAGTGCTTATATTGATGAATGCATGTGATATGAATGGGTGGAACCAAATAAATGCAGGAGCCACAGTTTTAATCACATTTTTCCTGCTGTCACTACTGTATTTACGACAGCAGTTCACCATTTTTCTTCGTATTTACCACCCACCATCTTCAGATTCTATTTTTTCTCCTCTGTATATATATACATATATACTTCACTTAAAGAAATTTGAACAGATTTGATCGTCAAGACAATGGATTCGATTCTATTTTAAGAATGGAATTAGGAATTATAGTAATTTTGATTAAATTTTATTATTGAATGTCACATCTTTATGGGTTGATTTTATGTCATGGTTTAATGTTCTGAGATAGGAAAGAAAACATAGAAATAGGGAATTTGAGAAATATATTCACTTCGAGGGGAACTGCCCTCCTTTCTTCACACACAAGTGAAGTTGAATAGAATAATACTAGCTGCCCTTTTTCTCATTACATTCAAATACATTTAAAGCATTACAGAAAACTACCTATTCCATCAATCTAATACATAAATGACATGTGCCCTTAACTTCCTAACCAGCTCAATAATTGGACAATTATTTAGTGACTGACACAATAACTATAGTCAAACAGTAGCAATAACTAACTCATACTACAATGTAACTCCCCATGCCTGCATGCATATTCAACATGTGTGCACCACAGAAGAACATAGCAGTTCACCATTTTTCTTCGTATTTACCACCCACCATCTTCAGATTCTATTTTTTTCCCTCTGTATATATATACATATATACTTCACTTAAAGAAATTTGAACAGATTTGATCGTCAAGACAATGGATTCAATTCTATTTTAAGAATGGAATTAGGAATTATAGTGATTTTGATTAAATTTTATTATTGAATGTCACATCTTTATGGGTTGATTTTATGTCATGGTTTAATGTTCTGAGATAGGAAAGAAAACATAGAAATAGGGAATTTGAGAAATAGAGTTCACTTCGAGGGGAACTGCCCTCCTTTCTTCACACACAAGTGAAGTTGAATAGAATAATAGTAGCTGCCCTTTTTCTCATTGCATTCAAATACATTTAAAGCATTACAGAAAACTACCTATTCCATCAATCTAATACATAATTGACATGTGCCCTTAACTTCCTAACCAGCTCAATAATTGGACAATTATTTAGTGACTGACACAATAACTATAGTCAAACAGTAGCAATAACTAACCCATACTACAATGTAACTCCCCATGCCAGCATGCATATTCAACATGTGTGCACCGCAGAAGAACGTATGCATAATTTTATTTCCAAAATATCTCACTGATTTGGCTACACACTTAATATTTGAACTTTGGCTACCGAACTCTTTAGGAAATTCATTTGTATTTTTTCTGATTTTGTGTTATTTATTCCAGTTTGGAAGACACTTATGAGGCACCAAGAAGAGCATTACGGATACTTGGAATAGATAATTGCTTATACAAGTCCAGCAACATGCCCACTAATATTTGAACTTTGGCTACCGAACTCTTTAGAAAATTCATTTGTATTTTTTCTAATCTTGTGTTATTTATTCCAGCTTGGAAGACACTTATGAGGCACCAAGAAGAGCATTGCGGATACTTGGAATAGATAATTGCTGATACAAGTCTAGCAACATGCTCACTAGCTGTGGAGACCCTTGTATCACAATCTTCTAAAGTAAAAGACCTCTTCTATGCTCTGATAGTCAATAGCATTTTGAGATGTTCGATTAACGCTGGAGCTTTTGAGGTAACCTTTCATCTGACACGTGACAAGTTCATGCCAGCGTTGCAATTCATTTGTATATAGTATAAATCTTTGTCGGTAGTTTGCTGCAGCAAATCTGATTATACTGTTTCTTTGAAGGGCGTTGGTTCCAAACTCCAGTCTGTTTTGAAGGATGCAAGGTCACTGCTTGACTTTTACCACTCTATTGGAGGCTTGATTCTCATTAAGGTAAGTGCTTAACTAGACCACCGTATTGAATCTTTCATTGTTTTTTTTCCCTACCATTTTTTTCTCCAGCAAGTAGCAATCTCTTAAAGAGCAATTATTTTCCCCTCTTCAAAAGAACTGGCCTTTTAACATCACTTGGAGCTTCTAATTTTGATGTGTCTTTAGTCTGAAACCGTTTGTTGCTTGATTTAGGGAATAATATCCCAAGCATGTGACCTGAATCTTATGATTCAGGTGTGAATATTACAATTTTTTATACATATTCTATTGGAAGTTGGAACTTATGATTTAGATGATTCATTTGAAAGAGAATAGTCATAACACAATTGATTGGTCAATATTTTTTGCTGTTTTTAGTTTTAAAAGGTAATCCAGTCATTAATTAATCTGCTTTTTTTTGTATATTTGAGAGGTTGGAGAGTTCAAAAAAATATTTGGGAGGTTATCTAGTTATACTTCTCAATCTCTTGATTTAATTCTTCATTTTGTCCTTTTTTTTTCCTTAAATTCCTACCATGCATCATCACAGGAGATCCAGATATTGCTTCATCTAATTTCTCTATGAAATTGTCTCTCATGATCTTTATTTTCTAGTTTACGATATTCATGCTATCATAATTACTAAATACCAATGAAAGAAATTAATCTTTAGAGAGTTTTATTAGAATGATAATGAACTTAAAAAGAAAAAGAAAAACAAAGAAATACAGCAAATCATAGAAGATTTGCACTCAGATTTTTTATCTTGTAGATTCTCATCCCTTATTTTCTTGTGACTTCCCACTTGTACTTTACTTTGTACTAACTTCCACTTAGAGAGAGATCTGTTCCCATTTTCTTAAGTCTCCAATTAGGAAAGGAAGTTATAAAATGTAAATTACTTCCTCTCCAAGTAATATTGGCGTCCTTTTTGTGGGGGTTATGAACCCCTGAGAACTACTTGTCTGATGAGCCACATAGCTGGTTTTGTGGACTTGGCTTGAACCTCCACTATGGGCTTGGTTTGGGTCATGAACATGCAGCTCCAAACTATCACATTGTTATCCATTAAATTCTGCATCATTAGGCTCTTTTGATTTAAATTGGGATTGCCCAATGGAATGAGTTGTTCCACTAATTTTCTGATTTGGATCTCTACTTAGTGTAGAATATTTTGGATTTTATTTGGAACACAGTGTACATTCATCTTGGCCCTTCATTCTATGTTTTGTTCCAAATTTGTTGATATTTTCATAATATGGATCTTCAATTTCTTTGATCGATCAAGTCAATCTAGATAATCAAAGTCTTGATCTATCACATATCCCTATAGGTTTGAACTATAAGATCCTAAATCAAACTCCCCCACTTGAAAAAGACTCGACATTGAGTAAACATCCTCTTCACATTGTTGTCTTCTCTGTCGTTTTCTCTTCTTTTGCTTCCATTGCAACTCTTTCACATGAATCACTTTTTTTTTAGTTGCATTTGTGTACATATTCTATTGGAAGTTGTGTACCTCATCTACCCAATGTGGTCCAATGGGATGCAATCCAATGTCGTACGAGCAAACCACGAATCAATTGTAACTAACGTCGCCTTTGGTAATCTTGATAAAATGAATCTTCGAAGTTGTAAATCTCTCTATGTGGGATATATTGACATTCACAATTTATTTGAGAGCATGATACTCACACCTTTTGCCGCCTCCACCGCTGCCATCAAACTATGTTGGGGTTAGCTACATGAATTCTTTTTCTCCATTCCAATCTAAATCACACTTTTCACCAATCACCATAATTCTCATCTAGATGTCGTTCATGTATAGTTGAACCCTCAAATTCTATATGCATATACTAAAATTTTGAGTTTCTTGTTCGTAAACTCGATTCGCATCGAAATCGATTGTATCATTGGTTCGTTTATTTGGATGTGTTGTAGACTTGATCACTAACATCACCAACTTCATAGATATCTAATTTCAGTGAGTCATCCGCATCTCGATGTTCGTTGTAGATCGGACCATCTACAACATCATTGCCTTTGTACACAATAATATTTTGATGATCACAAATAAAATAAGATGAATTGAGTAGTCGTTGCTATTATCTTGTCTATTTTGGTCACTATGTGACTTGCGCGTTCTATTAAATCTCGAATTAGGAGAGGTTCCGATAGGATTAAAACTACTTCCTCTCCAAGTATTGGGCATCACGTGAGCATGTTTGCAGACCCTCGGAAGTGGGAAGCGTCCACATGACTGATTTTGTGAGAAAAGCTTCAACTTCCAATATGGGCCTAGTTTGGGTCTTGTTCAAATGGGTCCATTATGGGCCTATTTTCGGTCATGACATTGCCATCCGTTTATTTCTTCTTTATTGGACCCTTCGGATAAAAAGTGATGATTGATGGATGCAATGGATTGGTCCATTAAGTTTTTGATTTCCTTGCGTAATTTGGGATCTTTTAGACCTAATGGGGAGTGAAAGTCCTTGGGATCCGAACCCTAGAGGGGGGGTGAATAGGGTGTGCTACAACTATGACCAATTTAGACCAATTTTAAATTCTTAACATAAACTAGTCACATGTGATGATATACCATACAAGATGCGGAAGCTAACAAATGAATCACCACAAGCATACACCACAACACAAAGGTTTATAGTGGTTCGGCCTCAATGCCTACGTCCACTACCGGCTTGTGATCCAATCACCCCACCGGATTTCCACTATTTATGCTTTTTACTAGGCTAAACAATAACCCTTACAAAGTTTTTTTTCTAGGCTAAACAACAACCTCTCAATGTGCTTTTCTAGGCTAAGCAATAACCTTTACAAAATGCTTTTCTTAGGCTAAGCAATAACCTTTACAAGATGCTTTTCTTAGGCTAAGCAATAAAAGCAATAACCTTTACACAATAAAGATTTCTCTAAGAAAGTGTCTTCACAAAAGATCACTCTAAGAGATACAATTTAAGCACAATGTATTTGCCTCTAAACTAGGCGGATATGAAAGTGAATAACAAACTTACACAAACACTAAATGAATGCAAATGTGTATGCTCATGATGTGTGTGTGTGATAACTTCAATCAAGTTTAAAAAGAAAGCTTAATCAAATATATGCTTAAAGCATTTCAAAGTTTAAAGCTCATGAAAGATTTGATTGAAGTCTAATGCAAATCACATGTATGAAAATCAACTTGTTAATGACATGAAAATCAAAGACTCACAAGTTGTATGAAAATGACTAACTTAGAACATGTGATGCATGTGCAATGTTGTTTTCAAAACCAAAATAGTTTTACTAAAGTTTAAATGAATGAAAACAACAAGTAATGTTTCAACCAAGAAAAAGAATCATGCTATATAAAAGAAATCAAAGATTTAGACTAAGCATGATTAAGAAAGTTTTAAAAAAACTACTTGGATGAAAACAAAGTGAAGAATCCAATCTTAATTAGATCAAAGATTGAGAGAAGAATGGATTCATCACATCATAGTTATCATGCTCAAAAACATTTACCAATAACTTAAACAAAGCATGTAAACTATGATTAAGAGAGGTAGAGCTTACTTAGAGATTTAACTTCATTAATCCAAGATTTAGCTCACCAAATGACTCTTTGATCTCTCTTAGTTCATCCCCTTTGTCTTGTCTCAAAGCTCCTCAAAAGAGTCTTCAAAATCTCCAACCATTGACAAAGGAAAGAACTCATTTTTATAGCAAAAAGTGCCCAACGGCTAGTCCTCGGTCGACCTGCAAACAGGTCTCGGTCGACCGGGATCACACGACGGTCAAAAAAATGACCGTTGGGGCTCCAGGGCCCAGATGGCCTGCAGTGTTCCCGGTCGACCGGGACCTCTGGGCCGGTCGACCGGCGACACTGCCGGACCACCCCCTGGATCAAAAATTCCCAACTTTTGTATATTTGAAGGTTTCTCATTGTGGGGATTTTTGGGCCACTAAACCAAGCTTGGTAACATGTTATAAATCAAATGAATATGTTTAAAAACATGAAACACAAAAAGCCTAAAACAATTTGGAAGATTTAAAACATAGGCTAGCTTGATTTCTAAAAACTCTTTTCAAATGAAAATGCATACAAAGATGATTCTGAAAGTGATGAATGCATGCAAGGCACAAACCTAAATTCTCAATATGATTTCTCAAAAGTAATGCACAAAGAAATAGGTTTTCAAAAGAGTTTGAATTCTAAAATCAATGCATCCAAGTTTAGAAACAAAACATGCATAAATCAATACTTTTACAACTCTTAAAAACCATGCATGTAAAAATCAAGATTTCAAGATCAATGCAAGTGTGTGTAAATCAAATGATGCTAAAGTGAAAATGCATCCATCAAATTGCAAATACAAAATCCCTAACAATCTCCCCCTTTGCAATTTGATGGCAACTTACTCATCATCGAAATTACACACTAAGTCTTCAGCTCCCCTAAGCTGGACAAGTCTTGAAATCTTCTTGATGCTCCTCCTCTTAGCTTGGGCTCTTGGGCTCTTTTCTTCAATCTTCTTGATGCTTGGAGCTTGATCATACTTCAAGCTTTCTTTTCATCTTCCTCTCTATGGCCAAGCATCTTCTTCAGCTCCAAGCTTTCTTTCTTCTATTTGCTCTCCCCCTTTGACCATGCCTCTCTCTCCCTTTGGCAAGGTATGCATTCTCTCCCCTTGTAGAAGATCATACACAACTCTCCCCTTAGGAAGCTTGGACATTCTCTTCACCCTTCTTGAGAACTTGAATGCTCTCTCCCCTTTTTAAGAATAGGAGATCTTTGAGTACTTGAATGTTCTCTCCCCCTTTGCCATTAAATTGCAAAGGTACCTACACACATGAAACAAGGAAAATACCTTTTAGTAGCACCTGTTAACAAATGAAATTGAAAATGAAATACATAACAGGCTATCATGTATGGAAGTTATCTCTAAGGGCTCAAAGTCAATCCAAGGGTGAATCTGATCAAAACTAATTCTTCCTATGAAGGTTTACACTCCCCCTCAATCCATTCTCTTCTTTTGTCAAACTTTTGACAAGATATAACTATTTGGTTCAAGAAGTAGATGGTTCAACCAAATGAGGGTCAACTTCAAGGAAAGGATTAGATTCATTTAACTATAAAGCACATTATGATCAAATTACCAAAAGAAAGCAAGGTCCAATGGGAAAAGCAATCATGGATATCAATTGGAAAAACAAAAATACCAATTGAGATTTAAGGATAAGACTATTAAACACAATCACTCTAAAATGGATTTAAAAATATAACTATTAGGAAAAATCCAAATTAGAGCTATCCATGATGAAATGGGGTTTACTAAACATAGCATCAATCAATATAACTATGAAAATCATATGCTATGTAGGTTTTGAAATCATTTCATTCAATCAAAAATATGACTATTAATGTGCAAGATGAGTGAAATGAATTTCAAGCATGAAGCCAACCTCAACAATTAACCAACCAATATTATGAACACATAAACATGGTGGTCATGAGATATACCTATAAGAGCAAGAGAGGTGGCAACATGAACATTATGATGCTAATGGAATGTGACATGGAATGAAAGCATATAACTATCAAGTTCAAACCAATGTACACATGGTCTATCACATTCACAAGAAATCAAATCAATCGAAAATTTTACCAATTGAAACCAATTGAATTTGACAACATGATAAAGAACAAGGATGTGACAAACACAAAATTCCATCAAGCATCATAAATGCATATTCATCACTTTTAAAGATATGACTATTGAGCATAGTGATGAACAATGTAAATTGCAATGCAAAAGAATATAACTTTGAAATGCATGCAATTTCCAAAGTGACTAAATCATATGAATTCAACTACTAAGATATCCATCAACCATCATAAATGCAAGGAATGGATTTCAAAGAGTTTCATATGATCAAGAACACTACTATGAAGTTGAAACATGTATAAGGATGACATCACTTAGAGAATTCACATGAATCAACATCATAACCATCCAAAAAGAAATGACTATAAGGCATAGAGGATGGATTTGGGTTCTAGTATGGTTTCTACATATATAACTAAGATCACAACCATACATGGAACCAATTGTCATTTGCATATAAAAAGAATAACTAAATAAGCAAAGATGCAAACAACAAACATTTCCATTTCTAAGATAATG
The DNA here is from genome assembly GCA_038049695.1 of Cinnamomum chago. Lineage (NCBI taxonomy): Eukaryota > Viridiplantae > Streptophyta > Magnoliopsida > Laurales > Lauraceae > Cinnamomum > Cinnamomum chago. The sequence continues at coordinate 90,126,013 of CP142454.1, read as the reverse complement.
AAACCAAAAGAAAAGGAAATGAGAACATGGAACATGCTTAGATGAATATAACTAATGAGGTTATAGAGCATTTCCATTCAAACAATCTTCAAATCATTTTGATAAACAAAATCCAACAATGAGCATAATAGGAATGATTTTGAAGATCAATTTTCAACATTGTATTTTAAAAGATATAACTTAAATGAAACACAAACAAGTTGATTTTTCAAAACAATGATTTTCCGTATAAAAGTATAACTTAGAAATCCATGGAAAAACTTGAATTGATTCAAATCATTTGTTCAAATAATCTTACTATGACATCTACACAAATGATTCAACAACAATTGATCATGAAAAATCTAGCTATGAAAGCTTTTGAAATCACAATCAATTGATCATGTAGAAATGCAATGCAAAACATAAAACTAAATGTGAGCAATAAGCAAAACTAACATGAAGAACTTATAATCAAATGATTTTGAAAACCATGAAATGTAACTTAGAATGGTGCATGAAAACAAAATCAAATGATCATAAATAAACATTGCATTTTAATAGATGTAACTAAATAGAAACAAAATGCAAATGTAACATGACCAACAATATGATTTAACTATTAAAGAATAGGTTGGTCAAGGAGGTTCAAGGCCTTAAGGTTTGTCTAAGTAGATAACTTTAGGAATCCACCTAAGGTCTTGAGAGGGTTGAACGCTGAGGTCTAGTTTGGACTTCTCACCAACTAAAGGAGATTTGACTTGATAAATTTTCAATTTGAACTTATCACCATGATATTTTGATTTGACTATATTTAGCTTAGATTGGTGATTAGTCCTTTGAAGTTGGTGGGTTTGTTTCTTTGGGGATAGACTCACTTTTCTTTTCTTCTTATTTTCTCCCTTTACTTGACTTTTAAATTTTAAATTTAACTTTGTTACTTTATTCAAAAGTTCTTTCATGGGTTTATATAAGGGAGATAGGTTGAGAATCTTTTTGTTTATAGATTCTTTTAAACTTGGTTTGACTTGTTTAACCTTTTTAGAATCTATCTTTGGAGACTCCATTTTAATAGATTTACCTTGTTTAGTCTTTTTGGAGTCTTTCTTGATTTTTAGTGTCTTACCCTTCATAGATTTAGATTCTACCTTTTTGGGTTCAAGGAGGGGTTTAGACACATGGCTTCTTCTTAATTTGCACTCAAATTTGAAATGTCCTACTTTACCACAATAATGACATTTTGTTTTGTACATTTGAGAGAGAGTGCTAGAGAAAGAGGACTCACCTTTCACAAAAGTGTTGGTGAATTTAGGGTCATGTGAAGTATACTTATTAAAACCAAGACCCGTCCTATCTCCGTGAGGTTTACCCAATTTAAATAATTTTTCAAGTCTCTCTTCACTTTGGGTAAACTTGCACTCATACTTTTGTTTATATCCTTCAAGTTGAGTGACTTTGGTTATAAGGATTGAATTTTCATGTTTAACTTTTAAAAGTTCATTTTCAATTTCCTTATATTTGCTTAGCTCTTCATTGGCAAGTTTTAATTCAAGTTTTAGTTCATTAACAACATTAGATCCAAGTTCTTTGGTTTTTAACTTACTTTTAATCAACTTGGCTTCTAAATTGATAAAGTCTTTGTCTTGCCTTTTTATTTGATCTCTTAGATTTAAATCTTCCTTATTGACATTATCATAACCCATCTTTAATTCTTTTAGTTCATCTTGAATGTTAGATAGGTTATTTAAAGAGATCATGAACTTAGATTCTAAACAATTTATGACTTCTTCTTTCTCTCTAAGCTCATCTTTTGAAGAGACTAGCTCTATGTTTAGTCTATTTGATTCTTCTTTTAAACTTTTATTTCTCTTATCAAGCTTTGAAGATAATGTATATAATTCATTATAGGCTTGTTGAAGATCATCTTCATCATACTCATTTTCTTCCTCTTTTGAATCAAATTGATATTCATTTAATTGAGGGTTTGAATCTCCAATAGAAGGAAGAATGAGGGGTCTAGAAGAATCTACAAAGTCTAGCATAGTGGAGTCCATTCTAATGAATTTCATGCAAGGACAACTCTAGGGTTTTTGACTCTAGGTTTTTACACCTAATCAAGAGTTCCAAACACTTGATCCTAAAAGATAGAGCACTTGGCTCTGATACCAATTGAAAGTCCTTGGGATCCGAACCCTAGAAGGGGGGTGACTAGGGTGTGCTACAACTATGACCAATTTAGACCAATTTTAAATTCTTAACATAAACTAGTCACATGTGATGATATACCATACAAGATGCGGAAGCTAACAAATGAATCACCACAAGCATACACCACAACACAAAGGTTTATAGTGGTTCGGCCTCAATGCCTACGTCCACTACCGGCTTGTGATCCAATCACCCCACCGGATTTCCACTATTTATGCTTTTTACTAGGCTAAACAATAACCCTTACAAAGTTTTTTTTCTAGGCTAAACAACAACCTCTCAATGTGCTTTTCTAGGCTAAGCAATAACCTTTACAAAATGCTTTTCTTAGGCTAAGCAATAACCTTTACAAGATGCTTTTCTTAGGCTAAGCAATAACCTTTACACAATGCTTTTCTTAGGCTAAGCAATAACCTTTACACAATAAAGATTTCTCTAAGAAAGTGTCTTCACAAAAGATCACTCTAAGAGATACAATTTAAGCACAATGTATTTGCCTCTAAACTAGGCGGATATGAAAGTGAATAACAAACTTACACAAACACTAAATGAATGCAAATGTGTATGCTCATGATGTGTGTGTGTGATAACTTCAATCAAGTTTAAAAAGAAAGCTTAATCAAATATATGCTTAAAGCATTTCAAAGTTTAAAGCTCATGAAAGATTTGATTGAAGTCTAATGCAAATCACATGTATGAAAATCAACTTGTTAATGACATGAAAATCAAAGACTCACAAGTTGTATGAAAATGACTAACTTAGAACATGTGATGCATGTGCAATGTTGTTTTCAAAACCAAAATAGTTTTACTAAAGTTTAAATGAATGAAAACAACAAGTAATGTTTCAACCAAGAAAAAGAATCATGCTATATAAAAGAAATCAAAGATTTAGACTAAGCATGATTAAGAAAGTTTTAAAAAAACTACTTGGATGAAAACAAAGTGAAGAATCCAATCTTAATTAGATCAAAGATTGAGAGAAGAATGGATTCATCACATCATAGTTATCATGCTCAAAAACATTTACCAATAACTTAAACAAAGCATGTAAACTATGATTAAGAGAGGTAGAGCTTACTTAGAGATTTAACTTCATTAATCCAAGATTTAGCTCACCAAATGACTCTTTGATCTCTCTTAGTTCATCCCCTTTGTCTTGTCTCAAAGCTCCTCAAAAGAGTCTTCAAAATCTCCAACCATTGACAAAGGAAAGAACTCATTTTTATAGCAAAAAGTGCCCAACGGCTAGTCCTCGGTCGACCTGCAAACAGGTCTCGGTCGACCGGGATCACACGACGGTCAAAAAAATGACCGTTGGGGCTCCAGGGCCCAGATGGCCTGCAGTGTTCCCGGTCGACCGGGACCTCTGGGCCGGTCGACCGGCGACACTGCCGGACCACCCCCTGGATCAAAAATTCCCAACTTTTGTATATTTGAAGGTTTCTCATTGTGGGGATTTTTGGGCCACTAAACCAAGCTTGGTAACATGTTATAAATCAAATGAATATGTTTAAAAACATGAAACACAAAAAGCCTAAAACAATTTGGAAGATTTAAAACATAGGCTAGCTTGATTTCTAAAAACTCTTTTCAAATGAAAATGCATACAAAGATGATTCTGAAAGTGATGAATGCATGCAAGGCACAAACCTAAATTCTCAATATGATTTCTCAAAAGTAATGCACAAAGAAATAGGTTTTCAAAAGAGTTTGAATTCTAAAATCAATGCATCCAAGTTTAGAAACAAAACATGCATAAATCAATACTTTTACAACTCTTAAAAACCATGCATGTAAAAATCAAGATTTCAAGATCAATGCAAGTGTGTGTAAATCAAATGATGCTAAAGTGAAAATGCATCCATCAAATTGCAAATACAAAATCCCTAACAGGGAGATCCAATCTACTGCTATCTTTGCACTTCATTCGATGTTTCGACCAGATTTTTTTGATCTTACCATACCATGTATGTTGAATTCCATTGTTCTATCAAGTAAATCCTGGTAATTATATCCCAGATCTATCACATATCAGTATAGGTCTAATATGTTGTTGGATGCTACGACTCCCCCATTCATTTGAGCATTGTCTGCCATTATAATAACCAATATGGTTGACATAATTAACTTCCTAAAAAAGAAAAAAACAAGTTGATTGAAGGCTGTTCACTTAAAGTTATTTATTATCTTGTTGATTTTGGTCCCTTGTTTCTTTCGCTTGAATTGGCCATTTTATTAATTCTCTAATCATTAGAGGCTCCCATACGATTGAAATTAGTTCGTCTCCAAAGAGTATCGGGCATCCCATTAGAGGGTTTTTGGAGCCCAAAAGTGGTATTTGTAAGACCCGCCACATGGTTGATCTTGTGGCAGAAGTTTGGGCGGCTAGCACGGGCCTAGTTCGGGTCATGTTCACTTGGGTCCAATTAATGACATTGCTGCACATTTATTTATCTAATATTTGCCCCCTTCGATACAAAATGGGCATTGATGGTTGTAATCAAATGATCAACAAATTTTCTTATTTGCATCCTTTATAATTTAGAATCTTTTGGACCTAATACGGAAATCCAATCTGTGGTAATGGTCTTTATTTATTTATTTATTTATTTAAATGAATCTGCAGCGATGTTGATACTTCATACCATGTTTTGACCAAAATTTATTGATCATGGATGTTTAATTCCTTTGATCTATCAATCCAATCGGGGTAATTGTAGGCCAAATCTTTCACATATCCCTATAGGTCTTGTCTATTGGCAGCTTGAAAGACTTTCCCATTGAATTGAGCAATGCCTGCCATTATAATGACAAATATGGTCCACATAATTAACTTCCTAAGATAAGAAAGAAACAAATCGAACGAAGGTTCTTTTCTTGTTGATTTTGGGCATTCGTTCTTTGTCGTGACTTGCCCATTCTATTAAGTCTCTTATTAGGAGAGGTTTCTAAATACGATTTAAATTACTTCATCTCCAAATAGTATTGGACATCCCATTAGCGGGGTTGTAGACCCCCGGAATTATTCCACGTAAGACCAGCCACATGGCTGATTTTGTGAACGGACTTTGGACAACCAATATGGGCGTAGTGTGGGTCATGTTCAGGTGGGTTAAATACATGAAATTGCCTGCATTGTTGCACCCATTCGATAAGAAATGAGGATCTATGGATGGAATCAATTGATCCACTCATCTTCTGATTTAGAACCCTTTAAAATCTAGAACCTTTTGGTTCTAATAGGGTAATTTAATCTATAACGACCTTGGCACTTGATTCCATGTTGTGAACTAAATTTATCTATCCGGCCTTAATATGGATGTTGAATTCTTTTGATATATTTCAAGTGGATCCATGTAATTAATGGCCAAGTTTGTCACATATCCTTAAAAGTCTGAACTAGTGGCTGCTGCAAAGACTCCTCCGTTGAATTGAGCAGTGGCTGCTACCTTCTTGTTGATTTCGGTCCCTCTGTGACTTGCCCGTTCTATGAAGTCTCGAATTAGGAGAGGTTCATATAACTCAATAAATCACTATCTATTTAAGGCTCCAAAAGTTAATGGTTTTATACATGAAGGCTATTGCAATGTAGCGATAAAAAAAAGGTGGCGGGTATTAGTTGGATTGTGTAAGACCCCGACCCGAGTGATCCCGATTAGTGCTAATTAAGTTGCGTGTTAGTGCTAAGCTTGATTAGTGTTTTTGGTTAAGTTGGGTTTGGAATAGTTTTGATTCTAGTTTTGGGCTTTTGAATGCTTTGGTAGCTTGTGGGGCCCTTTGGGGGTTCCCTTTTCTGCTTTGCTTTTGCTTGGTGGATTTTCCCGATTTGTTTTGTATTGTGTTTTTGGCCCGTTGCATTCATCTTGTGGATTCTTACAACTTTCATGTTGATCCCGTGTTCATTTGAGGCCCCGAAACCCGATTTTCATAGCCCGGAGGGCAAAACAGTCATTGCACACCAAATCTGTACCCAAAACTCATTATTCTCGAAACCCGCGAAACATACACTTTTTAGAAACTAGATATTTCGACGAACATTTCTTCCTTCTTCGTCGAATTCATCCGAGGACCCGAGAGAGATGATTTCAGCCCATTTAGTTCATTAAGTTGTGGGACCCAACCTTCCCTTTGTTAGTAAAGAAGAACTCACCCTCCATTTGCAATTCATTCTCCATTTTCCAGCACAAGAGAAGAGTCTAGGGTTTTCCTTGGTTTTCTCTCCTTCTTCTTGCTTCTCCATCTCAAAGCCTCACCAATCTTGCACCAAACTCAAAATGGAGATCATCTTCTTCCTCCTCATCTTGCAAGCATTCCATTGATACCATTTGTGAAGAGGACCCTCCATCACAAGACCTTCTTTGAGCTCATCATTGCCATTAGAGGACCTTAAAGGTAAGAGATCATCCCCATCTCCTAGATTAGTGTTCCTCTAGTTCTTGTTAAGCTACATTTCCATTTTTGAAAGGTTTCCTAGTCATTATATTGTTTGACCCATGTTAGGGCTTTATTTGGGGATTTTGCATTGTAGCTTGGACCATTTTCTTGGAGGACTTGATAGAGCTTAATATCATTAATTGAAGACTTGAGGCAAGTGAATGTTTGGAGGTTTTTAAGTTTCAAATGATTTGGTGAAACATTGATGGATTTTTATGCTTTCATTGATTGCATTTATTGATTTTTCATGGTTGCAATAAATGATATTTATGCATCTTGATAGCCTCATTTAATGTCTTGGAATCATGTGTTTTAGTCATCTTGATCATAGTTCTATGTGGTTGTTGAAGTGTTGGAAAGAAAGGAACAAAAAGGAGAAAAATCCAAGTCCCGGACCTGCACTGCGCCCAGGACCGATCGATCGGACGTACAGACCGATCGATCGGTCTGTCAGTAACTGTAAGGGTTTTTGGACCGATCGATCGGGCCCTGTGTAGAAATTTTGGCCGATCGATCGGTCCCTGTTCAGAAAATTTTGGCCGATCGATCGGACCGGTGGATTTTGAGATTTTTATTTTTTTTTTCCTTAGTGCTAGGTGGGACCTTGGCTACCCTTTTTGGACTAATTGGACTATGGGTGAGATGTCTTGAGCCGACGCTTCTCACGGTTAGTTTGGTGGCATCGAAGTTCAATCCGTTTCAATCTTGAACGGGATGGAATGACGCGATAACTTCTTTATATCCAAATATAAGTCTTTTGCCTTGGTTATCGCGAATTCCATTCCTTTCGATGACTGAATGGGTTGGTCGATGTTTCCGAATTAATGTCATGCCTAGGATGGACCGTCTATAACCTTGATTTTCCTGGTATGAAATCTAGTTATAGCCATAAGCTCATTTTAAGTTTTGAAAATCGTAAGAGTGCATAAGGAGCCCGGAATGTCTTCAAACTCAAGGAGTACCAAGTTATATCTATAATCGACATACGGGACCCCTATCCACTCAAATAGATCTTTAAATCATCATCTTTCCCGAATTGGTATAGTTCATCATATTTCTCTATTTCCAAGCATTACTTGACATGAATCGTTTTCCCGAAAGCATGATAGTAGTATTGACTTGTCCAGATATGTATTGCCCGACATGAGATGACAGTGTGCCTTGAGCACCCCCGTTTTCCCCGTTTATTTATTGTACTTGATTTACTCATATATGTCTCGATTGGTTTTATCCTATGTGTCGGCATCACTAAGCTTGGATACCTTGTCAGTCTGATCCACTGACTTGGATATCCCTCTCCCGTCCTGCCAGCTGCAGTTTGGATCCCGATGCCCGGTTTATCACCGTGGCCCCGTCCCGATACCCGGTTCGCTACCGTGGTCCCGTTCCCGTATTATTATATTGTATATATGTATACGTTGTTTCTCCTCACCTTGTGTGACTGAGATCAACGTCCCGTGATACTGTTGTCACATTAGTGACAGAGGACTTAGCTTTATGTGATTGCCACCTTGTTATTCCCGATTTCCTTGGTTACCTCTTATGTTTCATCTTGTTTACTTGTTTTATAGCAAATGATTTATCTGTTTTATAAGAGTTCTTGCTTAAACAGATTTATATGCTTTTCAAGGTATTTTTCCCCTATTATATGTTGTTGTATCCTTGCTTTCTCTTGCCAGACCGTCGTGTCTGATTCTTTGCTTTGGTACTCAGGTCCCGTTGCCGGCTTCTTTGAGGAGGAGCCAGAGGAGGCGGTAGGAGAGCCGCAACCTCTAGTTGAGTGGCGTGCTGACGATGTCATGTAGACATCGGGTTGCTACGAGAGACGCACATTTTGGGAGCTATACTTTAACCATTCTTTTGGGTTATTATTTTGTTCATATTGGCCTTTGTTGGCCTCTCTTTTTGGGGATTGTAACTAAATGATAACTTGTCTAACTTTAACAACTTTTGGGAAACATTGCTATATATCATTGCTCATTTTGATACAGTCTTTCATACTCATGTTATTGTTATGATCTTCGTGACTAATGATAGTTGGATTATTTGAATTTGCTACACGCTTCCGCACTCAAAAAGAAATGTCCATTGATGTTTGTGATATCCTCACCGCGGACACCTGTGGGAAATTGAACAATACGTGTGTGTTGTTGGTTCACGACACACACTTAATGTCCCGATCCCGGATTGGTCCGTCCTTCGGGGATTTCCCGGTCCGGGGTCGCGACAGATTGGTGGTTGTAATTTTGCTAGATTTGGTAGAATGGAAATAATACTGCATTCAGGCGCTCTTGGGGTTTATTTGGGTGTCGAGTTGTCTATTTTTTTCTTTTTTCTTTTTTCCCTTTTGTTGATTTACATTAGGAATTAGGATGTTTCTCTACATAAGGATGCTTGGAAGATTTAGATTTTTTTGGCTTTTGTCATTTAATTTTTTTTGTGAGGTTACGAGCCCCATGGGTTATTTCTACTTCAATTCTCCAAATTAAATTGATTGATGTTTGAGTGTACTCTTTTTTTGTTTTTAATTACTTTTCTTCATTTAGATAACAATTATGTTAATTCTTTGCAAGTGATGGTTGATGGTAGTCGGCATGGATCTGTTCCCCTTTTTAATATCTACCAATTAAACATTTTATTGGACTGTATTATATTATTTGTTTTATATTTTTTAGATTTCATGGCATCTTTGGTTGTTTTTACTTAGGACCTGCGGCCTAAGATTTCAGTGAGCTTATCTATGTTGTTGCTTTATTTATATATTTTTATTTCTAATTCATTAGTACAAGGAGTGATATTTCAACTTAGGATGAGGGGTGGATCCCTGGTCCGTACTGTGAGGCTAAGGTGCCTTACGACTGATCTACGAGTGGTTTAACATTTTGCTGCATTTTTTCACAACTATTATTGCGGAGTGTTTCTAGGACACCCCATTTTTACAAATTTGGACTTTTGGAAGACCACCTGCTGTTTTCCCATTGTCATATTACTGGACAGTAGTTTCTATTCATATCCTCTTTTCAGCCATGCTTATTTTCTGAAACCGCTGAATCTCCTTACTATTTTTTAGTAAAGGTTCTAATTATGGCCAAGCGTCTTTGGATGTGCAGTTCACAGGATAAGCATATTCAAGATCGAAATGTTATTTCACAAGTTGTAATTTTTTTTATTGAAATCACTGGATAAGCATATTATGAGTCTTTGACTTTTTTTTATTGAAATCAATGAACTTAACCCTGATTAGAATTTATGTTTTAAAAATTGAATCTTGGCATGTAATTTTTGGTGTTTGTTAAGCAACGACCGTGAACTATTGATATTTTTTTCAATGTGAATTCTTCTGATTAGCTGTTTAGAGGTTTTGTACAATCAGGTTAATCGACAATTTGGATCTGCTTGATATAGAGCCACATGCATGATTAGAGACGTGGGTGATTGTATTCTTTAGGAGAGATGATTTAGCCCTTGCTTTGCATTCCATGTTCTCAATTTTCACTACTTCTGAACGGAAATATGTGCAAATGCTATCAGAGGGTACCTTGAAAAGTATGTTTTGGATGAATTGCGATTCCTTTTGTTTATTACAGTATTTTTATCTGAATCAAGTGTAATTGATGTTAATTTGGTCTTAATTATTGTAATTTTCTTAAAAGTGCATTGTAATTGGGTGGTATTAAGAAGCAAGGAAATGGAATCAGGTAATGAGAATTTTTGAAGAAATAGCTCCTTTTTATGTTTAACAGCATCTCATACAGCCAAAATGCATTAATTAATTAGGAACCTATCTCTCTTTTTCATTCTCATTTTTTCAAATTTTTTAGGATAAAAGAAAAAAAAACTTGGATTGTAAGTTGTAAGGGATGGATTGGAGTGAAGTATGGGGGGATTTGGAAGTTCCCTGTTAGTTGGGTGTTCATGGAGCATATCCATAATTCCTAATATCTATTATTTAATTAAAAAAAATAGACGCATGCCTTGTCAATAGACCCATCTCTCAAATCGAAAGACTAATGCAACTCAAGGTAACCTAGATCCGAAAGCATTTCCTCATCTGGATAAATTTATCTAAAAGAAGTCCTTGGTTTTCGTTAGGACCCAATGGTATCTTAAATCAAATTAACATTGTTATTGGTCAGCATTAAAAATGAGTAGCACCTAATTAACAATGAAAAAAGCTTCCAAGAAGGCTTCTAAATCAGTAGTAATTAAAGAACAGTGCACATTCTGTTTAAACAAATCATAAGGGATTATTTTATTTATTCCTTAAAGAGAATCAACATTATATTTAATCACCATAAAAAAAATACCGGACCGATTTTATTCGCTATTAATAATGACTCTTGACTAGGTCAAACATGGCTAAAGACAATCTTTTCGTAAGAGTGTTTTTTTTTTTTTTTTAATGGTATCTTTTCATAAGAGTTGAATAGTTTGAGTGAAAGAAAGTTCTATAGCATTTAGGGTTTAGGGTTTAAAAAAGGAAGAAGAGAATTATTCTCTATAGTGCAATATCGGTAATCAAACAAACATCTCTAATTAGCATAAAATAACTCCAATATTAGCACTGACCTGACAAAGGAACTGCCTCTTCTCCCTTTCTTCCGAAGACGATGATTTCAACTCTAAGCTTCTCAGTTTTCCCTCCCTTTTTGTACATATATTTTGTTTTTGTTTTTTTTTTTTAATATTTTTTTCTAACCATGGACAAGAAGCGGATTGGATCACACATTCAGGTACCTCTTCCACTTAACCCTTTGTTATTTTCTTTCCTCGCATGTTACATTTTCATATGTACTGCATTGCATGCAAAACATCGAGGACAATTTTCATCTTCAGTTGTAGGGTGGGACAAGCACACCTGTCCTGTGTTAGATAGAATTTTTAGACATTTTTGCTTTCTAGAAAAAAAAATTTGCTTGCTTGGAATTTTTTTTTTTTTTTTTTTGCCAACATTCTTTTGGTTTCAGAGAGAAAGAAAATTTTCACAATTATTTTTATGAACTGGAGATATTGAAAATCTTGGGAACTTTGAAAAAGTAGGCGAAATTAGATTTGGTTTGCCATTTTGTTTATGGAAAGGTTTTTCAAAAAAGTGTTGAATTTTGACCCCTTCACAAAAAACACAGTCGTATATATTTTCAAAAGTTTTAAATGCGAAGCTATAATTTTTCACAAAAAACACAGTCGTATATGTTTTCAAATTTTTTAAATGCGAAGCTATGATTTCATATTGGGGTATGCTCCCCAATATCTATGTAACCGAGTCTAGAAATGAAAATTTCCGGCCTTTTGAAAAACAGTAGTGCGAAAGCCGTCATGGTCGCCTTGAGTGGAAACCTGTTTTTTTGCTAAGTCTAAGTGGACCAGATTATTCGATAGAGAATCGTATATATTTTCAAAAGTTTTAAATGCGAAGCTATTATTTGCTAATTTTTTCGACGATTTGATTAAAAATATGAAGGAACACCAATACTTAGTTTTATTAGTTTCCTGATTCATCTGGGTGGATTTTTCCACATACCAGTGAATCAATTCGGGTACATGAAAAGGACTGCCTATTGTAAGGGACCGTGAACGAAGTTACATAAGATTTGGGTATGCTCCCCAATATCTATGTAACCGAGTCTAGAAATGAAAATTTCCGGCCTTTTGAAAAACAGTAGTGAGAAAGCCGTTATGGTCGCCTTGAGTGGAAACCTTTTTTTTTTGCTAAGTCTAGGTGGACCAGATTATTCGATACAGAATCGTATATATTTTCAAAAGTTTTAAATGCGAAGCTATTATTTGCTAATTTTTTCGACGATTTGATTAAAAATATGAAGGAACACCAATACTTAGTTTTATTAGTTTCCTGATTCATCTGGGTGGATTTTTCCACATACCAGTGAATCAATTCGAGTACATGAAAAGGGCTGCCTATTGTTGGAGACCGTGAACGAAGTTACATAAGATTTGGGTATGCTCCCCAATATCTATGTAACCGAGTCTAGAAATGAAAATTTTTGGCCTTTTGAAAAACAATAGTGCGAAAGCCGTCATGGTCGCCTTGAGTGGATACCTTTTTTTTTTGCTAAGTCTAGGTGGACCAAATTATTCGATAGAGAATCGTATATATTTTCAAAAGTTTTAAATGCGAAGCTATTATTTGCTAATTTTTTGGACGATTTGATTAAAAATATGAAGGAACGTCAATACTTAGTTTTACTAGTTTCCTGGTTCTTCTGGGTGGATTTTTCCACATACCAGTAAATCAATTCGGGCACATGCCTATTGTTGGGGACCGTGAACGAAGTTACATAAGATTTGGGTATGCTCCCCAATATCTATGTAACCGAGTCTAGAAATGAAAATTTCCGGCCTTTTGAAAAACAGTAGTGCGAAAGCCGTCATGGTCGCCTTGAGTGGAAACCTGTTTTTTTGCTAAGTCTAGGTGGACCAGATTATTCGATAGAGAATCGTATATATTTTCAAAAGTTTTAAATACGAAGCTATTATTTGCTAATCTTTTCGACGATTTGATTAAAAATATGAAGGAACACCAATACTTAGTTTTACTAGTTTCCTGATTCATCTGGGTGGATTTTTCCACATACTAGTGAATCAATTCGGGCACATGAAAAGGGCTGCCTATTGTTGGGGACCGTGAACGAAGTTACATAAGATTTGGGTATGCTCCCCAATATCTATGTAACCGAGTCTAGAAATGAAAATTTCCGGCCTTTTGAAAAACAGTAGTACGAAAGCCGTCATGGTTGCCTTGATTGGAAACCTTTTTTTTTTTTGCTACGTCTAGGTGGACTAGATTATTCGATAGAGAATCGTATATATTTTCAAAAGTTTTAAATGCGAAGCTATTATTTGCTAATTTTTTCGACGATTTGATTAAAAATATGAAAGAACACCAATACTTAGTTTTACTAGTTTCCTGATTCATCTGGGTGGATTTTTCCACATACTAGTGAATCAATTCGGGCACATGAAAAGGGCTGCCTATTGTTGGGGACCGTGAACGAAGTTACATAAGATTTGGGTATGCTCCCCAATATCTATGTAACCGAGTCTAAAAATGAAATTTTCCGGCCTTTTGAAAAACAGTAGTGCGAAAGCCGTCATGGTCGCCTTGATTGGAAACCTTTTTTTTTTTTTGCTAAGTCTAGGTGGACCAGATTATTCGATAGAGAATCGTATATATTTTCAAAAGTTTTAAATGCGAAGCTATTATTTGCTAATTTTTTGGATGATTTGATTAAAAATATGAAGGAACACCAATACTTAGTGTTACTGGTTTCTTGATTCATCTGGGTGGATTTTTCCACATACTAGTAAATCAATTCGGGCACATTGAAAAGGGCTGCCTATTGTTGGGGACCGTGAACGAAGTTACATAAGATTTGGGTATGCTCCCCAATATCTATGTAACCGAGTCTAGAAATGAAAATTTCCGGCCTTTTGAAAAACAGTAGTGCGAAAGCCGTCATGGTCGCCTTGAGTGGATACTTGCTTTTTTGCTAAGTCTTTAGGTGGACCAAATTATTCGATAGAGAATCATATATATTTTCACAAGTTTTAAATGCGAAGCTATTATTTGCTAATTTTTTGGACGATTTGATTGAAAATATGAAGGAAAACCAAAACTTAGTTATATTAGTTTCCTGGTTCATTTGGGTGGATTTTTCCATAGACCAGTGAATCAAATCAGGCACATGAAAATGGCTGCCTATTGTTGGGGACCGTGAACAAAGTTACGTATGATTTGGGTATGCTCTCCGATATCTATGTAACCGAGTCTAGAAATGGAAATTTCCGGCCTTTTGAAAAACAGTAGTGCGACAGCCGTCATGGTCGCCTTGAGTGGAAACCTTCTTTTTTGCTAAGTCTCTAGGTGGACCAGATTATTCGATAGAGAGTCATTTCCTCGAGAGCTTTAGCGGAGCATTTAAAACTTATTTTTTTATGTATGCGTACTTTTTTCACCCTACACTATCATATTTGGCATGATTTTTGAAAATTTCTTTCCAAAGATGGGATTGGCGAACCGGGTTTCAAAATTGCCTAGATTCGATTTTGCTAAAGATTTGAATATATCTTATGATTATAAATTTTCTTTCGAAAAATTTCTTTCATTATTTTTGGTTTTAGGCGCTATGAATTTTGTGGGCGCATATTCACTGCGAACCCTCACGATGCACAACTCGTCCACTAGGGGTGACCTAAAGGATTTAAGGGCTTGCTGCCCGCGCTAAATGCAGTCGAGGTGCCAGTGAGTGTGGCCCTTTTTTTTCCTTTTTTGTTTCTGCATTTACTTTTCTTAGATTATGTCAGAATCCTACCCTAGTTTGCATTTCTTTCTTGGGACTAGCAAAATGCTAGTTGGGGGTGTGATAATTTCTTAAAAATGCACATTTTCATCATTAATTTTTAGTAATTAAGGACTTATTCATCAAATCATGCTTGATTTTATTGGAAATTCATTATTTCATGTTTTCATTCATCAAAGTTTGAATTCAAGTCAAAATTCTTTGAAAATCATATTTTTACATGAAATCATGAATCTTTCTATTTTTAGCATGGGAAGTCAGAAATTGAGCATTACTTTTGATTCACACATGAAATGATGAATTTTCTTTTTACACATTAATTCAAGCATTGGTTCTATTGAAAAAACTTCATTGTTCAAGAGCTTTGTCTCATGCCATATTGACATTATTCCATTTAGGAGTAGGTGTGAAGTACTTATTTTTCTATAGTCTCAATCTAATAAATATTTATTTAATTTATTTAATTAATTTTATCGTTCTTTTATGGGATGTAGGGTTATGTACCGACTGTTTTTGTCAATTTCAGTGCAAATGTGGTGGTGGATGGGAGCACTAATAATCTAGGATGGTCGGATAAAATAGGTACATTGTTTAACTATTCCATGCATTCTATCAAATTTTCCCTTTATTAATTTTTTATTTTCTTTTGCTAGAAAAGTTTATTATGTGGGTCTTATTTTTCGGCTCTATGAAACTGATTAGGAGGATTGCAGCATATTTAAGACCTCTAAGCTATTGTGGTGCAGATGTTTTTCTATTGGCACTCTTTCTCATCAGCAAGGCTAGCTATGAAAATGTTGAAAAGATGGTAAGCAATATCTGGTTCATTTTGAAATAC
Organism: Cinnamomum chago; assembly: GCA_038049695.1. Classification (NCBI taxonomy): domain Eukaryota; kingdom Viridiplantae; phylum Streptophyta; class Magnoliopsida; order Laurales; family Lauraceae; genus Cinnamomum; species Cinnamomum chago. Next base: position 90,110,233 of record CP142454.1, on the reverse strand, counting down.
TAGAGTCTTCTACTTGCTTTCTTGACAGTTTATCTTTCCCTCATTGGTGACACATTTTTCTCTTTTCAAGTGGATACGTGAACTAAAACATTATGTGCATGGTGTTCCCATTGCCCTCATTGGGACAAAACTTGGTTGGACTTTTTCTTGCCGAGTTCATTGTATCAACTTGTTATACTCTCTATCGTTATTGTTGTCATGAACTGAATATGAATTTTTTTTTTTTGAAAATGAACTAAATTTGTTATATCTTCAAATCTCCAAGATTATCATTCTTAGGCTTTGCATCTTGTTTACAGCATTTTGTTAAATTCATTTGGTTGCTCTGTTTCATCTTTTGCTAATTCCTGTAGTTCTATTTCCTTATACTTTTTGCTAAGTTGAACTTTCCATTTCATTCAATTTCTTTTCATAAAAATATTACAGCTTGTGTATCTCTTTAAATTGTTTGCTTTATGACTTGTTATACTGATCTTTGCCTCAAATACCTTCTTTGTTTGCTTAAGTTAAATCTTATTCTATCTATGTGAAAGGAAAGGTAGTAGGATTTGTTTCCTTTTATGGTTTTGCCTTATTTTCATTATTTTTTTGTGCTAAAATATGCTCTGGCTCATATAAATACCACTAGTGTGTTGAGAAGTGGGCTCCACCTGAGGGGGAGTATTGTAAAGCATTTAGGTTGCCTATACTTTCGCCTCGAGGTTTTAATAGAATGGTTAGTAAAGGAAATTTAATATGGTATCAGAGCCAACCGGTCGCGAGTTCGAATCTCGGGAGGAACAACTCGGCACTAAAAGAAATGCAAGTTGCCAAAAGTGCACCAACCTAGTTCCACTTGAGTGGGAGTGTTGAGAAGTGGGCTCCACCCAATGGGAAGTATTGAAAAGTATTTATGCCGCATCTACTAACTCCTTTAGGTTTTGATAGGAATGGTTAGCTGAAGAAATTTAATAAAGTGATGCTTAGATTTTCACATGTAATTCAGATGCAGTTAGCAATTTAAAAAAAAATAGGATTGGGTTTTATCGATTATGATGATGATGTAGCTCCCAAAAAACTATAGGAAAACCCGAGTAGCTACAAAATTCATGTAGCTGACCCAAACGTAGTTGGGACAAGGCTTTAACGATGTTGATAATGATGAGATGCTATGGATTAGGCTTGTCCATAAAAGGTTAAAAATATCTCTGTAAGATCATTGGAGGTCTACAAATTGAATGGAGTAGAAGAAGGGGGATATTGGCAAACATTGGGTGAAGTAGTGAAAAAAGACATGGGCATGTGGTGTGACGAAGAAAGGGTGGAGTGGAAGAGAAAAATGCAAGGTGGATGGGATTATTCTTTTATTGGTTTTGTAAATTTTTTATCCAAGAAAAGAGAAGAGTACAGATTTGATCATCAAGACAATGGATTCGATTCTATTTTAAGAATGGAATTAAAAATTATACTAATTTAAATTAAATTTTATTATTGAATGTCACATCTTTATGGGTTGATTTTATGTCATGGTTTAATGTTCTGAGATAGGAAAGAAAACATAGAAATAGGGAATTTGAGAAATAGAATTCACTTCGAGGGGAACTGCCCTCCTTTCTTCACACAGAAGTGAGGTTGAATAGAATAATACTAGCTGCTCTTTTTCTCATTGCATTCAAATACATTTAAAGCATTACAGAAAACTACCTATTCCATCAATCTAATACATAAATGACATGTGCCCTTAACTTCCTAACCAGCTCAATAATTGGACAATGATTTAGTGACTGACATAATAACTACAGTCAACCAGTAGCAATAACTGACCCATACTACAATGTAACTCCCCATGCCAGCATGCATATTCAACATGTGTGCACCACAGAAGAACGTATGCATAATTTTATTTCAAAATATCTCACTGATTTGGCTACACACTTAATATTTGAACTTTGGCTACCGAACTCTTTAGGAAATTCATTTGTATTTTTTCTGATTTTGTGTTATTCATTCCAGTTTGTAAGACACTTATGAGGCACCAAGAAGAGCATTTCAGATACTTGTACAATGAGAAAAGTCACTTTTAGTGACTCTTAAATAGCGGCTGTTTTAACTTTCCGCCGTTAAAAATTCTTATCAACGACGGATATTTTATTCCGTCACAATGTTGAAAAAATTTTAAGGTATCACTGGCGGATTATATTTTCCGCCGTTAAAAGGTCCACACTTTTTATGTCTCTAAACTCTTGAGGCCCGAAAACCCTAACTATGAGCACATTTGAAGCTTGGAGGGTATTCTTCTACTGCTTCTTCAAAAATCTCTCTGCTAGAATCTCTCTCAATGAGGCTTGGAGGGTTTGCTTCTTTTTGCTTCTCGAATGCTCGATCTCTTCATTTGTTCTAATCGGCTGTGAAATCGCACAAGAAGAAGCTCCAAATTTGATCATGTCTTTCCACGAGAAGAAGCTCATCATCTCTGCTATTTCTCTTTGTGCATGTTCTTCCGATCGAATCTGCTGCATGCAGGAATTCTAGATCGGAAGGCTTCAAATTCCGATTTCCAGTTCTGTACTTGTGCAGAAGAACGGATTTTGGTGTTGTGTTGAAGTAGCCCTGATACCTTCTCTCTCTTCTTTTTTTTCATGATTTTGTGTAGAGAAATAGTGATTTGCTTAAAAGTTGTAGGCCTGCAGCGTTTGTTTCAGCAAATCTATTGAGAAAGGTGTTTTCGAACAATTTGAGGAGAGAAAGAGCAAGGAAGAGTAGGAAATCTGCTGAGAAAATAGGGTTTTAGCTTCGAAGTTGATCCATGGAGGAAATCTGAGAAAGGGGTTTGGATTTTTGGGTATATGTTTTGGATCTCGTTTTAGTAAATCCATGCCTTTCATCAATTGATGCGCTCATTGTTAGGGATTTTGTAATTTGTAATTTGATGGATGCATTTGCACTTTAGCATCATTTGATTTACACACACTTGCATCGTTTTAGAAAACCTTGAAATCTGGTTTTATACATGCATAGCTTTTAAGTTTTGGAAAAGTATTTGTTTTATGCATGTTTTGGTTCTAAACTTGGATGCATTGGTTTTAGAATACAAACTCTTTTGAAAACCTATTTCCTTGTGCATTATATTTGGAAAATCATCTTGAGAATTTAGGTTTGAGCTTTGCATACTTTCATCACTTTCAGAATCATTTTTGTATGCATTTTCATTTGAAAAGAGTTTTATCCAATCAAGCTAGCCTTTGGTTTTAAACTTTTGAATCATCTTAGGCTTTGTGTGTTCATGTTTTTAAACATCTTAGAATGTCTTAAAACATGTATTCTAGCTTGGTTTAGTGGCCCAAAAGTCCCTCAAAGAAAAACCTTCAAATATGCAAAAGTTGCATTTTTTGTAAAAGGGAGGGTGTCCCGGCAGTGTCGCCGGTCGACCGAGATACAGGTCTCGGTCGACCGAGACAACTGGAAGTCATTTTTCCAGAACCTGAACTGTAACATGCCAACAGTCAGAAATATGACCGTTGTGCTTTCTCGGTCGACCGAGACCCCTTTGCCGGTCGACCGAGGACTAGCCGTTGGACACTTTTTGGCTATAAAATCCTTTCTTTTCCAACCTTTTTCAAGGCTTGATACATGAACCTTTGAGACCATTTTGGAGCCATTGAAAGGGGATGAAGTTGGAAAGGCTAGAAGGTCATTAGGAGAGCTAAAGCTTGGATCAATGAGTTAAACCACCAAGTAAGCTCTACCTTTGTTAATCATGGTTTTCATGTTTTGTTTAAGCTATTGGTAAATGGTTTTGTACATGATAACTATGATGTGTTGAATCCATTCTTCTCCTAATCTTTGATCTAATTAAGATTGGATTCTTCACTTTGGTTTCAATCCAAGTTGTTTTTAAACCTTACTTAATCATGCTTAGCCAAAGTCTTTGATTTCCTTTAATGCATGATTCTTTGTCTTGGTTGAAACCTAATTTGTTGTTTTCTTTCATTTGAACTTTAGTTAAATCTATTTGTTTTTGAAAACAACATTGCACATGCATCACATGTTCTAAGTTAGTCATTTTCATACAACTTGTGATTCTTTGATTTTCATATCATTAACAAGTATTAAACATACATGTGATTTGCATTAAACTTCAATCAAGTCTTTTATATGTCTTAAACTTTGAAATGCTTTGAGCATACATTTGAATAAGCCTTCTTTTTTAAACTTGATTGAAGTCATCACACACACACATCATGAGCATACACTTTTGCATTCATAGAGTGTTTGTGTGAGTTTGTTTTAAACTTTCATATTAGCCTATTCAAGAGGCAATTTCATTGAGCTTTAAATTGTATCTCTTAGAGTGATCTTTTGTGAAGACACTTTCTTAGAGAAATCTTCATTGTGTAAGGTTATTGCTTAGCCTAAGAAAAGCATTGTGTAAGGTTATTGCTTAGCCTAAGAAAAGCATCTTGTAAAGGTTATTGCTAAGCCTATAAAAGCACATTGAGAGGTTGTTGTTTAGCCTAGAAAAACAACATTGTAAGGGTTATTGCTTAGCCTAGTAAAAAGCATAAATAGTGGAAATCCGGTGGGGTGATTGGATCACAAGCCGGTAGTGGACGTAGGCATTGAGGCCGAACCACTATAAATCTTGGTGTTGTGGTGCTTGCTATTGTGGTGATTGTTTATTTGAGCTTCCGCATATTGTATGGTTAATCATTGTAAGACCCCGACCCGAGTGAACCCGATTAGTGCTAATTAAGTTGCGTGTTAGTGCTAAGCTTGATTAGTGTTTTTGGTCTAGTTGGGTTTGGAATAGCCTTGATTCTAGTTTTGGGCCTTTTGGAGTGATTGATAGCTTGTGGGGCCCTTTGGGGGTTCCCTTTTCGGCTTTGCTTTTTCTTGTGAAATTTTCCCGACGTGTTTTAAATTGTGTTTTTGGCCCGTTGCATTCATCTTGTGGATTCTTACAACTTTGATGTTGATCCCGTGTCCATTCGAGGCCCCGAAACCCGATTTCATAGCCTTGAGGGTAAAACAGTCATTTCACACCAAATCTGTACCCAAAACTTAATATTCTCGAAACCCGCAAAACATACACTTTTTGGAAACTAGATATTTCGAAGAACATTTCTTCCTCCTTCGTCGAATTCATCCGAGGACCCGAGAGAGATGATTTCAACCACCCAAGTCCATTAAGTTGTGGGACCCAAACTCCTTTGTTAACAAGAGGAACCCTTCCCTTCTTCCTCCATTTTCATGTTCCAGCACACTTGAGTCTAGGGTTTTGCTAGCAAGTTTCTCTTCTTCTTCTTGCTTCTTCATCTCTAATCCTCACCAATATCGCACCAAACTCAAAATGGAGATTGCCAATCTCTTCCCCATCTCACAAGCTTCATCTTGATACCATTTTTGGAGGAACCCATCAATCTTGAGATCTTCCTTGAACTAGTTCTTCTCATTCGAAGGTCATCCAAGTAAGTGATCCCTCTCATCTTCTAGACTTTTAATCTTCTAGCCTTAGGGAAGCTACATTTGCATTATTGGAAGTTCTTTCAATTTCATTCTTGGTGTAACCCATTTTAGGGTTTTATTTGGGGATTTTGCCTTGTAGCTTAGGCCATTTTCTTGGAGGACTTGATAGAGCTTAATATCATTAATTGAAGACTTGAGGCAAGTGAATGTGTGGATGTTTTTAAGTTTGAAATGGTTTGGTGATGCATTTATGGTTTTCATGTTTTCATTGATTATTTTCATTGATTTTTCTATGGTTGAAATAAATGATCTTTACACATCTTGATAGCTTCATTTAATGTCTTGTAATCATGTGTTTAAGTCACCTTGTTCATAGTTATTGTGGTTGTTGAGGTGTTGGAAGGAAAGGAAACAAAAAAAGGAGAAAAATCAAGCTCCCGGGCATGCTTCACGCCCAGTGCCGATCGATCGGACCTACAGGCCGATCGATCAGTCTGACTTTTAACAGTAAGGCTTTTTGGACCGATCGATCGGACCCTGTGTATTTCTGGTACAGAAATTTTGAGTTTTGAGATTTATTTTTTTTGTGGACCTTGGCTACCCCCCTTGGACTCACTTGACCATATGTGAGAGCGTCTTGAGCCGATGCTCTTCACGGTTGGTCCGGAATGCATCGAAGTTCAATCGATTCAATCTTGAACGGGATGGAACGACACGATATCCTCTTCATACCTAAATGCAAAGTTATTTCCTTGGGTATCGCGAATTCTATTCCTTTCGGTGACTGAGTAGATTGCTCGATGGTTCCGGGTTGACATCCTACTTAGGATGGACCGTTTATAGTCTTGTTTTCCTATCATAATATCTAGTTATAACCATAAGCTCAATTTAAGTTTTAAAAGTCGTAAAAGTGCATAAGGAGCCCGGAATGTCTTCAAACTCAAGGAGTACCAAGTAATGTCTATAATTGACATACGGGACCCCTATTCACTTAAATAGATCTTGAAATCGATATTTCCCGGAATTGTAATAGTTCATTTTATTTCTTCATTTCCAAGATTTCTTTACATGGCTTGTCTTTCTCGAAAGCATTGTCGTACACTTGAAATGGTTACTTGACCGAAGTGCATTGCACCACTTGATATGTCAGTGTGCCCTTGAGCACCCCCGTCTTGCCCGTTTGATTATATACTTGTACTTGATTTACTTGCATTGTCTCGATTGTATTTGACCTATGAGTCGGCACCACTAAGCTTGGATAACCTCGTTGGTTTGATCCACCGACTTGGAGATCCCCCTCTTGTCCCGCCAGCTGCAATTTGGATCCGGCTACCCGGTCATTACCGTGGTCTTGTCCCGATACCGCAGATTGCTACTGTGGTCCCCGATGCCCGGCTCGCTACCGTGGTCATGTATAGTATTGTATATGCATATGTATTTATATGAGATCCCCTGTTTCTCCTCACCTCGAGTGACTGAGACCAGGGCCTAGTTATTACTCTATTACCTTAGTGATAGAGGACTTAGCTTCGTGTGGTCGCCATCTTGCTTGTTCCTGATTCCTTGGATACCCTATGAGTTTTATCTTGTTTACATGTTTTTCTAACAAATGATTTATCTATTTTATGAGAGTTCTTGCTTTAACAGATTTTCTTGCTTTTCGAGATATTTCATCTATTGCATGTGGTTGTATCTTCTCACTCTCTTGCCAGACCGTCGTGTCTGATCCTTCGCTTTGGTACTCAGGTCCCGTTGCCGGTTTCCTTGAGGAGGAGCCGGAGGAGGCGGTAGGTGAGCTGCAGCCTCTAGTTGAGTGGCGTGCTGACGATGTCATGTAGACATCGGGTTGCCAAGAGGCGTAACATTTTGGGAAGGACTTGTTAACTATTCTTTGGGTTATTATTTTGTAATATTGGCCTTTGTTGGCCTCTAATTTTGGGGAATGTAACTAAATGATATTTTGTCTAACTTTAGCAACTATTGGGAAACATGCTATAGATCATTGCTCTTTCTGATACAGTTTTGATATTCGATGTTAATGCTTGCATGACTAGAGATAGTCTTACTATTTGATTTGCTACACGCTTCCGCACTAAAAAGAAATATTCATGCAAGGTTTTGATATCCTCACCGCGGACACCTGTGGGAAATTAAATAAGTTGTATTTTGAGGATGTAGGTAATCCTCATCACCAATTATCATTACACATTAATGTCCCGATCCCGGATTGGGATTCCCGGTTCGGGGTCGTGACAATCATCACTTGTGACTAGTTGTTTTAAAGAAGTTAAAATTAGTCTTAATTGGTCATATTTGTAGCACACCCTATTCACCCCCCCCCCCCCCCCCTCTAGGGTTAGGATCCCAAGGACTTTCACTCATATCTTCCATTTTTTTATGTATCATCTATGTAGAACTACTGAATTTATGTTTTGGATCTTGTTTTAGTAAATTTAGGCCTTTCACCAATTGATGCCCTCATTTCTTCCATTTTTCTGAATATTTGAAGGACTTTGATCTGATCAGTAAGGATCGGTGAAGACTATTGTATTCTTGGAAATCAGTTGGATCTAAATTGTAAATTTGGGCATTTGTGTTTTTGGCTCATGTATCACTGTGCTGGTATTTTGAGATTCATTGATAGAACTGTGACTTAGAAGTGTGGTTGCTACTTTCTATAAAATGCATGCTTCTGATAGATACTTGAATAGCTATGCATTTTGGTGGTGGCTCCCTTCTAATATGCATGCTGAGATGCTGTTATTGCTTCAGCTGGATGAAGATTTAAGCTCCCCTGCACCACCCTCAACAATTTGCGGATGACCACATAAACAATTGCATAAACAAGACCACCCCAGCTGGATGACAATCTGATTTTCCTATTTTTATTCTTTTATTGATAATGTAAGAGTGATGACTTTATGACACTGTACTAAAAAAGAATACTAGTTCATTTTCTCATAGATTTAGCAAAGGTTGTCTCTTTTCCTCTTTTTCAACCTTCACTCTTCAAATTCACTTGATAGTCTCCCTCTCCCACAAATCACATGGAATATGTTAAAGTGCATTGGTGTGTAATTGTGTGAATTTTTTTACAGTTTGACTTGGCTAAAATTACAACTTTGTTAAATGCAGTTTTAAGATGGCAAATATGAAGCAAAATAGACTTTTACCTCAAATCCTGCAGTGTCATACAATCTTCGTTTCTCTGCATCAGCTAAAGCACCGTATGAATATGCAGCCTCTTTGAAAAGTTCCGAAGCTTCAGGATTGTTGGAATTTTTGTCAGGGTGATACCTGTTCATGATTTGTGAGAGAGATTATATTCATATTCAACATGAATATACCGTTCATGTGAAGCAAAGAAAATCACAATTCACAAGCAGGAAAAAGGAAACAAACATATCTAACTACAAACTCTGTTTGTACTTGGAGCTCAAAGGCCACCACATGCAATCAAATACCAGCTTCAGTGCTTCAGTGCAATCAAATACCACTTCTAAGCTTAAAAATTAATTTTATTTGGATGTAATTCCCTTTAAAGTTTATACTAATATTACTTATTTCATCCTAATAGGTTTTCGGTGCTCCTCCCGATATCCAGCGTGATGTTTGACGTGGGTGGTCCAGAAAAAAAGTCTTTGCCCCACTTTTATAGTATGTATATATTTCTGTTTCCTAACATATTCATTGGAAACCTCAGCCATAATAACTGCAATTTAGTAACCAAGACCCATCCTCTACTAGTTAATAGACATAAGCAAGAAGAACCCTTCAATAAGGGACCATGGTTTTATATGAACAATGAATTCCAACCCTTAATTGCTGTAAGGCTAATCTGGTACACGTCATGCGTCAGCAGTAGCTTTTAGCCCTAATGCCATTGCAGGTGGACTTTCTATTGATGCAAAATGCAATGAACTATAGATAGGAAAATCATAGCTCAAAATCTTGAATGGTTTAATGTCATGCATATTGGTTTTCGTTTCGTGTGTACAGGTTATATATGGGTTTTGGATAAATGATATGAATGCGTTCTCAGCTTACCAAACAATTGATTCACTAGTTCAAGGGTTAAAGGTAGTTATTTTAAAGTCAGCTTTTTGTTTGCTTATTGAAATCTAAATCCTAGGAACTGTAGTGTTCAATCTAGAATTCATTGCACTTACAAATGAACTGTAGTGCTGCTGCTTGTACCTTACCGCCCAACTGTTTCTTGTAAACATGGTTAGTTGTTGTGACTTGTGAGTTGTGATGCCCACACAGCAACTACTGGTGCAGGTTGTATGATCTGCATTGAAATTGTTAGCACGCATGCCATCTGTTGATGTTTTTCTTTGCTATCAGTGTATAATCTAGCCAGATTTGGTCTTAGGAATTAATAAAAAAAGAAATTAAAAAGATGCTTTCATGTTTCATGTTCTGCATTGCTCATTAGTTCAACCACTGATCTTCCACACTCTTGAAACATGGTTTCTCAATCTATATAGCCTCTTAGATCTCATGAGATTTAGTAGAGTCTCTTTGATGCTCTTTTTTGATAGCAGGTAATTGATAGGATAACTACATGTAGGTGTCTACTTCTATAATTTGGAGATACTTGTTTACTGTTTTTTTGCCATGTAATTCAGTTCTTCCTTGATGGGACATATGTTGAGACCTGTGTGCACCTTTTTATCTCCACGTCCAGCTAGTAGTAGAAGCAGTAGTAGTAGCGGTAGGATCAGCAGCTGTAGTGAATGATAGTAGTTAGCTTTTAAGCAATCATTGAGGAAGTGAATACCCCTTTTAACATGAAATAGACATGAATTCTCACGTATGCCAAGCAATGAGTTTTCCCAACCTGGGCTACTCTCTTTCTATTCTAACGTGCAACAGGAGGAACTTTTCTTTTCTAAAGGATGAAGAATGCTATGTTCATGAGTCAGTCTAACTTCATCCTTCACATGTTAATTTGCAATGGTCAATTGTGTTTTTTTGTGTGTGAAAGAGGGAAATAAATTGGAGCCCTCTAATTTAGAGATATCAGATCTTCCTACTGTCAGTACAAAATTGCCCTCTTTATATTGGAAGCTCAATCTCTACAAGCCAAGTCAGTCTTTAAACTTCACTGTCTTTCATAGTAGATCTCATTACTGACCATACTACCTCCAATGATGCATTTTTTTTCCTTTTCCTCCCTATCAATTTCTGATAACAAGGATAGTTTCCACACTCTTGAAACATGGTTTTCAATTTTGCTGGAGATGCCAAATGTAACTTTGGTTACTGCAGGATTTTGGATGATTATGGAGTGGTAGCTGCAAATTGCTTCAAGATAGTTTGGGTTATTGTGGAGCATCCAGTAGTTTGGTTTATGCAGGATTTTGGATGACTATGGAGTGGTAACTTTGGTTATTCATCATTTTGTATAGCATATAGACATGTGATATACTAGACAAGTGAGGGATTTCATTGCTATCTTTGCACATCAGGTGAACTAAAGTTTGGTGGCAACAAGAAGATCAGGTTTCTTGTGACCATGAATTCATTCTTATGTAGATTCATATATCATGAAACAGAAGAGTGCTTGGAGAAAGCCATTTCTGTTTACAATAATGTTTAGGAAAATTGGAAAGAGCACAAGGTTTGAAGATTATGAATGACTCTCTGTAACAGCCAGTGTATACATGGTGCTCTATTTTGCATACAGATTACATAATGAAGATTTCCATATCTGGCCCCAGCATCTAGATTCAGCCTGAAATGCACTCAAATTGGGAACTTACAATACAGGTAGGACTTATGTCAGATCAGCTCACCCCCACAATGCATGGTGTTATTTTTTTTATTTAGGATCAAGAAAATCAGTTCATGGTCTTATTTCTTCTTTGCAAGTCAAAAATTACATCGATCAACTTCCAGAGTAAGATGAAGGGAAATAAGAAAAACTTTCTTCTTTATGATGTTCTACTTTCTCCAAATGATGTTAGGTGCTGCACCCTAATTGACCTTTTTGTCTGCATGTTAAAAAGGGTTTTGAATAGGAGCTGAGTTATGAGGTCTCTCGCCATCATCTGAAGTGAATTCTGCGAATTAAAGTCACTACCTAAATCTGTGATCAAAGATGTGTGTGAACTCTTGGGTGAAAATTTCTCTCAAACATGAATCCGAAGGGTGAAGGATATAAGATGCAAATGTATATGGGCATCTGGCTCCAAAGTACTATGACCTGGCCCATTTGCAATCATGTAAGGCCAAGCCAAGTTCTCGAACTATGATTATTGTCCATTTATCCTCTATGCTACTTTTGGGCCATTGCAAGCTCAATCGAGAGCCCACCCGACAAATGGCCACCATGACACTAATTTAATGGTACCATTCCTTGTACTTACAGTGCAGCCTATTGAAAGATAGTTTGTTGACAAAGGCATATATTTGCTTACTTCATTTCACTGCATTAAATTGGTGCAGGCCTGTGATTGTTTCTGAAGTCTGAACATAATGCATGCAGAGAGTGTTGTCAACATTTTTAGGCCCAAATACCACATCTGAAGTCTTCCCCACTTGTTGACATCAAGGGGGTGAAGAAATGAGGGATGAATCAATTTAGCCAGACTACCCTTCAATACACATCAAACAAGAGTACTGTTAAGAAACATTGAGAGTGGCTTCATGATATCCGGTAACACTACTACTACAAATGCTAATCCTATTTGTAAGCCCTCACAACCAAGCAAGCAAACTTTTAACATTGTTTGTCCCCCCATGTTCTACCATAGACTCTTCCCAAAGAGGAAGCTTCATGTGGCAGTCAGCCTCAGTGCCTTGCACCGGTTGTCTCAGGTGCCATGAAATTCTCTCTCTCTCTCTCTCTCTCTCTCTCTCTCTCTCTCTCTCTCTCTCTCTCTCTCTCTCTCTCTCGTGTATGTGTGTGTTTTTGTGTTAATCCTATTACGAAGTTTAGAAAGCAACAAACACTAGTATAGGTGAGATTTCTTCCAGGTTTTGTTTGTGGGGTTGGAAAGAGAGTTTGTGAAATACAATTTAGTTAGATGGGTTTCCATCAATTTTTCTTTGTTGGGTGGGAACGGAATAGGAACTTCAATAACAAAAAACCCAAACTGGGTCACTTTCTCACTCTAAATTACACCATGTTAGGTGGGTTCTTCTCTAGATTTTATTCAGCTGGGTTCTCTTCATTTTGAGTAATAAGCCTGAAAATTGGTAACAAACACCGCACTCTCTCTCTCTCTCACTATTAGATTATTGGATTCCAAGGGAGCAAGAGACATGAATTTTGTTTGGTACAGTATTTGATGAAAAGGCCCACCACATCTTCCGTCACCAATCTCACTGTTGGTCAGAGCCTTGGAGAAATTCACCAACAGTGCACCACACTACCAAGAAGTAGTAGTCATGAACATTGAGCAACGGTGAAGCCTAGAGAACCATGCCAGATGCACATGGAAATAATATGGTGCAGAAGCCAGCAGGAATGGAGAAGAGGTAGACAAGCATCAACCTTCTTTATTTTTTTTCTTCTTTTGATTCTTTTTGGTTGGGGGTGTCAATGACTCAATTGGATGGGACTGGGCTCAGTTTAGGATCACAACTCTTTATTGGCACTAGTCCTAATCCTGAGTTCAACTCTCCTGAGACTTGAGCCCAAAGATGGCTATTGAGTTATGATTGTCATGATCTTAGCTCAAATTGGTGGACTCAGGTTTAAGTTTCGGGTGTGAAGATCCTGGATCCGAAGTTTGGGTCTTAATCGGACTTGGGTGCTTCTTTCTCAAGTGCCTTTGGGCCTCCCATGGCCCTTATCAGGTGGGCTTCGAATCAGGAACCAGGGTCCATATTTTAATTAAACTAGGATTTAGTTAATTTGTACTCTAATAACATTATTCAAATTTTATTGGCACATCACAAGAACTTGTATTTGGTACCCCCACAATGCATGGGTTAAATTAGAGCATTTACGAATATTGTATATAATGGAGGTTCAAATACATTTTTTTGCAAAAAAAAGAAGAGAGGTTTTAGCGGTGGATAAAACAAACCACCGCTAATGTTCCATTTGTGGCGGTTTTTTATCAGCCACTAAACACATCAGTGACGTAGGTCTTTTGCGGCAGAACTTGGGACATAAATTTTCTGTCACTATATCTGCCGCTAAAAGCCAAAATTTCTATGGTGTTGGAATAGATAAAATTGCTTATACAAGTCCAGCAACATCCCCACTCATTGCATAGACCCTTGCATCACAATCTTCTAAAGGAAATTACCTCTTCTATACTCTGATAGTCAATAGCATTCTGAGATGTTTGATTGACGTGAGAGCTTTTGAGGTAACCTTTCATCTGACACATGACAAGATCATGCCAATGTTGCAATTCATTTGTATATAGTATAAATATTTGTCGGTGGTTTGTTGCAGCAATTCTGATTATATTATTTCTTTGAAGGGCATTGGTTCCAAACTTTAGTCTGTTTTGAAGGATGCAAGGTCACTGCTTGACTGTTACTACTCTATTGGAGGCTTGGTTCTCATTAACGTAAGTGCTTAACTAGACCAACGTATTAAATCTTTCATTGTTTTTATTTCCCTACCATTTTTTTTCTCCAGCAAGTAGCAATCTCTTATAGAGCATTTCTTTTCACCTCTTCGAAAGCATTGGCTTTTTAATATCACTTGAGTTTTTTTTTTTTTTTACTTTTTTATTTTCTTTATTGCTCATTGTACATCTGTTCAATCTCATCCTAGGATATTGAGTTCATTCCAAGCATGTGATTGGAGCTTCCAATTTTGATGTGTCTTTAGTCTGAAACCGTTTGCTGCTTGATTTAGGAAATAATATCCCAAGCATGTGACCTGAATCTTATGATTCAGGTGTGAATATTACAATTTTTTTTTATACTTATTCTATTGGAACTTATGATTTAGATGATTCATTTGAGAGAGAATAGTCACAACACAATTGATTGGTCAATATTTTTTGCTATTGTTTTTAATTTTAAAAGGTAATCCTGTTTTTAATTAATCTGCTTAATTTTTTTCTATATTTGGGAGGTTATCTAGTTATACTTCTCAATCTCTTGATTTAATTCTTCAATTTCTTCTTTTTTCCTTAAATTCCTCCCGTGCATCATCACATGAGATTCAGATGTTGCTTCATCTAATTTCTCTATGAAATCGTCTCATGATCTTTCTTTTCTAGTTTACGATATTCATGCTATCATAATTGCTAAATACCAATGAAAAAAAAACAAAAAATGAAACTTTTGAGAGTTATATTAGAATGAGAATGAACTTAAAAAAAATGAAATACAGCGAGTCATAGAAGATTATGCACTCGGAGTTCTTATCTTGTAGATTCTTATTCCTTGTTTTCTTGTGACTTCCCACTTGTACTTTACTTTGTACTAACTTCTGCTTAGAGAGATATATGTTCCCATTTTATTAAGTCCCCAAAACAGGGAAGTTATGTAATGAGAATTACTCCCTCTCCAAGTAATATTGGCATACTTTTTGTAGGGGTTATGAACCCCTAAGAGCTACTTGTATGAAGAGCCACATAACTGGTTTTGTGGAATTGGCTTGAACCTCCACTATGGGCTTGGTTGGGGTCATGATCATGCAACTCCAATCCATCACATCGTTATCCATTAAATTTTGCATCATTGGGCTCTTTTGATATATTTTGGGATTGTCCAATGGAATGAGTTGTTCCACTAATTTTCTGATTTGAATCTCCACTTAGTGTAGAATATTTTGGATTTTATTTGGAATATAGTTTACATTCTTCTTGGCCCTTCATTCTATGTTTTGTTCTAAATTTATTGATATTTTCCTAATATGGATCTTGAATTTCTTTGATCGATCAAGTAGATCTAGATAATCAAAGTCTAGATCTATCATATATCCCTGTGGGTTTGAACTATAAGATCCTAAATCAGACTCCACGACTTGAAAAGGCTTCGACATCTAGTAAACATCCCTTCACATTGTCGTCTTCTCTGTCATTTTCTCTTCTTTTGCTTCCATTGCAACTCTTTCACATGAATCACTTGTCTTTGGATAGAGTACATGTAAGAGTTGTGTACCTTATCTACCCAATGTGGTCCAATGGGATGCAATCCAATGTCATACAAGCAAATTGCAAATCAATTGTAACTAACGTTGCCTTTGGTAATCTTGATAAAATGAATGTTCAAAGTTTTAAATCTCTCCATGTGGGATATTGACATTCACAATTTATTTGAGAGCATGATACTCACACCTTTGACCGCCGTCGCCGTCGCAGCCGCTGCCACCACCATCAAGCCATGTTAGGGTTAGCTATATGAATAGATGTAAATCATAATTCCGATCTAAATCATACTTTTAGATTGACGCTTTATTGGGCCCCTTGGATAAAAAAAATTGGGATTGATGGATGCAATGGATTAGTCCACTATTTTTTTTTTATTTCCCTGCGTAATTTGGAATCTTTTAGACCTAATTTGGAGATCCAATCTACAACTATCTTTGCGCTTCATTCAATGTTTTGACCAAAAAAAAAAAATTTATCTTGTCGTACCATGGATGTTGAATTCCTTTGATCTATCAAGTAAATTCTGGTTATTATATGCCAGATCTGCCAAATATCAATATAGGTCTAAATTGTTGGATGCTACAACGACTCCCCCATTCATTTGAGCATTGTCTACCATTACAATAACCAATATGGTCGACATAATTAACTTCCCAAAAAAGAAAGAAACAAGTTGATTGAAGGTTGTTCACTTAAAGTTGTTATCTTGTTGATTTTGGTCCCTTGTTTCTTTCGCGTGAATTGGCCATTTTATTAATTCTCTAATCATTAGAGGTTCCTGTACGATTGAAATTAGTTCGTCTCCAAAGAGTGCAGGGCTTCCCATTAGAGGGTTTTTACCTTTTTGGAGCCCAAAAGTTGTACTTGTAAGACCCGCCACATGATTGATATTGTGGCAGAAGTTTGGGTGTTCAGTATGGGCCTAGTTCGGGTCATGTTCAGTTGGGTCCAATTAATGACATTATTGCACATTTATTTATCTAATTTTGCCCCATTCGATGCAAAATGGGGATTGATGGATGTAATCAAACGATCAACTAATTTTCTTATTTGCATCCTTTATAATTTAGAATCTTTTTGATCTAATACGGAAATCCAATATGCGGCGATGTTGATACTTCATACCATGTTTTGAC
The DNA here is from genome assembly GCA_038049695.1 of Cinnamomum chago. Classification (NCBI taxonomy): domain Eukaryota; kingdom Viridiplantae; phylum Streptophyta; class Magnoliopsida; order Laurales; family Lauraceae; genus Cinnamomum; species Cinnamomum chago. The sequence continues at coordinate 90,093,576 of CP142454.1, read as the reverse complement.
CAAAAGTTATTAATCTTGGCTTAACTTGGATGTTTAAATCCGTTGATCTATCAAGCCAATCCGAGTAATTTTAGGCCAAATCTGTCACATATCCCTATAGGTCTTGTCTATTAGCAGCTTGAAATACTTCCCCCATTGAATTGAGCAATGCCTGCCATTATAATGACAAATATGGTCCACATAATTAACTTCCTGAGAAAAGAAAGAAACAAATTGATCGAAAGTTCTTTACTTGTTGATTTTGGTCCATAGGTTCTTTGCCATGACTTGCCCCTTCTATTAAGTCTCCAATTAGGAGAGGTTTATAAGTACGATTTAAATTACTTCATCTCCAAATAGTATTGGGCATCCCATTAGTGGGGTTGTAGACCTCCAGAATTGTTCCTCGTAAGACCAGCCACGTGGCTGATTTTGTGAACGGACTTTGGACAACCAATATGGGCGTAGTGTGGGTCATGTTGGGGTGGGTCACAAAAATGAAATTGCCTGCATTATTGGGCCCATTTGATAGGAAATGGGGATCAATGGATGGAATCAATTGATCCACTCATTTTCCGATTTAGAGGGTAATCCAATCTACAACGACCTTGGCACTTGATTCCATGTTTTCACCTAAATTTATCTATCCTGCCTCAACATGGATGTTGAATTCTTTTGATATAATTCAAGTGGATCTAGGTAATTAATGACCATGTTTTCCACATATCCTTATAAGGCTGAACTAGTGGCTACTGCAAGGACTCCTCCATTGAATTGAGCAGTGGCTGCTATTATCTTGTTGATTTCGGTCCCTTTATGACTTGCCCGTTCTATTAAGTCTCGAATTATGAGAGGTTCCTATACGATTGAAACTGCTTCCTTTTCAAATTGTATTGGGCATCACATGAGTATGTTTGTGGACCCTCGAAAGGGGGAAACATCCACATGGCTGATTTTGTGAGCGAAGTTTTAGCGTCCAGTATGAGCCTAGTTTGGGTTGTGTTCATGTAGGTCTATTATGGGTTGTTTCATCAAATTACTTCCTCTCTCCTTGTTTGTGCAAGGCTAGCTATGAAAATGTTGCAAAGATGGTAAGCAATTGTTGGTTCATTCTGGAATACTGTACTCTTCTACTTGTTTTTCTTGACAGTTTATCTTTCCCTCATTGGTGATACATTTTTTTCTCTTTTCAAGCGGATACCCGAACTGAAACATTATGTGCATGGTGTTCCCATTGCCCTCGTTGGGACAAAACTTGGTTGGACTTTTCTTGGTGAGTTCAGTTTATCAACTTGTTATCACTCTCTATTGTTATTATTGTCATGGACTGAATATGTTATGGCTTCAAATATCCAAGATTATCATTCGTAGGCTATGCATCTTGTGAGAACCCAACCCCTAATCTCTTGGATTAGTGTTGTTTTATTTGTGGATTAGTTTTTTTAGTGGGATTAGTAATTGTTGGGTTGAGTTTGTGAGCTAGAATGGGTTTTCTTCTAGTTTTGGGCTTTTGAGTGCTTTGGTAGCTTGTGGGGCCCTTTGGGGGTTCCCTTTTCGGCTTTGCATTTTCTTGTGAGATTTTTTCGATTGGTTTCGTATTGTGTTTTTGGCCCGTTGCATTCATCTTGAGGAACCCTACAACTTTCATGTTGATCCCGTATCCATTTAAGAACCCGAAACCCGATTTCTTGGCCTTGAGGGCAAAACAGTCATTGCACACCAAAATCTGTACCCAAAACTCGATATTCTCGAAATCCGTGAAACATATACTTTTTGGAAACTAGATATTTCGACGATCATTTCTTCCTTCTTCGTCGAATCCATCCGAGGTCCCGAATTAGATGATTTCAGCCACCCAAGTTCCTTAAGTTATGGGACCCAAACCTCACTTGTTTATAAGAGGAACCCATCCCCTTCATTGCTCATTTCCTCTCCATTGCTCCAGCACACAACTGAGCCTAGGGTTTACTCTTGTGTTTTCTCTTCTTCTTCTTGCTTCTCCATCTCAAATCCTCACCAATCTTGCACCAAACTCGAAATGGAGACCGTCTTCTTCTTCCTCATCTTGCAAGCTTTCCATTGATACCATTTGTGAAGAGAACCCTCCATCACAAGACTTCTTTTGAGCTTACCTTGTCCATTAGAGGACCTTGCAAGTAAGTGTTCTTCTTCATCTTCTAGATTTGTAATCTTCTAGCCTTAGAGAAGCTCCACCTTGATTATTGGAAGGTTTCCTTGTCATTTCATTGTTTAACCCATTTTAGGGTTTGTTTTGGGGGTTTTTGTAGAGATTGTTGATCTTGAGCTTGAGAGGTGATTAGGAGCTTGGTTTGCTTGATTAGAGTCAAAGGCAAGTGGATGAATGGATGGTTTGAATGTTATTAAGTTTTATGAGAAAATCTTAAGTTTTATTACTTGTTCTTGATCATTGGATACATGTTTACACATATGCTTCTTGTCACATTTCTATTGATTTCGAAATGCATATGAATTGGTTTTTCTCTCTTGTTAAATCTCTTGGAACTCTTGGGAATGTATGCATTTTATTTAGTCAAGTTTGTTCATATGGTTTTATAAGGAATGAGGTTGGATTGGCTATTCATGGTTATGTTATAAGTCACATTGACTTGAATTGATACTCATTTAAAAAGGTGTTTGAATTTAATTGTTCATTGGAGTTTAATGAGGATTTGAAGTGATTTTGGAAGAGAAATGCAAGTGGATGTTTTGATCTTTATAAGCTTTCCATGATTTTTGGTGCTTTTCACTCATGTCTATTTATTACATTGGTTTGAAATAAATGCCCATAATAGAGCTTTGGTAGTGCATTCATGGTAGTGCATTTATGTCTTATAAGTGTATTGGTGAATGTCATTTAATTTCTTCTTGCTTATATCAAATGTACCCTATTGTGAAATGGTTCCCTTCTTTCTTTAATTGCATTGGATTTGATATTGATGGATGAGGTGATGGAATAAACCCATATTGGAGTTGTGGAGAAGTGTAGATAGTTGCATTGGAGGAGCTTTTAGCTCAGTTTTGTGGCAAGGATTAAGTGGAAGTGAGGAGAATGGTTTGAGGAGGAGAAAGGGCTTAAATCTGAACACAGTGGGTGATTCCCGCACCTGGCGGTCAGCCTGCGGTCACCCGGCGGCTAGCCGCCTGGTGACTGGCGGCTAACCGCCAGCTAGCCGAAATGTTACGGTTACTTTTCCAGAGAGCACCCTTCTCCACCTCAAAACTCAGTCAGCTCCACGGTTGGCCAGCGGCTAACCGCCGAACACATCGGCGGCTAACCGCCAGCTAACCGCACTTGGCGGTCAGCTTTCCAGTAAGCTGCATTTCTGCAGCCCAGCCGCGGTCAGCTGTGCGGTCAGCCAGCGGCTAGCCGCCTGCCCCAACGGCGGCTAACCGCCAGCTGACCGCCAGGTAACCGAAATTCCCCAAATTTCGAAAAGCTCCCCGCTCGAACGAACTCTCCGGTTCGTTCAAGCGTTGAGCTTTGTCGATCAAAGGAGATTCACTAAGCATTGTATGAGGCCATTCGAGAAAGAAATCATATCACAAGGATGTCATTCGAAGTTTTGAAAAGTGTAAAAGTGCATAAGGAGCCCGGAATGTCTTCAAACTCAAGGAGTACCAAGTAATTGTTATAATCGACATACGGGACCCCTATCCACTTAAATAGATCTTAAAACCGATATTTTTACCCGAAATTGTTATAGTTCATTGTTTCACCTCTTTTCCCGAGATTTGCATTACATGACTTGTTTTCCCGAAAACATTGGAGTTACTCTAGTAACAGTTACTTGTCCCGAAGTGCATTGCACCACATGATATGCCAGTGTGCCCTTGAGCACCCCCGTCTTGCCCGTTTGATTATGTATTTATACTTGATTTACTTGCATTGTCTCGATTGGATTTGACCTATGAGTCGGCACCACTAAGCTTGGATAACCTTGTTGGTCTGATCCACCGACTTGGAGATCCCCCTCTTGTCCCGCCAGCTGCAGCTTGGATCCCGCTACCCGATTATTACCGTGGTCCCGTCCCGATACCCGGTTATTACCGTGGTCTTGTCCCGATACCGCAGATTGCTACTGTGGTCCCCGATGCCCGGCTCGCTACCGTGGTCATGTATAGTATATGTATATGCATTCATGAGATCCACTGTTTCTCCTCACCTCGAGTGACTGAGATCAGTGCCTAGTATATGTATTTATATGAGATCCCCTGTTTCTCCTCACCTCGAGTGACTGAGATCAGGGCCTAGTTATTGTTCTATCGCTTTAGTGATAGAGGACTTAGCTTCGTGTGGTTGCCATCTTGCCAGTTCCCGATTCCTTGGATACCCGACACGTTTTATATTGCTTACTTGCTTTCCGATAAATGATTCGTTTCCTTTATGAAAGTGTTAATATTCTCCAATGTAAATTCAGTTATTATTATATTGTCTTCTGTTCTTTGTACCCGCACATGTTTTAAATGGATGCCGGTTGGGCGAATACCCATGCTTTTACATATGTTTCAAACGCTCGATGGTTTTACTAGATTTATGTGATTACACATGTTTTAAATGAATACCCGAATTGTTAAATATCCATGCTTTGTTTTAAATGACATTTGGCTTGTGAGATTCCTATGTTTATACCGTTTTAAATGATTACCCGAATTGTCAAATATCCATGCTTTGAAATATGTTTCAAATGACACTTGTTTGCCAGATCCCTACGTTTATACCTGTTTTAAATGATACCCGACTTGTTTAAATATCCATGCTTTGAAATACGTTTAAATGAACACTAGTTTTGTCAGATTTCTTTGGTTACACCGGTTTTAAATGAACACCCGGTTTGTTAAATATCCGTATTTTCACATATGTTTCAAATGGACATTGGTTTTGCTAGACTGCTATGAATACCTGGGTTGTTGTATACTTGTGTTTTTACTTAAGTTTCAAATGAACGTTGTTTTGCCATACCGCTATGTTTATACATGTTTTAGACGAATACCCGATTGTCAAATATCTATGATTATAGATGATGTAAATGAACACATGTTTTATTAAACATTCATGTTTTATCCATGCTTGAAACGAATACAGGTTTTTCCCCGAGATTCCCGACTTTGCACCCGTTTAATTATATGCAGCATTTGATCGAATAGCATGATTTATCTTATGTTTTATTCTTCAGTATATTTGTTATCTTTTCATCCACCTGCCAGACCGTCGTGTCTGACCCATTACTTTTGGTACTCAGGTTCAGATTTCTTCGCCCCGAGTTGAGTGCTTTTGTTGGCTGTAGAGCCATGCTTTGCAGGTTAGTTTGTCGGCTATGTCATGTAGACATTGAGCTTGACATCGGAGCTACGTCACATTTGGGTAGTAGTTTATAGCTTTTTGTTGTATGGCTTTTATTAGCCTTTTCTTGGGATTCTTAATTAATGTACATTGATAATTGTAACTTGAACATATATGGGAATGTAACATCCTGTTACCGTCAGCTCTGTAATTTATTGTGATGGTTACCCCAGTCTGATATGATTCTTGATATAATAGTTATGTGCTAAAGGTTGAGTGCGACGCGGAATCCGATGGCCACGGACTTCGGGTCGCAACGCCACAAATGCTTCCGCAATATTTTCAGAATGTGTTGTCTTCACACACGCGGATCTTGGGAGAAGTAAAATACATTTATGCTTAATCCCCATTTCCCGCCCCCGTGGTTCTGGTTCGGGGGCGTGACACATCTTGCTTGCATCATTTTGTTCAATTCATTTGGTTGCACTGTTTCATCTGTTGCTAATTCCTGTACTTCTATTTCCTTATCCTTCTTGCTGAGTTGAACTTTCATTTCATTCAATTTCTTTTCATAAAAATATTACAGCTTGTGCATCTCTTTGAATTATTTGCTTTGTGACTTGCTAAACTGAGCTTATGCATCTCTCTCTGTCTCTGTTTTTTTTTTAATGTGTTATTAACAATGTTGATAGATTTGGGGCATCATTCTCTCACATAAAGAGGAGCACCAATGTCTGGTCAGATTACCTAACCAAAGGAGGATTTCAATTTTTTTATTTGGCCCTTTTTTCTGTTGATTTGTCTGCCTTTCGTTTGTATTGGTGGTTTGCTTGTTGTGGCCTTTGTGCCTTTTGTGGTCTTTTATTCATGCCAAGTCTTTTTGTGGCCTTCATCTGGCTTTTTGGTTCAGTATAGATCTCTTGTACTTTATAGTTTTTCTCTTGTCAATTTACAGATAGCATTCAAAAAAAAAAATGTTGATGATAAAATGGGTTTTCTTTGGATGTTGACAAGTGCTCAATGTCTCAACCGAAAGGTCGCGGGTTCGAGTCATGTTACCATTAAGAAAAATTGGGTTTTCTTTTCTTTATTGATTTTATTTCTGTAATGTGGGTATTTTGTTGGATTGGATTTTTTTTTTATTACAATCATTTCAATTTGATGTCATGTGTTTTTCAATCTTTTTATGGTCATTGATAGGAAGCTCTATGGAGATTTTAGGAATATCTCCTTTTAATTGTCTACAATAAGTATCTCTTTGTTTTGGTAGTAAAATTCATTTACTTCTCTTTGGATTATGTAGGTGTAGATTTTTAATTTTTTTACTATCTTGTCATTTTTTTAGCATGTTGTTGGTTTTAACAATGATGTGGTGATGGTAAAATGTGTTTTCTTTGGATTTTGACTAGAGCTTTCGTCACAATTTGAAAGTGCTCGATGTTGCAACCAAAGGGTTGTTCGAATCATCTTTCCATTCAAAAGCGATTTCTTTTCTTTTTTTTGGTTTTTTGTTGTTGTAATCTTTGTATTATTTTCAGGCTGGGATTTGCTTATTAGAACCGTTTCAATATAAACTCATGCTTTTTTTCAAGTTAGTTATCACCATTAAAAAAGGATTTTTACTGGTTTTGTTTTTGTAATCTTGGTATTTTTGTCAGATCATGTTTTGCTCATTATAATTGTTTTGATTTTTGATGTCATGGTTTTTTTTTTTTTTTTTCTGGTCTACGATTCTATGAAGATTTTGTTAATTTTCCCTTTTAATTGTCTGCCTTAGTTTTCAATTTTCAAGAGTTTATCGTTGAAAAGAGTTTTCTTTTGTTCTTATTTTGTTTATTTCTGCAATCTGGGCATTTGTTGATTATAATTATTTCCTTTTGATATTATTTTTTATATCTTTTCTTTTCCTTTAGGGCTCGTCTGTTTCCATTAGAATACATAGAAATTGAATACATAGGAATTCATGTTTAGATGAGCCTGTCTTCATATGAATGCATTATTTGTATGCTGTGTGGATTTTATACACTGTTTCAAGGTAGTTACTGTGTAAAATTGCATGCACCAAGTCACTGTTTGGGTAGGGTTATTTTGCCTTAAACCCACTGCTTAGTGCTAGAACTGTGTTCATGTCACTTGATTCACTGCTGGGCGATGATTTGCATGCTGAATTTTATGCGTGTCTGTTTGCTGCATTTCATGCATTTAATTTGCTGCCTGCATGTAAATTTTAACTATGATAATATACTGTTTGAATGTCTTTCCATGCACAATAATTCATGGTTTAGGCGTATATTTCATGCGGACTTGGTATGCATTTTACATAATTGTTGAACTTGTTGTGCACACATTGTTATATGTTTCCATGCACTGTCAAGCATGATTTCATACAGCTTTCCATAGCATCATGCACGCTGCTACTGTTAGATTGAGAGTGTAATGATAAATTTCAATTTGTGACCACTGTTGTTCATGACTGGGGTGCAGGGTGCTCAATTTCATAATCTAATTCACTGTTTGGATGAGATTCCGCTGAGATAGCCATGATCAGCCCATGTTTGGCAATGATCTTGATGCTCCTCATTATGAATTTCATAACTTATCTGTTGATTTGATGTGATCATCATGTTTACATGCAGTATTGGGACAAGGATTTGAGTGCTGAAGTCTTGTGCACTGTTTAGATGAGGAAATTCCATGCCTTGCAGCCACGGTTTGGTTTTCAGAACTCCATTTATTTTTCATGGAATGACCCATGCTTTGGGTGTTGGGGTTGCTACACATTTTCTTCACCCTTTTTATTTTACTTAAATGGCTTAGTCTAGATTGATTCATTTGAATATGACCCAATTTGTTTAGCCATGCCAGGCAAATTCGATCGAGTCTACAAATACCTAAACCATTAAATTCAAGAAAGTTATCTGGTCTAAGAATGAAGGAAGACTCGGTTGACTTAATAGTGCATATTCAAGGGCTAACATAGGCTAGTGATGAAAATAAGTCCCGAAAAACCTAGAGAATCCAACTTGATAGTGCATATTTAAGGGCTAACCTAGGCTAAGGATGAAAGTAAGTCCTTAAAAACCTGGAGGACCTAACTTGATAGTGCATGCACAAGGGCTAACCTAGGCTAAGGATGAAAATAAATCTTGGAAAACCTAGAGGACCCAACTTGATAGTGCATATTCAAGGGCTAACCTAAGATAAGGATGAAAATTAGTCCTGGAAAACCAAGAGGACCCAACCTGAGCCAATAAGGTACGGTGGAAGATTTAGACCGTTTTTAATTTTGGATCTAGGTATTCTTTGTGGCATGAAAACTATTTATGTTGAGCATTTTGATATGCATTGTTACGTCATTCTCCAACAACTTAAGCTTCTAGAGTAAGTGATTGTTAAGATGGAGTCCACTTAGCAGGTTAAGTTTTCAAATCATGGTTTAAAATTCTAGTCGGGAACACTGGCGGCGGCCATATCTGAAGCGAGTCAAGTTTCGGCACAAATAAAATGTTGTGCCATAACAAAATAATTGATTTATATTATAAATCGCACCCATTAACAAATGATGCATTATAACTCACTGATAGGTCTCGGAACATGTCGTTAATATATTTCTACACGAGTTTGCAACCCACCATGCACTGAATGTTTACTTTGTTGTCACAAAAGCGTGGTGATTGCTCTTGTTGTACATGATTTCAAAACCTACCTTTGACTGATTTTTTTTGTTTTACTTTTTTCAAGGTTTTTACATGTAGGTGGTACACAATTTCAAACCCCACCTTTCACTGATTTTTATTTTTAACTTTCTAAGAGATTTTTACATATTGGTGCTAGTGTATTTTTTGCTTTTATTAAAATCTTCCTTAACTCATAGTCACATTCCTAGAGATAAAAAGATAAATTTAAAAAAAAAAAAAAAAGATTTGCCCCTTAAACTTTGAACATTAAAATCTAAGCCTTCAAATTGATATACTACCTTTGTCTTTATACATCTAGGTGGGGGGCTCATTGAAACTAACTTGAGTTAGTGAATATTGTAAGCTTACAGTTATTTATCAACTTTAAAGTTCTTTTTTATCAATTTAACTTTAATCTTTAAGTTAAAAGATTAAGAAAAGAAGATGATTTTGCCTTTTAAAAAGATAATTTTTTTCACTAACTCAATACTAAACATCGCTATATTTGGATTTGGTATTTGCTATAATTAGCTCCTTTTTTATATCTTTACTAGTTTTTTTTATTTGTTAAATTTTTTAAGATTTTTTAAACACTTCTTAGGATTAGTGAGGCCATATCGGCCTAGCACGGTCGGCACGGACTCGTCCCGGTCCCAATTGGTATGAAGACCGGCACTAGAATTTAAAACCATGATTTGAATCCTTGGGTAAAATGCTCTCTAAACTTATATTAGATAAGTTTTATCTTTTTTCAGAACAAATTTTAAATGCATATTTTCCGATGCTGATTATAGGGCTGAATTGCTCCTTTTGATTGTTGTTCTCCCTCAGTAAAGTTAGCGCTGATATTCATTTATGAAATATGGATATGGGATATTTGAGGCATTTGACCCTCCATCTTTCTACTACTTGTAGAAAGACAACCTCAAGTCTGCAAACAAAGCATCAGTGTTAAAGATTTTTGTTGTTGCATGAAGCAATATATGTAAATCCGAGTCTAATTCTATATACCAAATTTAGCTATTGGTCTGGGTCTTGTACCCTTAACTTGGTTCTGGGTCCTCTTTTAGAAATTAGGGTTTGTGTCTTGTGTACTATGGGCACAACTCTAATCTAGCTTGTTGCAACCCCTAACCTAGGCCCAATGTGGAGATCTCAAACTTTCACATGCCTATCTATTGATTGCCAATGAAGTTTGGTCATTGTAGGTATAAGCACCAATCTCTATGTTACCAATGTGATTGGAAAATGTAATGACCAGAGACGTAGCACTTCAGGCCTTGGAAATATCCCATTCACCGGAAGCAGCATAAACTAGGAACAATAGTAGTGGAATACACAGGAATCATTTTAAAGACTGGTAGAAAACTGAATCATCCTAGATGCATATAATGCTGACCTAAATCCTGAGGGGTTTTTTTTTTGGTATCCCAACCAAGGGGGTTGGGACCCAAGTAAAAGCTCGCACACACACACGAAAAATAGCCAACTCAAGTGGGAAAGGAACCCGCACATGCGGGAGAAATGCAAACTCAGAGGAGTATTGATTTGAGACATCCAACAACACTCGCGGTGTTGGGCCAAGGGCCCTGGGTCGTGGCATGGCATGCCACTACCCAAAGTCCTGGCCGTGCCATGTTGGGCCAGGGTCCTTAGGCCGCAGCACTATCCGAAGCACATCTACATGACATCATGTATTAGCATGATTGTCGCGACCCCGGACCGGGAACCCGGGATCGGGACATTAGTGAACAATTTATTTAATTTCCCACAGGTGTCCGCGGTGAGGATATCACAACCTTGCATGAATATTTCTTTTGAGTGCGGAAGCATGTAGCAAATCAAATAGACAACTATCTCTAATCATGCAAGCATTAACATCAAATATCAAAACTGTATCAGAATGAGCAATGATCTACAGCATGTTACCCAAGTAAGTTAAAGTTTATACAAATAACATTTAATTACATTTCCCCAAAAATAGAGGCCAACAAAGGCCAATATACAAAATACCAATTCCAAAGAATGGTTAAACATTTCCCCAAAATGATAAGTCTCTCAGAACCATCAAACGTCTATATGACGTCATCGGCACGCCACTCAACCAACTGCTGCGGTTCTACGACCGCCTCCTCAAGCTCCTCCTCGGGATAACCGACGGCGGGACCTGAGTACCAAAGAGTAGGTCAAACACGACGGTTTGGCAAATGGAGGAAATATAATGACAATAAGGGAATACATGAATTTATCTTCAAAACATGAAAACCTATTTAAATGACAATTTCTCTAAACAAGATAAAGCATTTATTCAAATACAAGGATGCAATGTAAAACATGTAAGGTGACCAAGGAAACGGGAAACAAGCAAGATGGCAACCACACGAAGTTAAGTCCTCTATCACTACAGTGATAGAGCAATAACTAGGCCCTGATCTCAGTCACTCGAGGTGAGGAGAAACAGGGGATCTCATATAAATACATATACATATACAATACTATACATGACCACGGTAGCGAACCGAGCATCGGGGACCACAGTAGCAATCTGCGGCATCGGGACAAGACCACGGTAATGACCGGGTAGCGGGATCCAAACTGCAGCTGGCGGGACAAGAGGGGGATCTCCAAGTCGGTGGATCAGACCAACAGGGTTATCCAAGCTTAGTGGTGCCGACTCATAGGTCAAATACAATCGAGACATATGCAAGCAAATCAAGGATAAGTAAATAATCAAGCGGGCAAGACGGGGGTGCTCAAGGGCACACTATCATATCAAATGGTGCAATGCACTTCGGGTCAAGTAACCATTCCAAGTGTATGACAATGCTTTCGGGAAAACAAGACAAGTAGTGCAAATCTCGGGATCAGTAAAGTACTGTAAGCAACTGACATTTTGGGAAAATATCTATTTGAAATTGATAGGGACCCCGTACGTCGATCACATAACAATTTGGTACTCTTTGAGTTTGGGGACATTCCGGGCTCCTTATACACTTCGATCCTTTCAAAACTATGAATGAAATCCTTGTGATATGGTTTCTTTCTCGGGTGGCCTCATACAATGCCTAGTGAATCTCCTTTGATCGACAAAGCTCAGCGCTTCGTTCGAGCGAGGAGCTTTTCGAAACCTGGGGAATTTCGGTTAGCTGGCGGTTAGCCGCCGCTGGGGCGGGCGGCTAGCCGCTGGCTGACCGCGCAGCTGACCGCGGCTAGGCTGCAGAAATGCAGCTTACTGGAAAGCTGACCGCCAAGTGCGGTTAGATGGAGGTTAGCCGCCGATGTGTTCGGCGGTTAGCCGCTGGCTAATCGTGGAGCTGACCGAGTTTTCAGGTGGAGAAGTGTGCTCTTTGGAAAAGCAACCGTGACTTTTCGGCTAGCTGGCGGTTAGCCGCCAGTCACCAGGCGGCTAGCCGCTGGGTGACCGCCAGGTGCGGGAAACACCCACTGTGTTCAGATTTGAGCCCTTCTCCTCCTCAAAACCATTCTCTCCACTTCCACTTAATCCCTGTAATAATATTGAGCTAAGAGCTCCTCCAATGCCTCTATCTACACTTCTCCCAAAACTCCAATATGGGTTCATTCCATCACCTCATCCATCAACATCAAATCCAATGAAATTAAGGAAAGAAGGAAGCCATTTCACAATAGGGTACCTTTGATATAAGCAATAAGAAATTAAATGACATTCACCAATACACTTTAAAATACATAAATGCACTACCATAAATGCACTACCAAAGCTCTATCATGGGCATTTATTTCAAACTAATGTAATAAATAGGCATGAGTGGAAATTTCCAAAATCATTGAAAGCTTATAAAAATCGAAACATCCACTTGCCTTGTGTCTTCAATTCAAGAAATCAAACTCCTATACTCTTCCAAGCCAAAGGTCCAAGCTATAACAAAATCCCCAAAACAAACCCTAAAATGGGTTACACCAAGAATGAGAATGAAAGAACTTACAATAATGCAAATGTAGCTTCTCAAGGGCTAGAGGAACACTAATCTAGGAGATGGGGAGGATTACTTACTTGGATGACCTTCAAATGAAGAGAGCTAGCTCAAAGAAGATCTCAAGGCTGGGAGATTTCTCCAAAAATGGTATCAAGATGAAGCTTGCAAGATGAGGGCGAGGTTGGTGATCTTCCTCTCTTGATTGATGAACTCTTGGTGTGGATTGGAGATGGAGAAGCAAGAAGAAGAAGAGAAAAGCAAGAAACCCTAGGTTCAGTTGGTTAGTGCTGGAACATGGAGAGTGAGTGGGAAAATGAGAATGGGCTTCCCTTTGTTAACAAATGAGGGGTTGGGTCCCACAACTAAAGGAGTTTGTTTGGCTGAAATCATCTATTTCGGGACGTCGGATGGATTCGACGAAGAAGGAAGAAATGATCGTCGAAATTTCTAGTTTCCAAAAAGTATATGTTTCGCGGGTTTTGAGAATATCAAGTTTTGGGTACAGGTTTGGTGTGCAATGACTGTTTTACCCTCAAGGCTATGAAATCGGGTTTCGGGATCTCAAATGGGAACGGGATCAACATGAAAGTTGTAGAGCTTAACAATACCGATAAAACGAGATTAAAACAATGAATGCGAAATCTCCAATAAACCTCAATCATATGCAATGTCATGAAAAGGAAACCCCCGAAGGGTCCCACTAAGCACCAAGCAATCAAAAATCCCCCAAAACTAATTCGAAAGCTATTCCAAACCCAACTTAGTCAAGATCACTAATCAAGCTTAGTACTAACACGCAACTTAATTAGCACTAATCGGGTTCACTCGGGTCGGGGTCTTACAATGATCACCTAGAATCATCTGTTACATGCTCCCAGCCAGAACACATCTTCTCATTTAATGTCTCCATAACTCCATTGTGGGCCCCACATAAGATAATCCAAATCCTCTAAGATAAATTTTTATCTCCTCCAAAGATATATCCTCAAATAGCAGTTCACATATGGGAATCTGTTCATATCGTTAGTTTTTTTTAGAGGGGGAAGAAGAAGGTATAAAACTGGTATCCTCTAACCAGGAAAAAAAACAATGTAAAAGAAAATTGAAAAAGATCGGTCCATCCCTTGCTTGGCTAACAAATTTGTGAAGCTATTGGTTGCCCTCCCAATATGATGGAAATCCATTTATTTACATATGAAAGAGAAATTGATTTTAACTCCACACAATAGATTTTGACCCTATGCTAATTACTCCATTTATTGTCATTATAGTTGTAGACCCAGCTAATCATGAAGCAAATAATAATATACATTTTGCTTGGCTAACAAATTTGTGAAGCTATTGGTTGCCCTCCCAATATAATGGAAATCCATTTATTTACATATGAAAGAGAAATTGATTTTAACTCCACACAATAGATTTTGACCCTATGCTAATTACTCCATTTATTGTCATTATAGTTGTAGACCCAGCTAATCATGAAGCAAATAATAATATACATTTTGCTCCGTTAACTCACACTTAATGCATTTTCTTTTGGTCTTTATTTAGATTTCAAACAAGCTGCAATTAGATTTAATTCTAATGAATATATTAGAGTCATTAAGAGTAGGTTAAGTTAACAAGCTGGATTATGTGACCTATTTTAAAAATGGGTTGGATACAAATTATAAAATATTAGTTTAGTCATTTTAATGAACTTTAAAGATAATTTTGAATTTCATAAATATATTATTCATTTCATTTATCTTAGTAATTCAAATTTACTTTATTTCAAATACATTTTTAAATCCTTGAGAACAGCTGATGTCTGAATAGTACTTTCCTCCTTCTCAAGTCTCAATCGTCTCCACCCATTCCACCTAAACCACCGGAGGTAATGACCGACTCACCCCTCAGCCTCAGCCTTCCTACTAGTGAGTCCAACCTCTCCATTATTCACAATGACACAAATATGGACATTGATCAAATCCTCATTTCCCGATCTATCCGATCATTCCGAGCGGCTCTTTGTCCACCCCAAACTTCGGGAACTCCGGATTCCCGAGTCCCAGCCTCGAGTATTGGTTATATGCCGCCCTGCCATGACACAACACAACTACATGCGACAGCGCCGTTTGTTCTTCTAGAGGAATCTCTTTTGGAAGAAAATCGTTGTAGCATGCAGAGCGCTCTCATAGGTCAATGTCTGGATCGGCTTATTCTAACCAGGGTGCTAACCCATAGACTTCCAACTCTCTGGCGCATGCAGGGCGGTATAGAGGTGTTGGAACTATCTGGAGGTTTCTTCCTTTTCATCTTCACAGAAATGACAGACCTTTGCGGTGTGCGTGAAGGATCCCCCTGGACGGTAGCTGGTTCCCCCTTGGCCCTGACGGCTTGGTTACCTAACTTCGATCCTCAGCGGGGATACATGGGCACGACACCACTATGGCTTAGACTCCCTGGACTTCCCTTGGATTTCTGGAGTGAACCAAATATGAGACGGATTGTCGTACCTCTGGGCACATTTATCTGAATGGATCTGGTTACACAGAGCAGAGGACGATTGGGGCAAAAGGCTAGTGCGGCAAGAATATTAGTTAACATGGATTTGCAAACTCCATTAATCCGAGAGGTCTTTCTAAAAGTTGGGACGGAATCCAAGATTCAAACAATTGTATATGAAAACCCTCCACCACAATGTCCGGCTTGCAAAAGGCTACAATTGAAGGCCCCTCCCTATTAATTCTGTAATCATGCTCCAACGGGAGATCCACAGCCAATCCCAAATACTGTTGATAAGGGAAAGGCATAGATGAACATTAAGGAGGACACTCCGACTGCAAACAAGGAACTCAATGTTCAAACCACTGAAGGAGTATGGCCGGAAGTGTTTCATCGAAGACGGGGAAGACGCATTTAGAGAGGGCCAGATCACAAGAACCCGAATCACGGAATCCGAACCGGTCCACCAGACATCCTTTAGGGCCCCAATAAAAGTAAATCACCATTTGGCAAGAAGAATCATCCACGTGGAAGCCTGAAAATTTCTCAAAAACGGAAAACTCTACATGCACAAGGCAACACCCAGGCAACAGTCGGTTCACCTTCAGACTTAGATACTCACAATCATTTAGAAGTACAATTAGAACTTTCTTCTCCTCAATCAGAGTGTAACGTCCAGGAACAGCCCAAGGTCATTGCCACTTGTCCAGCAGATTCTCATTCCCTTATCCCTGCCAGCCGCCCACCGCCCTTTACACCCAATGAAAACCAACCCAGAGATCCCACTGCAGCTGTAGCTTCCACTTCCAGGCGCCTCGCCACTCCAAACATATCACCAAGATGTCAGAAACAAAAAGACCTACGCCTCCATGCATGCACATCATACAATCCCATTTCTACAAATACCACCCTTAACTCCCCTCAAATGTCTCCACTCTCATTACCCTCCTCCACTAGGTCAACCAATGCACCCCATTCTGAGAAGACCAAGGCCGATTCGGCCACGTCCGCAGCGTCCGCCAATGGTACCCAACCACCTCCAATAGACACTCATGCAATATTCAGTACAGAACCTAACACCCACTCTACCCCTGGTCCCAACCAACCACAGCTTTCACGCCATGAACGAACCCATCTATCCCCCACTCCTACCCCATCCACCTGTACACATGCTACCACAGAACAACCTCCATCCCCTACCGATCTCGCCCCCACAAATTTATCTGAACTTACCCTACCCACCAATACAAAGTCCTTTCACAACCCATCAGGACCCTCACCCTCCATCAATAACCCCACATCACCAACAGATTCCGTTAGCATTATCCCTAGACCCCTTCTCCAACTGGATATGGCTACCAGCTTGGAAATATCCAATGACAGGGGCAGTTTGGACTCAAATGCACACCTTGACCTCGAACAACATAATACCTCCTCCAATTCATCCACCGTAGGTTCCTTTGGTCCTTGGCTTTTGGATACCATTTGTGGCTAGCCTCCTTCATCGGGGCTTCAATCTCTGCCAACTCGGCCACACTTAGCTAGAAGTGAACATAGAAAATATAGGAAGACAGGCTACGGAACTGACTCCAGCAAGTTCGACCACAGGAAACCACCTTGGCTCTCCCCTCAGAGGCAACACCAATGCAGAGTGGCTCCACCTGTCGAGCACCTTAGACGAAGATATGCTATTGGGAATGGGACTTCTCCAGGACATTGTCCACAACGCCGCCACCTTCCCACCTTGGCCAAATTCAAGGTCACCAAACAGGACCTGGAGCCCAGGCTGAGCACGGGCCATTATTGCTAGTTAGTATTGCGAAAGGCAACACCTTAATTTTATTATATAAAAAAAGAAAAGAAAATTGAAACCTCTAAGGTGGCAAGGCACAAGAAGACACCTAATAGACGACATTCAAATAATCACTTTTCACTGCCTATAATAGCGCTTTTGAGATAACCACTACCTTCACCTCATTAGACTCCATGTAATTCACATGTTAATATTGTGATTACTACTAGTCACTCTATCCACATTGAACTTGAGCACACATAGAGAGGATCCACAATTTGCTCCCCTTAAAAGCTCCACTAAAGAGAGAGTCTATCAAACTCACTCTCACGTGCCCTAAATGAGCATATATGAATAGCATCAATAAGGGGATAAGATTAGAAGAAAAACCATTTGAGATGGTTGGGCATGTCCAGCGTAGGTTGGCAACGATATCAATAAGAAAGTAGACGGGTTAACAACCCACCAAGGAGAAAGGGTATGCCGGAGAGGACCTTGATAAAGGTGGTAAAAATAGATATGAAGAAGTGCAACTTATCTGGGGCTTCGACTGGGGATAAGAATGGAGAAATAAAATTCATGTAGCCGACCCCAATATAGTTCGGACAAGGCTTTGATAATGATTATTATGATTATTGTTGTTATTGTTATTGTACCCCAACCTATTGTTGGATTTAACGCAAAAGGTCCAATGGGCCTATTGAGTGATTTAATTGGGGCAAAACTCTATTAGGGATAGTTCTTTATACATACTCTCTTGGGTTATTCTTTGTAAAAAGAAAAAAGTAAGCAAGCAAGGGGAACACAAAGAGTGTTGTAAGGGGAGAGAGTAGGCTAAGTGTTAGAGGGTTTGAAATCCTTATAACAAATTGCCCAATTTTCTGATAAGTGAAATCGAGCGGAACGCTAATAGCCCGGTGGACGTAAGCAATTGTTGAACCACGTAAATCTCTTGTGTGCTTATGGTTGATTGATCTTGCATTTTTCGCCCTTATTAATTCCACAACAATTGGTATCAGAGCTAGGGTTTTCCCAGCGTAGGGGTCGCGTGCGATTGAAGGTAGAGATCGGCGGGATCGGATCTTGGAGAAGGCTTGATCTTGGTTTATGTGAAGCCAGGTCGAAGCAAGAGAAGACCACTGCCAGTGTAGATTAGAGGATTTTGACTCCGTCTTGTAGTAGGTAAGTGCAAAAACGAAGACAGTCAAATCTAGACAAGGAAATCGGATCAGGAAGGCCTTGGTGTTCTGCCTTGTTATAGAAGACAACCGAAGAAGATACCAACAACGGGATATTCATCGTCGTCGGACACCATCGTTGCCATCGCCTTAGTCACCTGTCGTCGAGGAAGAAGAGAAGAGACGTGGAGGACTCCGGGCTCCTCTTACTGGAGACGAAACCCATCTACAGAAATCAGAGCACTAAGGATCGCCATAGTCTCGTCGTCCACCTCACCGGAGAAGAGCTGGAAATAGGGTTGTCGTACTTCTCTACAGCAAAATCCAAATCTAGGCGAGTCCTCTAATTCTGATTAGGTTCTAGATCAAATAAAAAGAACAGTTCCAGCAGGCCAGTTCCAGTTCGGGTTAGGTCGGTCAGGCTCGACCTGACCCAGTTTGTGCCAAAGAAACCCAGCAGCGAGCAGTGCTTACTTTAGCCCAACGCCAACAGTATAGTCAACAGTTAGAATTGACCAGATTCAATGATCCGAAGCCATCCAGACTCCGATTCGCGCTCCGTTTCTTCTTACTAACTCACGCCGACGAGATCTACAAAGTTAACGGTGCAGATTGGCCTTTTGACGGGCTGAAAAGGGGGTTGATTCCAGACACAAAGGCAAATAAGGTAACTACAGATACAATGGGTAACAAATTTGAAATTCAGGAATTTGATGGCAAAATTAGTTTTGGCTTTTGGCAAAGAAGAATGAAAAATATATTGATTCAACAAGGAATCAAGGTAGCATTGCTAGGCAAAGAAAAGAAATCAACGTACATACTAAACCTCATGCCATCTAAGTTTGTACCTAAGACTCCCCGAGAGTTGTAGTCTGAGCGAAAGCCTAGTTTATAACATTTACACATTTGGGGTGTTCTGACACACGTATTGAAAGTAAAGGCAGATGAGTTGGAATCGAAGTCAGAAGTGTGCACCTTTGTAGAATATCCTAAAGGAACTAAAGTCAGAAGAGAGCAGAAAGTGATTGTTAGTACTAATGCGGTTTTTCTGGAAGAAGATTATATGATTGACCGGAAAACTTTAGAAAATGTTGTCCTTGAAGAAATTCAAGAACAATAAGTTCCAAATCCAGAAAGAACCGAACTCGAGGAAAATTCGCCCTTCCCTGAACCAGTAGTCACACTGGAGCCTCGTCGTAGTGGGAGGATTGTTAGGCCGCCTAAGAAGTTCGCATTACTAAGAGAGTCTACGAGGCAATCCCAGAGGAATAAGAACAAGATCCCTACAACTATGATGAAGTAATGAATTACCAAGATTCGGGACGTTGACAAGAAGCTATGAAAGTTGAGATGACTCCATGTACTCCAATAAGGTCTGGAAACTTGTGGGCTTGCTTGTCGATATTAAACATATTGGGTGCAAGTGGGTCTATAAGAAAAAAAAAAAAAGATGATCGGACGGAAGAGTTGAGACCTTTAATGCCAGGTTTGTTGTGAAATGGTACTTTTTTGCCAGTAGCCAAGCTCAAGTCTATTCAAATTCTCTTATCCATTGTGGCTCATCTCGATTATGAGATTTGGCAAATGGATGTCAAGACGACGTTTCTTAACGACCATCTTGAGGAAGACATCTTTATGATGCAACCCAACGATTTTATAGCTAAGGACGAAGAGCAAAAGATTTGCAAGCTGCAGAAATCTATTTATGAACTGAAGCAGGCGTCTTGGAGTTGGAACATTCGTTTTGACCAGGCAATCAAATCGTTTGGTTTTTGTCAAAATCCGAATGAGTCATGTGTGTACGTGAAAAGTGAAGGATGATTGGTAGTTTTTCTGGTATTATATGTAGATGACATCCTCCTCCTTGGGAGTGATATAGGAATGTTATCAACGGTCAAAGTTTTGTTGACTAAAACTTTTGATATGATGGATTTGAGAGAACATAGCTACAACCTAGGGATTATGCTTTATTGAAATAAAAAAAAATAGGATGATTGGTTTATCCCAAGCTACGTGCATAGATTAGGTACTTGTATGGTTTGCAATGTAAAATTTCAAGAAGGGTATCACACCTTTCGAGCATGGATTGCACCTTTCCAAAGATCAGAGCTCAAGACAACTGAGGAAAAGGAGCAAATGAGTGGTACCATATGCTTCGGCCATTGTTAGCCTCATGTATACTATGCTTTGTACTAGATCGGATATTTGTCACGCAGTAGGCCTAGTCAGCAAATATCAATCAAACTCAGGTCTTGACCATTGGACTGCTATGAAATGTATTTTCAAATACTTGAGAATGATTAGAGATTACATGTTAATTTACTGTAGTGATGAGTTGATTCCAGTTGGATACACAGATTTTGACTTCATGTCAAATAAGGATTCCAGGAAATCCACCTCTGGATATGTGTTTATGCTTGGCAGCGGAGCTATCAGCTGGAGAAGTATTAAATAGGAATGTACCATTGATTCCACCTCAGAGGCTGAATATGTAATAGTTTCTGAAGCAGCTAAGAAAGCATTATGGCTCAAAAGATTTCTTTTGAAACTTGGAGTGGTACATTTGGCGCGACAACCGCTCATAGTTTACTGCGATAGCAGCGGGGTAATAGCACAATCCAAGGAACTAAGAAGCCATAAACGCCAAAAACACGTACAGAGAAAATATTATCTAGTCGGAGAGATTCTGCAGAGAGGTGACATAGCTATTACCAAAATAGCATCTATGGATAAAACCGTAGAGATGGGAAAACCTTTACTATTAAGCCTTTGACAACCAAAGTCTTTAAGTGGCGTGTAGATGGGATGGGCATGAGATGCAACCTTGACTAGAATTGAGTCCAAATGATGGATTGTTAGATAGTATGGTATCAATCCAGTGGATGATGTAAATAAATTGATGAGCTTTTTGTATATACCCCCCCTAAGGTTTATAAGATTTGTAAATAAGCCCCTGAGGCTTTAGTATTTGCAAATAGGCCCCTGCATTTTCATTTTAATACCTTTCGTGTCCCCAAAATCAAGTCTTCCAACCCTTATAGGTTTTTAGAGAAAAATGACACTTTTGTCCATCTCTCTTAACCTTATATGCATAATTCCAAAAGCTTGGACTCAATTTTTTTTATAAAGCATGTAACATTAACAATTGCACTTAGTGGGAGAGAATAACCCTACATAAATTTATTTTTTATCAATACATGGCTCATTTTGTTAAATCCAAATTGATCATGACGACAATCAACACATGTACTTATAACCAGCTATGATTTATCCAATCCATACATCACCCACTATTCGATTGATGAAAGTTTCAAAATGCATAATTATGCTTTATGTATAAGGGGTGTAGAAGAAATATTGGGGGAATGGATAAATGTAAAAGAAATAATAATTTTTAGAAGTTGAAAGGGGGTTGGTGTTGGCTTTATGTAAAAGAATAATTGGGGGAAGGTGCAAATGTAATAAAAAAAGATTAGTTTTTATAATTTTGGGGGGGGGGGGGGGTGATTTTAAACTTTTTCAGATTGGTTGTGGACTTCAATCCCAAGGCCCTTTGTCATGACCCCAAATCCCTAATCTAGATTAAGATGCGATAGGGCTAATGGAGTCGTGACGGCGCACGAAAGACAAGGACTGGTGTAATCCAGATCCGCACACCAATTAAATTCACCTACAAGATTCCGCTATGTGATATTTTGCAGGGTCCTCGATCCACGAGGATCATCATGGCGGAAGCTTGCAAGGCCATTTCAGGAAACATGCATAGAAATTAGAGTATAATGGCATTATCAGACTGGATAGCAGAAAGGAATTCATTCTATCAGTTAGTATTCAGGTCTAACAAAAGATTAAGTTTAATTACATCCCAGAATAAGGCCGTGCAAAAACACTGGCCAATAATTATAATCATCAAAAGATGAAATTCCCCAAAATAACAAAAACCCAAAAGATGATGTTATGAGTTCTGCAGCTTTGGACGCTACTTTATGTCGTTAGCTCCCACTCTCGAATAACTGGCAAATCCTACTGGACCACCGCAAGGTTCAGTTTTGGTGCGTAGACGAGCTCGTTACCTACGGCATCAAGTGTAGATCAGACGGGAGTCTGGTAAGTAGTCAAGATGAAAAGCATATTTTGCAGGTACAAAACATAATATAAATAAATTTGATTAATCAAGAAATTAATGGAAATGAGCTGAGCAAGTTGATGCAAGAAGATATGATTAACAAAATCATAAACATGAATTAAAATCAGACCAATGATTACTTGGCAACCACTTCGCATAATTCTCGAAAGGGGGAGCTTTCGCTTGCCCTAATCGAGCTGACTGAGAGTACCTTGGAACTCACCTAGGAGTTTACGGCAGTCAAGAATCTTTGGCCCTACCACGGGGTACTTTGTGTAGCCCGGGCATGGTAGGTACTTTAGTGACACCGGTCACATACAAGACTCAAACTATAGCGAGCAAGATATATATATATATATAATACATACTAAAAAAATATTTTGGTGGTGTCGACTAAAAATTAAATGTAGAATGCAGGGTTCAATACTTAAATCAGGATTTAATGAGTAATTCGGTTACTCACAAGATACATTTGCAAGTACAGGGGTTATCGGACAATTAGAATGCTGAAAAACATAAACAATGTTGATTCGGCTTTTAAAACAGTAAACCGAATTAAAAGTTGGTTTCAAAACAATATTTTCTAAGTCCGGAAAACGGGCAGTATTTCAGGTAGGAATAACTCGAAAGGGGCAAGGCAATAAATGCGCGTACACAAATTGAGTGGCGAAAAAGCAAGGTAATCCAAGTAACTCGAAAGGGGCAGGACAATAAATGCGCGTACACAAATTGAGAAACCCTTATAGATCCATGTACATCCAAGGGTCAAGCATGGCGAGAATCGCGCGCTAAGACCTTTGGAGTCCCGTGTAGCAAGATGTTAAAAATCAAGTTTACAAGGTGCATGATAAAAAAAAATAGAAAAGTTCGATTGAAATAGTCCTAAACATGTAAGTACGGTGATTTCCAAAATTATACGCTCAAAGGGATGGATATTAGTGTATTTTCGTACACTAGATGCATTTGGAAGGTGGGAATATCCAATCCCTGAGTTCGGGTAAAATTACAAGTCACCGTGCTTCACATGCGTTCACAATTGCTCAAGTTTGATTTTGAATAGAAAATTAACATCGGGCAAGGTCAGGATACGGGTACACCCGAAGTTTTATCATTTTCAATCACTAGGCTCCTAATACCGATGATCCATTCTTGGTACCCAACATTTGTATTTGGAAAAGGGGTTGAAATAACATAATTTTTACCTTGAGACTTTGAATACATTTTAAGAAGAAACAGGGAAATTCTCAGGCTTCATTTGGTCACGAGACAAGCCCTAAAGAATGGGTTCCTCTGGTCCCGGGGTGGGGCCCACCGGTCAATACGCTGTGTATGTACAGCACCTGGACGCTGCACGTTGCAGCCCGGCTTCAGATGATTCAAGATGGGACAGGTGGGGAGTAGCATGGCGGGGGGACAGGGTAATGGCCGCTGGAACTGACTGGCGGGCTGATAGTGACTTGATTCAAAGGGGAAGGAAAAAGGGAAAGGACAAGTGGCTTTGTATGGGGCTGGCCTACTGGCATTGGGTTGTAGCTGCTGATTTGATAATGGGACCGGCTGCTGAATTGATAAGAAGTTCTGGTCGCTGGAAGTGTACAGGTGGCTGGCCGCTGGGATCAGTTGGTAGAAAAGGGTGGCCGCTGGGATGGGGAACTGCTGGGGCATCTGATGCTGCCTTGGTCCAAGGGAACAAGAGGGGAGGACAGGTGGGAGGGGGAAACTGGCCGCTGGGCAGCATCCTGCTGTCTAGCAGCTGGCCGCTGGGCGGCAGCTTGCTGCCTGGCATTTTTCATGGGTTCGGGGCCTCAATGGAGCCTACTTCGGGATTGAGCAAGAGGGGAGAAGTGGGGTCCATATGGGCTGGTTACATGAGGATAAATCCACTTCATTGGGGCCCCAAATTAAAACTTAATAACACTAATAAATTCCATTTCTAAAGCTAACAATTTCTTCAATGTGATTAACAAAAAATAATTTGGAAAAATCCAAAGAGGTAAAATCACTGAAGATGCATGATTTACCTTAACCATTTCTACTAGAACAGGATCAACACCATTATGACGAGCTAGCATCAAAATGACCAAACAAGTATGCTAATTAAATTAAATTAAACACTTGCCTCAAATCAAGAATCAAATGCAACCTAGCCATCACTTCAAGCTCCAAAATCAAAAGTTTTCTCTTCCAAACTATCCACCAAAATCTCTAAAAACAAACCCATTATACTGTCAAAACCCAACCCAAAATAGTACACACCAGTGGTGAAAAAGATGGGTTCTAAACTAAGAGGGAAGAGGGTCTACCTATTTGAAGGTCAAAGAAAGGAAAGGTGACTAATGAAGGGGCTGCCACTGTTGGATCCGCACCAAAATAGATTATGTTGCTTGGCTGGGTTAGACTTGCAAAAGGAGCCTCCACTGTGAAGTTCTTCAAGATGTCATGGAAGGAGAGGAGAGAAGAGGAGAGGAAGAAAAGAGAAGAGAGTGTTTTCTCCTTTGCTATGGCAAGTGGAAATGAGAGTTAAATGAGAGAGTAGTGGTGGTAGGTGGAGCATTTAATATTGTAGGTGAGGCATTTAATGTGGTTGGTACGGTAGTTGGGATATTTTACAAAGCTTAAGTTGTGACTTTGCCACCATTCTAGCTAAACTTGAGATGCGCTAACGAAGATCTTCGGGACCTTGGACGAATCGGGTCAAAGGAGAAAAATTGTAGGTCTAAGGAAGAGTTTTCCAACAAGCTAAGAATCAAAATTTTCTGAGATCAATGACAGAAACTATGATTTTCCAAACTGCGGTAAAAACCTCGAAAAGTGTGCCAAGGTCAAATTGGACTTTCTGGACCTCGGATGAGTTTGGGATGAACATGAAAGTTGTTGGTCAGGTCAAGACCTAACTTTTGAGCTCAAGAAACAATTTTTATAAATTTCCCAAAATACCCCTGAAAAACCTCAGAAACTCCTCGAAACTCTCCAAACTACCCAACTTAGCTCAAACCATAAGAAACTCTCAATTAACCTCTAATCAAGCATCATTAGCCACTAAAGGTAGTTAATTAGAGTTAACCGTAATAATTAAAAAATCGTGTTCTTACACCCCTGTACTTGGGCCACCTCTAGTCACGTGCTTGAGAGAGTTATTAAGAGAAACCATTGAGACTTGAGATAAAATAATGTTATCTTTATGAATATTAATATACTCATTTTTGTTTAATAAATGTAAGGGCAAATGTGTCATTTATATAAAAACCCAACACAAATCTTATGTAATAATTAAAAAATCAGGTTCTTACACCCTTGTATTTGGGTCCACCTCTAGTCACGTGCTTGAGAGAGTTATTAAGAGAAACCATTGAGACTTGAGTTAAAATAATGTTATCTTTGTAAATATTAATATACTCATTTTTGTTTAATAAATGTAAGGGCAAATGTGTCATTTATATAAAAATCCAACACAAATCTTATGGTGGCTGCCCATTCTTGTTAGGAATATTGATTTTGGGGACACGGAATGTATTAAAATGAAAATGCAGGGGCCTATTTGCAAATACTAAAACCTCAAGGGCCTATTTACAAATCCTACAAACCTTGGGGGGTATATACAAAAAGCTCTAAATTGATTTATTCCTTAATTAATTTATATAATCATGCTTTTCTTCATGTGATGGATAGTATTTATTTCATTAGATGAATAGTATCTTATTTTATTTCTTGTTTGCACATAACCAAAACAATATGACATGATGGTTCATGAGGTGAGCCAGAACCCACAAGTATATTAGATGTGATCCATATTTGCGAATGAGATCCACATACGGGAGACATAGATCACAAATCTTTTACTTGAATTGATTCACAATCAATTATGAGATTAGACATCTCATCTGACAAGATTGCATCATTATGATTACTATGAGATAGTATTATTTGTCTCAATCATCAAAGTGTAAGACTATGAATCATTGTGCTGGTACATCATATGTGTTGAAGGACCATGAGTTGCACCTTATTGAAATCTATCTTTAATTTAAGGACTAATCTCATAATTCCCTTGTAATAGGCTATTAATCCCAAGAGATTAATGAACTCAAGTTCTTGCTATACATTTACTTTGAGTCACCAATGAGAGAGGCCAGTTGTAGGTCAACTCTTTGGTGCCTTGGGTACATGGTAGTGGGACTATGGGAACATATAACTATCAAGATGGAATCTATCACCTTATAGATATATCCCCTTGTGCCAATTAATGGATTTATCATTGGTAAGTGCGCACCCATCTCAATTAAGACTTAATTGGATAGTACTGATGAACACTGTGATTTGTTGGGTCACTAGCATAATACGATATGGATCTAATTTTGTTGGACATATTTAATCCAATTGATTCATGGATATAATTGATGGAGGGGCCTACTTGTAGTAATTGGGAAGATTAAGGTCTTATTGTAATTTATTCCTAATATTGGAGTTCGGTTACATTTATTTAGTGAAGTTATTTACAACTAACTGTGGGTCCGGGCTTGCACATTCGATGTGGGCTCTAGATATCACAGTTGAAGTCAGCTTCTAAGGAATCCTTAGTGGTCCCCCCGCTAGCCCTAAAAGGATATTGTTTCTAATCCTATTTGAACTCTTAAAGGAATGAGGAAAAGGATACATGCTTATAATAAAAGTGAGACTTCTAACTATAATAGAATAAGAGGTGCTCACAAGCTATATATAGAGGAGAGGGGCCTAGACGTCCACCATGCTTACATGCCCAAGCTCCTCTCTCTTCTCTCTCATCTTCACTCCTCCGGTTCCCCTCTAGAGAGTCTAGGGTTCTGCTTCTTCTTGGAGACCCCAACATTCTCATTGAGAAGATCTCTGATAAATGGTCATGGCGTGGAATATCAAGAGGTGTTTGGAGATCCTTCTTGTTCTTGTGAAAGAATTTCTCAACAAGCCAAGCGATCAACTTCTCAATTAGAGCACAACCGGGCTCCCAAGGTTAGATCTACATCGTCTTTTTTGTAGATTTTCATTGTTGCTTGTTGTTGCAGTTTTCTATCTTCTAGATAGTGTTTATTCTTATCTTGATATATGATAAAGGGGTTTTTGGATCCTGGATTGGGTTTCTGGCCTTATAGATACTTGATCCCTGCTTCAAATGGGTCAAAAGTTTTGAAAACCTATCCACGATGCCCACCTACTTCCAACAATTGTTATCAGAGCCATACCTCATCTCTCATCGTGTTAGATAAGGTTTTTAGATCTAATATTTGCGTGAGATGCAAGAGGGTAGTGTTAGGTATTTTGTATTTGCAATTTGATGGATGCATTTGCACTTTAGCAATCATTTGATAGTTCACACTTGCATTGTTTTAGAAAACATTGAAATCTGGTTTTATACATGCATAGCTTTTAAGTGTTGGAAAATCTTTTGTTTTATGCATGTTTTGGTTTTAAACTTGGATGCATTAGTTTTGAAACCCAAACTCTTTTGAAAACCAAATTCCTTGTGCATTAGATTTGGAAAATCATCTTGCGAATTTAGGTTTGAGCTTTGCATACATTCAGCACCTTCAGAATCAGTTTTGTATGCAAATTTCATTTGAAAAGAGTTTTTACAATTCAAGCTAGCCTTTGGTTTAAAGTTTCAAATCATTTTAGGCTTTGTGTTTTTCATGTTTTTAAACATCTTAGAATGTCTTAAAACATATTATTTAAGCTTGATTTAGTGGCCCAAAGGTCCCCCAAAGAAATCACTTTGAAATGGCAAAAGTTGCTTTTTTGCAAAAAGGGGTGTCCCGGCAGTGTCGCCGGTCGACCGAGACACAGGTCTCGGTCGACCGAGACAACTGGAGGTAATTTCTGCAGTTTCTGAACTGAAACCTCCAACGGTCAGATTTCTGACCGTTGTGCCTTCCCGGTCGACCGAGACCTCTTTGCCGGTCGACCGAGAACTAGCCGTTGGCAACTTTTTGGCTATAAAGTCCATTCATTTCCAACCTTTTTCAAGGCTTGAACCATGAACCTTTGAGAGCATTTTGGAGCCAAAGAAAGGGGAAGAAGTTGGAAAGGCTAGAGGGCTATTTGGAAATCAAACTCATGAGTTTTTAAAAGGTACATCTTCTAAGTTATTTTGATTTCCATACAATTGAAATTCATGCATGTTCAAATCCTTTGTATTTTCATTTATGCATGATTTCAAGTCCTTAAAGAGTTGATTTGCAAGCTCAATATCTTTCTTGGTAAATTAGATTAGTTTGCAATCACTCTTATCAAATCACATGTTTTCTTAAACTTTATTTTTCATACAACTTGTGATTCTTTGAATTTCATGTCATTAACAAGTTGTTTATTATTCATGTGATTTGCATCAAACTTCAATCAAAACTTTTGTGTGTCTTAAACTTTCAAATGCTTTAAGCATATATTTGATTAAGCTTTCTTTTTAAACTTGATTGAAGTCATCACACACACACATCATGAGCATACACTTTTGCATTCATAGAGTGTTTGTGTGAGTTGTTTTAAACTTTCATATTAGCCTATTCAAGAGGCAATTTATTTGAGCTTAAATTGTAATCTCTTAGAGTGATCTTTTGGAAAGACACTTTCTTAGAGAAATCTATATTTGTAAAGGTTATTGCTTAGCCTTTGAAAAGCATCTTGTAAGGTTATTGCTTAGCCTTTGAAAAGCATCTTGTAAGGTTATTGCTTAGCCTTTGAAAAGCATTTTGTAAAGGTTATTGCTAAGCCTAGAAAAGCACATTGAGAGGTTGTTGTTTAGCCTTGAAAAGCAACATTGTAAGGGTTATTGCTTAGCCTAGTTAAAAGCATAAATAGTGGAAATCCGGTGGGGTGTTGGATGCACAAGCCGGTAGTGGATGTAGGCACGTTGGCCGAACCACTATAAATATTATGTTGTGGTGATTGCTATGTGGTGATTGTTGTGTTTAGCTTCCGCATATTGTATGGTTTATCATCACATGTGACTAGTTTGCTTTAAGAAGTTAAAATTGGTTTAAATTGGTCACAATTGTAGCTCACCCTATTCACCCCCCCTCTAGGGTTAGGATCCTCGTGGACTTTCAGGTAGACCTAGGGCTATGTCAGGATCAGTTATATGTGGATTTGCTTTCTTTTTAAGTAGATCTATGGTTGGAATGTCACAAAAGGATTATTATGTAATGGAAGGATGGTAAGAAGTCATTAGAGGCTGTGTTGGCTTCGAAAGGACACAAAACTGGAAAACCCAACTTTTCTAGTTCGTGAGTCTGATCGACCCGACCCTGTGTCCGGTCGACTGGAGACACACTGACAGCAAGGTTCAAGTTTGTTTTTTGTGGATCCAAGATTCTTTTGGCGGCCTGTTTTTCCACTACATATTGGCAGCCTGGTTTTGTGGTTTGTATAGTTGTATAAGATACTAACCCTGCGGGTTTCTTGTCCTCTCCATATGGACCCACAAAGTCTTTTACTTTCCTTTTTAGTTATTGGTTTATTTGAGGCAATATGTAAAGGGCATAATAGTTTCCTTGGTTTCCCGTGAAAGGGCAAGGCATGATGCTTTCCCTAAAAGCCATTTTATTTCCATTATTTGATTGTCATTAAGCCTCATCGTTGAGACACAAGAATTTATATAATTTTTATTTTTATCAACTTCTTGATGGAGAGGTTTGACCTTTGCCTTAACCCTTTATCTGTTTTAAGGCCAACATTCCTCTCTAATCTGCATCCAATACCAAAATGCAAGAAGACAGAGAGATGTATAGGGAAAGAAAACTTACATTGCCAATGAGTGTGATAAGAGAGGAGGAAGAAGTGGAAGAGAGGATGAGAGTGGTGGAACAGCTCACCGGAAAGGAGATAGTTGACATTGAGGGAGTGAAATGCTCCTTGACGGTGTGAAAAATAGGAAGTGAGGGTGCAATGGAGTTCAAATTTTCAGTGAGAGAGAGGGAACGAGGGTTGTGCACGGAGAAACTAGAAATGGGGTGTTTGGGCAATTTGGAAAGTGTTGCAATCTTGTAACATGTATGGGCCCACCAAGGTCGTGTGATGCTTGGAGTGGGGGTGTTCAACGTGCAACAACTTCTTGCTTTGAAATTCAGATTTGAGAAAATCTTGGGATGCTTTGATGCTTTTCCTTCTTGCTAGATTTGTTTACTAGCAATAGTCCCTTGCTTTTGGAATTCTTCATGGCTTGGAGATCACCTTGCATGGGCCCACTTTCCCTCTTAAAAAAAATCTCAGATCTGAAATTAATTTCATTGCACACATGACATAAGAGTGGGCCCCACTTGGATGTGTGATTCTTGAATGGAAGATCTTGGATGTACATCTCCCCTTTTGAATGGAAGATCTTGGATGTACATCTCCCCTTTGGCATTTTTTCTGCTTCTTTGTTTCCTTCCCTTTCTTCTTTAATTCTTTAATTGATTTATCTCTTCCACGGGTCCCAAGAAATTGATTTTCCTACAAAAATAAAAACATATGTCAAAGAATAATCTATTCATATAAGGAAGGAATGATGCAAAATGCGGGCCTGATTCACACTAAATAAAAGCATAAAATGTCACCATTTTATCAAATTTTCTTCAATTAAATCAATGGAGCAAATAAAATTCATCATTTCATGTGTGAATCAAAAGTTATGAGAAATTTGTGACTTTCAATGCCAAGAAATAGAAAAATTCATTATTTTAAGTGAAAATGCAAATTTTCAATGAATTTTGACTCGAATTCAAACTTTGATGACCACAAACATAGAATCATGATATTTTACTAAAATGGTGCATGATTTGAAGATTAAGTCCTTAATTACTCTAAAATGATGATGAAATTATGCATTTTTAAAGACTTATCAAAGCTCAGGCTATAGACAAGCATGGCCAGCCTGATGATGCAGCGGGCATCAGACTTGGTGAGGATGATGCATAGGACACTAGACCATTTCCTAGGGGTCCAATCGATTTCACCTTATTGGTATAAGTACATCAATAAGCAGCTCATGTTGGCTTTTGTTGAGAGGTGGCAACCCGAGATTAACACATTTCACATGCCCTTTGGTGAGATGACGATCACATTAGGCAACGAGGACACCATTCTTGGTATTCCACTGACCGGTAGATTAGTATCGACAGATCTACTGTCACATGGGCGGCTATTGACATAGTGAGCTCACAGTTAGGCGTCTCACCTGGGGATGCACATGATGAGCTTAGTAGTGCTCGCAGCTCGTCGGTCAAATTAGAGTGGCCGAGGGGCATTTTTGGAGAGGTGACTGATGCGAACCCAGAGGACATTATTAGGTATGCTTCCAGAGCGTACCTGTTGTACATATTGGGCAGCACCCTATTTGCTGACAAGATCAAAACGCGGCTCCCGGTCATTTATCTACAGTTGCTAATGACCTTGGATCGGGTTGATAGATATGCCTGGGGTGCTGCTACATTGGCATACCTGTACAGACAGCTGGGACTTGCCACGCGGGTTTCCGTCAAGAAATAGGTGGTTATTTGAAGCTTCTGGAGGAATGGATATATGAGCATTTTTTTGCAATTCAGACCTACTCCCCACAATGGGTACATGCCTCGTCAGCTCGAGTGCATGTTTGGATACCACAGAGAGAAACAGGAGGAGACATGTCTCTTTTACATGTATGTCGGGAGGCTTTTGACAGGTTGAGACCTCACGAGGTAATATGATAGCCTCTCTTAATGTTAATTGTATTTGTTAAAGAGAATTCTATTTAATGCGTTTATTCTACATTGTACAGGTAGTGTGGGATTCGTATTATCATCATAGGGGTGATCGTCCTTTCCATGAGGTTACTTTCTACACCGGTTGCCTGAAATGCATGGACATTGTCGAGTCATACCATCCCGACAGAGTACTGAGGGAATTCAGTCGGGTACAGACCATTCCTTCTGCACCACTTGCTCCAGTTCGCACCTCTCGTGGGTTCACCGCAAACCAATATCAGATAGCGTACCAATACCTAGACCGAGTGTGGGAGAGCTAACCCAATCATTTACTGTTTCCTTTGAATTGTGGTGAGCTAGTGACTCAGTCATGGGACTGTGCTCCCGGGTACATAGATTGGTATGCACGAGTGTCTAACCCGCTTATCTAGAACCCTAATCGTTTTTCACGCTCGACCCATGCTTGTAGGACTCTCAGGGTGGCTCCACTATATACCCTCAGCTAGTATGGTTAATGGTGTCAATTATCTTATTGAAGTTATATTGAAAAGTCCGGGGACTCGAACCCTAGAGGGGGGGTGAATAGGGTGAGCTTCAACTATGACCAATTTTAACTTCTTTAAAACAAACTAGTCACATGTGATGATTTATCATACAAGATGCGGAAGCTAACAAAAAAACACCACAAAGCAATCACCATCACACAAGTATTTATAGTGGTTCGGCCTCAATGCCTACATCCACTACCGGCTTATGATCCAACACCCCACCGGATTTTCACTATTTATACTTTTCAATAGGCTAAGCAATAACCTTTACAATATGCTTTCCAAGGCTAAGCAATAACCTTTACATTGATGTTTTTCAAGGCTTAACATCAACCTATACATTATGCTTTTATAGGCTAAGCAATAACCTCTTCAACCACATGGTTGGTTATCTCACTAAGTTAGTGTCTATCATACACTTGATGGAGATTCAATTAAGCTCATTACATTGCCTCTTAATTAGGCGGATATGGAAGTGAAAATCTAATACACACACACACTATGAATGCAAAGATGAAAGTACATGAGGTGTGTGTGTGTGTGGTCCTCAATCATTTTGAAAAAGAAAGCTCATAAATGTATGCCTAAGGCTTTTGAAAGTCTTAGCTCAAAAACATTTATGATTGAGGATAGAATTCAATCACATGTTAAAAGTAACAACTTGTTAATGATATCAAAGTTACACAAGTTGTATGAAATTAATTAGCTCTAAACATGTGATGCATAGGGATGTCAATCAAATCAACAATGAAGCTCAAAACATAAAAATAGATTTGATTGAAAATAGGGGACAAATCATATGTAATTATAAATACAACTTGAAAGTGATATACCTATCAAAGTAAGGCAAGTTGTGAAACTTTAAAACAATAATACACATATAATTTGTAAAGATGTTGAATCCAAAACATAAGATACATTTGAAAGAGATTTTCTTATGATGGAAAAACAACAACCAAAGATTGAACCAAGTATATGAATCATGTTACATATTTCATTAACATGATCTACTTAGATTTACCAAAGATAAAGTACTACTTGGATTGAATCAAATGGTAATGCATCCAAAACAATAGATCTATTCAAAGTATAAAACATGCTAAGGATACAACACATCATAGTTTATCATGTTACTAAAGATTTACCTAAGATAAAACAAAACATGAAAACATATGATTTGTAAAGAAGTTGAGTCCAAAACATAAGATAGTTTTGAAAGTGATTTTCTTATGATGGAAAACAACAACCAAAGATTCAACCAAGTATAGGAATCATGTTACATATAATTTCAAAGGTTCTTTCATTAACATGATCTACTTAGATTTACCAATTCAAGTACTACTTGGATTGAATCATTTGGTGTTGTATCCAAAACAATAAATCAACTCAAAACATAAAACATGTTAAGGACACAACACAAACATAGTTTAACATGCTAGAAATGATTTACCAAAAATAAAACAAAGCATGAAAACATATGATTAAGGAAAGTAGAGCCTACTTGGAGATTTAACTTCATTAATCCAAGCTTTAGCTTTCCTAATGCTCCCCTTCATCCCTTGGTTCTTTTCCCTTGAATATGCCTCAAAACCTCTCAAGGAGGGCCTTAAAATTCCCAACTTTTGGCAAAGGAAAGAACTCATAGATATAGCAAAAAGTGCCCAACGGCTAGTCCTCGGTCGACCTGCACACAGGCCTCGGTCGACCGGGATCACACAATTGTCAGAAATATGACCGTTGGTGCGCCCAGGCCTTTTCTGCGCCGGTCGACCGGCGACACTGCCGGGCCACCCCCCTTTTGACAAAAAATTCCAATTTTTGCACATTTGAAGGTATTTCTTTGGGAGGATTTTTGGGCCACTAAACCAAGCTTGAATACATGTTTTAAATCATTCTAAGAGGTTTAAAAACATGAAACATAAAAAGCCTAAAATGATTCAAAACTTTAAAACCAAAGGCTAGCTTGATTTGATAAAACTCTTTTCTAAAAAAAATGCATCCAAGATTTAAAAACAAATCATGCATAAATCAAAACTTTTACAACTCTTAAAAACAATGCATGAATAAAATAAGATTTCAAGTTTATTTAAAACAATGCAAGTGTGTGTAAATCAAATGATGCTAGAATGATAATGCATCCATCAAATTGCAATTTACAAAATTCCTAACATATATTTCAATCGGTTACACTAACTAAGCACTGATTTGTTTGTATAATTTTTTAATGCAGCTTGTTGCGGATTTGCCAAGCATCACGGGATCGATTCTTCAAAAGGGACATGATTTGAGAATTCGCTACCTGAGCGCCCTATACTTGGCGGTTGAGCAGGTGGACAAAGTGAGTCGAGTGATGCCTCTCGAGGAAGCTCAACAAGCAAGGCCACGTACCCAGCTGGGGACATACACCTGCACTTGCACCCGAGGGGGTTCCCAACCATGATGTGTCTTCTGTTTTTTTTTTTTTTGGTTTAAAAGAGAGTTTTGATGGGTTTTGTTTATGACCCGGATGTTTGTTGGAAGTATGGCATTTTATTTGTTTCTATTGTTGTTAAGAAACATAATTTTTATTCCTGTTTTGAATATGTATTAGATGGTGCATTATGTTGTTTACGATACATATGTATTAGATGTTTTATTATTTTGTTCCACAATTATTCTGTAGCCAAATAAAACCTGTTCGGTCACTCAGGACGACAAAACAATTTTTTTCGGTCCTAAGTGACCGAACAAATATACTAGTGTTCAGCCATTAAGGGACAGACAATTAGACTATTGTGCGGCCACTCAGTGACAAACAATCAGACTACCGTGCATCCCTGAATATCTGAACAGTTTAGGACGACACACTCCCAAATGCGCGGAAGAAAAGCTAAGCGACGTCCCTTCGGCTAAAAAAAACCCATAAGTCGTCTCTTTTGGAGATGAATGGAGAGGGAATGAAAAGGAAATGAGGAATGAAAATAGGAGAATCGAAAATGATGGAAGAGGAAAAAAGAGTAGGAGAGTGATGATGGAAGAGGAAGAGGAAGAGGAAGAGGAAGAGGGAGGGAGAAAGAAAAATGGAGGGAAAATCTATATTTTGGAAAATGGTGGTGTACAAAACTTTTGGTTATATCTAACTAGCAACACCCCGTGCTATGCACGGTCCACCTTGATTTTCTTGCGTTGATACCGGGACCCAGGTGGGCCACCCGATGACACATTTGATCCGTGGATCCGAAGTAGGACCCATGAGCGACCCAGTAGATGGTGGACCTGTGCGAGGTGGACCCTCTTTGGCCTACTATCCAGCGTCTGATCAGAGAGAGGGAGATGACTTATTTTATGAAGCAATTGAGAAGTTGGATTTTTTTTAAGTCATTGTTTGGGCCATACAGCTGTTCCACTTGATTTTCTTGTGTTGATACTAGGACCCAGGTGGGCCACCGGATGACCCATCCGATCCTTGGATCCGAAGGAGGACCCACCAGCGACCCATTAGGTGGTGGACCCATGCAAGGTGGGCTTTGTTTGGCCCACCATCCATCGTCTTCGAAGGAAGACCCACCGGGGACCCATTAGGTGGTAGACCCGTGCGAGGTGGGCCCAGCGTCTAATCAGAGAGAACGAGAGGACATGTTTTAGGAAACAATTAAGAATTGGGAATTTGTTTTTGTTTTTGTTTTTGTTTTTTTAAGTTTTAGTCATTGTTTGGGCCATTTAGTTTCTTGCGTTGATATCGGGACCCAGGTGGGCCACCCGATGACCCATCTGATCCGTGGATCCGAAGGAGGACCCATGGGCAACTCAATAGGTGCTGGACCCGTGCAAGGTGGGGCCTGTTTGGCCCACCATCCAACATCTGATAAGAGAAAGGGGGAGTATTTGTTTTAGGAAGCAGTTAAGAAGCGGGATTTTTTTTTAAAAGTTTCAGTAATTGTTTGGGCCATTCAGTTTCTTGCATTGATACCGGGACCCAGGTGGGCCACCCGATGACCCATTCGATCTGTGGATCAAGCCATCTTGTACTGAATTTTGATTGGTCCTAATAATGATTCTCAGAGGAATGATATTTAGCATTGGATTATAAGCGGTCTCCTTCATTGAGGAGATTAGATTTGAGATATCTTTTGTGTATTTTCCCTCCTTACTAAGGAAGATGAGTCGCCGAATCCAATCCAACGATGAATACCACTATGATGTTAGTGATATCTGGGGCAATATCATTCTTAATTGTAGTTTAGATTTTATTGTCTTGCTCGAGGTTAAGTAGGTTGTAGGCTCTAGAATGCAGATTTGACTCACTTGTATCCAAACTTTAGGTATTCTTGCCTAAGTGAAGTCATTCTGTTTTTCGTTTTCGATTTTTTTTCCCTCAGTTACTTTGGGAATGTTAATTCCATTTCCAAGAATGATAATTTTATCTGCATGTGTAATTTTTATTTTATGAGTTACTCTATGAGCCCTTTTAATCTTTAGCAGTTTTGAAAGGTTAGAGTATAATTGCCCTTGTATGGAGAAGATTAGGATATGTACTGCATCTTGGCTAACTACTCTATAGATGCTTGCTCAGCCAAACGTGCTCTTTGGCAATGGGTCCATGTTTTCATTTTGTTGATCAACTGTTGGACGTGGCAGTCTGAAAATTAGGCTGATTTTCAATTCATAATTATTTATAAAATCTTATATGTTCATTTATAAAATGAACATTCTGTAAATTATTAGTTTTGATTATTTTTTATGACGGGCAAAATGATCGTAAATGATCATAGAAATAATTGGCTTATTTCTCTACATAGCGATTATTTGTCTTTTTTTTGTCTGTTTGGGTTTCCATAATGATATTATCCCAAAATGATCATTCAACAAAATGATTTGACTTCGTAACAGTTCATCAATTTATTTTGCTACAAAATAAGATGATCATTTTTCAAGTCTGTAAATCATTTCTAAGTAATTATCATCCATCATCCATAAACGGATGGTAGAGGTGCTGTCGCTAGAAGGAAGATGGAGTTGGACGCTGACCTCTAAGAGTGATGGTGCTACTGGAGTGCCATTAGTCGTTGTTTTGTATTCTAAAAATCAGAGTCATAGCCCTCTTCTTTTTCCTCCATGGTGGAGTTGCAGGCTGACCTCTAAGAGTATCCCTCTTCTTCTTCCTCTCTGCTGGAGTTGCAGGCTGAACTCAGCCCTCTTCTTCTTCCTTTCTTCTTCTTCTCTTTATCTTCGTAGAGGACCTAATTTTTTTTGTGAAAAGTTTTGTTGAGGAAGTTATGCGGAGGTTAGTGGAGGGACATGTGGCTTGATGAAGGAGTGTGTCTTCATGTGAAAGAGGATAAGTGTCAACATACAAAGGAGATTACATTCCCTTAGGGCCCGTTTGGTAAATTCACTAATAAAGTCAAGTTTAGTTAAACATCCCATCAAAAACACTTTTTACAAAAATTCCCTCCATCTTTTCCAAAAAAAGTCAAAAAGCAACTACATTTACTCACTAAAAGACAAAAAATCTACATTTCCCCATACAAAAAGTCAAAAATATTCCATTCCAAACAACTAAAAACAAAATATCATCATAACTTACTTATATTTTATTCATTCTTTTTATTTCACTTAACTCCACTTTATTTTAAAAGTAAATTACCAAACGGGCCCTTAGTATAATAGATTTCCCCATTTCACACGTGGGTATGTTGGTCTTAAAATCTTTGGATGTGCAATGAGCAACTTTGAATGTGCAAAGAGGTCCCTTCCTTTCTCTCCTGCTTAAAATTTAGACGGAACAATAGATTATAGATTGGGAGGGTTTGTAGGATAAGAACCTCGGTAGAAGATAACAGGAGTCCACTTCCTGTTCCGTTGAAAACTCACGATTCACTGAAACTTCTCCGTTATTGTGCCTTCGATCGATTTTCCTTGCAATGTTCGGAACGATTTGCTGTAATCACTCCTCCATCCTCTCCATTTCTTCCAGTCACAGACATTGAAGGACTTAGGTCTCAGAGCATCGGCTCCCCATCCACCTCTCGCCGGCAGATTCTTCGTCAGAAGTAAGCACCTCTTCTACAAATATATATATATATATATATGAACAAAATCCCCTCTTTCTTTCCTTCTTTGTTCATCTAGAATTCTATTTTCCGCTCTTGATTTCGTATAATTTTCTATTGAGTGTATTTCTCAAATCTTATATCAAAATCTCCATCAAGAGGTTCTTTGAGGCCTAAACCAGCAGTTCAAACAGGAGAGTTTCATTACATTGATGCTCAACCGAAAGATTCTAAAGTTTCTCAGGCCCGAGTATTCCCGTACATAAACGGTTCATCTTTCAGTAATACATCCTGTTCATCAGCGGGGCATCGAAATGCATCGACAAATTTTCTTTTCAGCGGCATTTCGGTACTGCATGTGTTTCTTTTTTCAAGAATGTTGGTTGGTTCCCCTGGTGAACTGATTGGATGCCCTAGAGTCAAGGTACCGGTTAGATGGACAACACTGGTTTTCTTAAGAAGCCCATTATCATTTGCCCAACTGTCTCATGAGTAAATGAAGGGGATGTTTGCGCAACAGTGGTAGATTGTCATGACCAATGGAGAAGATGGGGAAGTAAGAACTAGAAATTGGAGTCTGTCTAGTGATTGTGTTAGTAGCTGCTCAAAATATCAGTTGTGGTGGGTGTTTTGGCTGGAGGCCAAAATGATATCGTGCTATACCGATACGTTTACGTTATTGTTGTAAATTGAAAATAAGTTTGAAAAATATAAAAATCAATAATTATGGAAAATATTAGAATTTAAGAATTTTTTAGTAGCTAAGATAGGTGGGGAACTCCGAACTCCGAACCCGAAACCCGAAACCCCAAACACCAACCCTAAACTCTAAACCCTAAACCTTAAACTCGAAACCCCAACCCCCATACCCCTAAACCCTAATCCCTAAGCCCTAAGCCCGAAGACCCAAGCCCTAAGCCCGAAGCCGAAACCCAAAACCCTGAACCCTAAATCGAAACCCCAAACCCCAAAACCGAAACCCCGAACCCAAAACCCGAACCCTAAACTCGAAACCCTAAACCCCGAACCCCGAACCCCGAACCCAAAACCCTAAACCCTAACCCCCAACCCTAAACCCTAGCACCAACCCTAAACCCTAAGCCCTAGACCCTAGACCCCTAACCCTAACCCTAAGCCTAACCCTAAACCCGAAACCCCAATCCCGAAACCCGAAACCCCAATAATTTTCGAAGCTTGTAGGGCTCTTTATATTAATTGCATCTTCTTCGGCTAATTAATCAGGTTTAGTTGGATAAGTAGCTAGTTTACAGGGGTT
The DNA here is from genome assembly GCA_038049695.1 of Cinnamomum chago. Classification (NCBI taxonomy): domain Eukaryota; kingdom Viridiplantae; phylum Streptophyta; class Magnoliopsida; order Laurales; family Lauraceae; genus Cinnamomum; species Cinnamomum chago. The sequence goes on along the minus strand of CP142454.1, from coordinate 90,053,534 downwards.
AAAATAGAAATTATAATACTTTTTGAGAGTTTGTGCCTCGTTAGGGACCTAGAAGGGCTTATTTATAAATTTAGATAGGTATAAGGGGGTTACAGGGCTTATTTTGTGGTTCCTAGACACTTGGACTTGGGGATAGTAATATCCACTGCTTGTCATTGCATTGAGACCTCTCTTGTCGGACTAAACTTTATAAAGTACCCCATTTGCCAATGAACACTAGAGCCAATGACTTTCTTGTAATTAATAAAAACTTATTAAAACTATAGAAGCTTTCCTCTCTAGTCATTTCATTTCATTTCATTTCCCTCTCAAATCTCAAGTACAACGAAGCTCTCGTCTCTCTCTCCCCCTCTCCTTCTTTCCATTGCAAACAAGAAGCCTAAATCTCATCAACCCAAGCTAAGAGGAGTTAATCAAAGCATCAAGAGCCCTTGATCATCATCTTTTCCATCAAGACCGTCTTCCCCTTCTTAATTCTCTTTGTTAGGTCCTATTTAGTAAGCAATTTCCTTCTCAAATCCTCTATTTTATCTAGATCTAGGGTTTCATTACTAAGACCCTTGCATGCATGATCTTTTAGCCCCAATTCCTTTTTGTGTAGGATCTCTTATTGGGAGATTAGATTATGTGTTCTTGGAGAATAGCTAGAGATCTTGAGGATTTCTTGGAGGATATTGTGGGAATTTAACTAGATTTGGCTTGAAGTAAGTATACAAATATAATTTCATGACATGCATACTAGGTTTCATATAATGAATCGCTAGTCTACTCTAGAATACCCTAATTCAAGCTCTTTGGGTTTTTTGGGATTGATTACATCATTATGTGTTGTTGATGGAAGATTTGGGGAATTAGACATTGCATGTGATGGATTAGACTTGTATTGTGGTGTTGGGAATGGAGTTATGTAGGTTTTGATGTTATAATCGAAATCCCCATTGTAACTAGATTTGTTTCTTTGTAACTGCAAAACTGGAAATTTACGTCTAACTATAAGCCCTTTACGACTAGCCGTAAGGCTACAAAATGCTTATTACGCTTGCTTTTTATAGAACTGTGAAATTTCAAACTTTTGTAGAACGGTTGCCTAACGATTAATTGTAAGGGGCTCTACGACTAGCCGTAGGTCACTTACGGTTAACTATGGGCTACTTTCCAGCTAATCGTGAATGTATTACGGGCATTTTTTCATAATTGTGTAAAATAAATGGTTTGTTCTACGGTTACCTCATGGCTAGCCGTTGGATTACTCACGATGAGACGTAAGGCTAGCTGTAGTATACTCACAGCTAACCGTACCTAGACCATGGCTAACCATAAACCTGAGTTTATTTAAAATGCACAATTCATTCCTTAGTGCAATTGGATCAGCTCGGGACCCTTTGACCATGTCATGTCCTATCGGTAATTAATTACGAGACTGTTGTAGGTGATGTTTATGCTAGCATTCACCTACGGGTTGCCGAATTTGTGTGCGTTCATTGCTAGGTCAAGTGTATGGAGGTTTGGGGCCTTTGATGTAATCCTACTTTGGAATGCCAATGAAATAATGTTAATTGGACATCATGAATCCTAAGGCTGCATAGGATTGAATGGCTTGACTCAGAGCAACCTGGACCTAAGTTAAGATCATGTCTTTTGTCCATGATTTGTCTCGACTCATATTACATATATAATGGTATTCCACTCTCGCATAACTTCTACGTGCTTCTTTACGTGTTATATATGCTGTTCTCATTTAACATCAAATAAATAAAAAATGAAAGAGTTATAGGGTTTTGGGTTGAAATGGAAAAGAGTGAGGGAAAGAGGGAGAAGTTTTCCGAGGAAATCCATTTCCCATACCCCCCCATGGGAAACTCATTTCCAACATCAACAAGGAAAATGCCGATGAGGCAGAAAAGCGTTTCCATAGAATTGTTCCTCACCAAACGCCTGCAAATGGATTTTCCCCGAAAAACCGTCCACCTTTCTGTGAAAAAATATTACGCAAACATGCCCTAAGACATTTCTTGGTTCATCGAGTGTTGGAGCAAGTGGCAGAGCCAGGATTTTAGTTTTTTTCTTGGTAGATGGGGGAGGAGGGTGGAGCCAGGATTTTGGTTGGGGAGGCTAAATCAAATCAATTACTTTAATCATTTGAACTAGCAAAACATGCCCACGCTTAGCACGGGTAGTATAATTTATAATTTTAAAATAAAATAATTTTTAAATAATATTAAGTCTAAGTTATATTGAGATGGTAAAAAATTGCAATAAAAATTAAAATCTATAATAATAATCAAGAAATATAATTTGTTAATTTCAAAATGAGAGCACTTTAATTCGTTTGAAATTAGTAGAGTATTTTACTTCAAAATTGATGAGTAATATATATTATGAGTCATATATAATATTTAACTGATGTTTGATCGAAGGATGGATTTTGTGATCGTTCGGAAAGCATTAGATTAGCTTTCAATTTTGCAATTAATTTGACCAATTAGATTTGTTTAACCAATTTGAAAAGTAACATCTAAAGAAAAGTTTCGTTTCAAAGAGTCACATCAAATAGGAGAGAATCTACCTGATCAAGTTAATTTAAAAAGAATTTCAATTCAAATCTAATTATATCTCTTCCTAAAATCTCTCAATTTTTCTCTCCTTAAAATCTATGCAACTTGTCTCTTCCTTTCTCTCCTCCACGTCAAAATAGCCAAGATTTTATGATGACATTATATATTATAGGTATAAGATTCGGTTTCTAAATTGGAGCTCGATTTTTATTTCAATTTTCACTTGAATGAGAGATTTTAGGGATTTCATTTTGGACTATAATATATAATATATATAATAATGGACTAAAAAAATCATTTTGGCTTGAGCTCATAACAAAGAGTAAAAATATCATGTTATGTAATCTCCAATGTTTTCTAAAACGAGTAATATATAAATTATTAAATAAATCTAGAAAAGAACTACAAAAAAAAAAAAAAAAACACATATAACTAAATACAAAAGAAAATACCTCTGCTACATCGTCCCTCAAATCTATAATAAAATTCTGTCTGCGAAACCCCAATTTCTCCCCCACACCAACGAAAAAAAAAAAAATGAAAAAAAAAAATCGAGAAAACATGAGATCAAGATGCATGATCATTAATATCAATCAACAAAATCAAATCCTAAAACTGAAAAAGTGCAAACACAAAACCCCATAGAAAGCGGCAATTTCATGTTAATGCATTTATTGCACAAAAAGAATCTATAAAGATAATATTCAAATATTAATATTTACACTATGGGAAAAGATATGTTCTCATCTTTTGGGTTAAAAAAAAACAGCTTAAAATCTGATACACAAACATACATCGAAAAAGTATTGGAATGAATATCAATAGAAAATAGAAGAACCTAAAAAAAACTAATATAAAAAATAAAAATAAAAGGAATAATTTTCCTCTCGCACTCTTTTCACTTTGAATTCACTTTATGGGCATCAGAAACTCAAATCACCTAATCTTATATTAAAAAAATGAATAAGTAATTAAGTTCCTCTAATCAAATATGATGACTAAAAAGTAAATGAATGATCAAAAAAAGCCTACCTCTTAAATCATTCGTTCTCTACACCAAATGAAGATTGTGTATTGAATGAGTATATTGTTGGATGAAACATGATGGGCATATATGTTGGATGTGAGATAAGGATGACCTTAGGCAGAGAAGATGTAAGTGAGATTTTAGGAGGATTATTAGATAGAGATTAGAGGTTTTAGAAATTTAAAATATAGGTATAAGGACATTGTAAGCCCCACTATGGCTCCACAGTAGTCGTAAGCCCAGGTTGCAACAATTTAGAAAATGAATTTTAAACACATTGTAAGCCCCCTTGCGGGTCACAATGGCTACAATTTACACGATAAATAATCTACCGTTTCATCAATGTCAGAATCTTGATAGATTAAGATTAGAGAGAGGATTTATAGGATTACGGGGAGAAAGAGATATTATAGGATTAATGATGATAATCAAATGGATTAATGAGAGAGACCATTCGAAATGTTTTATTTTTCAGTTTAAATTATTGATAATTGGTCCCCACCGAAGAGGTCACAAATTCCAACACCTTGCCACAAGATTTGTGGAGCTAGTGTTTTATTAAAGATTTTGAGTTTGAGCGGGGAATGTAGGACTTGAGAGTTTGGGTTTGAGTTTGATAGACTTGAGAGTTTGGGCTTGAGAGTTATTGTTTGAGTTGGATACATCAGTTGAATTGATAGATCTTTCTCTCTCATTCAAACTAAAATTGAAATCCAATTGAAAAATCAAGCTCGAGTTTGAGTTGGATAGACTTGAGAGTTTGGGCTTGAGAGTTATTGTTTGAGTTGGATACATCAGTTGAATTGATAGATCTTTATCTCTCATTCAGACTAAAATTGAAATCCAATTGAAAAATCAATTGCAAAATCGAGCTCGAGTTTGAGTTGGATAGACTTGAGAGTTTGGGCTTGAGAGTTATTATTTGAGTTGGATACATCAGTTGAATTGATAGATCTTTATCTCTCATTCAAGCTAAAATTGAAATCCAATTGAAAAATCAATCAAGCTCGATTTCTCAATCAGTTAGCAAATTGGACTCCAATTTCAAAATTGATTCCTACACCTATAATATATAATAACTAGCAAAGCATGCCCGCGCTAAGCCTGGGCCCAGAAATAAAAAACGTCTAATTTGTGGCTATTTTATGAGATATTAATTAATGAGAAAATAAATATAAAAAAACAAATATACCATTTATTACGGTTCGAAGCATGGCCCAGCCCGACATATATACAAAGTAAATATTATTTTTTATATAAATGAGTATGAAACTTCAAGTCATATGTGAATTAACATCAATGTTTATGTATTTATTTTAGTAATTTCAACTTTATTTCAAGTTGAGAACCCTAAAAGCCCATAAAGTCTCTTTTAATTTATATATGCAAATTTAAAAATAAAAGATTAGGCTGGGCATGTGGGCCATCTCATGGGTGGCACTTCCTGGCCTAATTGGGGTACGACGCGGCACGGCTGGGCGATCTAAAAGTGGGCCATGCTTCTTTGACAAAAGTTCAAATCTTATCTTTATTTGAGAATTACTGGAAGTCTTTATATCTTCTTGTAAGAATCCCTTTTGTTTTTATATTTTCTTAAAAACAACTTTGAAACATTTTACTTTCCATGGAATGGGCCAAAATCCCATTTGGACGCCGGGCGCCAATACATTATATTATAATGGATTGTGTTGTTTTTATTCAAATAATCAAGATAAATAGTTGTTATCCAAGGAGTCTCGTTCCATGCATGTGCATTTAGAATGTTTCTCAATTTTTCAAACTACCCTTTCACAAGCACTTTCCCAAACATTTTTCATTTACTAAAAAAAGTTAAGGCTGCACAAAAAATCTAGCATCACCGCAAAACCGAACCGAACCGATCGAACCGGGTGGTTCGGTTTGGTTTTATGTAGATTGGTTCGGTCAATGGTTTGAAAATCATTGAAACTGCCTTACATTGGTCGGTTATCGGTTTGAACCCACGGTTAACTACCTAAACTGAACTGACTATATGTATTAACTTGAGTATTGAGTTTTGACTATTTTAGCCTGAGGAGAAGCGTTTGTATATTCTACTTGCATGTTACATGTTTGATGAAAGTTTTACAAGAAATGTGCATTATTGGGTTTTCAGTAGCGCTGCCGAGGGGTTTGGTTTGACCTAAGAGAGAGTGAAATATGAAGAGGCCCATCTCAATTAGTTCAAAATTGGGGCTACATTCCACTCGAACCAATGTCGTTGGCAAAAAAAAAAGAAAAAAAAACACTAGTTCATTTTGTGTTGAATTCATTGGCCTGGATGAAGCAATGTAGTCTAGTCCAGGTTTTATGCAGAGAAATAGGTACGTGCCTGGCCATTTTGTTGGTGTATTTTACCAGAAGATTTGAACTGCTTTAACTCATTGGCCTGAAAAGTTGGCTGAACATGGACTGGGCCATTCAATCACACGACCGGATGATGGATGGAAAGAGTTCATCCATCGTTTGATGTATGCTTCCTTGGTTGAAACGAATTATGAAATATATTTTAGTGTTCATTACAGCTTCTCATAATTCCATTTGATGGACCAAGTTTGAACTACAAATTTTTTTTTTTTTTGTGAAAAAAATAAGAAAAAAAAAACCGTAATCGAACTGAACCGGTTCGGTTCGGTTTTAGCACATCGGCGGTTCGGTTCGGTTTGAGAAAATATAAAACCGATGGGTTCAGTTTGGTTGATGTTTTCCTCTCTAAACCGATCCGAACCGCCCATGTGCACCTCTATAAAAAATACCCTTTAACAAGCACTTTCCAAAATCACCCTATATAACTTAACAGAGAATATTCATGTGCATCCATGAATGGTCATATGTAGAAAAAGAATGTTCATGTGCAAAGAGAGAAAGCCATGTAAGTGTCGGGATGGATGCACATGAATGTCCCCCTAACTTAATTGCCAAACAAATTTCTGACAAATTTTCTCCTTTTGTCCCCTTTGAATAAAAAAAAGACAAAACAAAAATTCATCAAGAGAAAACCTAGAGAACCCCTATAATCCATCCTTCACTTTGGGGATAATCAAGGCATAAGTAAGAGCTTGGAGGAAGGAGAGGGAGAGGGCGCGGGCGGAGGTGGAAGCCGGGTGGAGTTGGGCGGCAAGTAGGGAGAGGGAGAGAGGGAAGAAAGGAGGGGTATTTAGGTAATTTTTTAGAACGTCCATGACTGATGTGCAGGAGCAACGATGGATGTCCAAATAGTAGCTCTGGTTTTTTTTTCCTGAATTGAAATGTGAAAAAACTTGAGCCCTCCCTATTTTGAGATTTCCCGTACTTTTTCAGAAGAGAGAAAGGGGTAGTGACCGATGAGAAGGTAAGAGAAAAAGAAAAAAAACAGAGGAGAAGATCAGATGCCCTGCATACCGTCTCTTGGTACTTCTCTCTTGGCTTGGCCACGGCAGGGACTGAGGTCGGCTGACTTCGCCACAGTGGTTGTTGTCTTTTTTTCCTTCTTCTTCTGACTGTTTACTTTTTAGAATTTCAGAGTGTTCTGGGGTCTTTGGATCAGGGCTTTCAAATTTGGATTTTAGGGGTTCTATGATGATGGACTTGAGATTGGGGATTTCCAGTTTAAGAGCTTTGAATTTGGGTGTTCTAGGGTTTCTTATGATTTAGAAATTGAGGGTTTTAGGGGTTAGGATTTTCTATGCAAAGTTTATTCAATGAAATTACTTTTTATTTTATTTATTCCGATTAATATATTAATGAATTAGAAATCGGGGGTTTTTAGGGTTAGGGCGAAAAACCTTATTCCGAATCAAAGGGTTGGTTTGATTACCGTGCCCCTCTCATCCTCTCACTGCATTTTTTACACCTTTTTTTACCGAAATTCTTCGCTGATTGTTTGATGATTTGATTAAATTAATGAATCAATGGTTTATTAAACTGAATTATTCATATGCCTTGTTCTGCCAAGCATTGCCAAGCATTATGATTCATCGGAATTTAATTGGTTTTATGTTTATTCACGATGCTTGAACATGTGATTACGAGTCAAGCGTACTAGATGCTAAAAAAATTATTAATTTTTTTATTTTGGGAGATTAGAGTAATGGTCATCTTAGCAAAATTAGGTTAATGGTGATCAAAATTCTTTGTTCTTGTCCAACTCTATGCTTTATTTGAATTGAACTGAAACTGAAAAATTTCTTGTCATGTGATTTTTAGCATACATGTGAATTGAACTGAACTGAATTTTTTAAACAAACGCAACTAACACTTAGATATTACGCACATAAATTTTATAGGTAGGCCTATTATGGGCCTACATTATTCTAGTGAGCTGATCCTTCAATTATGATTTATGAGTACGTCTTTTTCCCCCTGTTATGCGACAACATTAAAAAAATGCTTTGTTTTGAGCATTGTTGATTTAGTAGAATAAATTAAATGTATATAACTATTATATATATAATTTATTTTTTTCTACATTTATATAGATGTTTTTTTTGTGAAATGGTACTCCAAAATGTTTCATTGAGATTCCGTATTGGATGAAACCATTTAGTTTGGGGAAAACCATACCTTTAGATTTTTTTTTGGTAAGAGCCTAGCTTGAGTCCACATAAGCTTCACTAATTTTGTATTCTATGAAAACAAGTGCCAAAGTTTTCTTGATATAATGCTCTTGAGCTGAGCTTCAGCTGAAGTGGTTAGACTCAAAATGAGATTGTTTGTCAATATCATTTCGGACCCCATTTCGATCAGGCCTCCAAAATGAAAAGTTTCTTCTGATTTGTAATTTTGGCGAAACTTTTCGGAATTACATTTCGGATAAATATAAAAATAATATACTTATATATATGTAGAAAAATAAAAAAGAAAATAAAAAAAGAAATATGGACTTAATTCATTTTAGGAAAAACTTATGGAATTACATTTTCGGCATATATAAGAAATACAAAGAATATATTTGTATAAAAATTAAAAAAATAATTTTGTAAAATTTCATTTCAGCCGAAATGTGGCCGAAATTGGCTGAAATTAGAAATTTCGGCTAAAATGGACCGAAATTTAAACCGAAAAGTTTATGCGAAATTTTGTTTCGGCCACTTGACCAAAACAAAAATTTCAGCCATTTCGGTCGAAACGGGCCGTAAGGGTCCACCCAAATAGTTTAGGGATGCTTTATTTTTATTAGTAGATTTCTAATTTTATTGTAATTAGGATTAGGTTGCCAATTTATTTGCTTTCCTAATTAGATTACTTAGGCACTAAGTTTTATTTTTATTATATATATATATATATGGCAGCATAAACATTACAATAGGGGACTCCTCTATATATAGAGTAACACTCTTTCTTAATAACCAAGACATTCTAAAATAAGAAACTACTACTCTTAAGCAAAACATAATTTAGGAAGTAAATATACTAAGCAACTCTACTAATTTAGAGACTATCTAAACTAATGATAGGGATCTCAAAATTAGAGATCATGTGGACCCCATCAAGCGGGTCCATCAGGGCCTGCGGGTCCTAATCTTGGATCTCACTGCATCAACTCTCCCCCTCTTGGGAAAAATCGACTCTGACGAGTTGAAAGGTTGATAACACAGGAGAGAAGCCGACCACAAGTTCGGAAAATGCCCGCCTGGGTCGAAAATCAATCGCACAAATGTCCACTTCTTTTGATCTGCATCTGCATGGCATGGCGTGGGAGTTTGACGCAATGTATTTGACCATCTAAAAGTAGTTCGGAAGCATTATTCTTCTGTTGTCTGCATTTAGTGTGAGCTTGCATTTTTCCTATGAGAGATTGCAACTGTAAAATCTGCCATATCCGAGTGCAATCTTCAAGCTTCCATTGTTGATCTCTGAAGCTGAAGTCAATGTGAGCGACTGCAATAACTTGATCTTCTTGTGAAACTACTGGAACAATCGACTTGATTTTTGAAGACCCAATTGAATTTTCTGGAAGGGACATAACAATTGGATCCAACGGATGTTCAATCTGCTTGCTAACTTGGTCAGAGTCTTCAATAAATGCTTTTCTTTGCTCTTCCTCAACCTTTTGCGGCTCTTGACTGACATTATTATGACCAATACTGGTTGTACCCATGAAATCACCGTTGCCATGAACTACCTCTTCAATGTCATCTTTGTTAGTCGAAATCAGCTCTTGTTGTGCAATCATGACTACTTTTTCAAGGTTTTGCTCCTTTTGTGGCGCTTCTATTGAAGGTGCAGACGACTACAGAGATGGTGATGTCAATGGCATGAGTCTACTCCATCTTCCATTCCTGAAAAGGGTATATGTGTTTGCCGCTGTATCATAATGCACTTTCCGATAAAAAAGCCATGGACGACCGAAAAGGATATGAGCAATCTTCATATAGATCACATCACCCCAAATCTGATCTTCATAGCCACCAATCTTGAAAGATACCAAACATCTGTGAGTCATTGGAATGACATGACCAGTAGACCATGTGACTTGGTAGGTCTTAGGAAGTTTCTCAGTAGGCAATTTAAGCTTGTCAATGACCTCCTATGCGACAAAATTAATCGCACTACCATTGTCAATAACCACATTAACAGCTTTGTCAACGACTATCACCCGCGTTTGAAATTTCTTAGCATGTTTCCATTCTTTTTTTTCCTTCTCATTTGTATGGAGGAGTCGGCGAATGACAATAGTGGGATTGTCTTCTCCTGAAAATAGTCTTTCCACAATATGAGCTCTTTGTCGACATTGTTGCCTGCAAGACTGTCTAAGCACGCACTCAACACGGATGGCTTCTAAGTATGCATCTTGACTGGTTTTGCAATAATTCATATTTTCCAAGATATCTGGTCTCAAGCCTTGGACATAACGAGCTAAATCATGCATCTCATCTTCCTCCAATTCACATATCTCATGCAACTCTCGATAGTGGCGCGTGTATTCATTAACCGTCAAATTTTCTTCAAGTTGAGAAATTCCTCAAAATAGAATTCATTTTCAAAATACCAATTGCCATATTTGTGCTCATACTGAATTCTTTGAATTTTAATGAGGCTCCCAAAAAGTTTCATATTGACTTGAATCAATGATTCAAATATACTGCTTTGCAAATTTTTGAACTTTTTTTCTTTTTTTTTTTGGGTCGGGTTGGGCTGGACTCAGATCAGGCCCAATTGCAAGTTTGTTGGGTGAGGCACGTGGGAGAGAGACTTTTGTTTGCTGTTCTTTTTTTGGGCTTGGGCTCAGGTGGGCCCAAATTTAGACCCAGAAGGTGCTAAAGGAGAACACGTGGAGAAGTCTTTCTTTTGACTTGTCTTGGTTTCTGTGTCGAGAAAAATAAGGAGAATGGTTCGTTGGAGATTGACTCATGTCGGAGGGAATGAATTGGCGGTGAAGATTCTGCTCCCAGGCGGAGGTGAAGGTGATGATGGCTGGTGATGGCGACGACTGTTGGGTGGCTGGTGTTGCAGGCGCTGGGCCGCGGAGATGACGACTGCTGCGGAGATCTCCCTCTTCCTTTTTCTTTCTATTTCCCCTCCTTTTCTTTTTCTTTTTCTTTTTTTCTTTGTTTCTATTTTGTTCTTCTCCTTTCTGTTGTTTTCTCTCTGCTTTCTGTAAAAAAAAAAAAAAAATTTCTTTGCTGCTCTCTCTCTGTTTTCTCCCCCTTTTGTTTCTGCTTTATCTTCTTTTTCTTTCTATTTTTTTTTGTTCTAGTGATGTTGGGAGATGGTGGTTCCGGTGATGGAGGGTTGTTTGTTTGGCAGGGAAGTTGCTGTTCTGATGTTGGTAGGGAGGGAAGTGTGTCAGCGGGCTTGGGTTGGTTTAGGTTTTTGTGGGTTTGGTGTTTCAGTTGCGGGTTTGGATTAGTATGCGGGATGGGTGTAGAACGGAAGGGATTGGGTTTTGTTAAGGAATAGTTTCGATGATGGCTATGGGGTGGGGTTTGAGTATTAGACATTTTGCAAGTTACTGTTTAATCTGTCTCTCTCTCTCTCTCTTTGTTTTTTGAATGGGACAGAGATGGCTTATGGAGGAGGTGTTGGTTGAGGGCAGGTCTGGTATGGTCGATTTGGGTGTTCTGGAGTGGGTTTTCGGTTGAAGGGGGTAGGGGAGATGATGATGATGATGATGATGATGATGATGGCTGAGATGATGATCGGTGGGGATGATAATGGATAGGCAGAAAATAGAAAGATGGCATACGGGAGTAGCTCGGATTGGCGATCTAAGATGGATCGTCGGCTCTGATACCAATTGATGACGTAACCTGGAGGCCACGGTGAAGGTGAGATCGAGTCCTAAGACTCAAAACCCTAAGATCACTTAGGGGAAATACCCCAAAGGGGAACTCACAAGAGCACTTCTCAACTTTGATTATCAATATATCATGAACATTACAATAGGGGACGACTCTATATATAGAGTAACACTCTTTCTTAATAACCAAGACATTCTAAAATAAGAAACTACCTAATCTTAAGTAAAATAGAATTTAGGAAGTAAATATACTGAGCAACTTTACTAGTTTAGAGACTATCTAAACTAATGATAGGGATCTCAAAGTTAGAGATCATGTGGACCCCATCAAGTGGGTCCATTAGGGGCCTGCGGGTCCTGATCTTGGATCTTACTGCTTGGATCTCACTGCATCAATCAACAAAATCTTATACCATGAAATTCAGGATAAAGATATAATTGAAGTTAAATAAGTTCGTTGTGGTACGACAACCTATAATTGAGGAACCTCTCACAAACCAAAACTGATGTCATTTTGTCAGAAAATACACATACAAATGAAAATATGATTAGTTACGAACAATGAAGGAGGTCAGCTCGTATGAGAAGACCAATTGTTTTCTAATGATTACATTTTGTATTTAGAACAAGCAAGTAAGAAAATATGTCTGGTTTGCAAATTAAAGAAGTCTATATAGACTTAAACAGGTTTTAAGGTAATGGTCCTTAAAGTTCATTGATACCATTACCGCATTTAGATTTTTGAAAACATTGTTCATCAATGTATTTATCAAAATATTAGTGTGAGGCTATGAGCCAGTTTATTATTTTGGTATTGTATATAGAAGTTATATTGCTAGCCATTAATAATATATCATTTTGAAAGAAACTAAGGCTTATCTCAAGATGTTCCCATTTCTAAAAGGGAGATAAGTTACATAAATGTTAATATCCAAAGAATCAAGTTGAGAGGAACCAAATGAATAAGATACCTTAAATTATGTATGCTCAAACATGCACAAGACCTAATATTAGCTTCAGAGTTGGCGTGTTCGATCGGTATCAAAGTGATCTAGGGATGGAACACTAGATGAAAGTTAATAAAACTATTCGATATATCAAAGGCACAATAAATTATATACTCACATTTAGGAGATTGGATAAACTTGAATACTTAGATGTGGACTTTACTAGTTGTCTCAATATAAGAAAGTTTACTTCTGGCTATGTATTCAAGTTAATGGGTGGAGCGATATCTTGAAAAAGTGTTATACAAACACTTGCCACTCCATTCATTTTCATGTTGAATTCGTGGCGTGCTTTGAAGCCACGGGGTACGCATCATGGTTGAGAAATCTTAGGGCTTCACATAATGGATTTTATTTCAAAGCCAATTAAGACAACATCACATAGTTTATTTTATTTTAGAGCCAATTAAGACAACATCTCAACTGTTCGTTTTGCCGATAATGATAAGAGTTCAGGCAATTCCAAATATTTGGAAGTAAAGAAAATGTACGAAATCGTCTGGTGTCTATTGAGGAGATCTCCACAGATATCATGATCGTAGATCCTTTGACCGGGCGCCAAAAGCATTTAAGAATCATGTCATTGACATGGGACTTGTAAATTTGTCGTGACAAGGATTGTTTTTCATAGAATACTATTTGTGATTTCATCAAATTTCAGTTGATATCATAAATTCTTGCTTGACGATTTCATCTTCTTGCTTTATTTTATCTATTTTATGCACATGCGATGATGGTTAAAGCATGAAATACGAGATATGACAATTCCTATGTAACCAATGTAATAGGATGGTCATGAAAAGCATCCTATTACCTTTATGAAAGACTTGGTCAAGTGAGGATTTATTTTATTTTTTAATGGTAATGCAATTTTATTAGAAGCAAATTGGCATAAGAGACTTGAGAAGCAATAGAGGAAACCAGTAAGGAAGAAAAGGAAAAGCCAAACCCCAGAACCATTGCTCACATAGCAAGCGAGATATAATTATTAATTACAAGAATGTCGCGCCCAACACCCATTTTTGCTAGAGCGTCAGCAACCTCGTTCGCAGAGGAGAATCAAGAGGGAAGAAGTTAAAGAAGTATTGAAAAGGATGAAGAATGGGAAAGCGGTTGGACCAGATGGTATCCCTATTGAGGTTTGGAGGTGCTTGGGGGATGATGGCATAAGTTGGTTGACAAAGCTTTTTAATGTAGTGCTAAAGAGCAAGAAGATGCCTGATGCATGGAGGAAAAGTATTCTTATACCCATATACAAGAACAAAAGAGATATTCAGAACTGTGCGAACTACCGAGGGATTAAATTGATGAGCTATACAATGAAATTATGGGAGAGAGTTAGTGAGAGAAGACTAAGAAGAACAACAAAGATTTCAGATAATCAATTTGGTTTCATGCTTGGGAGATCAACCATGGAGGCTGTCTTTCTCCTGAGAAGATTAATGGAACAGTATAGAGAAGGTCAGAGAGATTTACATATGGTGTTCATTGACTTAGAGAAGGCCTATGACCGAGTTCCTTGGGAGATTCTATGGAGAGTACTGGAAAAGAAAAGAGTGTGTGTCGCATATATTGAGGCAATAAAGGATATGTATAATAGAGCCGTGACATCTATAAGAACGACTGGCGGAGAGACTAATGAGTTTCCTATCACGATTGGTCTACACCAAGGCTCAACGTTAAGCCCGTACTTGTTTGCCCTAGTTATGGATGGGATTACAAGACATATTCAGAATGAGGTGCCGTGGTGTATGCTATTTGCAGATGACATTGTTTTAGTGGATGAGACGAGAGAAGAAGTGAATGCTAAGCTAGAATTGTGGAGGAAAACGTTAGAGACAAAAGGGTTTAGGCTAAGTCGATGCAAGACGGAATATATGGAATGCAAGTTTAGTCAAAGTAGGACACCTGGTAACTTAGAAGTAAGTTTGGACACACAAAAGATTGTTGAGAAAGAAAACTTTAGGTACCTTGGATCTATGGTGTAACAGGATGGAGAGATTGATATTGATGTAAGTCACAGGATTCAGGCCGGGTGGACCAAATGGAGGAGTGCTTCGGGGGTCTTGTGTGATCGGAAAGTCCCCCTCAAGGTTAAAGGAAAGTATTATAAGGTGGCAGTACATCCAGCGTTGTTATATGGATCAGAGTGTTGGGCAGTAAAGCATAATCATGTTAAGAAGATGGAAGTTGCGGAGATGAGAATGCTAAGATGGATGTGCGGGATCACAAGGAGAGATAAGATTAGGAATGAGGAGTTTAGGGGCAAAGTAGGAATATCACCGATTAAAAATAAAATGAGGGAAAATCGACTGAAATGGTTCGGCCATGTTAGAAGGCGCCCAACGGAGGCACCTGTTAAAAGGTGTGAAAGCATAGAGATTGCCCAGAGTAGGAGAGGGAGAGGGAGACCCAAGAGAAGTTGGAAAGAAACTATTAAACATGACCTTGCCTACATGGATCTAACGGAGGACATGGCCCTAAACAGATTTGATTGGTGTCGTCAAATCCATATAGCCGACCCCACCTAGTGGGAAAAGGCTTGGTTTGGTTTGGTCGGCAACCTCGTTCGCGGACTGCTTAATGTGAGTAAAGGTAACTTCAAGCTTGGAGGCTAATATTGCCACCTTGTTACACAAATCCGCTAGATGCCAAGGAGGTTTAGAAGATTTCAGAAGCCCATCTTATGGCACATAAAGAGTCCCCTTCCGCAATGAACTTCCTAAAACCCATCTTGTCAGCCTCTCGAAGACTTGTCCGGAGGGCAAGCAACTCGGCTTCATTCACTGATATGAAACCAGAAAGACCCCCAAAAGAGATAAGCTTAACACCAGCAGTATCTCTAAAAACACCACAAATACCTGTTTGACCCGGGTTACCCGGGTTACCCAGAGCACTCCCGTCAAAGTTAAAAGCTTTAAGGTTCCCAGTGGAGGAGCATCCATGGAGGATAAACCCGGGTCAGAAAGGGATAGGAGAACTCCACGTCTTTCCAACATCTAATGATATCATCTATAGAGTATCCTCGAAAAATAGGAAGGACGGATACCCAAGAAGCGACATGGGATTCAACCTTAAAAGCCATGGCTTCATTAGAAGAAGAAACCCCTTTAAAACACCTTGAGTTCCTTTCTTTCCAAAGGGTCCAAATAAAAGCCAAAAATGAAGTTTTCCACATTATCTTTCCTCTAGCAGAGCCAACTCCCATATATTAGGCCTGATAAGAAGCCTTTGGTGAATCCTGCGAAACCCAACTACAATAAAATCATGACAGTGTCGAGGTCCATAAAAAATGTGCCACCTCATATTGCAAAAACAGGTGGTCAACAGATTCAGCAGCCCTTAAGCACATAGGACAACAATTAACAATAGTAATGTTGTGCCTGCGAAGATTATCCATAGTAAGGACATCATTGGAGATAGCCAACCAAGTGAAGGCCCCAACCCTGGGAGGAGCTTTAGACTTCCAAACCTCCTCGATCGGAAAATCTGACATAGCACCACCTCTCAAGGCCAAGAAAAAAGAACCAACAGAGAAAGATCCATCAATTGTACCTATCCAGATTCTCTTATCCTTTCGTCCTTCCACAATGAAGACACTATCCAACACAGTAAGAAGAGCAGCAAAATCTTCGATCTCCCCTTCGTCAAGATTTCTTCAAAACACAGGACTCCAAACTACTTGTTGACCATTTGCACAACGAAATAGATTGGGGAAATGAGATGCCAGGGAAGATTCCCCCACCCAGCTATCCGTCCAAAATCTGATACCGTTTCCTGTCCCTACTCTGTAGCGAACTATGGAATCAAAAGAATTGCTAAGGGCCCGTTTAGCACTTTACTAATACAATCAAAGTCAAGTAAAGTCTCCATTTTCCAGACAAGATGTCACATCAAATGCACTTTATTCAAAACTCACTCCATCTTTTTCATACAAAAAGTTAAAAAGCAACTACCTTTATCCACTAAAATACAAAAAAACTCCACTTTCCGTATAAAAAGTCAAAAAGTTTCCATAACAAACAACTAAAAGCAAAATACCATCATAACCCACTTATATTTTATTCTTTCTTCAAAATCAACTTTACTTGACTATATTAGTAGAGTTACCAAACTGGCCCTAACAGACAACAGATCGCTCCACAACCTCGATTGGCTGGGTTTTTACTTCTGTGTATCCCACCCATCTCTGAGGACATTATACTTGACTAGCACAACTTGCTTCCATAAACCATCCTGACCATCGCCAAGCCGCTACAACCATTTTCCAAGAAGAGCTTCATTGAACAATTTCAAAGGTCTAATACCAAGCCCTCCTTTTTTACATTTACAAATCTTACTCCAATTAAGAAGATGTATTCTATTTCTTTCAGCCGCCCCTCTCCAAAGAAAATCACGCTGTAGTTCAATGTGCTTAGAAACTAACATCGGGCATTTGAAGATCGACATGAAATAGATTGGTAGATTAGAGAGCACTGATTTGATAAGAGTTATCCTTCCTCCCAAGGATAAATAATTGGCTTTCCAAAGTGCCAGTTTACTACTAACCTTTTCAATGACTAGGTTCCATAAAGACCTAGACGCAGCACCCAAACAAATCGGTAGGCCCAAATAGGACGTTGGGAGGTAATCTACTTTACAATCCATGGCATCTGCTAATTCACCCATTTGGTTATCATTCATGTGGACCCCAATCACCTCGCTTTTGAAGAAGTTCACTTTCAAGCCAGGGCAAGCTTCAAAGCAAAGCAGGATGACCTTCAGATTTAAAATCTGATCCAAGTCAGCATTGCAAAAAATTAATGTATTGTCCGCAAATTGCAGGTGGCTGACTGCTAGAGCACCATTAGCTACTTGAAAACCTTCAATCAGATTGGCAGAATTTCCAGCCTCTAATATCCGACTATGAGTTTTACCCACAATAACAAAAAGGAAAGGGGATAATGGATCACCTTGCCTAATACCTCTCAGCTTTGAAATTTTTTTTGGGAGAACCATTGATGAGAATAAAAAACGACCCGAAGACACACAAGCCTAATACCTCTTCCACCTATTACTGAAACCCATGCGAAATCCCAATGAACCTTGTCAAAAAAGCTTTTTCGAAGTCTAGTTTGTAAATCAAACCCGGCTTCTTTGAGAGGTGCCTCGAATGAAGGCATTCGTTAGCCACTAATACACTGTCTAGAATTTGTCTCCCCTTGACAAACGTTGCTTGTTCTTTGAGATAATTGAAAGCAATTCCTTCTGAAGTCTACCAACCAAGACTTAGGCAATAACTTTATAAACACTGCCAATCAAGCTAATTGGGCGAAAATCTTTTTGGTTAATTGCATTGGTTGTCAGCACATTGTCAACACTGCCAGGAGCACCTCTCACCTTACTATGAGAGATAGGGTGGGGGCCCTCACATCCATATCCAATGCCAACAACTTAAATGTGGGGGCCCCCACCCCTATCTCTCATAGTAAGGTGAGAGTGTCTCTCACAAGAGCACCTCCCATATATATATTTCAAATCGTTGCCAGCACCTTTTTCTTTATAGAACACCTTTCAAATGACAATTCCCATTCATATAAATTTATTATTTATTTTAATTCTCATGTTAAAATTAATTTTCTTCTTACCACTGCATTAGTGCAATATATATATATATATATATATAAAGAGTTGTGATTGTGATTACATTACCATATCTTTGGCTATGTTGTCTACGCTTGTAAAACAGCATTCAATCCAACTTGGTTGTTTCATCACAAGATGTCCCACTAGGCAGCAGGCACCGAATCATATGATCAAACCACAAACAAACTTTGAAATAAGAAAGCCTTAGGAGATAAAAATACCATACACAGAAATACAGAAACGTTTTCTTTGAAAAGAAAAATACAGCATGACCATGTCCTAATGTTCAAATATTGGAAAGAAGTAGAAAGAAGTAGATCATTAAATTAGACTGTTATCTGCTTTGCAGTTTCATTTCCCCTGAATCCATGTATGATGATTAAACATTTGTTTTTGTAAGGTAAGTATTCACACACACACCCCATCAATGCTCCAGACAACAAGGATTGATCCCTGGTTGTTTCTGTGGAAGGGAGGTGCCTCACCAACTGAATCATTATTGTACACATCTATGCACTAGTTATGCATTTTTATGTTTACTGTCAGATGCAATTTAAAATACACCAAATCATCTTCTCTTGAATTCAATTTGAATACAAAATAATTAGGATTTTGAAGAAAATTATACAGTTCATGTGTAGTGTCAGGTACAATTTAAAATAAATTGTGAATGATCTTCTCTTGAACTCAACTTGAATACGAAATAACTAGGATTTTAAAGAAAGTGAATTGGTTAACAGTTACCTTTGTTTTCTGAGATGTACCATTTATGGTGGGGTGGTGTAGTTTGTATTATTGCAATTTGTCAATGATTAATCCTTTTTTATTCTTATGTAGGTCACATGCTGGAAACAATATAGTTCCTTCACTTATCATCAGTAAGTTTCTCAACACAATTGTATATCATATCTTATGTTGTTTCATTTATGTATGGCAAGACATAAGAAGATACTATACATTTGTTAGTCCAGATCAAATAATATGTACATTTTTTTTTGAAATGTTAATTTTCATTAAAAAAGGCTAAGACAGTACAAGAGAACCATACTGACAAGCCCAAAAGAAAAGAAAAAAAAAAAAAAAAAGCAAACGCACCCAGCCCAAAAAAGGCCAACAGATTATACAAAAGGCACTAAGACTCGGACAAAACACAGATCAAGTATAATGCACATTGCTTGTGGGTAAGCTGTAATTCATATATTATTACTAAAACTAAGTTCTTTCATGTTATTCATCTCTGTATCTTCCATACTTTTCTTTCAAGATGAGTTGGTCTCACTGACAATTGATCTTAGAAAATCAGCATCTGTTGAAATACAAATTCCTTTTTGATATCTTCTCTCTTTTCTCAGTGGTTCGAGAGAAAGATGTTTGTTGGGAATATGCTGAGAAGTTGGAAGGGAACAAGGTGAAATGCAACTTTTGTCATAGAGTTCTTAATGGTGGTATTAGTAGATTGAAGCACCATCTATCTCGATTGCCTAGTAAAGGTGTCCATCCATGTAGCAAAGTAAGAGATGACGTTACTGACAGGGTGAGAGCTATTATAGCAATGAAGGAAGAGGGAAAGGAAGCTTCAAGTGCTAAAAAACAGCGGCTAGTTGAAGCTAAATCTCCTGGAAGTATTTCTGCCAGTAAAGCTCTAATGTCTGTAGAGGCAACGCCAATCGCAAAGCTTTTTCCTCCCACACCTTCAGTTTTGCCTCACCCTTCTCTTGATCGAGAAAATGCAGAGAGAAGTATTGCTCTGTTCTTTTTCGAAAATAAGTTGGATTTCAGTGTTGTGCGATCTTCTTCCTATCAATTAATGATGGATGCAGTTGCAAAATGTGGCCAAGGATTCAGAGGCCCATCATCAGAAACTTTGAAGAACACATGGTTGCAAAGGATCAAATCGGAAGTCACTCAACAGTCGAGAGATATAGAGAAAGAATGGGCAACTACAGGTTGTACAATCATTGCAGATACATGGCCAGATAATAAATCCAGAGCTTTAATAAACTTCTTTGTCTCATCACCCTCTGGAACTTTCTTCCACAAATCTGTTGATGCTTCGACGTGTTTCAAGAGTCCGAAGTGTCTATCTGATTTATTTGATTCAGTTATTCAAGATTTTGGCCCAGAAAATGTTGTTCAAGTAATCATGGACAATACTTTGAACTATGTTGGTGCGGGAAATCACATTATGCAGAATTACAGTACAATTTTCTGGTCACCTTGTGCTTCTCATTGCTTGAATTTAATTTTGGAAGATTTTTCTAAGATTGAATGGGTGAGCAGATGTATCTTTCAAGCACAATCTATTTCGAAGTTCATTTACAATCACGTGTGGGTGCTTGATCTAATGAGAAAGTTCTTGGGGGGACAAGAACTCATTCGTACTAGCATTACTAAGTCTGCATCCAACTTTCTCTCTTTACGGTCAATGTGGAAGCAAAAATCAAGATTGAGACATATGTTCAACAGTCCAGAGTATTCCTCGTCTCCATATGCCAATAGAACACAAAGCATAGCATGTCTTGATATTCTTGAGGACAATGACTTTTGGAGAGCAGTTGAAGAAATAGCTGCTGTTTCTGAACCTTTGCTGAAATTACTGAGTGATGTAGCAGGAGGAAAACCAGCCGTCGGATCAATTTATGATTCAATGTCCAGGGTTAAGGAATCGATTAGGACATATTACATAATGGATGAGAATAAATGCAAAGCATTTTTGGACATAGTTGATAGGAGGTGGCACAATCAGCTACATTCACCTCTCCATTCAGCTGCAGCCTTTTTGAATCCCTGCATCCAATACAATCAGGATATTAAATATCTTGGAATCATAAAGGAAGAATTTCTTAATGTTCTGGAGAAACTACTGCCAACGCCTGAACTAAGACAAGATATCACTGGACAAATTGTTGCATTTAAAAAGGCTCAAGGGATGTTTGGTTGCAACCTTGCTAGAGATTCGCGTAACACAACTGCACCTGGTATGTTTGTATATTCATGGTTCTGATGATCGGAGTTCTTTGTATTTTGCTGGAATTCTTAAGGTACTATAACTTAACACATGCAGGTCTGTGGTGGGAACAATATGGTGGTTCGGCACCTGGGTTACAACGTGTCGCAGTTAGAATACTTAGTCAAGTTTGCAGCGCTTCTACTTTGGAGAGAAACTGGAGCACCTTTCAACAGGTTCACTCTGAGAAGCACAATAGGCTGGACAAAGAGACGATGAATGATCTACTATACATAAATTATAATCTCAAGCTAGCAGGCCGGGCAAAAGCGAAGTCCGCTGACATTGATGCTATTATTGTTGATGACATAGATATGACATCGGATTGGGTGGAGGAGTCAGATCAGTGGCTTGACCGGTTTGGAGCCTTGGAGAGTGGTGTCTTGAATACAAGACAATTTAGCAATTCCATCTTCGGTCCAAATGATCATATATTTGGCTTGTGATAGACCACTTCTAGTCCCTTCACTGTGTAGAGTTGTATTTCTTAGCTGGTTCTGATTGTGCATTTTTCTAGAATATGTTACTATAGGAAGTTCAACCTTTTGTTTATTAGATCAATGAAATATGTAGTTATTCTCAAGAGTGTTGTATCTATTGGCTTTCTAAATCTTGCTTGTCCGGTATATATTTTTGAAGGTCATGTTTAAACCCTAATGTGGGTTAAGGTCCCAAATCAGTTTCTCTCTTAGATTTCAATTAAGCGAGTAATTCAATCTAACCTAGCAGACAATCAATCAATCCACAAAGAAGAGAAGGAGACACGATTTTTTGCGTGGAAAACCCTACTCGAGAAAAACCACGAGTCCTATCACCCGGACTCAAGTAAGCCAAGCACTGTCATTATGAGAATATGTGAAACATAATACGCGGAGAGAGAGAGAGCGCTGAAATCGTGGGTCCCTTTTTAGGGTTCTCTCATTTGCATCATATAAGGGTTTAATTCCCTATTAACAGTCTCCTAATACAACTTAAATCCCTAAATTATAGCTACCTTAATATAGGAAGAGTACTTGACTAATTGTAGCTTAACTAGAATACAGTATCTAATTACAATACAAGTAACCCCCCCCCCCCCCCCCCCCCCCCCCCCCCCAAAATTGATGCTAGGGTGTCATATAGCAGCAATTTGAAAACCATAAACTGATGTCGAGGCCAAAGAAGTCTTTTGGAAAATATATCAGCAAATTGAAGCTCAGTAGGGACTTTAGGTAAAGAAATGACATCACGCTTAAATTCATCCCGAATAAAGTGACAATCCACTTCAATATGTTTGGTGCGTTCATGGAAGACAGGATTTTCAGTGATCTTGATAGCCCTAGTCTATGATGCACGGATACTTCAAAATGGGCAACGTATCATATCCGATACTTCAATTTTTACATAAAAAACCGTGTCCCCTGCCGTATCTATGTTGTGTCCATGCCGTATCTGGGCATCTTAGGCCCTAATATTATCTGCATGCAAGGAAGTAGGAGATGATTGAGCAAAGCTGAGATTCGAGAGAAGTCCCCGAAGCCATAAGATTTTAGAACAGGCAAAAGACATTGCCCTATATTCAGCCTCTGTGGAAGATCGAGAAACACACTCTTGTGTCTTGCATTTCTAAGAAATGAGAGAATTTCCGAGATACATGCACCACCATTAGTAGACCGACGAGTATCCTGACTGCCCGCCCAGTCAGCGTCTGCATAAGCGGTCAACTAAAGAGGATTATCCTTGGGATAATATAAACCACGAGTGACGGTGCCACACAAATACCGGATAATGTGCTTGACAACAGCCAGATGAAGGTGTCTCAGAGTTGTCATGAATTAGCTCAGAAGATTAACAGCATAGGAGATTTCCGGTCGAGTGATGGTGAGATAGACAAGACTACCTACCAACCGCCGGTAAGTATGTGAATTAGGAAGAAGGTAATCATCATCTTTACTCAATTTTAGATTGACCTCTACTGGTGTATCAATAGGTGAAGAGTCATGGAGATCAGCAAGCTCAATAAGATCATACGTGTATTTGTGTTGATTAAGAAACGGGCCTTTGGGAGATTGATGCACTTCCAACCTCAAAAAATAATGCAAGGGGCCTAGATCCTTAATATGGAAAGAATCCCTGAGAGACTTTTGGACAGACCTTATCATACCATCATCAGTGCCAGTGATAATGTACTCAACATACACAAGGAGAACAGTAACACCAGTAGATGTTGTTTCCAGAAAAAGAGACGGATCATAAGGGCTTTGAGTAAAGCCACTTGTGCATAGGCGTCCCCTAAAAGTTTCAAACGAGGCCCGAGGAGCTTGCTTCAGACCATAAAGAGACTTCCGTAGGCGACGGATAGATTTCTTAGATGGAGAGGTGACTCCCTATGGTATCCACATATAGACCTCTTCTTTCAGATCTTCATAGAGAAAGGCATTTTTTACATCCATTTGGTATAATGACCGAGATATAGAGGCAGCAATGGCGAGAAGTAACTGAACTGCAGTTATTTTTGCCACGGGTGCAAACATCTCGTTATAGTCAATCTCATATTCTTGCCTATTGCCGAGTGCCATGAATCTAGCTTTGTGTCTATCCAATGAGCCATCGGATTTAAGTTTAATTGAGTAGATCCATTTGCAACCGATGGGTTTAACTGCTGAAGGACAATCTACAATGTCCCAAGTGTGATTTTGATCCAATGCATCCAGTTCTACCTTCATAGCTTGGTTTCAACTATCATGTTGTACAGCCTGCAAATAAGAACTTGGGATATAGACATAAGAAATGGTTGCCATCAAGGAAGTGTGGGTGAATCCATACCGCTTAGGTGGTCTAGAAGTTCTTGAGGAGCGATGTAGGATATGAGGAGAGCTATGGAACCAATTGCCGGTGGAGGATTAGTAGGACGGGCATCCGCAATAGTAGATTTTCCCGACGATGATAAACAAAGTCAGGATGAAACATAGTAACAGTTGTTTGACTTGAAAAACCCGGTAAGAGAGCAGGTGAAGATGGATGAGGATAATCCAAGTGAGTAGGGAAAAAATATTGATTTTCAAAGAAAATAACATTGCAAGAACCCTGATGTGACGACCAATGGGATCATAACAAACAAAACCTTTTTAATTAGTGGTATAACCCAGAAATGCACACCGGCAAACCCAGGATGGTGACCAAACAGTTTAAAATGAGGTGTTAATTGAGCAATGGTAGGTGATGGAAGACGGTTTATTAGATGTACTGCAGTGGTGAAAGCTTCAGCCCAAAAACGAGGAGGAACTGATGATTTAATCTCCCCCCCCCCCCCCCCCCCCCCAAATCTGAGCGCAAAGTTTTAATGCATTTTGAAAATTGGGTTTCACCATAGCTAAGAAAAAATTAAAATGCATTAAGAACATCCGACCTAGAATGCAATAGATAAACCCAAGTAAACCTGCTGTAGTCATCAATGAATGTAACAAAGTACTTGAAATGTCCATGGGAAAGGTGAGGAGCAATGCCCCAAACATCACTGTGAATTAAGTCAAAAAATTTAGTGCTCCGTGTGGAGTAAGGAAAGGGTAAAGTTTTACTTTTTCCTAATTTACAAGCTTCACATTCAAAAGAAACAAAATCAATAGTTTTTTTTAATAATCCAGATTTAAATAAAGTAGACATCCTAGAAGCATTCGGGTGACTAAGTCTATTATGCCACAACTGAGAATTATTCTCAAGAAAAAAAAAATAAAACAAAATAACTGCTGTAAAGATTTATTCTGAATAAATGTAGACACTGGTAGGGAAAACAGTCTGCTACGCTTAGACCCCCTCGCGATCACTTCCCTCGATTCCTGGTCCTGCACAACACAACTAGAAGAAAAAAAAGAGACATTGTAATTATCCTCAACAAGTTGACCAACAGAAACTAAATTGGTAGAAAGATGAGGAGACACTAAAACATTGGTTAATGGTAATAGGCCAGGAGTATCACCAACAGAGGTGATAGGAAGATGGTCCCCATTGGCAGTTTGAACAGTAAGATTACCAGTGTAAGGAACAACATGCTGTAATTTTGTGGGTGAAGATGTCATATGGTTACTTAAGCCAGAATCTAAGTACCACGTATGAGAAAGAGACGAATCATTACTTGAGATGTTCATAGATGCCGATGCATTGATAATCATTTGATTTACCATTTCAGGAGTGAGAAGGAGGAACTAGGCTATGAAGAAGAATCAAATTGTAGGGAACAACTTAAGTCAAAGGGTGTAGATTGTTGAGAAGTCGCCGTGTAAGCACTAGGAGCTGACTATACATTGTAAGTACCTGGTGTAGACGGCGCATAGTTGCGGGAAGTAGAATTTCGAGCCTTCTTCCGACATTCTTCAATAACGTGACCAATGACCTTACAATATTTGCAGATTTTAGCTTTGCATTGATTCGCATAATGACCGTATTTCTTACAGTTGTAGCACTGAACTTTATTGGTGTCCCGAGAAGGGGGTTTGGTTGTAGCGGCATAGGCAAGTGGAGCCTCAGTAGATCTCTGTTGTTCCATAGTCGTTTTGGTAACCAGACATTGTTCCTCCCTCAGAAGTTCCTGAAGACAATCATCTAAGCTTGGAAGAGGAGCCCGACTCATTAAGTTTCATCAAACGGTCTCAAACTCCGGACGAAGTTTCATTAGAAACTGGTCCCAATGGCTATTTCGCTGTAAGGGAAGTAATTATGGTAGAAGAGCTTCAGGCACAGTTGCAAACTTGATCTCATCATATTCAGACCACATTCGTCGAAACCCATTGTAATATTCTTATATAGACAGGATGCCTTGAGAAAATTGGGAGATGTCGAGCTACAAGTGAAATTGGCGAGCTGCATTACCTTGTTGATAACTCTTTTTAAGGTAATCCCACATCTCACGGGCAGATTTGCAAGGTTTCAGATTGAGAATAAAATGGGGTTCAACAGATCCTATTAACCAAGTTTTGATTTTAGCATCCTTAGTTTTCCAGGCTGAGATCTTCTTGTTATCTTCCTCCGGTTTAAGTTCAGAACCATCCATGTAGCCCCAGAGTTCTTTTTCTTGTAAGTAGATTTGAAACTGGAAGGCCCACGATGTGTAATTTTTCCCATCAAAACGGACTAGGGCAATTTCAAATTTCTCTGTTAATAGTAGACTAGTAAGAATTCCAAACAAGAGACGTTGGAAGTTGGAACCAACAGAAAGAAAATCACAGAAGCAAGGAAGGAAGAGCAGCAGTAGTAGCAAGTGGAAACAGCAGCAGTAGTAGCAGATAATGCAAGTAAACAGCAGCAACAATCAAACAGCAGCAGCAATCAACAGGAAACAGCAGAAAACAAAACACAGCAGGCGACAATAACTGAGCTGGTGGGATCTATCAGTGGGCCCCACGAAGTTGCCCAATCACAGATGGGGCCCACTGATAGATCTACTCTCTCACAAACGATCTATCAGTGGGCCAACACTCAATTTCCTTACAATTTTACTTCTAACAAATTCTTTTTTTTTTTTCCCATTCTTGCATCAAGAAACTTAGGCATATACAAATGGAATTTCACTAGTTCCACCGCCATTTTGCCATCCCTTGGTGAAAGCACCAAAAGGAAACATTGGAGTTATGATTGTGCTTGTTTGCATGTGCACAGATATCACCATTATAGGATTGTGTCTAATCATAACAAACAGCAATTCTATTATCATTTCATGCACTGATGAGGACATAACAGCTCAACTGTATTAGATCTACCAGAGGAGGAAGAGGAAAACACACAAGCAAGCTTCCTAGGGCCTGTGTGTTTGTAGGGTAGAGTAAAATGAATGAATTAGAGTGTCAAATCAAGAAAAAAAAAAAAGATAGTGGAGGGAGTTTCGCTGTAAAATCACAAAATGACAGAAAAAGCTACTTTTAGTATCACAAAGTGACAAAAAAGACGCTAAAAAAAGACAGTTATAAAAAACTACTCTTAAAAAGAAAAAAAAATAACAAAAGGGTGCTTTTACTCCCAACTCCCTCCACTTTTTTTTTTCTTCTTGATTTGACAATCAATTCCATTTGATCACAATTCCGATGATGATCTGCCGTTGGATCTTGAGGACACCGATCAACGGTTGGATCTAGCCCGATCTAACCTATGATCAAGATGAAGACCTCATGTGGAAACATTAGGGAAACCCCACATTTGGATGTGCTACATGGGAGGGACTAGTGCAGAAAAGGAGCATCAAATAAGATAAAGAAGACCAAGAGGGGCGCACCTGTTTACAGTACAATTTATGGGCCATGTGGCTCAATCTTCAAGAACATTCATGCCCAATCTATTTGTATTTCGTTTTATTTGGTTTGTTTGTTTTATTTGTTAGTTAGAGGTTATTATTTGTGGGTCCATAAGTCTTAAGTAGATGGTTTAATCTCAATGTTTCTTACGGCTGAGATCAAGTTCAGGTTAGGGCTTGTCTATTTAAGCATTGTAAAGACACTTTTGAGAATAAATGTTATGGGTGCTTATGCTCTCTCCCTTCTTTGAAAGGATCTGGCGCAAAGCCACTGCTGCAAAACTGCAAATCAGGTAATTTTCTATCTCTTCCCTTTTTCATTTTCAAGGTTATTGGTTGTTTCCTTTCTTCGCAACAAAACAGACTTACCCTCGTATCATTCTCTGTACAACCACATGCCCTTAAAATCCTAGATCCACCTCCAGTTCCACATGGCCGAGCACCAAAAGCCCAAATCCCCTTTAGCCAAACCTATCCCACTTTCAAATCCTGCCATTAAACGTTCCAAACCCTAGATCCTTTATGTCAAACCTCAGATCCCATCTACACCATCAGCCAAAGCCCTTTTTGCCAAGATCTAGCCTAGCTGAACACATAGCCTTCATCCCTTGAAACCAAACCCTCCTAGACCAGATCTAGCATAACCTGAGCCCATCTGTACCCATCCCAACCCAACTGAGCCATTTGGGCCCGACGCAACTCGGCCGAACCTTCCTATGCTAAGATACCATGTGGCCGAACCTAGTCCATGGATTTTTGGACCCCTATGCTGATTTCTCAGATCTGAATGTTTATTTGAATATTTAGCAACATTAACTGCGGGGTTTATCGATTACAAAATCTGAACTTTCATCTCTTGAACCAAGCCCCTTTTGTCAAATCCTCAAAGGGGATAATCAATCCACTTGACTTGATCTGATCCCTAGGCTAGTGGAAGGAACATGCTTCCAGTGAGACCCCGATTCTAGTCTGAGGGGTCCGTATTGTGGGATTGTGACAAGGGGTAGATTCATCTATAGACTCCCAATTGGAATTTAAATAAAGAGGTGAAATCTGAATTCTAGTTTTTTATTTTTTCACAGTGAATGTTAACATAGCCTTTCATGGTCCTGCATCATGCACTCCATTGAGCTACTTACTGAAACGATATTTTTGTAGTGTGGACGCGTACGTGTAGGTTCTCATCCCCAATCCTGTGAAAGGCAGGCCAGGGCAGGGAATACTGAGAGTAAAAGCACGGGAAAGTTTAGCCATGGCAATGACAATGTTCCACTTCCATGTGGAATCCCCCCCACCTCTAATCGAATCTTCATCAAAGTCCAAGTCAGGATGGAGGAAGAATCCTTATCTATACAAAACCACAAAAAGCATTCGAATTCGAGCTGCAAGGACCCCAGACGACTATCACGACACTCTCAAAGCCCTTAAAACCAGGGGCCGTACCCCTCGAAAATCTCTAGGCCAGGTATTATCTCTATATGGCACGATTTTCATTTTCTACTTCACTTTTTGCCTTACTTTACCATGTTAGCTACTGCTTGCAGCATTACGTGGTGAATTCGTCCATCAATGAGCAGCTCGCAAGTGTCGCACGAGTTGAAGACGGAGATTGCGTCCTAGAAATCGGCCCTGGAACTGGTGCTCTCACTCAGGTCCTTCTTGATGCTGGAG
Source organism: Cinnamomum chago (assembly GCA_038049695.1). Classification (NCBI taxonomy): domain Eukaryota; kingdom Viridiplantae; phylum Streptophyta; class Magnoliopsida; order Laurales; family Lauraceae; genus Cinnamomum; species Cinnamomum chago. The sequence continues at coordinate 90,024,144 of CP142454.1, read as the reverse complement.
CAACCGTCCTCGCCGTTGAAAAGGTCCGTCCGCCAACAATCCACTTACCAAGCTTTCATCTTCTATACTAATATGAAATGTTCTAGTCTTTTCATCTTTCTCAGTGATTTGTTCTTATGCTGTTCATTATTGGCTGAATTGTGTAGGATCCTCATATGGTGATTCATGTAAGAGACCGATTTGAGGGAATTGATCGCTTGATGGTAATCATTGCTTTTTGTTTGCTAAATCTAAAGTTTGAAAGTCTTCATGTCAATTTGTGACTATTTTTTTTTTGGGTCTTGATATGTTTAGATGATTTTAAAATATTTTAACGAAACCCCATGCTGGCAATTGCTTGGTTTTTATGTGCTTGGTTTTTATTGAGAATATATGTGCTTGTCTAGCACAAATGCTGTCAATGTGAGGGATCATATCTTGATTGGTGCCTACTACCTAGTGGGTAAAACTGGCTTCCACTTTCAGGTACATGTAGCAGTATCATTGTATAAGTCACATGTTGGGATGCTGTAAGGGATTCAATGGTGCATGTATAGATTCCCAAGTTACGAAATTGAATCCCTGAAACACCCAAGGCAATGTTCTAATCATTGAACTGCAAACAAACTATATAGGTCCAGCCAGATGACTCTACAGATCTCTTCTTGAAGAACCCAAGACTGCCATGCTCTGTGTCGTGAAAGTAGCAGAACAGCCCTTCTTGTATATCAATGTTTGTTAAGACATGCTGTTGAACCGTGGTTGAATGTGGTATCTTTTATTTATTTATATTTTTCTAATTTTGAGAGAGAGTGGCCGAATTTATTAGAAAATATTGTTAAAGGAATAAAACAAAGTATATATAATGTAACTAGCTTTAAAACTACACGGATCTCGGATGAGATTGATCCTTAATGTTTTTTTATTTTGCAACATAGTTGCCAATTTCATTTCAGACCCTGTTTTGGTTTCAGTCCGCACTGAAATATTTTGTCCAATGTGGGTATTTCATTGTCATGTTTCGAAGTTCTGTTTTGGTAAAATTAATAAAAAAAAAAGTAACAATTTAAATAATTAAAATATATGAAGATTTCTAAGAAAAGTGACACTAAATATATTTTATTTATCTTTAATTCATTCTGCCAAATCAATGATGTAATATGTTATTCTTTACATGGCAAACATATAATTTATAAGCCATGTTTGTGCATGACAATGTGAAATTATGACAGCATTGTCATAGCCTAAAAATCCATAATTAAATACATTCACATAGTCATTGTACTAGGGTGGGGCAACTTATTACTTAAATTAACATGAAGTGCATTTTTGCTAAAAGAAATGAAAAGAAAAATTTGCACTCTTTTCCCTGTTGGAAAATTTGGCCTTTTGACCAAACAAGCTGAAATCTAGACCAAAACGGTCGAACAGGTTTTAAAGCTGGTCTGAAATTTTAGATAGGGCTTTGAACAGTTTGGGTTTGTTGAGCTGAAATGAACTGAGATTGATTAATAAGTTTTGCACCGCTGATTTTGCTGGAGTGCAGCCTTTGAATTTGCTAAAGTGGTATCATTTGAATATCACAAATAAAATATTCTACTTATTATCATAGGGGCTACTTTTCTCATTCTTTAGTTTCAATTTCTTATTTGTAAAGGTTGTTTCTTTATGTTTCTTGCAGTACCAGTTGTTCTGAATGATTATCATAGGAGTATTTGATAAAGTCTCAAACTAAAATGGAAATGCTCTGGAACTAGTGGAATGTTGGTATTCTTTAAGTTCTTACTAGTTATTACTGATACTTTTATCAAGTCTGTGACAAAATGCTTAATTGGCCATTGTAGGTTTTGGAAGAGGACTTCACAAAGTGTCACATTCGTTCCCATTTGAGCCCTATGTTGGAAAGTGGAAAATCTGTTCAAAATGATGCAAAACATGCAAAAGTGAGAACCTCCGTGGGAGTTTTTGAAATAATCCATGTGGACCATTGCCTTAAATATTGTCAAAGCTTGCTTATTCCAGCATTTGAGTTTCTTCATTTGGCTCATGAAATGAGTTTGCACACATCACTTTGTTGTAGCCTGTATCAAATGTTTCTAGCAAGTACCTGATGGCAGTTAGACTTGTTAACCTAGGACAATTGGCTCGCATCTAATTACTAATGTATGGTTTTGAGAATGTTTACATCTATGTATGGTTTACTCATCTGTGACTGATTAACCAAAATAACTTTTCTTTTAAAATGCATAGCTAGTTGTTTTTTTGCTCATCAGTCATCATGCATCTTAGATCTGTTATATGATCAATTAGTATTTTGTTATTACTGTGTTCTAATTAAAAAAAAACCCTCAATGTAATAAGATATATTACACATCTAATAATATTCATGAGGCTGTATACATACAGCTTGTGTTCTATGTAGCTTCTTGGAATTTATATGTCGATGCAATTCCTGGGAGGATAATATTGGGGGTATTTGTTACGCATTTCCTCATATTTTAACTTGGATTTGATTGGGATGAGTCCAATCAAGGTCTGTGATCATCAATGCAGTTCTCTGCTGCACCTATCTTTTTGAAGCATTCGCCCAATTGGGAAAGCTGTTCATCCCTCTCTCAGACAAAGAATAGCCATGAGCATCATTGCATTTATGATTGATACTTCATTGTGCTTCCAATTCACTTCAGAATTTCTTAACATTTTTGTCAATTGGAACATGGATATTTTTAAAAAAATGGTGTGCCTTGAATAATTTTTATCAGTTCATACCAATCCTTTCAGTGTTGATGGCCCACTAAGGGGAAGGGGTAGGCCAAAGAGGACATAGATTGAGGTATTAAAAATAGATTTGAAGATGTGCAACTTATCTGAGGATTTGGCTTAGGATAGATTAGAATGTTTGGCTCAGGATAGATCAAAATGGAGAAACAGAATTCATGTAGCCGACCCAACGCAGTTGAGACAAGGCTTTGATGATGATGACTGATCTTTCGTTGTGCTCTGACCCTTTGGCTTAATTGTTGCTCGTCTTACTTTGGCTTCTGCCCCCATATTTCAAGTTATAAGCTTTACACTTTTACCGTTTCATTCCTTTGATCTCTACTGTTTAATATACATGTATATATGTATATACATGTATATGTACATGTACATATGTGTATATATATATGTTGTATATATATATGTTGTATATATATACATATGTATATATACAACATATATATATATACATATAAATATATAGGGAGATGCTCCTATGAGAGATGCTCTCACCTTACTATGAGAGATAAGGTAGGGGTCCTCACATCTATATCCAATGCCAACAACTTAAATGTGAGAGTCCCTACCTTATCTCTCATAGTAAGGTGAGAGATGCTCTCATAGGAGCACCTCCCATATGTGTGTGGATTCAAAAGAGTCCTATTGGAAATTGGAGTGGAAATATTGTGTTTAAGAGAATGTATGCATATTATTAAAATTCTGTAATTTCCTATGAGTGTCCTTGCATGCAATAGTCTATATAACCTCAACGAAAATGAAACAAAGAGGAAGATTCAAGTTGTGGTTATATCTCTTGTTGTGTGATTCTCCATAAGTGGAGTTGGGAAGCTTGAAGTCCAGTTTGTTTGTAGCTTGAGGCTGAGCATGGTGATATTTTGTGACTTGCAAGTATCTATACTGCTATTCGGTTCTGTGACTCTATTTTTCTAATTGGGCTGAGGCTCATGGGGGAGTGGAATTTTGGAATTGTTTGATCCCATGTCTCCTCATTTTGTGGTCCGGCCTAGGTGGCCTGACCCATGCTGCATCATCAAACAATCCCATGCTTTTGCCCTTTCTGATGGTTGAGGCTTTTATAGAAGGTTCAGCTTTTCTCGTGTCACATTATTTGATGAATAGAGTAAACCTTGCATTTGGTTTAACCCACATGCAAATCAGACCATGGCGTTTTCTATTATTGGATTGAAGTAATATTGCTGGACCCCTTCCAGTTGATTGTTGATCAAGCACATTTGTACCATATTTTAATGAACCTGGTTCAGCTGAAATATATCTTAAATCTATCTTTTGCATGTTTTGGAAACACTATCTAAGAATGACCTACAACATTGCAGGTAGTCTCCAATATACCTTTCAATATAAGTACTGATGTGGTCAGGCAGCTTCTTCCCTTGGGTGACATTCTTTCAGAAGTTGTCCTTCTACTTCAGGTATGGAAGTGTAACTTTCTCACTTGGCCAAATCATCATCATCTTCATTACTAACACTGTCATTATTTTTTGCTTTTGAGCAATTGATAAGTGTATTTGTCCTTGGATACTTTGATTGGCATTATCATTTTATCCAGTTACATCAGTGTGCAGTTTGCCCATTAGAAGTTTTAGAACTTCTCATTTCCTCCAAATTGCCTATTTTATTTATTTATTTATTTTGTTTTTTCTCCAAATGGATTCTTGGAAAGGAATTTACAACTGTAAATTGCCGACGGTAGAAATTATAGTTAATCTGAACAGTATGGCCGTATGCGCCTTGATAGAATTTGTCTGACCTTTTTCCCTGGTTACTTGAAGAACTGGGTAATGTTTGCTACACTGTGGAGGTGAAATACTGTGCCAGACTTATACTCCATCTCTACATGCATGACATTGACATGGTACCGCTAAGCACTAGAAAGATCCCAGTGATTAGCCAGTTATCTGGTTTAAATCCATTATCATGTATGAGATTTATCTTATATGTCATATAGGAGAGGTCCTATCTTTGGTAGGTGGGACACCTTTTTGAGAGACCAACTTATCAAGAAAAGTTCCCTCAATAACAAATGGTTATGATGAAACTATTAGAAGAATCATAATGCCAGTTCCAAGAGTTGTGGCCCAAGCTGAAGTTGCATTTGTAATGCCCAACTTGGCAGAAGTGTGCGCTTGGCCATCATCATCATTGAAAGCTGCACTGTAACATGTAACCTTTAGCAGTTTAGCTCCTTGATATCATTCACTGCCCTTTTAAATAGTTGAGAAGTTTTACAAGGGAGTGTCTTAATGGAAAAGGGTTTACACCTGGGAAAAGTCACATCAACAGAAAATGGGCCTTCTGCGAAGACAAAACCATAGAAGCTGGCTAAGGGCTGTTGCTGTCGTCGTCGTTGTCGTCGTCGTTGCTGTTTTTATTATTATTTCATCGTATCCACTGCTATCATCAGTAAGGTTTGTGTCTTGGAGTCCCATCAAAGTTATCAATGCCTTCGAAATGCAGTGCATATACAGTTGGTCTCTTCTGCTGCTTCTTTTTTAGCATACATTTCTTTTGTTTTTCTTTTCCTTAGTTTCATATATGATTAATCTCAGTATGTCTACAGTAGTAGTCTCCTCTATCTTTTCTGTTGTGCTTGTGCATTTATTTTTCTGGCATCTCTTTACAAGAATCACAAAGAGTGAGTCACCTCTTTCCAAAAGCTTTATATTTGACATTAATAATGTTATGATAGTTAAATGCTGCATTTAATCAATTAAATGTGAGCTTGCTACTTCATATTAGATGGTCCATTTTTTCCAGGATGAGACTGCTGTGCGCTTAGTGGATGCTTCATTACGGACATCTGAGTATCGACTGATCAACATTTTTGTGAACTTTTACTCTGGTTGGTATTTCTTTTAGAATAAAGATTTTTCTGCATGTGTATCTCATATATACGCACATGCATACATGATTCATAGAACTCCACAAGCATGCTCCTTGCTAAAAAAAATAAAAAAATCTCAAGTCTTAATTGTTAAAGAGAAATTTTTTTCAACAGATACTGATACCTGATACAATCTGGAACTTAACAGAGAAAGTTATCTTTTTCAATTCATAACCATGAGGTGAATGGGTCTCAAATGTATGATTATTTTCTTAAACTGTATTAGTGTTGCAAACAACTTTTATGGAATAAATTATTTCTCTGTATTTGTGGTGTTATTTACTTGGAATTAGTTTTACAAGTTCTCAGGCTCTTAAATACTGCATAGTTGTGTGTTACGGTATCGTGGAATTGATACATAAAAATTATCATGATACACGAGTTCATTTTTCCTTTATCATAGTTCGTGCTCTGTAAATTGCGATTATAATTTTCATATTTTTTGAGTTGTAGTGACCATCATCTTCTCTGTTTGAACATGTAATACAATAGTATGTATCTCGATTTCTGCCTTTTTTATTTGACTTGTATGTTATTAGTGGTGCAATTTGATGATAAAAGTCCATTTGTGACTTGAGTTTTTCAGATCCTGAATATAAGTTTAAGGTTCCAAGAACAGACTTTTTTCCTCAACCAAATGTAAGCATTTCTCTTATTCATTTTCACTCAATTTTTTTTAGCATACTAGTCTGTTTACACATGATGGCATGCATTGCAAAGTGTCGTAGTATTTATGTAACAGAAGGCCTGACTTGTAGTTCGGTGTTTTCTTTATCTTCCATCCTTCAGTAAATGTGTAGAAGTTAGATAATCTTTTTAACTTTCAGTGGAGGATTTATGTTGAGAATGGATGCAGTTGCAATATTTTTTTCCCACCTGGTAGTCACCATGAGTATCATAAAAAATGTTATCCATCAATTCTTCTTACCAAAAAAAAAAAATTGGTGTGGAGTCCTTTATTAATCTTTTCAATGTTCGATAGGTTTGGCTGCAAATTTTGGAGTGAGTAGTCGATTTGAAATAAAAACAACATTGATTTTGAGATTCTTCTTTGGTGATATTCTTTGGTTTGTATGGTTGGAAAAGAATAATCGAACTTCTAATAATAAACTCCGTTGGTTGTGATAATCAAGGGTCGAACTAAAGTGATCTTTGGGGTTCTATGCTTAAGGAATTCCTTGGTGTTCCTATTACTGATCTTTGGAGGTATTGGGTGAAGTCCTGTGGTGTCAAGTTAAATTAGAGAGGAGTTCTCTTTGCTAATAGTTTCCTGTATTGTGGGCATGGATCATGATTGTGTGCTTTTGGATTTTTACTTGTGAATCCGTAATAATTAAAAGAAAATCATAAAGAATGCATCTATCAACTCTTCTTCTTCTACTGCATCTTAGTATCTTTGGTACTAGTCTGAGTAGGAATACAATATTGACGCATAAAGTTTCATGGATGAGCTCCTGAACTCAATAATGTGTGAAATATCTTCTTCTTCTTCTTTTTTATTTAACAGTGTGCCTTCTATTAGCTTCTACTGCATTGACACATAAAGCTTCATGGATGAGCTCCAGAACTCAATAATATGTGAAATAAACTAGTTTAAGACAACTATGATTCTCATTATGTCATTTATGCATAAAGATTTGAGTAAGCTCCTGATCTTGGTACTTTGCATAGTCAATAAATTTAGTATCAGGTTCAAAACATCTCTGGTAACTGGTTGCATTATGCAAATCAATAGCAAAGTGAAGTATGTCAGCATTTTTATTTTGACTATGAGATTGATCTTGAGGTCTGTCCATCTGCAGGTAGACGCGGCTGTGGTTACATTCAAACTGAAGCGGCCTGCAGAATATCCATCTGTTTCTTCAACTAAAAACTTCTTCTCAATGGTGATTGTCTGTCCTTGCTTTTTTATCTGCCTTGCCACAGATGGTTCTATCAGAAGAGAGAAACTATTTGATTTATCCATCCTCGGCAGTTTTGTGCTTAAGGCTTGTTTTTCTACACCAGACAAAAGATCTAGAACTATAGAATATCAGATGGATCATTTGTTCAACCAAGCAAATTGTGTGTGGGGTACTCTCCTTTTGATGGTCAAGTTGTTCATATAGTGGGCCTCATGGTGGTTTCTTAAATCATAAATGTGTATATTTGCTTGTAATTTGTCAATTTTCATCTACTGCTAGGATCATCTTATAGGAAAGACACGGAACGTGATCTATTCTATAATGGGGTCCACCAGATTTATAATCTTTATTACTGAACTGTTGGCCCACGCCTTTACTATATGTGGGTCAGGCAGAATATGCTTGTTTCTCATGTTGTATGCCACACCATACATCAAGAATCAGTTATTAGCTAAAGATGCTGTGGACATGGTTTACAATTTTTTTTTTTTTCCATAACTTCAAACCCTGTAACTGTAGGATGAAACTTCAATTTTTTTAATTTTTATTTGGAAATGGTAACGATGAATTTTTTTTTTTTTTTTTAAACTTCTATCACAAGCAGTATATTTCTCTTTCCTTTTTTTATGCTATTTCGTTCAGTGATCATGTACTTGTGGGAATATTCTTAAAGAAACTTACTTGTATATGCTTAAGTTTATCTATTTCCTGCAAATTATGACAAACCATATTTGCTGAATGCAGGTCAATTCTGCCTTCAACGGTAAGCGTAAGATGCTGAGGAGATCTCTTCAGCATATTATCACACCTTTTGAGATCGAAAGAGCTCTTGAGAATGCAGGCCTTCCAGTTACAGTAAGTAGCTGTATGGTTTGAATTACCTGCTTTTTGCTTGCATACAGGGTTTTCCAGTGATTGATCGACTTATCTGCATTCTGTTTATGCCCATGGGTTACTATTTCTAGTCAAGACCAGAGGAGCTTACACTGGATGACTTTGTGCGACTGCATAACTTAATTGCAAAAGTGTAATGTTCTTGGACTCCTTGCCGAAGACTGGTTCACCCAGCACTGGTGTGGAAGCATTCCAGGTTGTCCTTGGCCGTCATTGTCTAAGCTGTGCGGGTTCAATCATGTGGATAGAATTAATGGTGGGTGAAAGCTATTTCTTTGTGCAGGTTTCCATATGCAGCTCCATTTTATCACTCTGCCTATATATGCATTGGGAGGGTGATTGCAACAGATTTTACTATTCTTCTGACTGCTTCTGGAAGGAAAAGAAGGATCCACTGTCATTCCATCATAACATGCTTGAACAAATCCGCCAGAAAAAAATTCCTATAGCTGGAGCCGAGCTATATTGTTCTGCTGTCAATGACATTTGTAAAGAATAATACCTTGTACCATCCACGACACAGAAAGGCAGTTCGCAGATGGTTTATTTTTTGGTCGCTGTTATGATGCTAGCCAGAAACATCAATACTTTGCCAGAGAACAGGATGCATACATTTGCAAATGGTCATGGTCATATTAAGCAGGGCATCTACTTCAAATTAAACGGTTTATATTGGAGGCCTCACTTGGGTAAATGATGGAATGTGACTGAATGATTTTTAACTTAAGATTATTTAAATAACTTTGTCCAGTTGGGACAATTTGCTCTTTTTTGTCCTTTTTTTTAATTTTTTTTTCTGGTTTAAGAGTTTAATGGCCACCATCTGCCCGTGTAGAATTCAGATCGTATGGTTGGTGCTATTGTGAATTGTGATATACATTGTTACGTCGTTCTCTATCAGCTTAACATTTTAAAGTAAGTGGTTGTCAATATGGTATCAGAGTGGGAGGTCGAGTTTAATTCCCAGTGGGTCAGAAGGGCCCCAGATGATTGGGACTCTGAGTTTTTTGCAGTCTCCATCAGATTATGTTGACTTGCACCTTTTGAGCTGAGTCAACTTATCTGACCCTGGGTGAGTTGAGGTTTTTTTTTAATTGTTATTATTATTATTATTATCAATTCACTGAACATTTATAGGGTGTTTGCCCGGTTTAGTATTAGTAAATCCCATGCAAATGCAAATGATGGCAATGCATTAAAAAAAGTTCACATGATCAATCGAGGCCTACATATACAAGATGAGGGTCAATTTTCGTAGCGTAGTTGGCTTGGAACACGGCTCATAAACCGGAGGTTGCGGTTTTGAACTTGCATCCTCTCCTTTGAGCTACTTGCTCAAGGAAAAGCTCAACTTACTCAGGGCACGTTTGGGGCACGTTTGTGTACACACCCTTTCTGCGGAAAGAGGAAATTGCCACGTCAGTAAATTCCATAGAAATGAAAACCTCGGAAAAGGATTTCTGTAGAATTTAGAAATTTATGTTTGGTGTAAAAATAGTTTCCTCATTGAATTGGTGCAGATGTTTTTTGGTGCGACTGTGGATTCCTTATAGAAAATCAAAATTTCTTATTTGGTGATATAATTTTTTGAAGAAAATAACATAACATGTATATTATTTATTTAACATTAAATAATAATTTATATAAAGAAATAAAAAATGAAAGTTATAGGGTTTTTGGGTTGAAATGGACAAAAGTGAGGAAAAGAGGGAGAAGTTTTCCGAGGAAAATCATTTCCCATACCCCCCCATGGGAAATTCATTTTCGCAATTATCAAGGAAAATGCTGACGAGGCAGGAAAATATTTCCGCGGAATTGTTCCGCACCAAACGCTGGAAAAATGGGTTTTCCGCGGAAAAGTTACACACCCTTTCCACGGAAAGAGGAAATTTCCACGTCAGCAAATTCCATAGAAATGAAAACCTCGGAAAAGGATTTCCATAGAATTTAGAAATTCATGTTTGGTGCAAAAAGAGTTTCCTCATTGAATTGGTGTAGATGTTGTTTGGTGCGGCTGTGGATTCTTTATAGAAAATCAAAATTTCTTATTTAGTGATATAATTTTTTGAAGAAAAATAACATAACATGTATATTATTTATTTAACATTAAATAATAATTTATATAAAGAAATAAAAAATAAAAGAGTTATAGGGTTTTTGGGTTGAAATTGACAAGAGTGAGGAAAATAGGGAGAAGTTTTCCGAGGAAAATCATTTTCCATATTCCGTATGGGAAACCCATCTCCACAATTATCAAGGAAAATGCTGACGAGGCAGGAAAACATTTACGCGGAATTGTTCCGCACCAAACGCTGGAAAAATAGGTTTTCTGCGGAAAACCGTAAACTTTTCCGCGGAAAAGTGTTACACAAACATGCCCTCAGTGTGTAGGGGGAGGCTGGGACTTCCGATTTGCGGTGGTGTATGAGGGAGGCAGGGACTTCATATGCTCACGGAAGTAGTGGGTTTTTGGAAGAAGTAGTGGGTTTTTGGAAGAGACCGGATAAGACCGGACATCCTTATCAATGCGCGCGCACACATGTATCATAAATGTACCATGTGGTATAAAAATTAGGGTTGATTGTGGACCATATTCATTTTTATATATTTTGATCAATGTACTGGGGCTCATGTTATATAAGTAGAAAGAATTTATTTTGAGTGATTTAAATTTTTTAAAGTTGATAAAAAACTTATTTTAAGTAATTTAGATTTTAAAACTCGAATTTTCAAAGGTGGACCCCATTGAGAATTTCTTGAAGCCCCAGGCCTAACAATTGTGTACATAGAAAGCGTCTCTTTCTCCAGGCGAGCCCCAGAGACATGCTATTCAAATAATTCAAATAAGCCGTTTTTCTTGTGATGTGATTATAAATTGAAATTCCTTTCTGTCCTTGCATTTCTATTTGTACCCCTCGCGCTCTCTCTCTCTCTCTCCTCAATCCATCCATGTCGTATAATAGAACAGAACACGATCCCTAGTATAAAATCTGCGCCAAATGGCGTTATGAATTGTCCCTCGAAGAAATCGATCAGACATTTTTCCACAGACTGGTTGAAGATTCAATGCACCACCATCGAGAAATCCAAACAAGCCCATGCTTTCCTCCTCCGAAACCATCTCTTCCAAAACAACCGTGCCGCAAGCAAGATAATCTCCTTCCTCGCCATTTCCCAATCCGGCAATCTAAATTACGCCCGAAAAATCTTTATCCTGATCTCCAACCCCGACATGTTCAACTGGAACACCATCATCAGAGGCTATGCAAGAAGCGACGACCCATCCGAAGCCATATCTCTCTACCACCTCATGATTCAATCCCGCGTCACACCCGACAATTACACCTACCCTTTTGTTTTGACCGCTTGCTCCCGGCTGCGGTCCCTCGATTTGGGCAGAAGATTTCATGCCGAGATATTGAAAGTTGGTATGGAATCTGATGTGTTTGTGTTCAATTCCCTGATTCAGATGTATGCTAGCTGCAGCTCCTTGGGTGAAGCACAGAGACTGTTTGATCAAAGTCCCCATAGAGATGTTGTGACATGGAATCTGATGATTGGGGGGTATGTCCGCGAGGGCCTTTGTCACAAGGCATTTGATTGTTTCGAAAAGATGAAAGAAATGGGACTTGTTTTCCCTGATATGGTTACCATGATCAGTCTCGTTTCGGCTTGTTCTCAATTGGGTGACTTGGATCGAGGGAGATTTTTTCATTCCCACTCAAAAGAACTAGGGTTGAATATGGACCTTAATTTGGGCAATGCTATTCTTGATATGTACTGCAAATGTGGGGATTTGGTGTCTGCACGACAGGTTTTCAATGAGATGTGTGAGAGAGATGCGTCGACATGGACTAGCATGATTTCGGGGCTGTCTGGCTCTGGTTATTTTCAAGAGTCATTGATTTTGTTTCAGCAGATGCAGAGCGAGAAGATCAGGCCTGATGAGATGACACTGGTTTGTGTACTCTCCTCTTGTGCTCAAATGGGGGCCTTGGACCAAGGCAAGTACATCCATCTTCTGATAGAAAGATACATGGTAGAACAGGATATTATCCTTGGGACTGCCCTTGTAGATATGTATGCTAAATGTGGGAGCTTAGATCTCGCTCTACAAGTATTTTCCAAGATGAGAGAGAGGAATGTTTTCACGTGGAATGTGATGATCGGAGGGCTAGCCATGCATGGTGATGGCCAGCGTGCCATGAAGCTTTTTGAGGAGATGAAGTTTGAGGGAGTGGTGCCCGATGATGTAACCTTCATAGCGGTGTTATCCGCATGCAGTCATGCGGGGTTAGTTGATGCGGGTCTAAAGAATTTTAGTGCAATGAAAGATGTTCACTGTCTACAGCCAAGGATGGAACATTATGGATGTGTTGTGGACTTGCTTTGTAGAGCAGGAAAAGTGGATCAAGCATTGGTATTCATCGAAAACATGCCTTTCAGGCCAAATGCAATATTGTGGGCTACCCTTCTTGGAGCTTGTAGGATGCACAGACATTTTGTGCTTGCAGAGATGATTGGTAAACGGGTGATTGAATTGGAACCAGAGTCTTGTGGACGATATGTCCTCCTATCAAATCTTTATGCCAGTGCCAATCGGTGGGATGATGCTTTAACAATAAGGAAACAGATGAAATCAAAGGGAATAGAGAAAACTGCTGGCTGCAGTTGGATTGAGGTTAATGGCATGGTTCACCAGTTTTTTGCTGGAGATAGATCACATTTTCAAACAGAGCTCATCTATATGATGGTAGAACAGATGTGCCAACGGGTCAAGTTGGCTGGATATGTTTCAGGTACTGCAGAAGTTTTGTTTGATATAGAGGAGGAAGAAAAAGAACATTCCCTGTTCTTACACAGTGAAAAGTTGGCCATTGCTTTTGGGTTGATGAGCACTTCTCCTGGTTCACAAATTCGGATTGTGAAGAACCTTCGTGTCTGTAATGATTGTCATTCTTTTATAACGGTTATATCAAAGGTTTTTGACCGAGAGATTGTTGCAAGGGATCGAAGCCGTTTCCATCATTTTAGACAGGGTTCATGCTCGTGCATGGATTTCTGGTAATTAAAGGGATATCAGACATCCAAACCCTGCACCAGGCATCCTATCGTGACATTCTTTCCATCGCCTGTTGAAAGTTGCGGTAATTCCCAAAGCTGTTTTCACTTATGTATATGAGGTACCCTTCTGATTGTTGAAAGGAAAAATTTAACCAGATGAATAACCATGTATCTAATTGCGCAGATGAGGGTGCCTGTGATAAGTTGGTTTTGGCAATCTATGTTAAAATATACAAGCTCCTTGGGAATCTTTCTATGGTTATGGAACTGCCAGCCTGATTAGAGAGTGATTTGTATAAGATAGGTGGGTCCATGGTGCTGGGGCTTCTAGTCTGCAACAGCACAATCTGTATATTATATAGGGAAGCTTTAGGGAAACTGCAACCAGATTGAGGAGGTTGACCTGGAGAATTTTTTTTACACTTTCCTAATAACCTCATGTAGTTCATTGCTGGTTTGGCTCAGGGTAGGCTTGGGTATTCTTTTTCTTTTTTCTCAACTATTGTAAGTTCCTAGTTATTTATGGGCAAGAAAATTACATTCTAAAATTTACATTTTTTGGACTATGAATGGTTGTTTCAGTTTTTTTTTTTATAATTGGTCATTAAGCAAAACTCTGCAATCATTGCTAGAGAAAAAGAAAGAGGGATAATAAAAAAAATAAAAAACTATTTTGGATATTTGTTAGAATTCTTGGTTTCCCTTGATATCTGATCATTCATACTGAACATTCATTTTCACTGACCAAAGTCTGATTCATTGAGTAGTAAAATAAAGATGTCACATTTTGTTCTGTTTCTACATTGTTGTCTTTATTAGAAGATTTTATTGCATATTTGATCTCACATAATTTCAGTTTGGAGTTCGATCAACCTCCTTACAGAAGCAATACTCCAAGATCCTAATAACGATACCTGATTTTGTTCAAGTCCGACACTGCAAAATTTCTCCATGGTGAAAGAAGTTTTTCAATTCAAGACATTATTAATTCAACGGATTCATGGTCAAATGAGCTCCATCGAAGGAGTATTATAGAGGTTGAGAGGTGAGGGGTGAATGATATAAGGCAGAAATATAAATGGGAGGACCTTGACTTTACTAGGATTTGAATTAATAGGGTGATCGCTGGGTATTCAATTTCTGTCTTCCCTTGATTAATTTTCCATTGATGGGGAGGATATTTGATGGTCATTTTTTTATATATTCACCTTAGATTCTCATTTTTAACCACTCATGGTATGAATTTCTATGTATTCTATGCAAACAACCAGGTCCTTAGAAGATTATTAGTCCACTAATCCGCTTATCCTTTCCCTTAAAGATTCTTTAAGTTCTAAACAAGCTTCATCGCTAGTTCCTACAAGGAATTAAGTTGTCCTTATGCATCATTTCATTCTGGAGGGGAACATGGTTTGGTGATCCCTGTTGTTGATCTGATGAGCCACTGGGGATAGGACATGCCCCAAAGTTGGCAACTATCCAGTCTCAGTGTACAAATCAGCAAGAAATAAAAATACATAACATTTTGGGGTGAAAAGATCCAAGATTGAGCGACTACATTCTTTCAATTTAAAATTATCTTTTTCGAATCCCCCATCCATTGAGTGGACCCATCATATCATTGTTATAGATCAAAAACTTCGGCCACACAGTCCCGAAATAATTCTTCATTTCCCATAACACAAATATGCCTTCTTCTCAATTACTGTTGATCACCAGCATTGTGGAGTCCATTTGTATCTGATGAGTGCAGCCTTGGTTCTCTTAGTCTCATTCACTACCTGTTTTAACTCCCACAGCTACACAGCTGTGCTGAAAGTAGGAGATAGCATATGTTTGGCTTTGAATGAATCGTGCAATGACAAACGGCAAACTGGACAGGTCGATTGCTTCTGAAACCATATGTCTATGCAGCTGTGATGAAAATTGTGCCCACATCTTGGAAGTGTTCGCAATACTTCCTTGTCTTTGTACTCCTCTAAACATATTGAACAACTGCAGAAGGTCCACAATGTCATGTAAACAAACTAAATGCCATGTTACATAAATTTTCTGGTATCATCTCTCCATGATCAAGATATGGTTTATAAGGTTCTGTTATGTTTTTGTTGCAGAGGAGTATTTACATCAGGCCGCCGACAGTTGATTTAGTTAAGCTTGCAGAGCAGAAATATGTGAAAGGGAAAGAGCAACTAAACTCATGTAGTCAACGTTCAAATTGTGGGAATAAATACAAAGGAAAAAGGTCAGAAATGCAGAGTCTCTGAATGCACAACCAATGGGGGACTGATGACCAAGTTTTTGGACTACTACTGTACTACAACAGTCCTTCACAAACATATGCCTAGGAAAGATTCAGCCCTTGCTTCAGTCTTCTCCATGAGAATTAAAAAGGCGATTAATATGCATGCGCACGCTCATGCAAATGATAATTAGGGCTAAGGTAATTGTATGTCTTCTTTAGTATTTACTTTAAAAACTTAGCACGCCCAAATTAGTGTACAACAAAGAGCTCCTTGTCTTCCCCAGAAAAGAATGAGCCTGTTTGTTTGCATTAAAAATACATAGGAATTCAATACATGAGAATTTTTTGAAATGGTTAAAAATGAAGACCAAAGGCTAGGTATTTATTACCCATCTTCCTTTGATTATATTTTCATAAAAGAAAAGGTTATTTGATGGTGATCTTCATCTTTAACCGCTTAAAAAAAAATCTTATTATATGTTGAATTCCTATGTATTATAATGCAAACAAACAGGCGTAAAGCCTTCTAATGGAAATGTGATATAATAGTTAAGCTGGATACATAACCTTGGGGGGGAACTAAATCCAAAATATGGCAGATTAAACTTACTGGGGATCCTCCCTTGAACAGAACGCCTCTTTCTTAAACTCCATCATTGGAAGTGAGGCAGCGGCAACTGGTTTGAGCCCATTGATAGAGTGCTCTGTCTGCAAACAAAATTGAAGTAAAATCTTAGAAATCATTGTTCATCTTAAGTGATAGGCTTTTCTTTTGTTGGGTTGCTAAGCAAAATAAGTTAGACTGTGTCTATTTTGGAGAAGTTTGAGCAGAACCCTCAGATTCTATCAAGTTTTCATTACATAAGAGCAATCTAAACTCCAAGAGATCCATAGCCTTTGGTAACATATTTTCTTCTTAAGGTTATAACTAAAATACTCAATGATGCACATGCTTAGTAAGACACAGAAGTTCTCTCTCTCCCACAACTCACAAAATGGCACAAGCAAAATGATTTGTGCAGGTAGCAAGAAACAATAACATACTAATTAACCACTAATCCAAGTATGTGCAACAAAGCAGATAAAAGCAATTTTTTATGGTCAGGCAAAAAACCTGTGTGTCTCAACTGGGTTTTAGCTTGACTCACCAATCAATTGCCTCAAGTCAGAAACTTGTCCGGTTTCTAAAATCCTTTAGAGTCAAATAAGTTAAGGCCAGTTGAATTGAGTTGATGAACTATGAGATGCCATATTGACACATCTCAAAGCGATAATTCTCTGATGAAGGCTTTATGCCTTTCTAGACATTAATCACCTAAGCAAACAAACATAACAACTCAATTCAAATTTAATATGAGAGAGAGAGAGAGAGAGAGAGAGAGAGAGAGAGAGAGAGAGAGAGAGAGAGAGAGAGAGAGAGAGAGAGAGAGAGAGAGCTAAAATTCTTCAAAAACTGCAGAAGCATTTTTTTAACTCTGGCTAATAAAAATGGTAAGCATGTAAACATGTATGTATATTGGTGAAGTCCACTAATTCTGTAATTGATATCCGTGTGATTGATATCCCAGTGCATTAGCTATAAATTGAGGGTCCAAACAAAATCACTTGGGCAGCAACCAACCTGAGTCTCAGAATCAGATATCATTTGTGCCTCTGACACTGCTGTGGACTCAGTGCCTCGGATCTTCTTCCAAATCAGCTTTGCAAGTAGCAACAGGATGAACACAACACTCATCCCCAAGCCGATCACCTCTGCTAGCGATTTCATACCTCTACTTGCACGTTGCACCAGGTTTAAGGCAAAAGGGTTGAGGGGGATGGCCTGCAAAGGGAAAGTTCTAGTTCTAACATAGATCTGCAGCTGCAGGCAGCTGAAGCCAGGTCGTTTGGTTGAAGACTTTGATGTAGAAACCAGAACAACATTTCTAATTTCAGAACTCTCTTTTTTGGTATGTATTTGGACTTTGGAGTGAGAATTGTCACAACCCACGCATGGCCTGGTCCCAACACGTTTGGCCTTATCCTTGCTCGGAGTATAAATGTAGCAATCCACCTATATTGGCAGCTTCTGGTTAGAGTGGCAAACCCAACCATTTGACTTTGAGAGGGATCTCATGTTCAAAAAAACTATTCACTGGAGAGAGATGCCACCTTTTCAGATCACCCATAGGCCACATTGTAGCTATTTTTACATTTTTGTGAGTCCCTCTTCACTCTATCACTCTAGAACACCTTAATACTAACCGTAAGAATTTTGGGTCACACCATGGATGGGGGTGTAGCACAGAAAACAAAGTCATCCTTAATGTGAGAATTGGTCAAGGTTTCATTGCCAGATTTTAGAATCCACAAGTACCCCAATTTATTGGCTTGAAGCCTCCACAATCTGGGCGGTTTGGATTGGCGAACAGGTGTAACCTGTATATTTCACAGCTTTGTGCTTGAACAGGGAACATCATGTAAGTTGTCATGTTGCTCTGTTTTATATGCACTAAATTCCAACAATTAGGACTTCACTAATCTGTCTTCTTCACTCATGAGGAAATATTATATTTATCTCATAGAAGAAATATTCTTCAAATTTGAGGTTTGATTCTTCTAGCTCCAGAAATGATTAGTTAAATTGCAAATGGGTGAACAGATCAGGATATGATTTAAGAATCACAGAACGGATTCTTTTTATATACAAATGATTTTGTTGTGTCTGGATTGTAACCCACGCTAGATATTTTGTTTAAACATAAAGAGATAAAACTCTTTTGCCATTTTATATTCTTCATTTGTTATAGGTGGCCTTTGCCAAGCTGGACCTAGATTGGTGTCAGCCTCACAAGGGCATGAGCCCAGCTTGGAAAGTAAGAATTCTCAAGAGTGACTTGACACTGGGGCTATAGGGGAGTTTACTCGACTTCTTTCTAGACCCGGAGGGATCAGTCCAGTACAAAGGGTTGGGAACCCTCCAATAGCAAAAGAAAAAAAAAAGAGTGAATTGACATTATGGAGTAGGTGGTTCGGATTTGGATTAGTCATCTGCTTAAAATTTCATCAGCTAAAATTATTAGCTTGATTTGTGACTTTGAAATTAAGAGCTAAAAAATTAATATTTGCAAGAAGTCAAACCAAGCCAAATGAAGAATATTTGCAAGAGTTAAGAGTATTGGGGTTTTTGTTGCCATGATCTCATTGAAAAGACAGGGCAAAGGATATGGTTAGGGTTATGGACTCTTTCCACTGCATACGTAGAACTTGAGCAAAGACCAGTTTCTTTTTAGTCATCACCATCACCCTCTTCATCAATCATAATCTTACTTTAATCATTTTGATTTTGTCAAAAAAAAAAAAAAAGAAGAGCATATGAGCATGCCTTGTTAAGTTTGAAAGATACATTTTCCTTACCCACGTCCCTCTCTATCACCAGGAGAGCAATAAAAAGGAGTAGGCAGTAAGCACACCTCGGCCCAAAATCCTTGGCCTTTCTTGTTTGGGTAACTTAGAACTTCCTTATTTTGAACTGAAGTTAGACTAAACTTTGTCTATAATTTGATTGTGGCTATGGGGACATAGTGGGCCTACTTCATGACCTCGAGCTTGTTTCCCTGCAAATTTATTGTAATGACATTCGACACAAAGAAGCCTGTCACATGTCTGATTGGGCTTGTAGGGTCCACCAGCTCTGCTATTAACAAGAGAAGTTTTAAATGCTGATATCTTGGGTAAAAAATCAAATTCTTTGATTTTTTTTTCTTTTATGATAGTTAATGAATATAATGTGAATGAACCAGCAAAAGGAAACCAGTACACCCTCATATGGTATAGAAGCCTCATACCAAGTACACCCTCATAAAAAATAAAGAAACAAAAGCAAGAAATCACCATGGGCCTAGACGGGTAGAAGAGTTTCCCTAAATCCGCTAGATCATTAGGTAATTCATTGAATATTTTCAACCGTATAGAGCTCATCTCACCATGAATTCTGATGCTAATGCAAACAAACAGGGCCAAAGTCTCATAATAATCTAAACTTATATAAATTTCTTGCTCCCCCCTTTTGGGCCCATAGGTGGAATATGATGGCAGCCAAAATTAGCTCATTTAGATTTTCATAACCTTGGATTTATATTTACATTTTCATTTTTTTTTTCTTTTTTGGTGTTTGGAAAGGCAAGTAGTCAAGTACTCAGACACCCACCCACACATAGAGTCAATTAGGGGTGCTCATGGATGGGGCCGGCCTGGGCCCAGCTCGCTTTGGGCCTGGCTTGAGCTTTAGATTTTAGTGATCGAGTTGGGTTTGGACCTAAGATCTAGGCCTGTTTAATATATGGGCTAAGCTTAGATTTATTAACAGAAATCCTAAAGCCTGGCCCAGACTGAATGAGAGAGACTGTTGAGGTCTTATACTACTTGAAAAGAAGAAATCCAATACCTGCTAAGTCAAGCCAGGCCTAATGTACTCACCACGAGATCCATGATAAACGAAATCAAAACGGAGTTAGAAAAAGGAATTCAATCCAATAAAATAGAATCACATTACCCAAATACATATGCTTCCCACAATGCCTGCACACATACACAAAGCATTCTAAAGAGAGAGAGTTTCATTTCAGCCAACTCCAAACCTTATATTGAGAGAATCTTGCCCGAGGCCCCATCCACTCTTCTTCACCATGGGTGAGCCACCAACTTACCATGGATTAATTTTGTAGGAAGCAAGATCTGGCCGCGACAAAGATGCGTGAAATAATGAATTCTTGAGGGATGGAATGATTCGTTAGAGATGGTTGGAGAGAGGGATAATATATCAAGTTTGACTTCAAACCCATATTCCTAACTCCTTCATCCATGACCGACAAACTCAGTCCATTCGTATGAGTATATAGTCGATCTAACGGTCCAGTTCATTCACATTGGTGTCAAACATTGGGGTGTGTGACTATCAAGGGGGTCCCTGTCCATTGCAAGGTTGGGATTGGATGATAGGTCGGCCCCACTCATGGTACAACTATGAGAACAGTTCTCACCTGATTATTCCCATATTATAATAATACTGTAATTAGTAGAGGCGTAGTTTATTAAGATAGCTAATTGGAGAGAATATAGGAAAAATCAAATTTTGATTAAGGGAATATTAAAGAGATAGAAATTAGAATAGATATTAAATTGAAAGATTCTAGGGAGGAGAAGGGTATTGAGAAACATATGGTAATACTGAATTCAGAATCCGTGCCTTGGGCCGAGCCCCAGCTGGCCTGGACACATCCTGTGAAATTCACGGGCCGGCACAGCACGGGCCAGGCACGGCTGGACCGCCACTTAGCTGCCGACACGACCCGGTTTTCATGCCTAATCCGACCCATGTAAATGGGCTAATGTAAGTTGATCCTAAGAAATCCATTTAAATGCCGGTCAGGTTTTCTTAAACCTTGATCGGCCCATAGACATTGCAGGTTGGGTTTGGGTTAAATTAACAGGTTGTGTTAGATTTTGCTACCCTTAGTTTAAATAACCTACATATAGTATGTGACTGTCCCCTTCATTTTTCATAACCTAGTTATTAGGCAGCTAGTGTTGCTAAGAAACTAATTGCAAGGCAATAGTTCCAACTTCGTAGGGTCTCATCAGTGCTTTAGTAAAACGAGTTTCTTGATCGCCATGGATAAAGGATTAAGAATTTGACAATACCCATCAAAAACAGATTAGCTAATGCCTTTTGCTACATGGTAATGGGTATTAGGATGATCGATACAGTAAGATAAATTATATTTTAAACATATGAACTAGAGCCCTTTCTTTCAAGTGGGGTTCTTCTTCTGATAATCCCAACTAGCCTATAGTTAGGGGTGTAAAAAAAATCGAAAAATCGTCTAATCGAACCTAACCGAACGGAGCCGCGCCGCTGTTAACTGTGGTTCAGTTTTTAACGGTTTTTCACGGTTCGGTCATCGTTACTGTTTTCAAAAGCCAAAAACCGTAAAACATAGTTCGATTAATGTTTTTTCCAAAATGAGTAGTTAACCGAACTGTTACACCCCTAGGTATAGTTACATAAGAACAATTAAAACATGAGTGATTTGATGGAAAAATGAATGGGTATAGAAGTGTGAATAGTTATATAACCGTTGGTCAAAATTATAATCGACCGTCAAAATTGAACCATAAACCTCCTAATTTGATATATTATAATTGTTAATTGAGAGAGAGAATACTACAATCTAACCATCAAAAGATGAATTGTACTACAACCTAACCCACAAATGATATAAAGTAAAATCAAGTACTTCGTTTTCCTCGTGCTTTTTAAAATCATGTGGCTTACACACCTGTTGAATTTGATGGTGAACTTAACTCATATCAGACTAGTAACAGGCAGTAGTGATTTGAACAGGTTTGTTTTAGGTGTGGGCCTACTGACGGAGTTAAGTAATTATGGATACGGAGAACTGTGTCCCTCAATTACTGGATCTAAAATCAGTGGACTGAATTGTACAATTACTTCATTTATAAACCAAAGTACAAAACAGAATTGGGCGACCATGTTATTCTCATCAATCTCACCTTCCGCCAGCCTTATATCTCATTTAGTGGGACCCATCTATGAGATCCAATCCCATCAAAACCACCGTCCCCTTGCATATTATCATTGGGTTGAATCTTTTTTTTTTCTCCAATATTTGACCGCTAAGCCTTTTTTTTTCCTCCTAAATCGGCTGGCCAAGAATAATACCATGTATTGCGAGAGTGCGAGCACCATTCAACCACAAGTGTGAAAAATTAATCTTGAAAAATGGATGTGCTTTTACTCCTTTAATTTGGATA
The DNA here is from genome assembly GCA_038049695.1 of Cinnamomum chago. Classification (NCBI taxonomy): domain Eukaryota; kingdom Viridiplantae; phylum Streptophyta; class Magnoliopsida; order Laurales; family Lauraceae; genus Cinnamomum; species Cinnamomum chago. Next base: position 90,001,559 of record CP142454.1, on the reverse strand, counting down.
TTTTGGCTATCTGAATCACATATTTTACATTGATGACCGCAACTTAAGCTTGATAATGCTCGAGAACAGGTGTACTACTAATCAACTATGGATTTCACACGTGCCACTTATCATTGCACTCGTGTCTCGTTTCAAAATCCATGACACGACAAAACTCACAGCTCCACCACTCAGAGGATGAAGTGGAAAGGAATATGAGGGCCGCATTCCAAGCACCTGATCCAACGGCCCAAGCACTTGCAATGGGACAAACCTACCCACCTTAGCCTCAATCCACCCTGGGAATACCCACTAATCACCTAATTGCCTTTCTAATTTAATTTCCTCCTGGATTTTAACCCACTTCTACTACTTCTTCGATCTTCTTCTACTATTTTAATGCATGGGTGATTAGAACACACGCAACTCGCACACCATGTCCCAACAACCACTTAAGCTACAACTTAAGACAAGCAAATTCATTTAAACCTTGAGTTCTCTTTCCATCAAGAAATATAATACATTTTAACTATGTCAAGAATGTTGTATGCTACTATTAGACCGGCGATAATTTTTCCTAAATCATAAGTATTATTTCGTATTTATAGACATTGAGTGCTATTCATTTTCAATGGCAGGGATGATATCTATGGGGATTAAATGTTAGTGTCCTGTGTTTAATCTCTAAATGACGTCCGTTAAACCCATACAAATGCATACCAAAATAAATTTAGCTCTCCAGGATGGTTCATTGATGATAAATAAAATAAAAAACTTTGGCTTTCAATGGCACTTGTGGGAATAGAGTAGAGGGTGAAGGGCATTTGGGATGGGAGGCTCTCCATAGTCCATCCTCCATCCAACGCAAAAGACACGGTACGGAGCTCGGAATCCGGGAGGGGAAGCATGGAGTTGGGCCTTTCAAATCATTCTCTGTCCAACTGCACCATGCTAATTCTTCATATCACATCCACATCCACTTCATCCTCCCGCTCTTTAAAAAAATAAAAATAAAAACCTTCAATCATATGCCCGACGTTCCAAACCCGCTCTCTTCATTTGCATTGCGACAACGCTCAGGCCGCCCGCCTTTTGTCGTCTCTTGGTGGGACCCATTTTCGTCCTTTTGCACCACAAGGCGCACCACATTAATTCGGCTCCATCGACTCACTTGCTTCCTAACATGTTGGGCCGAAACCATTTTTTGATACCCAACAACCTCACTAGACAGTTTGATAATGACAAATAAATAAGTTCTTCGTCATTATATTATATATGATGAATTTTGAAGTGGAGAAACTATCACATTCTCTTATACAATTTTGAATTTTGAATTTCATTCTTGAGGAGAATCAATCCTTCTAATCGGAGTTTTATAGGCTGTTAGACTTGATGTCTAGAGAACTTAACCATGTTTCATACATGATCAATTGATGGTTTATGTCACTAGCTCTCATTGAATTGAGATTTAAATTTGATTCTTATATAAATGTGTTGCTTGCGTATGAGGAAATTTTATTGTGTTAAATATGGGTTGCTCAGAAGAAAATCTAGGTTTTAGCTGTCATTAATTAGCGTGAAGTAACTTTTTCTTCTTTAAGAAGTTTAGAAAATAAAGATATTTACTATATATATTATTTTGAATGTTTTTCTCAATTAAGAAATAAGCATGTTGTAAGTAAGACTCAAAATACAAGCAGATTGATGAAGAGGAAAGAAGATGGTACAAGACTCACAACCCAAAAGGTAATGGGCGCGCGAACATTTCTTAACTAAAATTCTAAAATGATAGGAGAGAAGATTACCATTGCTCCTTGCCAAAACTTGGAGAAAGACAAAACTTCTTTATATTTAATTCCATTGAACTAGATAAAGACATCCTATTACATAATACACAACTCATAATGCTAGTAAGACAAAGCAATCAAATTATAATAACCAATGAACTCTTTTAATGCAAATAGACTACTTAATATAATCATACAAGTATAACAATGACTCTTTAACAAAAACCTTATAATAAGTGAAACTAGGGTTCCAATGAACTTATTCACATTTTGGACCAATGTAACACGAAAAGATTACTGTTGGATGGCAAACCTATGGGGCAGTAGATCAATTGGATCCTCTAAATCAATGGGTTTAATCAGATAAAGCTTCAATGACTGAAAGCTCAATATTACTTCTTTTTAGAATAGGACACTTGACATAGTTTATGATGTCCTCTTCTAGATATATGAGCTCTTTAGAATTTATCCATCTTAAAAAAAGAAACCTCAGATTTATTGGATTTAACAACTCTCTTACCTTATACTATGAAAATCAATGATCAAGGGAGAAAGGATGGTATATCTGCAATACCCATCCATTTGAAAACTTTAATCTGACAATGATCAATTCCATTGAAGCCGAATGTTTTTGTGGATGACTAATGCATTAACCCTTTTGTATTTAATAGAGCAAAAGAAGTCACAATACCTGCCAATCACTGTGGTGGTGATTGGTGAGGCACCTCCATCTCAATAAAATTAAAAAATAAATAAAAAAAACCCCTCCATCTCCACAAAAACAATCATGGAATTCCTAGTTGCATCTCTATTAGTTAGGGACTTGGGGTGTAAGGGGTGGAAGGCCAAACAGGTATATGAAGCCCCAGTCAAACCTATTATCCGGGAAATGTACGTGGGATGTGGGACTCTCTAACATTATGTAAGCACTTGAATACGTGAGCATTTACTATAGAGAAAAAATCAAAATTAAGGAATAAACAAAGGAGCCCCAAGACCTGCGCATAAGTTCTACTTCTGAATAGACCACATATCCATCCTGTGGCAAAAGCCGAAGGGGATCTGGATCCTACACCAGCAGGCTTTTGTAAACAGTAATAACCGGATGATGGTGATGGTTTTACAGCGAGTTCCAGTGTTAAGCTTATACATGGATTCATTTCTTTGGAATCTAGTGCATTGGAGCCGAGATCAAGGCAATCCCGGCTAAAGCTTGGCAAACAGAAGTATCCCATGCCCACGATCGAAAAATAAAATCATAAGAAGAAGCCAAAATAATACATAAAAAAGAGAGCATATACCTTCACGTACTCCTCGGAATCACCTTATTTATATAGCAATGGTGGCATCTTCTTCACCTATTTATATTTGTTTCACAATCTCCTCTCACTAAACCTAACTATAGAGAAGTGTATTGTAACACCTCTCTCCCACACAAACAGACCCAGCTCCCAAGTCACACCATCTTTCTATTTTAACCATCAATGGTAGGGGCTACTGCAACCACCGCCACCACCAAACCAGCCCCAACAACCAGACCCACAGCTCGCAGATTCGTTGGAGTCCGGCAAAGGCCTTCAGGTCGATGGGTTGCAGAGATCAAGGACTCTTCTCAGCGTGTAAGGCTTTGGCTTGGAACATTCGACTCTCCTGAAGAAGCTGCGAGAGCCTACGATGAAGCGGCACGAGCCCTTCGAGGCGAAAACGCCCGAACCAACTTCGCCTTGGCGCCTGCAAATTCCTCCCCATCGGACTCCGATGGCGCCTTCCCCTCGCCGGAACGCGGGGTGAATTTCGCTTCCTTGAAGGCCAAGTTGAGCAAAAACCTCCAAGGGATCATAACAAGAACAAGGGATAACAAGGCCTCTAAGACTAGAGTAAGTGACCACTTCACTTTCGCCAGTATTTTCCGCCCAAGATCTTTCAATTACCAAAGTGGGGTTGATCTGAAGAGCATTGAGAAGTCAGTGCAGCCCAGTTTCATCGTCCCACAGGCGGCGGAGGAACCAAGCTGGGACTATTCAAGTGCTTCAGACTCCTGGAACACCGAATCATGTGAGCAGCACACTGTCTTTCGGCGACTTGGGTCTGATTCAGATGGGTCAGATGTTGGAGATGTGGGCCTCAGTGGAAGGTTTGAAGATGAGATGAAGGGGTGGATTGATGATAAGGAGTTGATGGTAGGAGAGATTGAATCAACAAAGAATAAGAAGTGTAAGGTGTCTTCATCTGTCATAGTTCCTCCTTCCTTCAGTTTATCTGAATTTTTTGGTGGGAAATGATGTGAGAGAGCTTGTTATGAGCCGTCTTGAAAGCATGGTTGATTTCCTTGTATATAAATATAACTACTTCCTTCCGAAGGATAAGAAGTGTTTGAGATTATTGGGGTTGACAGAAAGATCAGATGAGAGTGACTATAATAGTCAAGAGAACTCCTTGTAAGGTGTAATAAATGTTGTGTGTAAATATCTGGGCATCTTAGGCCCCAATATTATCTGCATGCAAGGAAGTAGGAGATGATTGAGCAAAGCTGAGATTCGAGAGAAGTCCCCGAAGCCAAAAGATTTCAGAACAGGCAAAAGACATTGCCCTATATTCAGACTCTGTGGAAGATCGAGAAACACACTCTTGTTTCTTGCATTTCTAAGAAATGAGAGAATTTCCGAGATACATGCACCACCATTAGTAGACCGACGAGTATCCTGACAGCCCGCGCAGTCAGCGTCTGCATAAGCGGTCAACTAAAGAGGATTATCCTTGGGATAATATAAACCACGAGTGACAGTGCCACACAAATACCGGATAATGTGCTTGACAGCAGCCAAATGAAGGTGTCTCAGAGTTGTCATGAATTAGCTCAGAAGATTAACAACATAGGAGATTTCCAGTCGAGTGATGGTGAGATAGACAAGACTACCTACCAAGCGCCAGCAAGTATGTGAATTAGGAAGAAGGTAACCATCATCTTTACTCAATTTTAGATTGACCTCTACTGGTGTATCAATAGGTGAAGAGTCATGGAGATCAACAAGCTCAATAAGATCATACGTGTATTTGTGTTGATTAAGAAACAGGCCTTTGGGAGATTGATGCACTTCCAACCTCAAAAAATGATGCAAGGGGCCTAGATCCTTAATATGGAAAGAATCCCTGAGAGACTTTTGGATAGACCTTATCATACCATCATCAGTGCCAATGATAATGTAGTCAACATACACAAGGAGAACAGTAACACCAGTAGATGTTGTTTGCAGAAAAAGAGACGGATCGTAAGGGTTTTGAGTAAAGCCACTTGTGCATAGGCGACCCCTAAAAGTTTCAAACCAGGCCCGAGGAGCTTGCTTCAGACCATAAAGAGACTTCCATAGGCGACGGATAGATTTCTTAGATGGAGAGGTGACTCCCTATGGTATCCGCATATAAACCTCTTCTTTCAGATCTTCATAGAGAAAGACATTTTTTACATCCATTTGGTATAATGACCAAGATTTAGAGGCAGCAATGGCGAGAAGTAACCGAACTGCAGTTATTTTTGCCACGGGTGCAAACATCTCATTGTAGTCAATCTCATATTCTTGCCTATTGTCGAGTGCCATGAATCTAGCTTTGTGTCTATCCAATGAGCCATCGGATTTAAGTTTAATTGAGTAGATCCATTTGCAACCGATAGGTTTAACTGCTGAAGGGCAATCTACAATGTCCCAAGTGTGATTTTGATCCAATGCATCCAGTTCTACCTTCATAGCTTGGTTTCAACTATCATGTTGTACAACCTGCAAATAAGAACTTGGGACATAGACAGAAGAAATGGTTTTCATCAAGGAAGTGTGGGTGAATCCATATCGCTCAGGTGGTCTAGAAGTTCTTGAGGAGCGATGTAGGATATGAGGAGAGTTGTGGAACCAATTGCCGGTGGAGGATTAGGAGGACGGGCATCTGCCGTAGTAGATTTTCCCGACGATGATAAACAAAGTCAGGATGAAACATAGTAACAGTTGTTTGACTTGAAAAACCCGGTAAGAGAGCAGGTGAAGATGGATGAGGATAATCCAAGTGAGTATGGAAAAAATATTGATTTTCAAAGAAAATAACATTGCAAGAAACCCTGATGCGACGACCAATGAGATCATAACAAACAAAACCTTTTTGATTAGTGGTATAACCCAGAAATGCACACCGGCAAACCCAGGATGGTGACCAAACAGTTTAAAATGCGGTGTTAATTGAGCAATAGTAGGTGATGGAAGACGGTTTATTAGATGTACTGAAGTGGTGAAAGCTTCAGCCCAAAAACGAGGAGGAACTAATGATTCAATCCCCCCCCCCCCACCCAAAATCTGAGCGCAAAGTTTTAATGCATTTTGAAAATTGGGTTTCACCATAGCTAAGAAAAAACTAAAATGCATTAAGAACATCCGACCTAGAATGCAATAGATAAACCCAAGTAAACCTGCTGTAGTCATCAATGAATGTAACAAAGTACTTGAAATGTCCATGGGAAAGGTGAGGAGCAATGCCCCAAACATCACTGTGAATTAAGTCAAAAAATTTAGTGCTCCGTGTGGAGTAAGGAAAGGGTAAAGTTTTACTTTTTCATAATTTACAAGCATCACATTCAAAAGAAACAAAAATCAATAGTTTTATTTAATAATCCAAATTTAAATAAAGTAGACATCCTAGAAGCATTCGGGTGACTAAGTCTATTATGCCACAACTGAGAATTATTCTCAAGAAAAAAAAAACAAAATAACTGGTGTAAAGATTTATTCTGAATAAATGTAGACACTGGTAGGGAAAACAGTTTGCTACGCTTAGACCCCCTCGCGATCACTTCCCCCGATTCCTGGTCCTGCACAACACAACTAGAAGAAAAAAAAGAGACATTGTAATTATCCTCAACAAGTTGACCAACAGAAACTAAATTGGTAGAAAGATGAGAAGACACTAAAACATTGGTTAATGGTAATAGGCCAGGAGTATCACCAACAGAGGTGATAGGAAGATGGTCCCCATTGGCAGTTTGAACAGTAAGATTACCAGTGTAAGGAACAACATGCTGTAATTTTGTGGGTGAAGATGTCATATGGTTACTTAAGCCAGAATCTAAGTACCACGTATGAGAAAGAGACGAATCATTACTTGAGATGTTCATAGATGCCGATGCATTGATAATCATTTGATTTACCATTTCAGGAGTGAGAAGGAGGAACTAGGCTATGAAGAAGAATCAAATTGTAGGGAACAACTTAAGTCAAAGGGTGTAGATTGTTGAGAAGTCGCCGTGTAAGCACTAGGAGCTGACTATACATTGTAAGTACCTGGTGTAGACGGCGCATAGTTGCGGGAAGTAGAATTTCGAGCCTTCTTCCGACATTCTTCAATAACGTGACCAATGACCTTACAATATTTGCAGATTTTAGCTTTGCATTGATTCGCATAATGACCGTATTTCTTACAGTTGTAGCACTGAACTTTATTGGTGTCCCGAGAAGGGGGTTTGGTTGTAGCGGCATAGGCAAGTGGAGCCTCAGTAGATCTCTGTTGTTCCATAGTCGTTTTGGTAACCAGACATTGTTCCTCCCTCAGAAGTTCCTGAAGACAATCATCTAAGCTTGGAAGAGGAGCCTGACTCATTAAGTTTCATCAAACGGTCTCAAACTCCGGACGAAGTTTCATTAGAAACTGGTCCCAATGGCTATTTCGCTGTAAGGGAAGTAATTATGGTAGAAGAGCTTCAGGCACAGTTGCAAACTTGATCTCATCATATTCAGACCACATTCGTCGGAACCCATTGTGATATTCCTATATAGACAGGTTGCCTTGAGAAAATTGGGAGATGTCGAGCTCTAAGTGAAATTGGCGAGCTACATTACCTTGTTGATAAATCTTTTTAAGGTAATCTCACATCTCACTACAAGAAATTTGAGGTTTAAGGACTACACAAATTTGTCCCAAAATGTACATATTTCGTCACCAAAACTAATTGAGACGAAAATTTTTCGTCACCCGTTTTGTTGCCAAAGCCTTGTCGCTAAAAGGTATTGGAGACGAAAAAAAAATTCGTCATTGAAAAAGATAAATTTGTGACGAATTTTTTTTGTCTCCAATACACTCTGTTGGAAACAAGTAATTTTTTTTTCGTCTCCAATACACTATGTTGGAAACATACTTGTAAGTAATTAGTGAAAAAATATTTTATCATTAAAGTTAGAAATTAGAGACAAAAATATTTTGTCATAAATATAAGAAATAGAGACAATTTTTTTTTTCGCATTTACCCCGCCCAACTCAAGGACTTCCCAGGAGGTCACTCATCCTAAAACTGCTTCCGCCCGAGCACGCTTAACTTCGGAATTCTTACGATTTTTGGAGCCACACGATTTTTAAAGACTTCATGCTAAGTTAATACGGGGTTTGACTTATAAGCCATGCTCAAGACTTGGATATTTCCGATGCGGGCTAACGGAGACTCATCGTTTGAAGCCAGTGGTTGACACGCCACGCCCCGTGATTAAGAGTACCGCCCAAACCAAGATCTCACATTCTCCCCCACTAGAAATAGAGTCGTCCTCGACTCTGATACCAACTGTCACAGCCCCGCCCAACTTAGCATGAAATTGTCCGCTTTGGGCCACGTGTACGTGCGAGGACTTCTCAAGAGGTCACCCATTCTAGTACTGCTCCCACCCGAGCACGCTTAACTTCGAAGTTCTTACGATTTCCGGGGCCGCACGGTTTTAAAAAGCCTCATGCTAAGTTAATACAGGGTTTAACTTATAAGCCCATGGTCAGGACTTGAATATTTCCGATGCGGGCTATCGTAGACTCGCCGTTTGAAGCCCGTGATTGACACGCTACGCCCAGTTGTTGAGGGTACCGCCCGGACCAAGATCTCACATTCTTCCCCACTGGAAATAGAGTCGTCCTCGGCTCTGATACTAACTGTCACAGCCCCGCCCAACTCAGCATGAAATTGTCCGCTTTGGCCCACGTGCACGCGCGAGGACTTCTCAGGAGGTCACCCATCCTAATACTGCTCCCGCCCCAGCACGCTTAACTTCGGAGTTCTTACGATTTCCGGGGACGCATGATTTTAAAAGCCTCATGCTAAGTTAATACGGGGTTTGACTTATAAGCCCAAGGTCAGGACTTGAATATTTCTGATGCGGGCTAACGAAGACTCACCGTTTGAAGCCCGTGGTTGACATGCTACGCCCCGTGGTTAAGTGTACTGCCCGGACCAAGTTCTCACAGTAGCAGAGACTAAGAGAGGTAGGTGTACCTGGCGGTAGCGGACTCCTGGATGGAGGATGATGGGCACAGATGATGGTGATTGGTGATGGTGGCTGCGTCTGGGAATTCTAGGCGAAAGAGACTGAGAGAAGTAGAGATGAAAGGGATCACTGATCAGGGATGGGTCTGCACTGCGTGTGTTGATGGAGGGTGATGATGATTGATGGGGGCCAATAGGCCATGGGGCTGCTGCTTGAGACAATGGGTGAGAGATGTTGGAAAAGGGTTTTGGAAAATGGGGAAAAGGGTTCTTCTCTCCTCTTCTGGAAAAAGGGTTTTGGAAAAAAGAGATCGAGATAGATGGAGGGACAAAGGGGGAAATGAGTTTTGGAAAAGGAGCGTTGGATTGGGGTGGGGTGGGGGGGGGGGGGGGGATGGACGTTAGGGCCTTGGGAGGCCCATTTTAGTCATTTTAAAGGCTTTTCCAAAGCAATAATTGTAAGAGAGGAATAGGCTCAAGTGCGAACGAAATTGGTGCCACCGCAAATGAAATTGGCGCCTTATTTTGGTAACCAAATATTTTCGTCTTCCATAACTTATCCTTAATAGTGACGAATTATATTCGTCACAAAAACAAATTATATTTTGTGACAAAAATTTTCATCTCCAATGAGCTAAAATAATTCGCGCCAAAGCAAATGAAATTGGCATCTTATTTTGGTGACGAAATATGTTCGTTGTCTATAACTTATCCTTATTGGTGACGAATTACGTTCGTCGCAAAAACAAATTATATTTTGTGACAAAAATTTTCATCTCCAATGAGCTAAAATAATTCGCCCCCGCAAATGAAATTGGCACCTTATTCTAGTGACGAAATATTTTCGTCTTCCATAACTTATCCTTATTAGTGACGAATTAAGTTCATCACAAAAAAAAATTCTATTTTGTGACAAAAATGTTCGTCTCTAATGAGCTAAAATAATTCGCGCCAAAGCAAATGAAATTGGCGCCTTATTTTGATGACGAAATATGATCGTCTTCCATAACTTATCCTTATTGGTGACGAATTACGTTCGTCGCAAAAAAAAAAATATTTTGTGACAACAATATTCGTCTCTAATGAGCTAAGATAATTGGCGCCAACACAAAACAAGTTGGCGCCATATTTTTGTAGACGAAATTTTGTTTTCATCTCCTATACTTTTGAAAAAAATGAAAACAGACGACAAAATTTATATTTCGTCCCCTTTGGGTGTTCTTTTAAGACAAAAAAAAAAAATTCGTCATCAGATTTCGTCACAACAGCCTAAATTTCTTGTAGTGTCTCACGGGCAGATTTGCAAGGTTTCAGATTGAGAATAAAATGGGGTTCAACAGATCCTATTAACCAAGTTTTGATTTTAGCATCCTTAATTTTCCAGGCTGAGATCTTCTTGTTATCTTCCTCCGGTTTAAGTTCAGAACCATCCATGTAGCCCCAGAGTTCTTTTTCTTGTAAGTAGATTTGAAACTGGAAGGCCCACGATGTGTAATTTTTCCCATCAAAACGGACTAGGGCAATTTCAAATTTCTCTGTTAATAGTAGACTAGTAAGAATTCCAAACAAGAGACGTTGGAAGTTGGAACCAACAGAAAGGAAATCACAGCAGCAAGGAAGGAAGAGCAGCATCAGTAGCAAGTGGAAACAGCAGCAGTAGCAAGTAGCAACAGTAGTAGCAGATAATGCAAGTAAACAGCAGCAACAATCAAATAGCAGCAACAATCAACAGGAAACAACAGAAAAAAAAACAAAGCAGGTGACAATAACTGAGCTAGCGGGTTCTGTCAGTGGGCCCCACGAAGTTGCCCAATCACAGATCAGATCAGATCTGTTTGTGAGTGATGAAAACCACTACCAACAGTCCAAACTTGGAGGGAATTGGATAAAAATCCACAAAACTGGACGGTCGAGATGAAAACTGTTTGGGAAAAAATACCCAAAATCGTCAGATGTAAAAGGAGGGAAAACCTACCTCAGATGATGAGTAAAAATTCTCAGAAAATCATCAAGAACTTGTAGAAGGCCTGTCGATCAACAACTTCTCAGTTGTAGAAGAAAATAGGATGATCGGTGGTGGGCCACTTCTCAATCAGGGCACACATCTGCTGTTGTTGATAGATCTGTGACGAGAAAATAGTCACATAGATTAATCCATGAGAAGATTAATTCTTCGAAGACTTTAAACCACGAGAAGAGCTCTGATACCTTGTCATTATGAGAATATGTGAAACATAATATGAAGAGAGAGAGAGAGAGAGTGCTGAAATCGTGTCCCTTTTAGGGTTCTCTCATTCGCATTATATAAGGGTTTAATACCCTATTAACAGTCTCCTAATACAACTTAAATCCCTAAATTATAGCTACCCTAATATAGAAAGAGTACTTGACTAATTGTAGCTTAACTAGAATACAGTATCTAATTACAATACAAGTATTGGGCCCAGTTGGGCTTGCGCATGATGGGTATGATTGACAATCACTGTGTAAACGAAGGTTACAAGTACTTATAGTCTCTTCCCTAGTTGCAACTCAACCTAAGGACTGCGATGATCTTGCTGATGGCTTGCCGTCTAGGAAGCACGAACACCTCTCTGGGGCCGGCGTGTCAGTGTCCGACACGTGTTGTTAGTTGGTACGTTTGTTAGTTGGTACAGTGGTACACTGGTACTTGAATTTTTATTTATTTGATTGCTAAATTGATTACAAAGTTAAAATGATATTATCTTTTAGTATATGAATAGATATATTATTATTATTAAATATTAATGTGTCCCCGACGTGTCTGTGTCCTACTTTTTTGAGAAATACCGTGTCGGTGTGTCCGTGTCGTGCTGGTGTCCGTGCTTCTTTGCTCGCCCTACACCTTCTCCGTGCTTGAACCAACCACCTTGAACTCCTCTTCAAGATGAGTCTATTGTAAGAGAGTAGATGGAAAGAATCTCCAAGGCTTAAAGCTTCAGCACTGCAGCAAAGGATGCTTTGGAGAAGATGATGGATCTATCAAAGGGTTCTAGGGCTTAGAATGGGAGAAGAGGTATGAGGTACAACCCTAGGCTTGAGAGAAGATGTCTTTAAATAACTCTTGGTTTGTTGGTTGCAAGCCACGAGAGTTTTGAAAGAAGTGGGAGACAAATAGGAAGTGGTTTCCAATTAAAACCCTAAATTCGGGCTTCGGGCGCTCAAGCATATATCCAGGTCCGCTTGAGTGACTGGGAAAAACATCTAGTTATTTATGCTTCGTGTGTTAGGCTTGAGCGCGTAAGAAAGGAGCTTGAGTGTTGTTTGAGGTGTGCTCGAGCGGGCTAATGTAGGCGCTCAAGCACCCAGTATATTTTCAGCCTTTCTTGAATTTTCTTCGATCCTTCAATCCGGGCAATCCATCTATAAAATACAATGATTAAATATGAATCCCAGTTTTGTCCATAACACAATGAATTTGCCAACACTCAATTTCCTTACAATTTTACTTCTAACAAATTCTTTTTTTTTTTCCCCATTCTTGCATCAAGAAACTTAGGCATATACAAATGGAATTTCACTAGTTCCACCGCCATTTTGCCATCCCTTGGTGAAAGCTAAAAGGAAACATTGGAGTTATGATTGTGCTTGTTTGCATGTGCATAGATATCACCATTATAGGATTGTGTCTAATCATAACAAACAACAATTCTATTATCATTTCATGCACTCTTGAGGACATAACAGCTCAACTGTATAAGATCTACTAGAAGAGGAAGAGGAAAACACACAAGCAAGCTTCCTAGGGCCTGTTTGTTTGTAGGGTAGAGAAAAATGAATGAATTAGAGTGTCAAATCAAGAAAAAAAAGATAGTGGAGGGAGTTTGGCTGTAAAATCAATAAATGACAAAAAAAGCTACTTTTAGTTTCACAAAATGACAAAAAAGACACTAAAAAAAAGACACAGTTATAAAAAACTACTCTTAAAAAGAAAAAAAAATAACAAAAGGGTGCTTTTACTCCCAACTCCCTCCACTTTTTTCTTGTTCTTGATTTGACAATCAATTCCATTTGATCACAATTTCGATGATGATCTGCCGTTGGATCTTGAGGACACCGATCAACGGTTGGATCTAGCCCGATCTAACCTATGATCAAGATAAAGACATCATGTGGAAACATTAGGGAAACCCCACATTTGGATGTGCTACATGGGAGGGACTAGTGGAGAAAAGGAGCATCAAATAAGATAAAGAAGACCAAGAGGGGCGCACCTGTTTACAGTACAATTTATGGGCCATGTGGCTTAATCTTCAAGAACATTCATGCCCAATCTATTTGTATTTCCTTTTATTTGGTTTGTTTGTTTTATTTATTAGTTAGAGGTTATTATTTGTGGGTCCATAAGTCTTAAGTAGATGGTTTAATCTCAATGTTTCTTACGGCTGAGATCAAGTTCAGGTTAGGGCTTGTCTATTTAAGCATTGTAAAGACACTTTGAGAATAAATGTTATGGGTGCTTATGCTCTCTCCCTTCTTTGAAAGGATCTGGCGCAAAGCCACTGCTGTAAAACTACAAATAAGGTAATTTTCTATCTCTTCCCTTTTTCATTTTCAAGGTTATTGGTTGTTTCCTTTCTTCGCAACAAAACAGACTTACCCTAGTATCATTCGCTCTACAACCACATGCCCTTAAAATCCTAGATCCACCTCCAGTTCCACATGGCCGACCACCAAAAGCCCAAACCCCCTTTAGCCAAACCTATCCCACTTTCAAATCCTGCCATTAAATGTTCCAAACCCTAGATCCTTTATGTCAAACCTCAGATCCCATCTACACCATCAGCCAAAGCCCTTTTTGCCAAGATCCAGCCTAGCTGAACACATCCAGCCTTCATCCCTTGAAACCAAACCCTCCTAGACCAGATCTAGCATAACCTGAGCCCATCTGTACCCATCCAAACCCAACTGAGCCATTTGGGCCCGACGTAACTCGGCCGAACCTTCCTATGCTAAGATACCATGTGGGCGAACCTAGTCCATGGATTTTTGGACCCCTATGTTGATTTCTCAGATCTGAATGTTTATTTGAATATTTAGCAACATTAACTGCGGGGTTTATCGATTACAAAATCTGAACTTTCATCTCTTGAACCAAGCCCCTTTTGTCAAATCCTCAAAGGGGATAATCAATCCACTTGACTTGATCTGATCCCTAGGCTAGTGGAAGGAACATGCTTCCAGTGAGACCCCGATTCCAGTATGAGGGGTCCGTATTGTGCGATTGTGACAAGGGCTAGATTCATCTCTAGAGTCCCAATTGGAATTTAAATAAAGAGGTGAAATCTGAATTCCAGTTTTATATTTTTTCACAGTGAATGTTAACATAGCCTTTCATGGTCCTGCATCATGCACTACATTGAGTTACTTACTGAAATGATATTTTTGTAGTGTGGACGCATACGTGTACGTTCTCATCCCCAATCCTGTGAAAGGCAGGCCAGGGCAGGGAATACTGAGAGTAAAGGCACGGGATAGTTTAGCCATGGCAATGGCAATGTTCCACTTCCATGTGGAACCCCCCCCCACCTCTAATCGAATCTTCATCAAAGTCCAAGTCAGGATGGAGGAAGAATCCTTATCTATACAAAACCACAAAAAGCATTCGAATTCGAGTTGCAAGGACCCCAGACGACTATCACGACACTCTCAAAGCCCTTAAAACCAGGGGCCGTACCCCTCAAAAATCTCTAGGCCAGGTATTATCTCTATATGGCACCATTTTCATTTTCTACTTCACTTTTTGCCTTACTTTACCATGTTAGTTACTGCTTGCTGTAAGTCCACCTGGATCCGAACCCTAGAGGGGGGTGAATAGGGTGAGCTTCTTTTCATGACCAATTTTAACAATTTTAACTTCTTTAAAACAAACTAGTCACAAGTGATGATTATCAAACAATATGCGGAAGCTAATATAAACAATCACCACAAAGCAAGCACCATCACACAAGGATTTATAGTGGTTCGGCCTCAATGCCTACATCCACTACCGGCTTGTGATCCAACACCCCACCGGATTTCCACTATTTATGCTTTTCAATAGGCTAAGCAATAACCTTTACAATATGCTTTCCAAGGCTAAGCAATAACCTTACAATGATGTTTTTCAAGGCTTAACATCAACCTATCCATTATGCTTTTATAGGCTAAGCAATAACCTCTTCAACCACATGGTTGGTTATCTCACTAAGTTGTGTCTTTAATACACTAGATGGAGATTCATTTTAGCTCATTACATTTGCCTCTAAAATAGGCGGATATGGAAGTGAAAAACTAATACACACTCACACTATGAATGCAAAGATGAAAGTATATGAAGTGTGTGTGTGTGATCCTCAATCATTTAGAAAATGAAAGCTCATAAATGTAAGCCTAAGGCTTTTGAAAGTTTTAGCTCAAAAACATTTATGATTGAGGAAGTAATGCAATCACATGTTAAAAGTAACAACTTGTTAATGATATCAAAGTTACACAAGTTGTATGAAATGGATTAGCTCTAAACATGTGATGCATAGGGATGTCAATCAAATCATCAATGATGCTCAAAACATAAAAATAGATTCGATTGAAAAGAGGGGACAAATCATATGTAATTATAAGGACAACTTGAAAAAGATTTACCAATCAAAGTAAGGCAAGTTGTGAAACATTAAAACAATAATACACATATGATTTGTAATGATGTTGGATCCAAAACATAAGATACATTTGAGAGAGATTTTCTTATGATGGAAAAACAACAACCAATGATTCAACAAAGTATATGAATCATGTTACATATTTCATTAACATGATCTACTTAGATTTACCAAAGATAAAGTACTACTTTGATGAATCAATGGTGATGTATCCAAAACAATAGATCTATTCAAAATATAACACATGCTAAGGATACAACAAATCATAGATTAACATGTTACAAAGATTTACCAATGATAAAACAAAACATGAAAACATATGATTTGTAAAGAAGTTGAATCCAAAACATAAGTTAGTTTTGAGAGAGATGTTCTTATGATGGAAAACAACAACCAAAGATTCAACCAAGTATATGGATCATGTTACATATGATTTACCAAGTTTCTTTCATTAACATGATCTACTTTGATTTACCAATTCAAGTACTACTTGGATTGAATCATATGGTGTTGTATCCAAAACAATAAATCAACTCAAAACATAACACATGTTAAGGACACAACACAAACATAGTTTAACATGCTAGAAATGATTTACCAAAAATAAAACAAAAGCATGCAAACATATGATTAAGGAAGGAAGAGCCTACTTGGTGGTTTAACTTCATTAATCCAAGCTTTAGCTTTCCTAATCATCCCCTTCATCCCTTGGTTCTTTTCCCTTTTGATATGCCTCAAATCCTCTCAAGGAGGGGCTAAAAATTCCCAACTTTTGGTAAGGGAAAGAACTCATTTTATAGCCAAAAAGGTCCAACGGCTATATCCTCGGTCGACCGGCACACAGGCCTCGGTCGACCGGGAAGGCACAACGGTCAGATTTCTGACCGTTGGAGGTTTCAGTGCAAAAATGCAGTTTTTACCTCCAGTTGTCTCGGTCGACCGAGACCTGTGTCTCGGTCGACCGGCGACACTGCCGGGACTCCCCCCTATTTGCAAAAAATGCAACTTTTGCATATTTGAAGGTTTTTCTTTGGGGGACCTTTTGGCCACTAAATCAAGCTAAAATACATGTTTTAGAGATTCTAAAGGTTATTAAAACATGATTATAAGAAGCCTAAAAAGTTTCAAAACTTTTAAAACAAAGGCTTGCTTGATTTCTTGAAAACTCTTTTCTAAATCAAATGCATCCAAGATGAAAAAACAAATCATGCATAAATCAATACTTTTACAAATCTTAAAAGCAATGCATGAATAAAACAAGATTTCAAGTTTATTTAAAACCAATGCAAGTGTGTAAATCAAATGATGCTTTGAATGATAATGCATCCATCAAATTGCAATCTAGAAAATTCCTAACAATCTCCCCCTTTGCAATTTGATGGCAAACACACTCACCACTGACAATACACACTTAGTCTTCAGCTCCCCCTCAGCTGGACAAGGCTTGAAATCTTCTTGGATGCTTATCTTAGCTTGGGCTCTTTTCTTCATTCTTCATGATGCTTGGAGCTTGATCAACCTTCAAGCTTTCTTTCTTCTTTCTTTCTTTATCCAAGCATCTTCTTTAGCTTCCAAGCTTCTTTCTTCTATTAGCTCTCCCCCTTTGACCATGCCTCTTTCTCCCTTTGGCAAGGTATGCATTCTCTCCCTTTGTAGAAGATCATACATAACTCTCCCCTTTGGAAGCTTGGACTTTCTCTTCACCCTTTTGAGAACTTGCATGATTTCTCCCCCTTTGCCATTAAATTGCAAAGGTACCTACACACATGAAACAAGGAAAATACCATTAGTAGCACCTGTTAACAAATGAAATCGAAGATGAAATCCATAACAGGCTATCATGAGAGGTAGTAGTCTCTAAGGGTTCAAAGGCAATCCTAGGGTCAATTTGATCACAACTAATACTTCCTATGAAGGTTTACACTCCCCCTCAATCCATTCTCTTCTTTTGTCAAACTTTTGACAAAGATTTAACTATTAGGTACAAGAAGAAGATGGTTTAACCAAGTGAGGGTCAACTTCAAAGAAAGGATTAGATTCATTTAACTATCAAGCTCATATGATCAAATTGCCAAAAGAAAGCAAGGTCTATGGGAAAAGCCATCATGGATATCAATTGGAAAGACAAAGAATACCAATTGAGATTTAGGATATGACTTAATAAATCAATCACTCTAAAATGGATTTAAAAGTATAACTATTATGAGAAATCCAAATTAGAGCTATCCATGAAGCAATGGGGTTTACTAAAACATAGCATCAATCAATATTACTTAAGAAAATCATATGCTATGTAAGATTTTGAAAATCATTTCATTCAATCAATAAATATGACTTATTAAGGTGCATGAAAGAGTGAAATGAAATTCAAGCATGAAGCCAACCTCAACTATAACCAACCAATATTATGAACACATAAACATGGTGGTCATGAGATATACCTATGAGAGCAAAAGAGGTGGCAACATGAACATTATGATGCTAATGGTGTGTGACATGGAACAATCATATTACTTATCAAGTTCAATCCAATGCACACAAGATTTATCACATTCACAAGAAATCAAATCAATCAAACATTATACCAAATGAAACCAATTGAATTTGATAACATGATAAAGAGCAAGAATGTGACAAAATTCCATCAAGCATCATAAATGCATATTCATCACTTTTAAAGATATAACTATTGAGCATAGTGATGAACAAGAGAAATTGCAATGCAAAAAGATATGACTTGGTAAAGCATGCAATTTCCAAAGTGTCTAAATCATATGAATTCAACATCTAAGATATCCATCAAACATATAGAAATATGAGAAATGGGTTTCAAAGAGTTTCATATGATTAAGAACACTACTTATGAAGTTGAAACATGTATAAGAATGAAAACACTTAGAAAATACACATGAATCAACATCATAACCATCCAATAAAAATATGACTAGAAGGCAAAGAGGATGGATTTGGGTTCTAGTATGGTTTCAACAAATATTATAAATACCACAACCATACATAGAACACTATGACATTTGCATAGAGAGGATCAATCAACATTCAAGATCTAACTCATACCAATCATCCAAAAAGGAATATAACTATTTAAGCACAAGAAGGTATGAAGTTAAAGGAATCAATCTATCATGTAACATCTCCACTCTTAGCAAATGTACTAATGCTTACAATGCAATGAAAAGGATATGAGGTTTAAACCAAATGAACTTAGCACATAAAATCACATATGTACTTAAAAAGCTCAAAAACAAGATTTTACTATAAAGCACATAAACACTCATTAATTTGCATTAATGAAACTATATACCAAAAAAGGCACAAACATGCAAATCAATGAAATCATATCCAACCATGCAATGTAAGACAACAAAATCAATTTGCATAAAGAAATATAACTAATAGAGCAAAGATGCAAATTGTTTGTAAAAATTATTTCCTTTCAAATGATGTAATCATAATTAGGCACAAGGAAATAAATTCAAGGAAAATGCTTTTAAAAATGCAACCAATAAAGCTTAGAACATTTTCCAAGGTTTCTCAAATCACTTCAATATATGAAATTCCAACAAAGAATCATTAATAGAATTATGAGCAAGTGAATTTGAAAAACAAGAAGTGTACTATTGTAAATTTTCAATTTGTAAAACAATAGACACTTACAAATTTTCCATATCAAAAGATATAACTTGTAAATCAATGGAAAACTAAAGTTGCTTCAAATCATTTGATTTCCAAAAAGGATATAACTATGACAATCATCAAATGATTTTCCAACATCAATTGATCATGAAAAATTAGCTAAGAAAGCATTTGTAATCACAATCAATTGATCATGAATAGATATGCACTACAAGAGATATAACTATATGATCAAAATGCAAATCCATCATGAAAGTATTGCAATCAAAGGATTTTGAAAACCATGAGATATAACTATAAAAGTTCATGAAGACAAAATCAAATGATCACAAAGAAACATTGCATTTTAAAAGATGTGACTACAAGGAAACAAAATGCAAATGTACTATGACCAACAAATAGATATAACTAAAAAGCATAGGTTGGTCTAGGGGTATCAAGGCCTTAAGGTTACTCAAATAGTCTACCTTTGAAAATTCACCTAAAGCCTTGAAAAGGTTGTCCATGAGAGAACACTTTGAGGACTCACCAACTCTAGAAGATATAACTTGAAAAAGACTTAGAGTGGTGCAATGAGGCAAGGGAAATTATCATTTTCAAACATAGTGGAAATCTTTAAAAGATATGCAATAAAACACAACACTAGGGTTCAAATCTAGCAAAGATCAACTCCGGGTTGTTAAGCCCTAAAATGGAGTAACCCGCTCTGATACCACTTGTAAGTCCACCTGGATCCGAACCCTAGAGGGGGGTGAATAGGGTGAGCTTCTTTTCATGACCAATTTTAACAATTTTAACTTCTTTAAAACAAACTAGTCACAAGTGATGATTATCAAACAATATGCGGAAGCTAATATAAACAATCACCACAAAGCAAGCACCATCACACAAGGATTTATAGTGGTTCGGCCTCAATGCCTACATCCACTACCGGCTTGTGATCCAACACCCCACCGGATTTCCACTATTTATGCTTTTCAATAGGCTAAGCAATAACCTTTACAATATGCTTTCCAAGGCTAAGCAATAACCTTACAATGATGTTTTTCAAGGCTTAACATCAACCTATCCATTATGCTTTTATAGGCTAAGCAATAACCTCTTCAACCACATGGTTGGTTATCTCACTAAGTTGTGTCTTTAATACACTAGATGGAGATTCATTTTAGCTCATTACATTTGCCTCTAAAATAGGCGGATATGGAAGTGAAAAACTAATACACACTCACACTATGAATGCAAAGATGAAAGTATATGAAGTGTGTGTGTGTGATCCTCAATCATTTAGAAAATGAAAGCTCATAAATGTAAGCCTAAGGCTTTTGAAAGTTTTAGCTCAAAAACATTTATGATTGAGGAAGTAATGCAATCACATGTTAAAAGTAACAACTTGTTAATGATATCAAAGTTACACAAGTTGTATGAAATGGATTAGCTCTAAACATGTGATGCATAGGGATGTCAATCAAATCATCAATGATGCTCAAAACATAAAAATAGATTCGATTGAAAAGAGGGGACAAATCATATGTAATTATAAGGACAACTTGAAAAAGATTTACCAATCAAAGTAAGGCAAGTTGTGAAACATTAAAACAATAATACACATATGATTTGTAATGATGTTGGATCCAAAACATAAGATACATTTGAGAGAGATTTTCTTATGATGGAAAAACAACAACCAATGATTCAACAAAGTATATGAATCATGTTACATATTTCATTAACATGATCTACTTAGATTTACCAAAGATAAAGTACTACTTTGATGAATCAATGGTGATGTATCCAAAACAATAGATCTATTCAAAATATAACACATGCTAAGGATACAACAAATCATAGATTAACATGTTACAAAGATTTACCAATGATAAAACAAAACATGAAAACATATGATTTGTAAAGAAGTTGAATCCAAAACATAAGTTAGTTTTGAGAGAGATGTTCTTATGATGGAAAACAACAACCAAAGATTCAACCAAGTATATGGATCATGTTACATATGATTTACCAAGTTTCTTTCATTAACATGATCTACTTTGATTTACCAATTCAAGTACTACTTGGATTGAATCATATGGTGTTGTATCCAAAACAATAAATCAACTCAAAACATAACACATGTTAAGGACACAACACAAACATAGTTTAACATGCTAGAAATGATTTACCAAAAATAAAACAAAAGCATGCAAACATATGATTAAGGAAGGAAGAGCCTACTTGGTGGTTTAACTTCATTAATCCAAGCTTTAGCTTTCCTAATCATCCCCTTCATCCCTTGGTTCTTTTCCCTTTTGATATGCCTCAAATCCTCTCAAGGAGGGGCTAAAAATTCCCAACTTTTGGTAAGGGAAAGAACTCATTTTATAGCCAAAAAGGTCCAACGGCTATATCCTCGGTCGACCGGCACACAGGCCTCGGTCGACCGGGAAGGCACAACGGTCAGATTTCTGACCGTTGGAGGTTTCAGTGCAAAAATGCAGTTTTTACCTCCAGTTGTCTCGGTCGACCGAGACCTGTGTCTCGGTCGACCGGCGACACTGCCGGGACTCCCCCCTATTTGCAAAAAATGCAACTTTTGCATATTTGAAGGTTTTTCTTTGGGGGACCTTTTGGCCACTAAATCAAGCTAAAATACATGTTTTAGAGATTCTAAAGGTTATTAAAACATGATTATAAGAAGCCTAAAAAGTTTCAAAACTTTTAAAACAAAGGCTTGCTTGATTTCTTGAAAACTCTTTTCTAAATCAAATGCATCCAAGATGAAAAAACAAATCATGCATAAATCAATACTTTTACAAATCTTAAAAGCAATGCATGAATAAAACAAGATTTCAAGTTTATTTAAAACCAATGCAAGTGTGTAAATCAAATGATGCTTTGAATGATAATGCATCCATCAAATTGCAATCTAGAAAATTCCTAACACTTGCAGCATTACGTGGTGAATTCGTCCATCAATGAGCAGCTCGCAAGTGTCGCACGAGTCCAAGACGGAGATTGCGTCCTAGAAATCGGCCCTGGAACTAGTGCTCTCACTCAGGTCCTTCTTGATGCTGGAGCAACCGTCCTCGCTGTTGAAAAGGTCCGTCCGCCAACAATCCACTTACCAAGGTTTCATCTTCTATACTAATATGAAATGTTCCAGTCTTTTCATCTTTCTCAGTGATTTGTTCTTATGCTGTTCATTATTGGCTGAATTGTGTAGGATCCTCATATGGTGATTCATGTAAGAGACCGATTTGAGGGAATTGATCGCCTGACGGTAATCATTGCTTTTTGTTTGCTAAATCTAAAGTTTGAAAGTCTTCATGTCGATTTGTGACTATTTTTTTTTTTTTTTTGGGTCTTGATATGTTTAGATGATTTTAAAATATTTTAACAAAACCCCATGCTGGCAATTGCTTGGTTTTTATGTGCTTGGTTTTTATTGAGAATATATGTGCTTGTCTAGCACAAATGCTGTCAATGTGGGGGATCATATCTTGATTGGTGCTACTACCTAGTGGGTAAAACTGGCTTCCACTTTCAGGTACATGTAGCAGTATCATTGTATAAGTCACATGTTGGGATGCTGTAAGGGACTCAATGGTGCATGTATAGATTCCCAAGTTACGAAATTGAATCCCTGAAACACCCAAGGCAATGTTCTAATCATTGAACTGCAAACAAACTATATAGTTTTGCCAGATGACTTTACATATCTCTTCTTGAAGAACCCAAGACTGCCATGCTCTGTGTCGTGAAAGTAGCAGAACAACCCTTCTTGTATATCAATGTTTGTTAAGACATGCTGTTGAACCGTGGTTGAATGTGGTATCTTTTATTTATTTATATTTTTCTAATTTTGAGAGAGAGTGGCCGAATTTATTAGAAAATATTGTTAAAGGAATAAAACAAAGTATATATAATGTAACTAGCTTTAAAACTACACGGATCTCGGATGAGATTGATCCTTAATGTTTTTTTATTTTGCAACATAGTTGCCAATTTCATTTCAGACCTTGTTTTGGTTTCAGTCCGCACTGAAATATTTTGTCCAATGTGGGTATTTCATTGTCATGTTTCGAAGTTCTGTTTTGGTAAAATTAATAAAAAAAACGTAACAATTTAAATAATTAAAATATATGAAGATTTCTAAGAAAAGTGACACTAAATATATTTTATTTATCTTTAATTCATTCTGCCAAATCAATGATGTAATATGTTATTCTTTACATGGAAAACATATAATTTATAAGCCATGTTTGTGCATGACAATGTGAAATTATGACATAGCATTGTCATAGCCTAAAAATCCATAATTAAATATGTAAGTGCAGAAAATACTCACAAGATTAGGAAGGTGCTTCAAGGGACTTATCTAAAGAACCGGAGAGAGAGCTACTCAATCTGGGGACCTGAAAGGGGGGAATAAACAGTCAGAGGACCCTGGCTGTGGGTAGCACAGGGCTCTCCGATGCTTAAGTTAGTGCAGGAAAGCTGATTGGAGAAGAAAAGTTGTGTAAGGTCGTATGCATGCAAGTGTGCTTACCTAGTTTTGGGTGGTGGATCACCTTATATGAGAAAAGTTCCTCGATGCCTGTGAGTGGGCCTGATGATTTGACTGTTAGGTGACAGTCCGGGGATCCGAACCCCTAGAGGGGGGGGGGGGGTGAATAGGGTGTGCTACAAATATGACCAATTTAGACCAATTTTAACTTCTTTGAATTAAACTAGTCACAAGTGATGATTATCAAACATAATGCCGGAGCTTAATAAAAACAATCACCACCAAGCAAGCACCATCACACAAGGATTTATAGTGGTTCGGCCTCAATGCCTATATCCACTACCGGCTTGTGAACCAACACCCCACCAGATTTCCACTATTTATGCTTTTCAATAGGCTAAGCAATAACCTTTACAATGATGTTTTTCAAGGTTCAACATCAACCTTTACATTATGCTTTTCTTAGGCTAAGCAATAACCTCTTCAACCATAAGGTTGGATATCTCTCTAGTTAGTGTCTAACATACACTTGATGGAGATACAATTTATAGCTCTTAACAATGCCTCTTAATTGGGCGGATATGAAAGTGATAATCTAATACACACACACACACACACTAAATGAATGCAAAGATGTATGTTCATGAGGTGTGTGTGTGATGTCCTCAATCAATTTGAAAATGAAAGCTCATAAATGTATGCCTAAGGCTTTTGAAAGTTTTAGCTCATAAAACATTTATGATTGAGGAAATGCTAATCACATGTTAAAACTAACTTGTAAAAGATATACATTTGTATCCTAAACAAGTTGTGAAAATTCAAAGACCAAAACATGTGAAGCATAGGGATGTCAATCAAATCAACAATGTAGCTCAAAACATAAAAATAGATTTGATTGAAATAAGGGGACAAATCATATGTAATTATAAAAATAACTTGAAAAAGATATACCTATCAAAGCAAAGCAAGTTGTGAAACTTTAAAATAAAGTTACATATCACTACAAGAAGTTGCACTTTTAGCGACGTTTTTTAGCCACGTTTTTAAAATTCGTCGGTAAAAGTATATTTTTAGTGACGTTTTTTAAATTCGTCGGTAAATAGTGAACTTTCGCCGACGTTTAAAAAATTCGTCGGTAAAAGTTAATTTTTACCGACGTATTTTATTGGAAACGTCGGTAAACTACAATTTTGCCGACGTTATAAATTTCGTCGGTAATAAAAAGTAAACAATTTGTAAAACTTTTACCGACGTTTTAAAAACGTCGGTAAAACTCATATTGGCTGACGTTTTCTTCAAGAACGTCGGTAAATACCACTTTTACCGACGTTTTATTTTCGTCGGTAAAATGAAAACTATTTTCGTATAAAAGGAAAAAAATTTGAAAACATTTTACCGACGTTTTAAAAAACGTCGGTAAAATTAATATTTACCGACGTTTTATTAATTTTACCGACGTTTTAGAAAGGTCGGCAAAAATTATAAACGTTTTTAAAAAAATTAATAAAGATGTTACCGACGTTTTTTTTGCTTTTGGAGACGAATTTTTAACGTCGGTAAATGCCTTTTTTTTTCCCTCCCCCGCGCCAAAACCCCTGTTTTTCCTCTCTTTTCCCTAACTCTCTTTTCACTCCTCTCACTCCCGCTGCGCCAAAACCCTCTCCCGCCCTTTGTCGATCTCTTTCTCTCTCCCTCGCTCGCTGTCTCTCCCACCACCGGAAGTCGCGCGAATCGCCCCTTTTCTTCTCCAATCCCTCTTTTCCCTCACTCCGCGTGAATCGCCCAAATCTCCCTCCCTCACTCCGCGTGAATCGCCCAAATCGCCAGTCCCAGGAGCACGACCACTGCAGCAGCCCCCGGACGCCCGCCGGACGCCTCCCCTGCACCGGACGCTGCTCTCTCTCTCTCTCTTCTTCTCTTTTCCCTCTTTTCCCTCTTTTTCCCTCACTCTTTTTTCCCCTCTTTTTCCCTCACTGCGATCTCTCTCTCTCGCTCCCTCACTCGATCTCGCTCTCGCTCTCGCTCGCTCTCTGCTCTCTCTCGCTCTGCTCTGTCTCTCTCTCTCTGCTCTGTCTCTCTCTCTCGCTCTCTCTCTCTCTATCGCTCTCGCTCTCTCGATCTGCACATTATCTCTCTCTCTCTCTCGCTCTCGATCTGCTCTCTCTCTCTCTCTCTCTCGCTCTCTCTCTCACTCTCTCTCTCACTCTGCTCAAGGTCCAGCGAAGCCATCACCACACTTGCCAACAGATCGCCACTCACCAGTCGCCGGTGCCACGCCCAGTCGGAGCCCAGGCCCCACCCACGCTTTCTCCGGTGCCAGGTACACGGTTTCTTCTTCTTCTTCCATTGTTTTTCCCCTTTTTTTTTTCTAAATCTGCTGCAACTGCTCTCTGTTTTTCTAAATCTTCTTCTTCCATTGATTGTTGTTTTTCTCCATACTTTAGTGCATCGTTATCGTTTTTCCCCTTTTTTTTCAGAAACTTTGATTCCAGGCTCAAGCCTGGTCTGTTCATCTATATACATACATGTGGGTCTGTTCATTGTGAAAGTAAATTATAAGAGGCATACACAAATACCTGGTCTGTTCATCTGCTTGTTCCACTTTGTCAAGCTCCTGAAAATCCAGATTCGGTTCAATATAGGTTGCTGAGTCAAGTGACTAGGGTTAGATCACATGCATGTTAATTCTCTTGGAAAAAAACTAACAAAAGAAAGTTAATCTTTATGTAAAACATGTGAGAAACTCAACAATGGGCCTCATAACTTGCTGGTTTTCATCAATGTATTTAAGGCAGACTGATCAAGTATGATTTTCAGGTATTAGGAACATGCAACATTATTTGATCTCTGTATTTTCCATTTGAGCAAGGATTTGCAATCTAGAAAATAGAACTACTTAGATTCGGATGTTGTTTCAAGAAACCCTTTTGAGTATCTTGTGCATTTGGTCATATTCTACAACAATTTGCCATTCTGATCATTGGCATTAACGACATTATCATCTTAGTGTTCTCAATCTAGGGTTGGCCTAAAGATTTGCTATAGACCAGAAACCCCAACTATAGAGTATGAAGATAGATTTAAACCAAAGGCTGGTGGAGGTTATTCTCTGTAAGCTGTGAAAATCAATTGGTTTGTTGCTACAGACTTGTTAATCATTAACCATGTGTCAAATGTTATTATTGTTCTTATCACTTATCAGAACCTTAGTTTTGGCCTGAAGATTAATTTGCAAGACCAGAAACCCTTTAGGTGGAAGTTATTGTACCCTGTCAAATAATATGACTTTAGCCTTGAGCCGTTCATTCTCCATTCTGCTGTTTCATATCACCTGGTTTATGAAGTCTAAAAATTTACTCTTAATAGTGTTTTGAAACAGATTTCCTTAACCCAGACTAGATCTAGTGATCATTTTTTGGTTATTCAGACCAATCGCAGGCAACTGAATTTCCACCATTCTATCCTCTAAATAAATTTGATTTTAGTGCTCTAATGTTGAAAATTGGATATTATGGATTTGTAGGTGATGAAGCGCCATAAGAGGAATCCTAGTGACAGTAGGAGGCACCATGTAACAGACCCACATTTAGTGAGACTCTAGATTAGGTTTCCTGGTTATGGTCTGGCTTTGAGCAACAGAGATCAAATAATGTTGCATGTTCCTAATTTGAATGTAAATAAATCAATTTGTTTTGAGAATTTCAACCATTTGCTTATAATACCCTTTTTTTCACTGGAAAACAGATTGGTAACACCATGTTTTATACAGAAATAAGTTGAATAACCCTCCTGGATATATCATGGATTTATTCTAGTAACATCAGTTTCAAATAATTAACCACTATTAATTCATGATATATCCATTTGGATCAATTTCCAAGACTAACTGTGTTTTGATTCCAAGGATTATTGCTTCACAGGTCCTTAAGGGTTGTTTGCCTATCACATAAGATTTACATAAATGTCATATATACAAATGTTCTCCAAATTTGAATCAGTGGGGATTAATTCTCTCCAAATTCATAGATTTATTATTTTTAAAGGTTCTTCTTTTTTTTAAGAATCTCTAATAATGAAGAGCTTCTTAGTTTGGAATACTTGCTCCAAAATTCTAGCTAGAGCATCCTAGACTCCTAGTAATAGGAAAGACTTTTCCTCATAAGACTCTCTGTATGTACTCTGCATAAAGATACTTACAAGTAATGTAATGGATTGGCATTACATTGGCCCCTCCTAATTTTGAAAATCTCCCTAACTTCTCTCTCTATCTTGAAGAACACTTTCTATTATGAGTAGGACTCTTTAAAGTCCCATTTCTAAAAAAAATTATTTATATATTAAATAAAAAAACACTGAAAAAAAAAATACATAACATAAAAAAATACTATCAAAAGCACTTTAATTGTGGTTTTTTCTTCAAAATGTCAACAATTAAATTGTTAGCTTTCTCCATTGTCTTCTTCAATTCATCTTTTGACGTTTGATACTTGTCGCAAAAAGATGCAATATGGATCCTGTTTCCAAATAGACCTATTCCATGGCAAGCTGATCCTGTTTCCAAAATTAAATTGCCTTGCAATACCTGGCTTTGCCAAAGTATTACCATCCTCTTTCTACACATGGACGGCAAAGATGTATCTCCATCGGAAAAGATGATTGGAGCAGGCCCAATGAGCTGGACCTCATAAACACATTCAATTTATTCAATATAGGCGAGTGGATTCTATTTCTAATTGCTAATTACTTGTGATTTGGTCAGATATGGACAGGAGTTGGATATTACATTATCGGAACCGATTTAGTGCGGAGTACATAGCTGGGGTAAACTCATTTATTGATTTTGCAAAGGCGAATTCGGGCGGGGCAGTGTTGATTAACTGCCCGTGTAACGATTGTTGTAACCATCGGAAGCATGACTATGTAACCGTGAGAAGTCATCTGCACATTAAAGGAATGATGGTCCATTATCTACGGTGGATATATCACGGGGAACCCATAGTTCAACCCGATGATTCGGATGAGAGCGATGATGAATCAGAAGATAATCAAGATGGGTACAATGAGTTGATAGATGATCATCGTAGGGGAACTTACTTGGAGGAAGATACTCAAGAGAGGGATGATTTTGAAAATTTGTTGAATGCTTCTCAGCGAGGCCTTTTCCCAGGATGCAAAAGCTCAGATACTCTGTTATCGTTTGTCATCAAGATACTCCACGTGAAGGTAGAAAGTGGGTGTAGCAATAAGTCGTTCGACAAGGTCCTGCAGATTTTTAAGGACTTCTTACCCGAAGGTCATGTGGTGCCGGAATCAATTTACGAGGCGAAGAAATTATTGCGTGACTTGGGCATGGGATACAAGAACATAGATGCCTGCAAACACAATTGTGTGTTGTATTGGAAGGAGGATGCTCAATTGGAAAAATGTCCAGAATGTGAAGAGCCTAGGTACAAGATCAATGATGGCAAGCGAAAGAAGATCCCGCATAAGGTGCTCCGTTACTTCCCATTGATACCGAGGTTACGCAGATTGTATATGTCAAGGAAGACAGCCACAGAGATGAGATGGCATAGTGATAAGCGCGTTGACGATGGGATAGCGCGGCATCCGGCTGATTCAGTGGAATGGAAAGAATTTGATGAGAAATATCCAGAGTTTTCCCAAGAGACACGTAATGTGAGGTTGGGGTTAGCCACTGATGGATTTAATCCTTTTGGTAACATGAGCACCTCTTATAGCATGTGGCCTGTCATACTTATGCCCTATAATTTGCCACCATGGATGTGCATGAAGGAGCCATTCATGATGATGTCATTACTTATTCCAGGACCAAACTCACCGGGAAACGATATCGATGTATATCTGAGGCCCTTGGTTGATGAGTTGAAGGAGTTGTGGGATCATGGTGTATCTACTTATGATGCCTCCACTAAACAAACCTTTCAAATGCATGCGGCTGTGATGTGGACGATAAATGACTTTCCTGCGTATGGTAACTTATCTGGGTGGAGTACAAAAGGTTATAACGCATGCCCCTCGTGTAACGACACCTCGTTAGGGGTGAGGTTGAAAGATAAGATTGGGTACATTGGCCATCGAAAATACTTGGAAGTAAACCACCAATGGCGTAGAAGCAAGGCCTTCAACGGTCAGCCTGAGCGTGAAAAGGGGTCTTTGGATCTACCGGGGCAAAAGGTACTAGACCAGCTCGAAGAACTACATCCGGTCAGGTTTGGCAAGAATAACAAAAGACCGCGTGAGTCTGGAGAGTTGAATTGGACAAAGAAAAGCATCCTATTTGAATGGCCCTACTGGAAGTGCAAAAAACTCCGACACAACCTTGATCCTATGCACATTGAGAAGAACATCTGTGTAGCCTTGGTTGGAACAATGTTGGGCATAAAGGGCAAAAACAAGGACACCGATAAAGCGCGTAAGGATTTGAAAAATATGGGCATCAGGCCAGAGTTGCATCTAGTGGAGAGGGGCGATGGATCCAGCTTGAAGCCGCATGCCTCTTACACTCTGGCACCAAAAGACAGAGATGGATTTTATGAATTCTTGAAGTCGATCAAATACCCAGACGGCTATGCCGCGAACCTCTCGAGGTGTGTAACCTCGAAAAATGATAAATTGGCTGGTTTAAAGAGCCATGATTGCCACATCCTTATCCAACGGATCCTTCCTATTGGCATGCGTGGCTTTGTGAATAAGGATATTTGTACAACATTGTTTGAGTTAGGTAGCTTTTTCCAAGACCTCTGCTCGAAAACACAGAGACACGACGATTTGAAAAAATTGGAGGAGCAGATAGTTTTAATATTGTGCAAGCTTGAGAGGATATTTCCTCCTGCTTTCTTTGATGTGATGGTTCATCTATCGGTTCACTTGCCGCGCGAGGCCATTCTTGGTGGACCGGTGCAATATCGGTGGATGTACCCGATTGAAAGGTAATAGTTGATGACCGTCGAAAAATTATTTATATATTAGTGCAATTGCCTTGCATTGGAAATCGTAATAGTTATCATTTGTTGTTTAAAGGTTTCTGAAGACACTAAAGGGGTACGTTCGCAACAGAGCACGACCTGAAGGTTCAATCGCCGAGGCTTACATTGTCAAAGAGTGTCTCACTTTTTCCTCAATGTATTTAAGGCAGACTGATCAAGTAGAGCGTTATGACGATGGTGGCGAACGGGGTGCGGGGATGTCAATCTTCACACAAACTGTCCGTCCCATCGGGCTGATGCAAAGGGCACATGATCCTTCTCAAAGGGAGCGTGACATGGCTCATTGGAATATGACATGTAGTGTTTACTTTTAATTTGCACATGTAATGATTAAGTAAATTAATAAAGAACTTTTCTTATAAAAAGTATGCTTAATTTCATTCGATTGTTATATATGCTGTGTGCTATGTTATTACCTAGCTTGTTATATTATGTTCATGTTTGATTTATCCGTTGTTGCTTTCCTTTAAATTAAAATTGAAACGATTCAATTTTTCAACTCTAACACAGAACATATGAATACACATCTCAAATACTGTCGTGGCAAAGACTCTCAACGTGTTAGGGAATGGACAAATGAGTTTGAACATAAATCATTTGAAAATGAAACTCCAATAGCAAAGCATGGTTCCCGCAAAATTCAACTGGCTCAGTGGCTGAGACTGTGTGGCAATTTCATCCCTGAAAGATATATAATGATAAAAATTGCTGAAACATTGCCACGGGCTTGGGATGCTGCAAAAATGAGGATATTTGAAGTCTTACGACCATGGCATACAGTGGAGTTCGTCGACCTATTACAGTCATTTGAAAAATGTATTCATCCCTTATGGATACAGTTCCGGAGAGAGAAAATGGCTGAAGGAATATCTGTTAGAGAACATTTGCTAAACAAGGAGCAATTGTTTTACGATCTCAAAAGAAGAGGATTTGAACCAAATATTGCAGATCTGGTGCGTTCAATAGTAAGCACTCTACCACCTCCTTGGCCGGTACAAGAAATTCATGCTAAACTCAAGATTAATTTCCTAGACTTGAGGGAATTAGGAGAAATGCTAGAAGAGATCGAGGTCGACATTAAATTTCAGGTTTTGCACATGTAACGATTAAGTAAATTAATAAATATATTTTCTTACATAATGACATGGTCACTTTGCTTATATTCACGTTGCGAATATTATTTATTGTTGTTAATAATTATTTATTTTCCTTGTCACTTTGCTTTAAGTCAGATTGCAGATATGCCTCGGGAAAATAGGGCGAAACGTGCTCGGCAGGTCGCAGCTGCACTCGGGTTAGCTCCTGTGGAGAGCACACGAGAGCCCTCGACGCAGCCTACGCCAGCTGCACTCGATGTTACACGGGCCGGAGGATCAGGGACCACCCCTGAATCGGCAGCCCCCCAGCCTCTGCCGATTCAGCCCTTGATAGAGCAGCCCTCGCAGACCCAGGCCCAGCCCTCCCAGCCACCCGCGAGTCCTCATACGATCGGGAGCAGCGTCGGTGAGAAAATCGAAAAACCTTTTAAACTGTATAATGGTTCCTCTCAATTTATATTTGTGCTCTTTAACTTCTTTTCTTCTGATTTGATCACCTCAATTATCATTTGTGCTCACTAACTCATTTAGCATTGTCGTCTTAGCAGCATCAGCCTCAGCTTCGGGTGCTCCGAGCCGCGTAAGGGGTGTCACGCGGGGGAAGAATGCAACGAAGCTGAGGAGACAACTGGGTCATAACATCCCAGTCCCGATCCCCAGCTCCAGTCATAGGCCAGAGGGGGAACATGCCCCATCACTGGCTAACCATCTTGGGTTAGCCATTAGAGAGGTTGCCCCAGTTAGGCCTCATGGCTGGAAGAAGCTTGACTCCGGGATCAAGCTTGCCGTCATCGCTGCAGTTAAGGTAAACTGAAACGATAAACATCAACCAAAGTTGTTACAGTTGTGCTCCTCATTACAATATCTGATTATATTTTGTTATTACTAGTGACTAATATGGTTATCCCCTAATTGCAGCAACTCTTTGAGATCGGAGATTACGAGGGTGATATGCAGCTTAGGGCGGACATTGACCGCCAATGCGGGATCTTGTATAGGGGTTGGAAGTATGAGCTGCATACCCACTATCTCGAGCTCTTGGAGCAGAGGGTTCCCCGACCCCAGGACCACCCGGCAGAGGGTTGTACTTTAGCTGACTGGCAGCAGATGATCTCACAGTGCTGGGAATCACCAGCCTGGAAGGTGACCTTGGGATGTTATCTACAACGACTAATTATATTCCAATGTAATTCTATTAGTAACGATTTTTTAATGGATTTTATTGTATTATTGTTTTTCTATGTAGGCAAAGTCAAAGAAAGCGCAAGAGAGTCGAGCTCAGTTGCCATACAATCATACGAGTGGCTCCCGGTCATTTGCCTCGAGGATGTCTCTGATGGTACTAATTATATTCATATGAAGAAACTTTATTAAGTTTATCAATTTCTAAATATGTTGCAGGGTTCATATCTAATATAAATCTTTTTCAAATGATAGGCGGCACAGAATGCCGGTCAAGCGCCGCCCATTACTCAGTTCTTCCGCGACACCCACTACAGACGATCTCGTAATGAGTGGGTAAATGAGGTGGCGCAACAGAGACATGTACGTTTCCTAATAAATGGTTTATGATTGCATAATGTCATAGAAGTATTCTAAATCCTTTATTTTTTTAAATGGCAGGAGGCCTTGGTGCAGCGGACTGAGGAGCAGTCGCAGCCCTCTGTCACCACTCCGATGACTGAGGAGCAGATTGCTGCTGATGTGCTTGGGAAGAGGTCGGGCTACGTAAAGGGGTATGGGATATACTCAAGGACCTCTTCCTCTTCCACACAGTCTCGGGCACCGGACCCTGAGGTGGTCGCCCTGCGCGAGCAGCTAGCCGAGCAGGTTGAGCAAGGCAGGAGGCAGGCTGAGCAGCTAGCTGAGCAGGACCGGAGGCAGGCTGAGCAGGACCGGAGGACACGCCAGCTTGAGGCCTTTGTTCAAAGGCTGGCAGCTGTAGCAGGAATAGATCCGGCCGCCTTTCTTGACACCACGGGGGGGACCACATCTGCTGGGGATGGCACGGCTCCTGGAGGATTATGATGCGACTCTTTGGTTAGTAGAATACTCCCTTGAAATTTGCACATAATAACTAGTCGAAATTTACAAACCCCAGGTCTTTTGATGCTCCAAATAAAAATACAAACCATATCAACTGATGAGATGGCTACAGATACACCGGTTAGAAGCACATGTCCAAGGAGGGGGTGCTAATGTGCAGCATTTACTGAGTTAGAGGATGCAGGCAATCCAACTTTATACAATTAGCTTGTAGACCTCTCACCTTGCCCTCCTCTGGGCAGCTCCACTTTTTAGCTAGTAAAGTCATGGCAAGGATAAAGTGATTTCTTTTTGCTATATCACCACCTCATGTTTTTGATATCTGAAACCTAGTCCCTCCATCATTTGGAACTTTCTTTCTTTCAGGTCAAACAGTTTCTGTTACTGTTTGATATTCTTCTATTCATAACTGTCAATAGTGTAGGAATTGTATGGAACAATAGCTTGACTTGGTCTTTCAAAGAAAAGGGGGACCTAAAATCCATGCATTAGCATTGTCCTGATACAAGATCATGTTCGGTTCTTTTGGTCACTACCGGCCATTCATGTACAGCCATAGCAATATAAATATCAAATCAGAAACTCTTACTTTTCAAATATGTTTTATTAGATGGCTAGAAATTAGACTCGCCTGCCAAGCCCAATAACTTGGGTTTGATTAGTTTGAACTGACATAAAACTATGGAGGGTCCTTTTGATATATTTAGTTTCAATTAATGAATTTATGAGATTCTCTGCAACATTCCTGCTTTTGATTCTATTTTCTGGTTTAAATGTTTTGGCCTCTTTGACTTTTGGATTTCACCAATTGGGACTATAAAATGTACTTCCTAAAAAATGTCAAATGCACACCTTTATGAAGGAAGGCTTGTAATGAACATGTTTTAGTTGATTTAACTCCATTTCACTTGGCTTTTCAATGGTACCATTTCTAGTTCAAAGTATTATCTTTTATAGGATTTTTTCTATCATTTTGATAGTTAATGAAGTCTTAACTTAAATGAGGGGTGGTGTCTTAACCAACTCATCTATACATTTTTTTTGTTCAAAGTATTATCAGCCAGTGATTGCAATCGTGTGTAGGTTTTTATTTGATGGTCTGTTTGTATTTGATGGCCATTTTTAGATACTCACCTTTGATTTTACATTTTCAACCACTTGTACAAATACAAGTTCTTAGAATACTAAGAATTCAAAAACATGAAACAAACAGGCGCAAGTGTGTTCAAAGAGTTGGGATCCTGACATCCAAAATGCATCAGTCTGTAGTAGTGCTAGGGATGTACATGGGCCAGCAAGGCTGTTCCATTTTGCTGTCAGGCCTATTACTCAAGTTTGGGTTTAGCTCAAAGACCAGAAAGTCAGGCCTACATCCAGCCCATTTGTAAAACCACCACACAGTTTGTGGGGAAAATGTTGGACAGGGCCGACCATCTAGGCATATATAAGCCCAGTCTGACCTGTTTCAGCAATTAGATTTGGGTTCAGCCCACTAGACTAAAATCACAGCCCCTATCGAGCTTTATTTTGGCAACTCTGAGCTACTGAGTCTCAGGCTGGTCTGATTCATGAGCACCAGGGGCTGGACAGAAATCCAGTGGTACAAACGTTTGGGTCTGTGTGAAAAGGGTATTTCCAAGTGAAATTTGTACTGTATATAGAAACCCCAAATGCTTGTGAAACCTTGTCCAATAAATTCTTGATTCTCAGCATCAGGAGGTTGTTTTTTTTTTCTTTCTTTTTCTAAGATAGGATTGGTTGTGTGGCAGGGAACACCAAAAGTGAGAACTGTCATCTTCCACTTCACCTGCATTAAATGTCTTGTCTGCTGTGCATTATTGCTAAAGACACGAATGGATTAATTTTTGTTCAGTGCAACTTTTATTTCTTTCCCCATCTTTCTCTCACAAACCATTTGGTTTTTAGGGTTGACCACGATGGTGACCGCTACCGTGATTTTAAACCATGGCTCCAAGGTTTACTAGAGGACACCCTCCTTTTGTTATGAGTATTTCACTGCCTTGCATCAGATAATTAACAATGATAGATGGAGTTAGATTTTTGTGCTAGAGAGTAATAGGAGTGGACTTCAGTGATCGCCATCATATGGGAATAGATCTGTCATGGACTATGTTAAATTGAAAATTCCTTATATGATGCTAGTGTAGATTTTCACAGTTAAATGTCATTCTAATTTACATGTACGTAAGTGAAAGTTTAAATATCTAAAAGGATCTTTGCCGACCATGTTTTTTCACATTGATTTTGACTTTTGATGAAAAAAAAAATATTATCCCATTTGTTTTCTGTTGTAGAGATTAGAAGAGATGGACGTCAAGAATATTCCAATTGAGGATGGGAAGAAACAATTTGATGTTGTTGAGAAGGATGATGTTGTGATTTTACCTGCTTTTGGAGCTGCTGTGGAAGAGATGTTGACTTTGAGCGAAAAGAACGTACAAATAGTTGATACAACTTGCCCATGGGTGTCTAAGGTACTATATTCAGAAGTCAGAATGAATTATTGGATTATGTTAATTGCTGGCCTTATTGTTAATTTGATCTACCATTCATTTTATTTTTCTCTGCCCCAAATTTTTGTGTAAAGGTCTGGAACACTGTTGAGAAACACAAGAAGGGGGAGTACACGTCAATAATTCATGGTAAATATTCTCATGAAGAGACAGTTGCAACTGCATCTTTTGCAGGGAAGTATATTATTGTTAAGAACATGGCAGAGGTATGATCTTGCACTTTGTCCTTTTTGGTTACTTTTGTCATGTGTAATGATTTGCATCAGCAATGTAACTTTTATCATTAACATTATATGTTCTACATTTCCAAAATGAACCAGGCAATGTATGTATGTGATTACATTCTTGGAGGTAAACTTGACGGATCTAGTTCAACGAAAGAAGAGTTTATGGAGGTACGCGTTTATGTGATGCAGTCAGAGATGCAGTGCCCAACCACAGAACATGCTTAGTATAGTAGGAGCAAATAAGCTTTTGAATGCACTAATAGATTGGATGCTTGTTGGCGTGGGGGGGGGGGGGGGGTTGCCTTGTCAAATGTATCTTAAAGATTGGCATGCACAAGTAACTTGCAATCTTAAATTATTTCAGAAGTTTTATTGCTATCACACACACACACACACACACAAAAAAAAGTTTTGCTGCTATTTATGTCTTTTTAGGGTGGTTGTGGCTTTTGTTTTTGTAGGCATTGATATAACAAAGCTTCAGATTCATGGCACTGTTGGATTTCTATATCATGGGATTATAGAGGTGGTTCTATGTGGTGCTAGTAATGAGGTTCCAGTCAGCGTACAGCACCAACTGATTGAGTAAGGGTTAATGCAGTTCTAGATTTCATTTTCTTTTTATTTTATTTTCTTTTCTTATCTTTTGTTCTTTGAATGATGTGAAACCTCAACTCTTTGGATCCAAACAGAAGTTTCAGTTTTTTATTGGGGATGATCCAATCAGTTTATATATATATATAGGTATATCTTTTATTTATAAATTCATTAATTCAAAAGATACTAATTTTGTTTTTGTTTTTGTCATTGCAGATTGATGGACGCTTTTGGATCGGATGCACACTTTGGCGTAGTTTTGTTGTTTTTAGTTTATTTGTTTATGTATATTGGACAATTTTATTCAACTATTAGAAATTTTTATTAATTGTACTGTTATTTTTAGGAGATGAATGATTTGATGAAAAATGTGGATGATTTTGTTTGGATTCATTATTAATTGTATGTTTTGTTTGGATTCATTATTAATTGTATGTTTGTGGATGATTTTGTTTGGATTCATTATTAATTGTGTGTTTGTGGATGATTTTGTTTGGATTCATTATTAATTGTATTGTGAGTAGGTTTGTGGATGATTTTGTTTGGATGAGTAGGTTTAATTTCCTGTTACAGGTGTATTACAGGTGCATTACAGGTGTAGGGAAATTTTAAACGAAAAACAGGAATTGTATTTTAAAAAAAAAAAAAACTTTTTACCGACGAAATTATAAATTTCGTCGGTAAAATTCATTCTCACCGACGAAAAATAAACGTCGGCAATTGTTTTATATTTTTTAATTTTTATTTACCGACGAAAAAAAACGTCGGTAATTTATTTTTATTTATTCCATTGTATTTTATCGACGAAAATAAAACGTCGGTAAAATATTTTTATTTTTTTATGTTTTCTTTTTAATGTTCCCGACGATAAATAAACGTCGGTCAATATTTTATTTTAATTTTTATTTATTCCTTTTGATTTTACCGACGAAAATAAAACGTCGGTAAAATATGTTTTATATCTTTAATATTTCTATTTAATATTACCGACGAAAAATAAACGTCGGTGAAATAGTTTTTATTTTTTTATTTATTTTCTTTTTATTTTTACCGACGAAAAAATAACGTCGGCAAAGTGTTGTAATTTAATTATAATTTTCCTTTTTACTTTTACCGACGAAAAAAAACGTCGGTAAAATACATAAAAACGTCGGTGAAAATTATATTTTTGCCGACGGAAAATTAATTCGTCGGTAACGGGTTTTCTTGACGTGATGTTACCGACGTCTGACCGACGAAATAAAAAACGTCGGTAAAAACTTTACCGACGTTTTTTTGACTTTTACCGACGAAAAAAAACGTCGCTAAAACTGTCTTCTGTTGTAGTGTATGATTTGTAAAGATGTTGAATCCAAAACATAAGATAGATTTGAAAAAGATTTTCTTATGATGAAAAACAACAACCAAAGATTCAACCAAGTATAGGAATCATGTTAAATATAATTTCAAAGATTCTTTCATTAACATGATCTACTTAGATTTACCAATTAAAGTACTACTTGGATTGAATCAATGGTGATGCATCCAAAATAATAAATCAATTCAAAACATAAACATGTTAAGGATACAACAAATCATAGTTTATCATGCTACAAAACATTTAACAATAATAAAACAAAGCATGACAACATATGGTTAAGGAAAGTATAGCTTACTTGGTGATTTAACTTCATTAATCTAAGCTTTAGCTTTCCTAAAGACCCCTTTCATCCCTTAGTTCATTCCCCTTTGATTTGCCTCAAAACCTCTCAAGGAAGGTCTAAAAATCCTCAACATTTGGCAAAGGAATGAACTAGTATTTATAGCCAAAACAGCTCAACGGCTAGTCCCCCGGTCGACTTGGCCCTTCCCCGGTCGACCTGGTACACACAACGGCTATAAACTGCCATTTTACAGAAGCCCCAACGGCTCTGTCCCGGTCGACCTGCATGGGCTCGGTCGACCGGGTCCCCTGTTGGGCTGGTCGACCGGGCCCACTGCGGGTCGACCGAGCCTGGGGACCAAAATTCCCTATAATGCATAGTTTTTTGCATATTTCAAAGTATATTCAATAGGGAACTCTTGGGCCACTAAATCAAGCTTGAAAAAACATGTTTTAAATCATTCTAAGGGTTTTAAAACATGAACCATAAAAAGCCTAAAAAGATTCAAAACTTTAAAACCAAAGGCTTGCTTGATTTCTAAAGACTCTTTTCAAAAACAAATGCATCCAAGATTAAAAATAAAACATGCATAAATCAATACTTTTACAACTCTTAAAAATAATGCATGTATAAAATAAGATTTCAAGATTTCTTAAATCAATGCATATGTGTGTAAATCAAATGATGCTAGAATGATAATGCATCCATGAAATTGCAATACACAAAATTCCTAACATTAAGGTCTGATCAGCCCATAGAGTAATTAAGGAGGGTCCATCGTAGCCCACATTGCATTTAATGAGAGTCCGATCAACCCATACGGCATTAAATGCCAGTCACATTGGGCCTGATCTTGCCCCTGATTTGTTGGCGGCTGAGGTCCCATCGGACCCTTTCTCGGGCCCCGTTTTGGTATGGCCGCAACCATCGGACATGGCTCTTGTCAGAGGGTAGGCGAGGACGGACGGTCTGGATGGTGTCTATCCCATCGGCGCGTGTCATCGCCATGCCACGTGCCTGAATACTCACCGTGGCTGTTTATGCTCGTTTTGGGCAATTGCTCCCACCTCGGCTATAGCCGAAACGCGTATCGCGCTTGGCGGGGAGCTGGGCCGAGGTGGTATTCGTCAGTGCTGGTCTCGGCAAGCGTCCCAAGGCTTGTGCCGAGACGCATGTGTATCAGGAGCGCGTACAGACTGGCCTTTTTGCCGATCTTGAACATTTAGGAGCTATCCCACACAATTGCCCCCTAGTTTCCGACTCCTTAGGATCTCAGATTCCTTGGGGGTGGAAACTATAATTACGAGAAACC
Organism: Cinnamomum chago; assembly: GCA_038049695.1. Taxonomy (NCBI): domain Eukaryota; kingdom Viridiplantae; phylum Streptophyta; class Magnoliopsida; order Laurales; family Lauraceae; genus Cinnamomum; species Cinnamomum chago. Next base: position 89,961,243 of record CP142454.1, on the reverse strand, counting down.
GCAAGAGATCAAAACCGCCAAAGATTCTTGCTCTGACATCTACCAATGACACGTGGAACTCATCCGACTCCTCTTCGCGTGTCAGGGGTAATTACTCGCAATAAATACCACGCCCTATTAATTGCAGGAGACGAATCGCTGACACCACGTGGCACCACCAGATTCTCTGCTCTCTCATGTAGAGTACGCATGCGGCCTCTGAAGAGACGGTTTTTTGAATTTCAGAAATGGCGCCATTACTGGGTGCCCCTTCTATAAATTTATGTGCTGCCTCCTTCTTCCTTTTTCCTACTTCGCATTTTCGAACATCGCTAAGAACTAGAGGATACCCAGAGAAGACTCAGAGAATTGGAGCCACCCGTCCTAGAAACTTCAGAGCAGTCCTTCCGTCAACGCGCAGAGCCCCCATGACCGCGTTCACCTTCGTCCTTGGTCGCCACTGTAAGTCCTGAGCCTCCACTTCTTTTGCACTCTTTTTCCTATTAGATCGGGATGGGGATATACAGCTTCTGGCTTGAGAACGAAAGGGCCATAGAGGACTTTAGGTCTGCTTTTGGGATACCGGACGACGTATTCGTCCGGTGGGCGGACCCAGTGGATTACATTAGCCGCTCCTTCTCCAACGGCTGGATGCCCATTCCGCTAATAGCCGTCGTAGAGGGAGGCGTTAGGTTCCCTTTACATCCTCTGCTTAGGGCTTGCCTGAGCATGTGGAATATCACACCTTAGTAGCTGGCACCCAACGGTTATAAAATAATCATGGGTACTGCTGTGCTCAACAAGCACCTCCACACTGACCTCGACGTCCACGATATCGAGGACTTGTATGATATACGCAAGACCAAGGAGGACACATATTACCTTCGGGTCAAGACGAACCGGAGAGGTTTTTGTCACGGTGCTTGAGGACTCGCACAAGTATGCCGGAGACGATCTTTTGTCGGTCTCGGGCAATTGGGAGTTCGGCGCCGAGGAGGTCGGAGCCTACAGAGTCCCGCGTCGCCCCGGGACCATCCCAAGTATGCGTTCGTCCTTTCTTTTTGCTTCAATTTCATTCTCTGTGCTCAATTTTACCGAACTGATGCTCCCCCGTCCATGCAGACGCCCGACAGAGAAAGGCCAGACAAGTCGGCTGGAGGAGGAACGAGGCTTGGCACTAGCGAGTCTCGAAGTGCACCGCGTTCTCCAATCGAGCCGCCTGGGCTCTTCTCTGCTACGAGCCCAGATACAGAGGGTATTACAGGAGGGCTGAAGTTGTTCAGCAACTCCCGGAGAGCCCAGAGAGAGGGGATCACGGGGCTGAAGCGGGGCCTTCACGGACAGAGCCTGAGGTTGCTACCAGGGCTGCCTCCAGGGAAGAAGCTTCCTCCCCCGAGCCCGAGCAGGAAGGTACTGTTAGGAATTTTCTAGATTGCAATTTGATGGATGCATTATCATTCAAAGCATCATTTGATTTACACACTTGCATTGGTTTTAAATAAACTTGAAATCTTGTTTTATTCATGCATTGCTTTTAAGATTTGTAAAAGTATTGATTTATGCATGATTTGTTTTTTCATCTTGGATGCATTTGATTTAGAAAAGAGTTTTCAAGAAATCAAGCAAGCCTTTGTTTTAAAAGTTTTGAATCTTTTTAGGCTTTTTATGTCATGTTTTAAAAACCATTAGAATCTTTAAAACATGTTTTCCAAGCTTGATTTAGTGGCCAAAAGGTCCCCCAAAGAAATAACTTTGAAATGACAAAAGTTGGATTTTTTGTCAAAAGGGGGGGTTGTCCCGGCAGTGTCGTCGGTCGACCGAGAGGCAGGTCTCGGTCGACCGAGACAACTGCAGGCAAAAATTGCCTGGGAGCACCAACGGTCAGAAATATGACCGTTGTGTGTTCTCTGTCGACCGAGGCCTGTTTCTCGGTCGACCGAGAACTAGCCGTTGGCCACTTTTCCCTATAAATATGAGTTCTTTCCCTTGCCAAAAGTTGGGAATTTTTAACCCCTCCTTGAGAGGATTTGAGGCATATCAAAAGGGAAGAGAACCAAGGGATGAAGGGGAAGATTAGGAAAGCTAAAGCTTGGATTAATGAAGTTAAACCACCAAGTAGGCTCTTCCTTTCTTAATCATATGTTTGCATGCTTTTGTTTTATTTTTGGTAAATCATTTCTAGCATGTTAAACTATGTTTGTGTTGTGTCCTTAACATGTGTTATGTTTTGAGTTGATTTATTATTTTGGATACAACACCATATGATTCAATTCAAGTAGTACTTGAATTGGTAAATCAAAGTAGATCATGTTAATGAAAGAAACTTGGTAAATCATATGTAACATGATCCATATACTTGGTTGAATCTTTGGTTGTTGTTTTCCATCATAAGAAAATCACTTTCAAAAGTATCTTATGTTTTGGACTCAACTTCTTTACAAATCATATGTTTTCATGTTTTGTTTTATCATTGGTAAATCTTAGTAACATGTTAACCTATGATGTGTTGTATCCTTAGCATGTGTTATATTTTGAATAGATCTATTGTTTTGGATACATCACCATTGATTCATCAAAGTAGTACTTTATCTTTGGTAAATCTAAGTAGATCATGTTAATGAAATATGTAACATGATTCATATACTTTGTTGAATCATTGGTTGTTGTTTTTCCATCATAAGAAAATCTCTCTCAAATGTATCTTATGTTTTGGATCCAACATCATTACAAATCATATGTGTATTATTGTTTTAATGCTTCACAACTTGCCTTACTTTGATTGGTAAATCTTTTTCAAGTTGTCCTTATAATTACATATGATTTGTCCCCTCTTTTCAATCAAATCTATTTTTATGTTTTGAGCTTCATTGATGATTTGATTGACATCCCTATGCATCACATGTTTAGAGCTAATCCATTTCATACAACTTGTGTAACTTTGATATCATTAACAAGTTGTTACTTTTAACATGTGATTGCATTACATCCTCAATCATAAATGTTTTTGAGCTAAAACTTTCAAAAGCCTTAGGCATACATTTATGAACTTTCATTTTCAAAATGATTGAGGACCACACACACACACTTCATATGTTTTCATCTTTGCATTCATAGTGTGAGTGTGTATTAGTTTTTCACTTCCATATCCGCCTATTTAAGAGGCAATGTAATGAGCTTAATTGAATCTCCATCAAGTGTATGTTAGACACTAATTTAGTGAGATAACCAACCATATGGTTGAAGAGGTTATTGCTTAGCCTATAAAAGCATAGTGTATAGGTTGATGTTAAGCCTTGAAAAACATCAATGTAAAGGTTATTGCTTAGCCTTGGAAAGCATATTGTAAAGGTTATTGCTTAGCCTTGAAAAGCATATTGTAAAGGTTATTGCTTAGCCTATTGAAAAGCATAAATAGTGGAAATCCGGTGGGGTGTTGGTTCACAAGCCGGTAGTGGATGTAGGCATTGAGGCCGAACCACTATAAATCCTTGTGTGATGGTGCTTGCTTTGTGGTGATTGTTGTTATTAAGCTTCCGCATTTTATTTGTAATCACCACTTATGACTAGTTTGTTTTAAAGAAATTAAAATTGATTAAAATTGGTCATAATAGGAGCTCACCCTATTCACCCCCCCTCTAGGGTTCGGATCCCCATGGACTTACAAGTGGTATCAGAGCGGGTTACTCCATTTTAGGGCTTAACAACCCGGAGTTGATCCTTGCTAGATTTGAACCCTAGTGTTGTGATTTATTGCATATTTTTTTAAAAAAAAAATTTCCACTATGTTTGAAAATGATATTTCCCTAGCCTCATTGCACCACTCTTAGTCTTTTTCAAGTTATATCTTCTAGAGTTGGTGAGTCCTCAAAGTGATCTCTCAAGGACACATTTTCAAGACTTTAGGTGAATTTTCAAAGGTAGACTATTTGAGTAACCTTAGGCCTTGATACCCCTAGACCAACCTATGCTTTTTAGTTATATCCTTTTGTTGGTCATGTTACATTTGCATTTTGTTTCTTTATAGTCACATCTTTTAAAATGCAATGTTTCTTTGTGATCATTTGATTTTGTCTTCATGAACTTTTATAGTTATATCTCATGGTTTTCAAAATTCTTTGATTGCAACCTTTTCATGATGGATTTGCATTTTGATCATATAGTTATATTTCTTGTAGTGCATATCTATTCATGATCAATTGATTGTGATTACAAATGCTTTCATAGCTAGTTTTTCATGATCAATTGATGTTGTAAAATCATTTGATGTTTGTCATAGTTACATCCTTTTTGTAAATCAAATGATTTGAAGCTATTTTAGTTTTCCATTGAGTTTTCAAAGTTATATCTCTTGGTATGGAAACTTAGTAAGTGTCTATTGTTTTATAATTTGAAAACTTTACAATAGTACACTTCTTGTTTTTCAAAATCACTTGCTCTTAATTCTATAAATGATTCTTTGTTGGAATTTCATAAATTGTAGCGATTTGAGAAACTTTGGAAAATGTTCTAAGCCTTATTGGTTGTATTTTTAGAAGCATTTTCCTTGAATTTATTTCCTTGTGCCTATTTATGATTATATCATTTGAAAGGAAATAATTTTTACAATCTATTTGCATCTTTGCTCTATTAGTTACATTCTTTATGCAAATTGATTTTGTTGACTTACATTGCATGGTTGGATATGTTTCATTGATTTGCATGTTTGTGCCTAACTTGGTATATTCTCATTAATGCATTTTGATGATTGTTTATGTGCTTTATAGTAAAATCTTGTATTTGAGCTTTTTAAGTACATATGTGATTTTATGTGCTAAGTTCATTTGGTTTAAACCTCATATCCTTTTCCATTGCATTGTAAGCATTAGTACATTTGCTAAGAGTGGAGATGTTACATGATAGATTGATTCCTTTAACTTCATACCTTCTTGTGCTTAAATAGTTATATTCCTTTTTGGATGATTGGTATGAGTTAGATCTTGAATGTTGATTGATCCTCTCTATGCAAATGTCAAATTGTTCTATGTATGGTTGTGTTATCTATTAGATTTGTAGAAACCATACTTGAACTAAAATCCATCCTCTATACTTTCTAGTCATATTCTTTTTGGATGGTTATGATGTTGATTCATGTGTATTTTCTAAATGATGTCATCTTTATACATGTTTCAACTTCATAGTAGTGATCTTGCTCATATGAAACTCTTTGAAATCCATTCCTCATATTTCTATGTGTTTGATGGATAACTTAGATGTTGAATTCATATGAGTTAGTCACTTTTAAATTGCATGCATTACAAAGTAATATCCTTTTGCATTGCAATTTACCTTGTTCATCACTATGCTCTATAGTTATATCTTTATTAGTGATGAATATGCATTTATGATGCTTGATGGATTATTGTCACATTCTTGCTTTTTATCATGTTATCAAATTCAATTGGATTCAATTGGTATAATGTTTGATTGATTTGATTTCTTGTGAATGTGATAAATCTTGTGTGCATTGGATTGAACTTGATAAGTAATATGGTTGTTCCATGTCACACACCATTAGCATCATTATGCTCATGTTGCCACCTCTCTTTGCTCATATAGGTATATCTCATGACCACCATGTTTATGTGTTCATAATATTGGTTGGTTATTAGTTGAGGTTGGCTTCATGTTTGAATTTCTTTTCACTCTTTCATGCACCTTAATAAGTCATATTTATTGATTGAATGAAATGATTTTCAAAATCTTACATAGCATATGATTTTCATAAGTAATATTGATTGATGCTATGTTTGAGTAAACCCCATATCATGGATAGCTCTAATTTGGATTTTTCCTAATAGGTATATTTTTAAATCCATTTTAGAGTGATTGATTTAAATAGTCATATCCTAAATCTCAATTGGTATTCTTTGTCTTTCCAATTGATATCCATGATGGCTTTTCCCATAGACCTTGCTTTCTTTTGGCAATTTGATCATATGAGCTTGATAGTTAAATGAATCTAATCCTTTCTTTGAAGTTGACCCTCACTTGGTTAAACCATCTTCTTCTTGTACCTAATAGTTAAATCTTTGTCAAAAGTTTGACAAAAGAAGAGAATGGATTGAGGGGGAGTGTAAACCTTCATAGGAAGTATTAGTTGTGATCAAATTGACCCTAGGATTGCCTTTGAACCCTTAGAGACTACTACCTCACATGATAGCCTGTTATGGATTTCATCTTCGATTTCATTTGTTAACAGGTGCTACTAATGGTATTTTCCTTGTTTCATGTGTGTAGGTACCTTTGCAATTTAATGGCAAAGGGGGAGAAATTATGCAAGTTCTCAAAAGGGTGAAGAGAAAGTGCAAGCTTCCAAAGGGGAGAGTTATGTATGATCTTCTACAAAGGGAGAGAATGCATACCTTGCCAAAGGGAGAAAGAGGCATGGTCAAAGGGGGAGAGCTAATAGAAGAAAGAAGCTTGGAGCTAAAGAAGATGCTTGGATAAAGAAAGAAAGAAGAAAGAAAGCTTGAAGGTTGATCAAGCTCCAAGCATCATGAAGATTGAAGTCCAAGAGCCCAAGCTATGAGAAGAAGCATCCAAGAAGATTTCAAGCCTTGTCCAGCTGAGGGGGAGCTGAAGACTAAGTGTGTATTGTCAGTGGTGAGTGTGTTTGCCATCAAATTGCAAAGGGGGAGATTGTTAGGAATTTTCTAGATTGCAATTTGATGGATGCATTATCATTCAAAGCATCATTTGATTTACACACTTGCATTGGTTTTAAATAAACTTGAAATCTTGTTTTATTCATGCATTGCTTTTAAGATTTGTAAAAGTATTGATTTATGCATGATTTGTTTTTTCATCTTGGATGCATTTGATTTAGAAAAGAGTTTTCAAGAAATCAAGCAAGCCTTTGTTTTAAAAGTTTTGAATCTTTTTAGGCTTTTTATGTCATGTTTTAAAAACCATTAGAATCTTTAAAACATGTTTTCCAAGCTTGATTTAGTGGCCAAAAGGTCCCCCAAAGAAATAACTTTGAAATGACAAAAGTTGGATTTTTTGTCAAAAGGGGGGGTTGTCCCGGCAGTGTCGTCGGTCGACCGAGAGGCAGGTCTCGGTCGACCGAGACAACTGCAGGCAAAAATTGCCTGGGAGCACCAACGGTCAGAAATATGACCGTTGTGTGTTCTCTGTCGACCGAGGCCTGTTTCTCGGTCGACCGAGAACTAGCCGTTGGCCACTTTTCCCTATAAATATGAGTTCTTTCCCTTGCCAAAAGTTGGGAATTTTTAACCCCTCCTTGAGAGGATTTGAGGCATATCAAAAGGGAAGAGAACCAAGGGATGAAGGGGAAGATTAGGAAAGCTAAAGCTTGGATTAATGAAGTTAAACCACCAAGTAGGCTCTTCCTTTCTTAATCATATGTTTGCATGCTTTTGTTTTATTTTTGGTAAATCATTTCTAGCATGTTAAACTATGTTTGTGTTGTGTCCTTAACATGTGTTATGTTTTGAGTTGATTTATTATTTTGGATACAACACCATATGATTCAATTCAAGTAGTACTTGAATTGGTAAATCAAAGTAGATCATGTTAATGAAAGAAACTTGGTAAATCATATGTAACATGATCCATATACTTGGTTGAATCTTTGGTTGTTGTTTTCCATCATAAGAAAATCACTTTCAAAAGTATCTTATGTTTTGGACTCAACTTCTTTACAAATCATATGTTTTCATGTTTTGTTTTATCATTGGTAAATCTTAGTAACATGTTAACCTATGATGTGTTGTATCCTTAGCATGTGTTATATTTTGAATAGATCTATTGTTTTGGATACATCACCATTGATTCATCAAAGTAGTACTTTATCTTTGGTAAATCTAAGTAGATCATGTTAATGAAATATGTAACATGATTCATATACTTTGTTGAATCATTGGTTGTTGTTTTTCCATCATAAGAAAATCTCTCTCAAATGTATCTTATGTTTTGGATCCAACATCATTACAAATCATATGTGTATTATTGTTTTAATGCTTCACAACTTGCCTTACTTTGATTGGTAAATCTTTTTCAAGTTGTCCTTATAATTACATATGATTTGTCCCCTCTTTTCAATCAAATCTATTTTTATGTTTTGAGCTTCATTGATGATTTGATTGACATCCCTATGCATCACATGTTTAGAGCTAATCCATTTCATACAACTTGTGTAACTTTGATATCATTAACAAGTTGTTACTTTTAACATGTGATTGCATTACATCCTCAATCATAAATGTTTTTGAGCTAAAACTTTCAAAAGCCTTAGGCATACATTTATGAACTTTCATTTTCAAAATGATTGAGGACCACACACACACACTTCATATGTTTTCATCTTTGCATTCATAGTGTGAGTGTGTATTAGTTTTTCACTTCCATATCCGCCTATTTAAGAGGCAATGTAATGAGCTTAATTGAATCTCCATCAAGTGTATGTTAGACACTAATTTAGTGAGATAACCAACCATATGGTTGAAGAGGTTATTGCTTAGCCTATAAAAGCATAGTGTATAGGTTGATGTTAAGCCTTGAAAAACATCAATGTAAAGGTTATTGCTTAGCCTTGGAAAGCATATTGTAAAGGTTATTGCTTAGCCTTGAAAAGCATATTGTAAAGGTTATTGCTTAGCCTATTGAAAAGCATAAATAGTGGAAATCCGGTGGGGTGTTGGTTCACAAGCCGGTAGTGGATGTAGGCATTGAGGCCGAACCACTATAAATCCTTGTGTGATGGTGCTTGCTTTGTGGTGATTGTTGTTATTAAGCTTCCGCATTTTATTTGTAATCACCACTTATGACTAGTTTGTTTTAAAGAAATTAAAATTGATTAAAATTGGTCATAATAGGAGCTCACCCTATTCACCCCCCCTCTAGGGTTCGGATCCCCATGGACTTACAAGTGGTATCAGAGCGGGTTACTCCATTTTAGGGCTTAACAACCCGGAGTTGATCCTTGCTAGATTTGAACCCTAGTGTTGTGATTTATTGCATATTTTTTTAAAAAAAAAATTTCCACTATGTTTGAAAATGATATTTCCCTAGCCTCATTGCACCACTCTTAGTCTTTTTCAAGTTATATCTTCTAGAGTTGGTGAGTCCTCAAAGTGATCTCTCAAGGACACATTTTCAAGACTTTAGGTGAATTTTCAAAGGTAGACTATTTGAGTAACCTTAGGCCTTGATACCCCTAGACCAACCTATGCTTTTTAGTTATATCCTTTTGTTGGTCATGTTACATTTGCATTTTGTTTCTTTATAGTCACATCTTTTAAAATGCAATGTTTCTTTGTGATCATTTGATTTTGTCTTCATGAACTTTTATAGTTATATCTCATGGTTTTCAAAATTCTTTGATTGCAACCTTTTCATGATGGATTTGCATTTTGATCATATAGTTATATTTCTTGTAGTGCATATCTATTCATGATCAATTGATTGTGATTACAAATGCTTTCATAGCTAGTTTTTCATGATCAATTGATGTTGTAAAATCATTTGATGTTTGTCATAGTTACATCCTTTTTGTAAATCAAATGATTTGAAGCTATTTTAGTTTTCCATTGAGTTTTCAAAGTTATATCTCTTGGTATGGAAACTTAGTAAGTGTCTATTGTTTTATAATTTGAAAACTTTACAATAGTACACTTCTTGTTTTTCAAAATCACTTGCTCTTAATTCTATAAATGATTCTTTGTTGGAATTTCATAAATTGTAGCGATTTGAGAAACTTTGGAAAATGTTCTAAGCCTTATTGGTTGTATTTTTAGAAGCATTTTCCTTGAATTTATTTCCTTGTGCCTATTTATGATTATATCATTTGAAAGGAAATAATTTTTACAATCTATTTGCATCTTTGCTCTATTAGTTACATTCTTTATGCAAATTGATTTTGTTGACTTACATTGCATGGTTGGATATGTTTCATTGATTTGCATGTTTGTGCCTAACTTGGTATATTCTCATTAATGCATTTTGATGATTGTTTATGTGCTTTATAGTAAAATCTTGTATTTGAGCTTTTTAAGTACATATGTGATTTTATGTGCTAAGTTCATTTGGTTTAAACCTCATATCCTTTTCCATTGCATTGTAAGCATTAGTACATTTGCTAAGAGTGGAGATGTTACATGATAGATTGATTCCTTTAACTTCATACCTTCTTGTGCTTAAATAGTTATATTCCTTTTTGGATGATTGGTATGAGTTAGATCTTGAATGTTGATTGATCCTCTCTATGCAAATGTCAAATTGTTCTATGTATGGTTGTGTTATCTATTAGATTTGTAGAAACCATACTTGAACTAAAATCCATCCTCTATACTTTCTAGTCATATTCTTTTTGGATGGTTATGATGTTGATTCATGTGTATTTTCTAAATGATGTCATCTTTATACATGTTTCAACTTCATAGTAGTGATCTTGCTCATATGAAACTCTTTGAAATCCATTCCTCATATTTCTATGTGTTTGATGGATAACTTAGATGTTGAATTCATATGAGTTAGTCACTTTTAAATTGCATGCATTACAAAGTAATATCCTTTTGCATTGCAATTTACCTTGTTCATCACTATGCTCTATAGTTATATCTTTATTAGTGATGAATATGCATTTATGATGCTTGATGGATTATTGTCACATTCTTGCTTTTTATCATGTTATCAAATTCAATTGGATTCAATTGGTATAATGTTTGATTGATTTGATTTCTTGTGAATGTGATAAATCTTGTGTGCATTGGATTGAACTTGATAAGTAATATGGTTGTTCCATGTCACACACCATTAGCATCATTATGCTCATGTTGCCACCTCTCTTTGCTCATATAGGTATATCTCATGACCACCATGTTTATGTGTTCATAATATTGGTTGGTTATTAGTTGAGGTTGGCTTCATGTTTGAATTTCTTTTCACTCTTTCATGCACCTTAATAAGTCATATTTATTGATTGAATGAAATGATTTTCAAAATCTTACATAGCATATGATTTTCATAAGTAATATTGATTGATGCTATGTTTGAGTAAACCCCATATCATGGATAGCTCTAATTTGGATTTTTCCTAATAGGTATATTTTTAAATCCATTTTAGAGTGATTGATTTAAATAGTCATATCCTAAATCTCAATTGGTATTCTTTGTCTTTCCAATTGATATCCATGATGGCTTTTCCCATAGACCTTGCTTTCTTTTGGCAATTTGATCATATGAGCTTGATAGTTAAATGAATCTAATCCTTTCTTTGAAGTTGACCCTCACTTGGTTAAACCATCTTCTTCTTGTACCTAATAGTTAAATCTTTGTCAAAAGTTTGACAAAAGAAGAGAATGGATTGAGGGGGAGTGTAAACCTTCATAGGAAGTATTAGTTGTGATCAAATTGACCCTAGGATTGCCTTTGAACCCTTAGAGACTACTACCTCACATGATAGCCTGTTATGGATTTCATCTTCGATTTCATTTGTTAACAGGTGCTACTAATGGTATTTTCCTTGTTTCATGTGTGTAGGTACCTTTGCAATTTAATGGCAAAGGGGGAGAAATTATGCAAGTTCTCAAAAGGGTGAAGAGAAAGTGCAAGCTTCCAAAGGGGAGAGTTATGTATGATCTTCTACAAAGGGAGAGAATGCATACCTTGCCAAAGGGAGAAAGAGGCATGGTCAAAGGAGGAGAGCTAATAGAAGAAAGAAGCTTGGAGCTAAAGAAGATGCTTGGATAAAGAAAGAAAGAAGAAAGAAAGCTTGAAGGTTGATCAAGCTCCAAGCATCATGAAGATTGAAGTCCAAGAGCCCAAGCTATGAGAAGAAGCATCCAAGAAGATTTCAAGCCTTGTCCAGCTGAGGGGGAGCTGAAGACTAAGTGTGTATTGTCAGTGGTGAGTGTGTTTGCCATCAAATTGCAAAGGGGGAGATTGTTAGGAATTTTCTAGATTGCAATTTGATGGATGCATTATCATTCAAAGCATCATTTGATTTACACACTTGCATTGGTTTTAAATAAACTTGAAATCTTGTTTTATTCATGCATTGCTTTTAAGATTTGTAAAAGTATTGATTTATGCATGATTTGTTTTTTCATCTTGGATGCATTTGATTTAGAAAAGAGTTTTCAAGAAATCAAGCAAGCCTTTGTTTTAAAAGTTTTGAATCTTTTTAGGCTTTTTATGTCATGTTTTAAAAACCATTAGAATCTTTAAAACATGTTTTCCAAGCTTGATTTAGTGGCCAAAAGGTCCCCCAAAGAAATAACTTTGAAATGACAAAAGTTGGATTTTTTGTCAAAAGGGGGGGTTGTCCCGGCAGTGTCGTCAGTCGACCGAGAGGCAGGTCTCGGTCGACCGAGACAACTGCAGGCAAAAATTGCCTGGGAGCACCAACGGTCAGAAATATGACCGTTGTGTGTTCTCGGTCGACCGAGGCCTGTTTCTCGGTCGACCGAGAACTAGCCGTTGGCCACTTTTCCCTATAAATATGAGTTCTTTCCCTTGCCAAAAGTTGGGAATTTTTAACCCCTCCTTGAGAGGATTTGAGGCATATCAAAAGGGAAGAGAACCAAGGGATGAAGGGGAAGATTAGGAAAGCTAAAGCTTGGATTAATGAAGTTAAACCACCAAGTAGGCTCTTCCTTTCTTAATCATATGTTTGCATGCTTTTGTTTTATTTTTGGTAAATCATTTCTAGCATGTTAAACTATGTTTGTGTTGTGTCCTTAACATGTGTTATGTTTTGAGTTGATTTATTATTTTGGATACAACACCATATGATTCAATTCAAGTAGTACTTGAATTGGTAAATCAAAGTAGATCATGTTAATGAAAGAAACTTGGTAAATCATATGTAACATGATCCATATACTTGGTTGAATCTTTGGTTGTTGTTTTCCATCATAAGAAAATCACTTTCAAAAGTATCTTATGTTTTGGACTCAACTTCTTTACAAATCATATGTTTTCATGTTTTGTTTTATCATTGGTAAATCTTAGTAACATGTTAACCTATGATGTGTTGTATCCTTAGCATGTGTTATATTTTGAATAGATCTATTGTTTTGGATACATCACCATTGATTCATCAAAGTAGTACTTTATCTTTGGTAAATCTAAGTAGATCATGTTAATGAAATATGTAACATGATTCATATACTTTGTTGAATCATTGGTTGTTGTTTTTCCATCATAAGAAAATCTCTCTCAAATGTATCTTATGTTTTGGATCCAACATCATTACAAATCATATGTGTATTATTGTTTTAATGCTTCACAACTTGCCTTACTTTGATTGGTAAATCTTTTTCAAGTTGTCCTTATAATTACATATGATTTGTCCCCTCTTTTCAATCAAATCTATTTTTATGTTTTGAGCTTCATTGATGATTTGATTGACATCCCTATGCATCACATGTTTAGAGCTAATCCATTTCATACAACTTGTGTAACTTTGATATCATTAACAAGTTGTTACTTTTAACATGTGATTGCATTACATCCTCAATCATAAATGTTTTTGAGCTAAAACTTTCAAAAGCCTTAGGCATACATTTATGAACTTTCATTTTCAAAATGATTGAGGACCACACACACACACTTCATATGTTTTCATCTTTGCATTCATAGTGTGAGTGTGTATTAGTTTTTCACTTCCATATCCGCCTATTTAAGAGGCAATGTAATGAGCTTAATTGAATCTCCATCAAGTGTATGTTAGACACTAATTTAGTGAGATAACCAACCATATGGTTGAAGAGGTTATTGCTTAGCCTATAAAAGCATAGTGTATAGGTTGATGTTAAGCCTTGAAAAACATCAATGTAAAGGTTATTGCTTAGCCTTGGAAAGCATATTGTAAAGGTTATTGCTTAGCCTTGAAAAGCATATTGTAAAGGTTATTGCTTAGCCTATTGAAAAGCATAAATAGTGGAAATCCGGTGGGGTGTTGGTTCACAAGCCGGTAGTGGATGTAGGCATTGAGGCCGAACCACTATAAATCCTTGTGTGATGGTGCTTGCTTTGTGGTGATTGTTGTTATTAAGCTTCCGCATTTTATTTGTAATCACCACTTATGACTAGTTTGTTTTAAAGAAATTAAAATTGATTAAAATTGGTCATAATAGGAGCTCACCCTATTCACCCCCCCTCTAGGGTTCGGATCCCCATGGACTTACAAGTGGTATCAGAGCGGGTTACTCCATTTTAGGGCTTAACAACCCGGAGTTGATCCTTGCTAGATTTGAACCCTAGTGTTGTGATTTATTGCATATTTTTTAAAAAAAAAAATTTCCACTATGTTTGAAAATGATATTTCCCTAGCCTCATTGCACCACTCTTAGTCTTTTTCAAGTTATATCTTCTAGAGTTGGTGAGTCCTCAAAGTGATCTCTCAAGGACACATTTTCAAGACTTTAGGTGAATTTTCAAAGGTAGACTATTTGAGTAACCTTAGGCCTTGATACCCCTAGACCAACCTATGCTTTTTAGTTATATCCTTTTGTTGGTCATGTTACATTTGCATTTTGTTTCTTTATAGTCACATCTTTTAAAATGCAATGTTTCTTTGTGATCATTTGATTTTGTCTTCATGAACTTTTATAGTTATATCTCATGGTTTTCAAAATTCTTTGATTGCAACCTTTTCATGATGGATTTGCATTTTGATCATATAGTTATATTTCTTGTAGTGCATATCTATTCATGATCAATTGATTGTGATTACAAATGCTTTCATAGCTAGTTTTTCATGATCAATTGATGTTGTAAAATCATTTGATGTTTGTCATAGTTACATCCTTTTTGTAAATCAAATGATTTGAAGCTATTTTAGTTTTCCATTGAGTTTTCAAAGTTATATCTCTTGGTATGGAAACTTAGTAAGTGTCTATTGTTTTATAATTTGAAAACTTTACAATAGTACACTTCTTGTTTTTCAAAATCACTTGCTCTTAATTCTATAAATGATTCTTTGTTGGAATTTCATAAATTGTAGCGATTTGAGAAACTTTGGAAAATGTTCTAAGCCTTATTGGTTGTATTTTTAGAAGCATTTTCCTTGAATTTATTTCCTTGTGCCTATTTATGATTATATCATTTGAAAGGAAATAATTTTTACAATCTATTTGCATCTTTGCTCTATTAGTTACATTCTTTATGCAAATTGATTTTGTTGACTTACATTGCATGGTTGGATATGTTTCATTGATTTGCATGTTTGTGCCTAACTTGGTATATTCTCATTAATGCATTTTGATGATTGTTTATGTGCTTTATAGTAAAATCTTGTATTTGAGCTTTTTAAGTACATATGTGATTTTATGTGCTAAGTTCATTTGGTTTAAACCTCATATCCTTTTCCATTGCATTGTAAGCATTAGTACATTTGCTAAGAGTGGAGATGTTACATGATAGATTGATTCCTTTAACTTCATACCTTCTTGTGCTTAAATAGTTATATTCCTTTTTGGATGATTGGTATGAGTTAGATCTTGAATGTTGATTGATCCTCTCTATGCAAATGTCAAATTGTTCTATGTATGGTTGTGTTATCTATTAGATTTGTAGAAACCATACTTGAACTAAAATCCATCCTCTATACTTTCTAGTCATATTCTTTTTGGATGGTTATGATGTTGATTCATGTGTATTTTCTAAATGATGTCATCTTTATACATGTTTCAACTTCATAGTAGTGATCTTGCTCATATGAAACTCTTTGAAATCCATTCCTCATATTTCTATGTGTTTGATGGATAACTTAGATGTTGAATTCATATGAGTTAGTCACTTTTAAATTGCATGCATTACAAAGTAATATCCTTTTGCATTGCAATTTACCTTGTTCATCACTATGCTCTATAGTTATATCTTTATTAGTGATGAATATGCATTTATGATGCTTGATGGATTATTGTCACATTCTTGCTTTTTATCATGTTATCAAATTCAATTGGATTCAATTGGTATAATGTTTGATTGATTTGATTTCTTGTGAATGTGATAAATCTTGTGTGCATTGGATTGAACTTGATAAGTAATATGGTTGTTCCATGTCACACACCATTAGCATCATTATGCTCATGTTGCCACCTCTCTTTGCTCATATAGGTATATCTCATGACCACCATGTTTATGTGTTCATAATATTGGTTGGTTATTAGTTGAGGTTGGCTTCATGTTTGAATTTCTTTTCACTCTTTCATGCACCTTAATAAGTCATATTTATTGATTGAATGAAATGATTTTCAAAATCTTACATAGCATATGATTTTCATAAGTAATATTGATTGATGCTATGTTTGAGTAAACCCCATATCATGGATAGCTCTAATTTGGATTTTTCCTAATAGGTATATTTTTAAATCCATTTTAGAGTGATTGATTTAAATAGTCATATCCTAAATCTCAATTGGTATTCTTTGTCTTTCCAATTGATATCCATGATGGCTTTTCCCATAGACCTTGCTTTCTTTTGGCAATTTGATCATATGAGCTTGATAGTTAAATGAATCTAATCCTTTCTTTGAAGTTGACCCTCACTTGGTTAAACCATCTTCTTCTTGTACCTAATAGTTAAATCTTTGTCAAAAGTTTGACAAAAGAAGAGAATGGATTGAGGGGGAGTGTAAACCTTCATAGGAAGTATTAGTTGTGATCAAATTGACCCTAGGATTGCCTTTGAACCCTTAGAGACTACTACCTCACATGATAGCCTGTTATGGATTTCATCTTCGATTTCATTTGTTAACAGGTGCTACTAATGGTATTTTCCTTGTTTCATGTGTGTAGGTACCTTTGCAATTTAATGGCAAAGGGGGAGAAATTATGCAAGTTCTCAAAAGGGTGAAGAGAAAGTGCAAGCTTCCAAAGGGGAGAGTTATGTATGATCTTCTACAAAGGGAGAGAATGCATACCTTGCCAAAGGGAGAAAGAGGCATGGTCAAAGGGGGAGAGCTAATAGAAGAAAGAAGCTTGGAGCTAAAGAAGATGCTTGGATAAAGAAAGAAAGAAGAAAGAAAGCTTGAAGGTTGATCAAGCTCCAAGCATCATGAAGATTGAAGTCCAAGAGCCCAAGCTATGAGAAGAAGCATCCAAGAAGATTTCAAGCCTTGTCCAGCTGAGGGGGAGCTGAAGACTAAGTGTGTATTGTCAGTGGTGAGTGTGTTTGCCATCAAATTGCAAAGGGGGAGATTGTTAGGAATTTTCTAGATTGCAATTTGATGGATGCATTATCATTCAAAGCATCATTTGATTTACACACTTGCATTGGTTTTAAATAAACTTGAAATCTTGTTTTATTCATGCATTGCTTTTAAGATTTGTAAAAGTATTGATTTATGCATGATTTGTTTTTTCATCTTGGATGCATTTGATTTAGAAAAGAGTTTTCAAGAAATCAAGCAAGCCTTTGTTTTAAAAGTTTTGAATCTTTTTAGGCTTTTTATGTCATGTTTTAAAAACCATTAGAATCTTTAAAACATGTTTTCCAAGCTTGATTTAGTGGCCAAAAGGTCCCCCAAAGAAATAACTTTGAAATGACAAAAGTTGGATTTTTTGTCAAAAGGGGGGGTTGTCCCGGCAGTGTCGTCAGTCGACCGAGAGGCAGGTCTCGGTCGACCGAGACAACTGCAGGCAAAAATTGCCTGGGAGCACCAACGGTCAGAAATATGACCGTTGTGTGTTCTCGGTCGACCGAGGCCTGTTTCTCGGTCGACCGAGAACTAGCCGTTGGCCACTTTTCCCTATAAATATGAGTTCTTTCCCTTGCCAAAAGTTGGGAATTTTTAACCCCTCCTTGAGAGGATTTGAGGCATATCAAAAGGGAAGAGAACCAAGGGATGAAGGGGAAGATTAGGAAAGTTAAAGCTTGGATTAATGAAGTTAAACCACCAAGTAGGCTCTTCCTTTCTTAATCATATGTTTGCATGCTTTTGTTTTATTTTTGGTAAATCATTTCTAGCATGTTAAACTATGTTTGTGTTGTGTCCTTAACATGTGTTATGTTTTGAGTTGATTTATTATTTTGGATACAACACCATATGATTCAATTCAAGTAGTACTTGAATTGGTAAATCAAAGTAGATCATGTTAATGAAAGAAACTTGGTAAATCATATGTAACATGATCCATATACTTGGTTGAATCTTTGGTTGTTGTTTTCCATCATAAGAAAATCACTTTCAAAAGTATCTTATGTTTTGGACTCAACTTCTTTACAAATCATATGTTTTCATGTTTTGTTTTATCATTGGTAAATCTTAGTAACATGTTAACCTATGATGTGTTGTATCCTTAGCATGTGTTATATTTTGAATAGATCTATTGTTTTGGATACATCACCATTGATTCATCAAAGTAGTACTTTATCTTTGGTAAATCTAAGTAGATCATGTTAATGAAATATGTAACATGATTCATATACTTTGTTGAATCATTGGTTGTTGTTTTTCCATCATAAGAAAATCTCTCTCAAATGTATCTTATGTTTTGGATCCAACATCATTACAAATCATATGTGTATTATTGTTTTAATGCTTCACAACTTGCCTTACTTTGATTGGTAAATCTTTTTCAAGTTGTCCTTATAATTACATATGATTTGTCCCCTCTTTTCAATCAAATCTATTTTTATGTTTTGAGCTTCATTGATGATTTGATTGACATCCCTATGCATCACATGTTTAGAGCTAATCCATTTCATACAACTTGTGTAACTTTGATATCATTAACAAGTTGTTACTTTTAACATGTGATTGCATTACATCCTCAATCATAAATGTTTTTGAGCTAAAACTTTCAAAAGCCTTAGGCATACATTTATGAACTTTCATTTTCAAAATGATTGAGGACCACACACACACACTTCATATGTTTTCATCTTTGCATTCATAGTGTGAGTGTGTATTAGTTTTTCACTTCCATATCCGCCTATTTAAGAGGCAATGTAATGAGCTTAATTGAATCTCCATCAAGTGTATGTTAGACACTAATTTAGTGAGATAACCAACCATATGGTTGAAGAGGTTATTGCTTAGCCTATAAAAGCATAGTGTATAGGTTGATGTTAAGCCTTGAAAAACATCAATGTAAAGGTTATTGCTTAGCCTTGGAAAGCATATTGTAAAGGTTATTGCTTAGCCTTGAAAAGCATATTGTAAAGGTTATTGCTTAGCCTATTGAAAAGCATAAATAGTGGAAATCCGGTGGGGTGTTGGTTCACAAGCCGGTAGTGGATGTAGGCATTGAGGCCGAACCACTATAAATCCTTGTGTGATGGTGCTTGCTTTGTGGTGATTGTTGTTATTAAGCTTCCGCATTTTATTTGTAATCACCACTTATGACTAGTTTGTTTTAAAGAAATTAAAATTGATTAAAATTGGTCATAATAGGAGCTCACCCTATTCACCCCCCCTCTAGGGTTCGGATCCCCATGGACTTACAGGTACCCCCCTCGTGAGGCGCTCTCGACGCTCCAAGCCAAGCCCGGGGGGGATGTCACGCAATATCAACTACCTCAACCTGGAGGCCCTTGCATTTGGAGACGAGGCTCCAGAGTCTCCTGTGCCCATGCCCCCAAGAGCCGACGGGACCTCGAAAGCCGTCGAGGCCGCCACGGCCCGCGTTATTGAGGCAGAGGGGGCCGCCAACCCCGTTCATCAGGAAGTCCAGCCGCCCTCTCCCGAGGCGGGGCCAAGGGAGGGCACCCCAAGAAAGAGGCCAAGGGACGAGGGCACGAGTTCGGCTCCTCTGCCCCCGGCTCCTTGGGAGTCAGATCTTACTCCCAGCATGGGCGAGCGAGTGACGATTGAGGACTGTGTTCATCAGAAACCGAACACCCTCATCCTTGAAGCATTGGCTCGATGGTGCGCCCTACTGCGAGACATGGCGCGCTATGAGGGGTTCAGTGACCCGAGACTCCTCGCTTCGCTGCTGCAGACTATCCTTCAGGTAAGCCGTTCTCCGAGTTTCCTATAGCCCTTTATACAAGTGTTTCACCTCGGATAACCCTTTTTGCCATTTTTGTTATCGCAGACCTTGCAGAAGTCGATGGTGGTCATCGATAGATATAATAAACAGAGCCCAGTAATCGCTGAATTCTAGAGAAGGCAGGGAGAGCTTGAAGAGGCACTGGGGGCTACCACTCAGAGGGCGGATCAGCTAGAAGCTCAAAAAGGCGAGCTCGCGGCTGAGCTGGGAGGCGCCAAGGCTGAGATGGAAGCAGGGAAGAACAAAGTTGCCAAGCTCAAGGCCCTGGTGGATAACCTAAAAGTCGACCTGCAGGCTGAGGCGAAGAGGGCATCCGAGGCCGAGGCGAAAGCCCAAGCCGCCCACGCCGAGGCGGATGTCATCTTTGCAGACGCGGTGAAGTAGGCCACCAGTCATTATGAGACTCGGGTGCTGCGTGTCAGGGACAAGGCATGGGAGAAAGGGTGGCGTGCCGCCTTGAGGAAGGCTGAGATCACGGAGGGCGGCCAGCCGTCCTTCATAGAGCCCCCCCTTTTCCTGGCCCCTCCACCCCAGGGCAAATATCGTCATCGAGCCCGCAGTCCAGCCCGAGGCCGGGGCCACTGCTTCCGCTTCTGCTTCAGCTCCTCCTGCTTAGTAATGCGCTTTGAATAACTTTTTGTAAAGACTTCATTGTACAAAGAAGAAATCAATAAGATCAAACTTTTGTTTCATTGTGGCCTTCTCTTGTGATGGGATGAAATGGTATGTGATTGAATTTTGTCTTCAAATCGTGAACGAAGCCGTTCTTCGTTATGTGATTAAAAGGAATCCCTACCTTTTAGTATTTTGCCTTTACTCCCCCTGTATAAATGCAAGGGTGAGAGTTCGGCACAGTGCTACCCGAGTTGGAGGCAAAGGCCAGCTTAGCAGAGCGCCTCCGTGGTTAACCATGCTTACGACAGGATTCGATCCCTTTTACTAGCCGAAACGGATTCAAGCCAATCGGGCCAGCTTCCTCAGGGCGCCTAGGCGGTCAGAAGCTTCCTGCCGGAATGGAGCTTTATCCGTTCTCATGACGATTCGGTCAATGGCCGTCATGGCTTCACGCCCGGGTGGAGCGTAGCCGACCGAGGCCATCTCATCTATGGCCGTAATGGCTTCACGCCCGGGTGGCACGTAGCCGACCCGAGGCGATCTCATCATTGGCCGTAATGGCTTCACGCTCGGGTGGCACGTAGCCGACCCGAGGCGATCTCATCAATGGTCGTAGTGGCTTCAAGCCCGAGTGGCCCGTAGCCGACCCGAGGCGATCTCATCATTGGCCGTAATGGCTTCACGCCCGGGTGGCACGTAGCCGACCCTAGGCGATCTCATCATTAGCCGTAATGGCTTCACGCCCGGGTGGCCCGTAGCCGACCTAAGGCGATCTCAACAATGGTCGTAGTCGGACTGCTGACAAAGGATGCCTCGTTCTTCGTATGTGAAATTCTTTTTCATTGATTTCTTCTAAGTACAAGGTACAGGTTTCAAAAATAGAATTTCTTGAGATGAGACATTCCACGGCCGAAGTAACCGTTTGCCTTCCATGTCTTCAAGTCGATAGGCTGATTGTCCGGCAGTGGAGATCACCTTGAAGGGTCCGTGCCAATTCGGCGCCAGCTTGCCCTGGTTGGGATCTTTGTCGCCCGGAAGTGTCTTCTTTAGAACCAATTCGCCCACTGAGAATCTTCTCTCTTTAACCTTCTGATTATAGCCCCTGGCCAGCTGCTGCTGATAGGCGGCCAACGGGATTGCTGCTGCTTCCCTCCGTTCATCGGTAAGGTCCAACTCCAAAGCTAAATGCGACTCGTTCCGGCCCTAATCGAAGAGTTTGGACCTCAGAGTAGGGAGGCCAATCTCTAGGGGAATGACGACCTCCATCCCATAAGCCAAGGAAAAAGGGGTCACCGAAGTGGAGCGCCTTGGAGTCGTTCTGTAGGCCCACAGGATGCTTTGAAGTTCTTCCACCCACCTTCCCTTAGCTCTGTCGAGTCGCTTCTTCAGCCCGTCGAGCACCACCTTATTAGAAATTTCTGCCTGGCCATTACTTTGTGGGTAGGCCGGGGTGGAGTAGCGATTGCGGATGCCGAGCTCCTGGCAGAAGTTCCTGAAGAGGTTGGAGTCGAACTGGGTCCCATTGTCCGAGATCAAAGCTCTGGGAATGCCGAACCTCGTGACAATGTTCTTCCACACGAAGTTCTTGGAATCCTGCTCCGTGATAGAAGATAGTGGCTCCTCCTCGATCCATTTGGTGAAGTAATCGGTGGCCACGATTAGCCATCTTCGGTTCCCCGGAGTTTGGTGAAGCGGTCCCACAATGTCGAGCCCCCATTGGGGGAACGGCCATGGGCTGGAGAGCGGGCTGAGGTCTTGCGCTGGTTGATGGAGAGAGTGGGAGAATTTCTGACACTTTTCGCACTTTCTGCATATATGGCCACCAGTAACCTTGGCTGATGGCTCGGTAAGCTAGGGATCTCCCTCCGATGTGGCTTCCGCAGATCCCTTCGTGTATTTCAAAGAGGAAGTCTTCGACTTTGCTCGGATGAACACACTGGAGGTACGGGCCTGTGAACGACTTCTTGTAGAGCTTGACTTCGGGAGACAACCATAACCGAACTGCTTTGAGTCTGATTCGATGAGCCTCGCCACTGTCCTCGGGAAGCTTGTCGTCCTTGAGGTAGGCTATGATGGGGTCCATCCAACTCGGGCCGAGATCAAGACACAACATTTCCCGAGGTGGATGGAGCTCAATGCTGGGCGCGGCCAATGATCCTACTTCAATGTTTCTTTTTCTTCCTGCTTCGACAGCAGAGGCAAAGTTTGCAAGAGCGTCCGCGTGAGAGTTTGATTCTCTGCCTATCTATTTGATTTCGGCCGACTGGAACTGAGAGAGCATCTTCTTTGCAAGGGCTAGATAGGCGGTCGTCCTGTCGTCGCGAGCTTGGTAGTCCCCAGTCAGCTGGTTCGCCACCAGCTGTGAATCACTGAAGACCACCAGCTGTTGAGCTCCGAGGATTTTGGCGTTGTTCAGTCCGGCTAATAGGGCTTCATACTCAGCTTCATTATTTGACGCCCTGAAATCCAGAGTCAAAGCCTGCTCGATGACCAACCCTTTTGGAGATTGGAGGACAACTCCTGCACCGGCTCTTCTCGAGGTGGAAGACCCGTCGACGAAGACTCTCCAAATTGGGGTGAGGGCTTGGCCTTGCGATTGTTCAGAGCCCGTGGGCGACTCGTGCCCCCTGCCCCCTAGTTTGGTCCCGAGCTGGATTGGTGCCGAACTCGAAGAGAACTCGACGAGAAAATCTGGCAAAACTTGGGCCTCGATTGCTGTCCTGGGCTGATACTGAATTTCGTACTGTCCCAATTCGACAATCCATCTGGAGATTCTTCCTGAAAAGTTAGCTTTTTTTAAAACGGACTTAAGTGGATGTTCTGTAACAACCATTATAGTGTGTGTTTGGAACTAATGACAGTGCTTCCGCGAGGCACTAACGAGTGCCAGAGCGAGCTTCTTTAGTGGTAAATATCTGGTCTCGGCATCGATGAGGGTCTTGCTCGTATAATAAATTGGCTTTTGGAGCTTGTCCTCTTCTCGGACGAGGACCGAGCTCACCGCATGATCCGAGACCGACAGATACAAGTACAAAAACTCTCCGTGAATCAGAGTTGAGAGTAGAGGGGGTGAAGAAAGATAGGCCTTGAGTTCCTATAAGGCCTGGTCACATTCCGGAGTCCATTGAAATTTTAAATTCTTCTTAAGAAGCTGAAAGAAAGGCCGGCACTTATCTGAGGATCTGCTGATGAACCGATTCAGTGCGACTGCTATTCCAGTGAGCTTTTGGACCTCCTTTGCCGAAGTGAGACTCTGTACTCTGAGGATAGCCGAGATCTGGTCTGGATTCGCCTCGATCCCTCTGCGTGTGACCAAGCTTCCCAAGAACTTCCCGGAACCGACACCAAAGGCGCACTTGGAGGCATTGAGTTTGAGCTTGAACCTCTTCAAAGTGTCGAAGACTTGAGCTAGGTCTTCCAAATGGTTCTGCGCCTGCCTGGACTTGACGACCATATCATCAATGTAGACCTCAACAGTCTTGCCGAGCTGAGCCTGAAACATTCTGGTGACAAGTCGCTGGTAGGTGGCTCCTGCATTCTTCAGCCCAAACGGCATCACCTTGTAACAGTAGGTGCCTCTGGGTGTTATGAAGGATGTCTTCTATTTGTCTGGCCCATACAGTGGTATCTGATGATAGCCGCGGTACGCGTCAAGAAAACTCATCCTATCGTGTCTGGCAGTGACATCGATCATCTGGTCGATCTTCGGGAGAGGAAAGTTATCCTTGGGGCAGGCTTTGTTGAGGTCGGTGAAGTCAACACAAACTCTCCACTTGCCTGTTTTCTTCTTGACGACCACCGTATTGGCCAACCAGGTCGGGTATTGGACCTCCTTGATCACCCTGGCCTCGAGTAGCTTGTCCACCTCCTCGACCACGGCCTCGGTCTGCGGAACCCCAGTCCTGCGAGCTTTCTGCATCACCGGTTTGTGGTTAGGGTCCACATTCAGTTTATGGCACATGACCTCAGGATCAATGCCGAGCATCTCTTGGGGCGTCCAGGCGAAGGCATCTTTGTTCTGCACCAGGAATTGGACCAGCTCTGACTTCTCTGGCTCCACAAGCTGGCTACCGAGCAGGAAGAATCGTTCCGGATCGTTTGAGTCGATTCTGATTTCGGTCAGGTCCTCCACGCTCTTCGTCTCCGGGTCCTGGCTGACCTCGTCAAGTTTTTTCTCCATCTCGGCCATGTCGACTTGCTTGGGCTCTTGTTCTGCGGACATCACGGCCATCAAACACTGCTTGGCCGTCTGCCGGTCTCCTCGGACTGTGACGATCTCTACTCTGTCATTCGTCCCTTCTAGTGGAAATTTCAGCTTCTGGTGAAGAGTAGAGGGGGCTGCCTCCATACTGTGGAGCCAGGTCCTGCCCATTATGGCATTATAGGGTGAGGGTGCGTCGACCACCAAGAAGTTTGTCACAACGGATGCACCACCGACCTCTTTGAGCCTCACCTTTCCTTTGGGGTACACTGGCTTGGCGTTGAAGCCTATGAGAGGAGTTCGAGTTTCCTGCATATCCTTTTCCGTAAGGCCCATCCTCCTAAAGCAATCAAAATAGAGGACCTCGGACGAACTCCCGGGGTCGACAAGGATCCTCCGGACAGTGTAATCTTCCAAGTGTAGAGTGACAATGAGTGGGTCGTTGTGGGGAAGCTGGACCCATTCCAAGTCTGCAACTGAGAACCAGATCTTGGGTCGCTCCCTCCGAGCTTTCTTCGGAGTTGAGCCGGGTTCGGCCGCCATCACTTGCTCACTGTGGGAGGCCCGCCTGGACTTGGCACGAGCTCGGTTACTCCCCTTGGGCGGGGGAGCTAAATGGATGAAGTTAATGATTTTCTCTGACATGTCGCTGTCGTGGCCCCTCTCGTCTCGGCGTGGAGCTCGGTTGTCATTCCTGGTGTCTGCCTTGATGTAATCTTGTAGATGCCCGTCTTGGACGAGCTTTTCCAAGTGTGACCTAAGTATCCTGCACTCTTCAGTCTTGTGCCCGCTTTGCTTGTGATATGCGCAAAAACTGCTCTGATCTCAGGAAGATGTATCTCCTCTCATGGGCTCCGGCCAGCTGAAGTACGGCTTTGATTTGATCTTGTACATGATCTTGTGGATGGGCTCCTTGAAGATTGTGTTAACTGCCCGGTATGGGTCCTTGGGCAGCCAAGGCTTTCTGCTTCCTCCCGTGGTGGCTGCTGGAGCCCTCGCCGAGCTGGCTGGAGTCCAGCGTCTATCCGGCTCGTCTCTCCGGAATGATCCTTTATCTTTCTTCGTGGGTCTCCCACCTTGGTCTCTCTGTGCGGCCACGAAGCTTTCCCGAGCCCAGACCTGGTCGTCCTCTTGGGCGATGTAGCAGTTGACTATGGACATCAGCGCGGTTATAGAGGATACTGGGTTCCTGGCAAGATCTTTGCGAAGATCACTATCTAGCAGTAAGGCATTCTGAAAGGCGAAGATCGCTACTTCGTCTTTGGAGCTCTCGATCTGGCTGTAGACTGTCTAGAATCGCTTGGCGAACTGGGTGACGTTCTCCTCTCGCTTCATCTTCAGGGCCATAATATCTGCGTCCGTCTTCGGCATAATTTTGTAGGCCTGGGAGCGCGCAGAACCACTCTAGGAGCACGCAGAACCACTTCAAGGGGAGGTCTCCCAAACTGGAGGAGAAGACTCGATAGTTCAGGTGGCCCTCATCCCCCCAAACAGACATCCTCTGGGAGAAGTGCCTGAGATGAGCAGCTGGATCCGAGGTCCCGTCATAAGTGACGAACCTCGGGACGGTGAACTTCTTTGGCAGGGGATATTTCCTGATGTCGCGAGAGAAGGGGGATGCGCCGAGGTAGATAGTCTCACAGGCATCCCGTTGGTCTCGGGTGAGACCAGCCACCTCGAGGTTACGCTGGACTGTCCGCCTGATGCGCTCGTCCAGCCACTCTTGGTTGTCATATCGGGTCTCTGGAACAGTTTCTGACACCTTCCTCGAGTGACTGCGGCTGGGGCTCGAGCCTTCAGCGCGAGCTCGGTCACGCCTCTTCTCGTTCAGGTGAATCCTCAATCTTCCTAATAGGTTGGAGATGAACCGTCGAATGTATGCCAATCTTCCTTGGAGCCCTTTTAATTGTCTTAGGGTTCTTGGAGATGGCATTTCTAGGATAGCCTTGACTTTGGTGGGGTCAAGCTCTATGCCAGCTTTCCGTACTATGAATCCGAGAAACTTACCCGATGAAACACCGAAGAAGCATTTGAGGGGATTCATTCGCAATTTGAGGGGAACGGGTATTTCTTTTCTACTCGTTCTCTGAAGGCGTCAGAAAGTTCAGGCTTTTTACCTGCAGCTTTGTTTTCAGCTTTCTTTGGCTGCTGAGGAGCTGACTTAGTTTGCACATTGAGAACCTCTTTTTTCTTTAGCTTTGAGGTTGCAAGGTCTTTGATCACCATTTCAGCCTCCATAGAAGCTTCTAGGAGTTCACCTAGGTTTTTTGATTTGTTGCCGATGATCATGGAGCGGATTCTTGCTCTCATGTTACGGCAGATGTCGACTAGCGACGCTTGTGGCAATACATCTGAGCATTTGTACGCCATTGCCTTCCACTTGTGAATGAAGTCATATGTTGACTCACTCTCTCCCTGTTTTAGGCTGCAGAGCTGCGCCATAGTAACAGGATGATCCTCACCTTTGAAGTGGGTTAGGAAGCGTGTCTCCAGCATGGCCCAATTTTGAATGGAGTCCTTCGGCAGAGTGGAGTACCAATCAAAGGCGGTACCTTTTAGGGTACTTGCAAAGAGGCGGATTTTGAGGGCATCTTGATCCGCAATAGCTCCCGTCAGGATGTTGAAATGGATGACGTGTTGTCTAGCTGAAACTTTCCCCGTATATGTTTGGAGAGTAGGTTGCTTGAATTTTGTAGGGAACGGGACCGAGTCCATCCACAAGGGATATGGTGGCTTGATCCCATGCTCCTTTAGTATATCCTCTTTTTTTGCTTTGGCAAGGATATCGTCAACGTTCTTTTTGGTAAGGGCGCGTGACTCACTGTTTTCCGCATTTTCCTCGTCGCCTTGATGGCTCGGAGGAGCTTCATTGTTTGGCGGACGTTGGATAGTGAGAAGGAGGTTTTCCATTAGGGCCTCTATTCTCTGCTGTCCTTGTTCCAGCTGCTGGATGCGTGCAGCTACGTCATCATGTGGCGGAGGTTGCTCAGCATTTGTGACCAGGACGTTCATTCCTCGAGAGTTGAATGAAGATATTGTCTTGGTGACTGAGCTGGAGCTCATCCTTTTAGATGAAGAGCTCGAAGAGTGGTCACTCTGATGTCCTTGGCTCGAAGGAGCGGGAGAGTTTTCTTTATGTCTTCGTGTCCGGGAGACGCTGCGAGTCACCGGGCGCCTGACGTGGATTTTTGTTGCTGACTTCTGGCGTTTTCTGGTTTTGCCAACCATATGAACAGCAACAACTTGGTCGGGTCTTTCTTTTTCGACCCATTTTTGGGAGACCTGAAGTGCAGAATCTTGGGTTCTTTGCTTCTCTAGTCTCTTTTGTCGATATGCCGCACGGCGGCGCATACGACGAGCGATTTGAGCTTCGGTTAGCTCTGGCTGTGCTCTGGCAATGAAGGTCGTAGTCCCTGGTGCGCAGCAGCCGAGCTTGTCTTCTTTGAAGACGGGCAGGGACAGGATCTGGATGCGGTCCTTTGCCTGTCGCAGCGAAGCTTTGAATTTGGCGAGTTCGGCTCCTGTTGAGAGGAAGGGTCGACTCGCAGGAATGTAGGCCTTGGCAGGTTCTTGCGGAGGCCTGATGATGCATGACTTGATTTTGGGCTTGTAGGAGCAAGCCGGCTCATGCTGAGTTGGTTTTGTTTGGCGGAGGGTCGGTTTCTCCTCTTTCATGTAAGCAAGAGGGTAGAATCGGTTCTCCTTGAGAGGGGCCAGGTATGCTGGCTTTGCTGATGTTTGTGACCTTTGCTGTTTGGGTGAAGGCCTTGGAGACCAAGTCTTTGAGCAGACCTGGTTTCTTACTGGTTGAGGCTTTGCAGGAGCGCTACGGGCCTCAGGCTTCTTGATGATCGCCGATCGACTTTTGATCGTACTATCTCGATCATGAGTCTGTCTCCCACGTGCCCGAAGAGGGAAGATCCTCCAAGATGGGTGAAGAGGACCAACGTGGTCAAGATCGGGGTTTTCATTGGCAGTTCTCCTGGACATATGGAGAAGTCGCCTGCTGACATGGACATCTTGATGCCGGCCAGCAACTACCAGGGCGCAGATTATCCATCGGTTGATTTGAGACCGATGGGCCTTGGCATCTTCAGTGGTGATGGCAGCAACTGGGTGAAGCCTTTTCGACTCCGCGGCCGCTTCAGTGCTGACTCCGAGTGGAAGTCTTGGACTGACCATATCTTGTTTGTTGGAGGTGCCATTTTGAAGGAAGCCGGGATCTTTGATGCGGTCCTTGCATTCAGGGAAACCGTGATCTTTTCCGACAAGGCCTTCATGGCCATGCTTGAGTCATTCCTCCCTCAAACCAATACCTTCATAGTGACGAATGGTGAGATTGGTTTTTCTCTGAAGGAGCTGAGTGTCATTACCGGGTTGCCCATCCTCGGGAAACTCTATGAGGAGTTCATGCCGATTGACAGCGTCCTTGAGGAGAGGTCAGAGGAATTCAGGCTTTTATACTTTCAGCTTGTCGTCTTCTATGATCTTTTGAAGGAGAAGGAGGGCTCGAAAGTAAGGTCTAACAGCTGGAAGAGTTTCGGCTCTTCTTTTCTCAGTTTCCTTGACAGCAAGGGGCCTTCTACCAGTATGTCCAGGGAGGACAAGAAGACTGCGGTCATGCAAGAGGAGCTGAAGGGTTTCTTCGCAGGTACCAGTAGTATTTGTTCTGATATCGCACTGCAGAGAGATCTTGCTGTTTACCTCACATATTGGCTTGGTGAGGCCATTTTTGCTGGAGGAGATGGGACGCACATCCGGCCGCATTGTATTTTTCCTGCTTGTCAGATGGCGTTTGGAGAGCAGCTAGCTTTGGTGCCAGCTTTATACTCCTATTTGTGCACTGAACTGCAGGCAGCTGCTTTCTTGGTCCGACTTGGGCAACCCATGAACAGGGTATTTTTCGCCCATATTTTCTATTCGTGGTTTGTATACCACTGTCCCGGCTTCCATCGGCTGGGTGCTGCGCAGGACGACGACCCCTTGATGATTCGATTGGCTAAGGGAAAAGCCATAGTTGAATCTCTTTTGTTTGCCCGCATGAGGATCCGACGATTCAGGGACGTCGAGATGGGGCAGTCTTCAGTGAAGCTTTCTCCGGAGTTGCGGAAGAAGGCGTTTGATTTTGGTGCCTCCCGCGACTCTACCAGGGCAGGATCTGGAAGGCACTACTCCTTGACGAATGCAGAGAAGGAGTGGCTTTTTAGCATACGAGTCGGCACGATGGTATACCGCAGACATCTTTTTGTCGACATCCAACCGTATGTGCCTTCCCGCTTTGCGCTGCAGCTGGGCTTTTCTCAAGGCGTTGTTGGAGCGCCTTCAAGCATCGTGAAACGCTTTGGAAGTTTGCTGGATGGGAGAAACGCATGGGCTTTCTATAGCACTGAGGACATTACTTCCATGATTTCCTATCCTGTACTGCCGACTTCCCGGACTGCCGGTTTCACGAAGTGGTTCGTGGAGAGCTTCATGGCATACCGGGGTCTTTCCAAGAGGGAGCTAGATGTGAAGCTGTCATCTGGAAAGGGCCTTGGAAAATCAGATGGCGTCCGGCGGGAGGAAGTTTGGGCCTTCCTTTCCGGAGAGAAGCACAAGATAGGCTTTCTTGGTGACCAGGGCGTCATTGGCTCTGAGGCTGCTCGGGAAATACCTGATGAAGCTATAGAGCAGCTAGAACAAGTGGAAGCCGAACTTGATGCTTGGATGCAAGCAGCACAAAGGCGAGCTTCCGTGGAGTCTATTGACAAGAGCAGGCCATCCAGTGAGGAGTCAAGCGAGAGACCAGACTCTGATGGTGGGGCAGGTTCTTCTAAGAAGCGAACTCGCCGAAGTAAGAGGAAGAGGAGTCAGCATCACAATAAAGACTCTTCTGATAAAGAAGTTCCTCTTACTATCAATGAGGAGGTGCCCGAGGTTGCTGAGGAGCCTCCGGAAAAAAGGAGCCGAGAAGAAGATACCGTTGGTGGAGGTATGTTTCCACTTCTCTCTGTTCCTTTCATGGTATTTTTCCATATTTTGATTTGCTTCTGCTTCTGCTTTTTTCTTTTTTTTTTTAGCAGAAGAGGAAGACATGGCGATCCCCGATGAGAGGACGCCTGACCCTGTGGAGACGCCAGAAGACAAACCAAGGGACTCTGAAATGAATGCAGAATCTCCAACTGGTATTACTTTTTCCGCTTTCTTTTCTTTTTTGTCTGTGACTTGATTTGCTAACACACATTTTTTTTTTGTATCAGCTGATTTACCACAGGATTCCGACGACTTTGAACCATCGATGGATGCCAGTGTTGACGATACTTTCGATGAGTTCATGGAGAAGGAAAGCATTCCGCCAATCGTCGAAGAAGGTACTTTCATAGTAATAACCCTAATAGTGATTTTTAACAGGATCATATTCATACCTTTTTGTGTTTGGCAGATTTTGAAGTGACAGAAGAGAGTCCATCGCTTCCTTTAGAGCCAGAGCCAGGGATGCCAGAAGTTGACCCAGTAATTGGGACTCCTCCAGCCAATTCTGACGCGGCAGAGGCAAGACCTCATGTTGAGATTCCTTCTCCAGCGGCCCCGATTGGAAAGTGTTCTGTTGTTACTCTTCCGATGGGACATGACTTGGGCAGCCAATCGACAGAGAAGGGTGAGTCTTCATTTGGCCCATCTCTTCAGTATGCGAAGAAGGTGGTGATGCGGGTTTTGAGTTCTTGGATTGAGACCCTCATTTCTGGACACTTGGATGTTGTACGTAGCAAGATTCTGCATGGGAAGGAGATTCTCAAAGATGCTGAGGAAGATATTGGTCTGGATGTTACGGACGCCCGGGCGATCGTTGATAAGATCATTGCATTAGGCGACAGGTGGTTTGAGACCATCAGTTATCCTGATGACCAGTTCTTCCAAGAGATGTTCCTGAACCCTGCTGAGAAGGCTCAATCGGAATTGAAAGAGACTGCACAGGGCAGGAAGCAGCTGGTTCGGGAGAGGAACCGAGCGGAGTTAGACATGATCAGGCTGCAGCATGACCTTAGCATCCTTGATGGAGAGGTTGAGGAGGCAAGGAAGCATCTCGAACACTTAAAAGCCCAAGTCGCCAGTACGTGGTCCGCCATAACAGAGGCTCGTGACAGGGAGAGTGCTTTGATTCGCCAAGCTGCAGAGGCCGATCAGATTCTCAATAGGAAGGCTAGAGAGAATGAACGATGGCAGACTGCTCGGGATAATCTTCCTGGTGTAGCAGAAGGGATAGAGCCTTCTCCAGCTACTCATGGCAGATTCTTGAAGAAGCGTGCCTTAGAGACTCTGACGGATGAAGCCAAGAGTTTGCTTGAGGAGCTGAAAGCTTGGTTGGAGAGCATTTTTGGCTGAGGCCCTGTTTTTTTTTTTTTTTTTTTTTTTTTTTTGTAACAGAAACTCTCTTTTTATATACCACATGTATTTTTTTTTTTGGTATACATTTTTGTAGTGCTTGTGAACACTTTTTTTTTTCTTTTTTTTTGGTACCACATGTATTTTTTGGTACTTTCTTTTTTTGTTTTCCCTACGCTCACTCAAATATTGTGATTAAAGTGATTACTAAATGGGATGTGATCAAAAGTTTGTCATTTTGTGAGAAATCTTTTGACAAATGATTGTTTTGGCATGGGAGCCAGTTTTTGTTTACGGCATGAAAGCCAAATTTCGGGTGCCATCTATAGCCGGATTTGGATGGCATCTATAGCCGGTTTGTTTTGAAAACCAGTTTGTTTTGTTGGCATGAAAGCCGGTTTTTTGTTTTGGTTGGCGTAAAAGCCAGATTTTTTTTTTTGATGATGGCATGAAAGCCGAATTTTGAGGTGGCATGAAAGCCGGTTTTTGTGGCGTAAAAGCCAAATTTTGGGATGGCATGAGAGCCAATTTTTTTTTTGATGGCATGAAAGCCGAATTTTGAGGTGGCATGAAAGCCGATTTTTTGGGGTGGCATGAAAGCCGATTTTTTTTTTTGGTGGCATGAAAGCCGGTTTTTGAGATGGCATGGGAGCCAAAGATTTTTTGTGGCATGAGAGCCAAAGATTTTGTTTGTGGCATGAGAGCCGGTTTTGTTTTTGGTGTAAGAACCAGATTTTGTTTTTGGCATGAAAGCCGAAATTTCTTTTTGGCATGAAAGCCATATTTTTTATTTTTGGCATGAAAGGCAGAGATTTTTTTTTGAAAACCGAGTTTTGTTTTGTTGGCATGGAAGCCAAATTTTGGTTTTTGGCATGAAAGCCGGATTTTTGATTTTTTGGCTTGAAAGCCGGATTTTTTGGCGTGAAAGCCAGGTTTTTGGTTTTCAAAAATGCAAGTATCGACTAAAAGTCGCCTCCCTGCTGAATGGTATTGCAAGTATCGATGGAATGTCACATCCTTGCTCATTCGGTTGCGAGTATCGATGGAATGTCACTTCCTCGCGGAGTTTGGTACAAGTATCGACTAAGCGTCGCTTCCCTGCTGAATGGTATTGCAAGTATCGATGGAATGTCGCC
Source organism: Cinnamomum chago (assembly GCA_038049695.1). Lineage (NCBI taxonomy): Eukaryota > Viridiplantae > Streptophyta > Magnoliopsida > Laurales > Lauraceae > Cinnamomum > Cinnamomum chago. The sequence continues at coordinate 89,927,946 of CP142454.1, read as the reverse complement.
TCCTTGCTCATTCGGTTGCGAGTATCGATGGAATGTCGCTTCCTCGCGGAGTTTGGTGCAAGTATCGACTAAGCGTCGCTTCCCTGCTGAATGGTATTGCAAGTATCGATGGAGTGTCGCCTCCTTGCTCATTCGGTTGCGAGTATTGATGGAATGTCGCTTCCTCGCGGAGTTTGGTGCAAGTATCGACTAAGTGTCGCTTCCCTGCTTTTGTCTTCAAAAATTTTGTTTTGTGGGTATCGATGGAATGTCGCTTCCCCACGATTTTTGAATTTTGAGGTTTTTTTTAACCTTTGTTTTGTTTTTTATTTGTTTTGAAATTTGAGTTGTGGATATCAACTGGAACGTTGCGTCTCCACGATTTTTTGAAATTTTGGGGTTTTTTGAAGTATCGAATGGGGTTCGCATCCTTCCGATTTTGGGTTTTGCAAGTATCGACTGAACGTCGCTTCCCTGCGGTTTTTGAAAAACCATTTTTTTGTTTAAAGACACGAGGGTCGTAAATTTTGACTCAAAACCATTTTGGTGGTAAAAGTCGGGGTGGACTAGAGCTGAAATCCCTAGGTCCTGATTTTGTTTCAAACCATGAATTTTGGGTTCAAGGATCGAAAATTTTGGTCAAGTTTGGGAAGAGGCTCCTAAACTTGGATTTTTGGATTTGCTTTTTTTTTTTTTTTTTTTGAACAATGAAACGATGAAAGAGACATTGTTTTGAGGGGTTTTTTTTTTAGAAATTTCAAGAAGAGGATGAAAATTCCAAAAGGAGTGGGTTTGACGAGCAGATACCTAGGAATAGGCTTTGGCCGTGCAGGCGTCGCTCTGACCCGATGGAAGAAGCCTTCAAGGGTAGTACCGCTTTAAGAACTTTCCATTGATGGGCAGCATACATCTGTCACCCTCCATGTTTAGAAGAGCGTATGCGCCGTTGGAGAAGACTTTGTCGATGACGAAAGGTCCCTCCCATTTTGGTTCAAATTTGCCTTTGGATTTGTTGGCAAAAACCATTGGTCTTTTTACTGTAAGAACCAAGTCTCCCTTTTCGTAGGCGCGTTGCCTGACCTTCTTGTCAAAAGATCCTGCCATGCGTGCTTGGTAGAGTTTAATGCTTTGTGGAGCTTCGAGCCGTCTCTCATCGAGGTTATCCAGCTCTTTGAGTCTCAATTTGACATTACTTTCTTGCGTCATGTCATTTTGCAGAGATACCCTTAAGGAAGGAATTTGAACTTCCAAAGGGACAACAGCTTCGCATCCATAGACCAAGGAGAATGGTGTGCTATGGGTTGGTCCTCGAACGGTGATTCGATAGGCCCACAAAGCTTCAGGCAGTTTGTCGCCCCAATCTCTTTTGTGACTAGAGACCATTTTCTTGAGGATTTTGCAGAGCGTTTTGTTGAAAGCCTCTGTTAGTCCATTCGCTGCCGGATTGTACGGAGTTGAAGGACAACTTTGGATTTTGTATTTGCCACAAAACCTGTAGAATCGGTGATCGCGGAACTGTGGTCCGTTATCGTGGACGAATCTTTTAGGTATGCCGAAGCGACAAATTATATTAGTGCGCAAGAATTGAAGGACTGACGAGGTCTTCATTTCGTTGAGCGCGAATGCTTCTGACCACTTGGAGAAATAATCCGTAGCAGCGAAAATGAAGCGATGACCTTTGCTTGATGGGGGAGAGATAGGACCTATGATGTCCATCCCCCAGGCTTCAAAAGGCCATGAGATTGCTGTAGGATGTAGCCATTCCGGAGGCATGTGGACATAATCTCCATGAACTTGGCATTGTTGGCAGCGCTTAGCAAATTGCATTGCATCAGCCACCATGGTAGGCCAATAATAACCTAACCTTTTTATCTGATCGTAGAGCTTAGGGCCAGCCTGATGGGCTCCACAAAGACCAGCATGTACTTCTTTGAGTGTTTTTTCAGCTTCTTGTTGTGACAAGCAGCGTAGAAGTACTCTGTTGTAGGATTTTCTATACAGCATTTTTGAAGGAATATCCAAATGAAAGTTTGGGGTTCGCCTTTGGATGCTTACCCGCTCTTTTGGATCCTCAGGTAGGATTCCGAACATGATATAATCAATGAACGGATCCCTCCAGTCGCCGATCAGAGGTTTAAGGACGGAGATCCGACTTCCAACCACTTGGTGGCATTCAGCAACTGCTTGATGTGTGTTGAGAGGAGGGAGAATCCTTTTTTGACACACTGTAACTTGCATGTTTTCCCCTTCTTGGATTGCCATAGAGGCAGCAAGTCCAGCCAGGGCATCTGCACGAATGTTTTCACCTCTGAGGATGTGGGTGATGTGACAGATGTCGAACTTTTGTCGAAGCGATTGTGCCTTGTTGTAGTAAGGCAACAGATCGGGCTTCCTGACTTCAAATTTCTGATTCATCTGGTTGACGATCAGTTGAGAGTCTCCAAAAGCTTCCAGCGTAGTGATGCCGGATTCAAGGGCGAGCTCCAATCCTACGATGAGGGCTTGGTACTCAGCTGCATTGTTTGAACATGGTTCCAGTAGCGAGAATGCGTGTGGAATCATGTATTTGTCGGGACTAACAAAGAGAATGCCAATTCCCGATATTTGATTTCCCATTTCATTTGTCCTGGTTGCGCCATCGAAGTACATGTGCCAGGAAGCATTTGATAAGGAAGTCTCCACACTGTAGACCGGTTCGTCTGGGAGGTCATCCCTGAGTGGAGAATCTTTAGGTAATGGATGCTCCGCGAGGAAGTCTGCTAGAGCTTGGCCTTTGATTGCTTTTTGTGGTACATACCTAATGTCAAATTGTGACAGGAGGATGGACCATTTTGCCAATTGGGCATTGAGATAACCTACTTTTGTGACAAGGACCTTTAGGAGGTTGATCCTCGAAATCAGGTACACTGTGTTGGATAGCAGGTAGTGACGCAGTTTTTGTACGGCGAACATCACTGCCAAGCATTCTTTTTCGACTGGAGAGTAGCGATGCTCTGCACCTGCCAACATGCGGCTAAGGTAATATAGAGCAGCTTCTTTTCCCTTGTCATTCTTTTGTGCGAGTAAAGCGCCTAAAGAACAGTCAAGGGCTCTTGTGTACAAGAGGAATGGTTTTCCAGTTGTGGGGGCAACCAACACTGGAGGTTTAGTCAGGTATGTCTTGATGTCTTGGAACGCGGCTTCAAATTCAGCATCCCAGACAAAATCGACACCTTTCTTCATTAACCGAGGGAATGGACGGCACTTCCCTGATAGGTTGGAGATGAACCGTCGAATGTATGCCAATCTTCCTTGGAGCCCTTTTAATTGTCTTAGGGTTCTTGGAGATGGCATTTCTAGGATAGCCTTGACTTTGGTGGGGTCAAGCTCTATGCCAGCTTTCCGTACTATGAATCCGAGAAACTTACCCGATGAAACACCGAAGAAGCATTTGAGGGGATTCATTCGCAATTTGAGGGGAACGGGTATTTCTTTTCTACTCGTTCTCTGAAGGCGTCAGAAAGTTCAGGCTTTTTACCTGCAGCTTTATTTTCAGCTTTCTTTGGCTGCTGAGGAGCTGACTTAGTTTGCACATTGAGAACCTCTTTTTTCTTTAGCTTTGAGGTTGCAAGGTCTTTGATCACCGTTTCAGCCTCCATAGAAGCTTTTAGGAGTTCACCTAGGTTTTTTGATTTGTTGCCGATGATCATGGAGCGGATTCTTGCTCTCATGTTGTTACGGCAGATGTCGACTAGCGACGCTTGTGGCAATACATCTGAGCATTTGTACGCCATTGCCTTCCACTTGTGAATGAAGTCATATGTTGACTCACTCTCTCCCTGTTTTAGGCTGCAGAGCTGCGCCATAGTAATAGGATGATCCTCACCTTTGAAGTGGGTTAGGAAGCGTGTCTCCAGCATGGCTCAATTTTGAATGGAGTCCTCCGGCAGAGTGGAGTATCAATCAAAGGCGGTACCTTTTAGGGTACTTGCAAAGAGGCGGATTTTGAGGGCATCTTGATCCGCAATAGCTCCCGTCAGGATCTTGAAATGGATGACATGTTGTCTAGCTGAAACTTTCCCCGTATATGTTTGGAGAGTAGGTTGCTTGAATTTTGTAGGGAACGGGACCGAGTCCATCCACAAGGGATATGGTGGCTTGATCCCATGCTCCTTTAGTATATCCTCTTTTTTTGCTTTGGCGAGGATATCGTCAACGTTCTTTTTGGTAAGGGCGCGTGACTCACTGTTTTCCGCATTTTCCTCGTCGCCTTCATGGCTCGGAGGAGCTTCATTGTTTGGCGGACGTTGGATAGTGAGAAGGAGGTTTTCCATTATGGCCTCTATTCTCTGCTGTCCTTGTTCCAGCTGCTGGATGCGTGCAGCTACGTCATCATGTGGCGGAGGTTGCTCAGCATTTGTGACCAGGACGTTCATTCCTCGAGAGTTGAATGAAGATATTGTCTTGGTGACTGAGCTGGAGCTCATCCTTTTAGATGAAGAGCTCGAAGAGTGGTCACTCTGATGTCCTTGGCTCGAAGGAGCGGGAGAGTTTTCTTTATGTCTTCGTGTCCGGGAGACGCTGCGAGTCACCGGGCGCCTGACGTGGATTTTTGTTGCTGACTTCTGGCGTTTTCTGGTTTTGCCAACCATATGAACAGCAACAACTTGGTCGGGTCTTTCTTTTTCGACCCATTTTTGGGAGACCTGAAGTGCAGAATCTTGGGTTCTTTGCTTCTCTAGTCTCTTTTGTCGATATGCCGCACGGCGGCGCATACGACGAGCGATTTGAGCTTCGGTTAGCTCTGGCTGTGCTCTGGCAATGAAGGTCGTAGTCCCTGGTGCGCAGCAGCCGAGCTTGTCTTCTTTGAAGACGGGCAGGGACAGGATCTGGATGCGGTCCTTTGCCTGTCGCAGCGAAGCTTTGAATTTGGCGAGTTCGGCTCCTGTTGAGAGGAAGGGTCGACTCGCAGGAATGTAGGCCTTGGCAGGTTCTTGCGGAGGCCTGATGATGCATGACTTGATTTTGGGCTTGTAGGAGCAAGCCGGCTCATGCTGAGTTGGTTTTGTTTGGCGGAGGGTCGGTTTCTCCTCTTTCATGTAAGCAAGAGGGTAGAATCGGTTCTCCTTGAGAGGGGCCAGGTATGCTGGCTTTGCTGATGTTTGTGACCTTTGCTGTTTGGGTGAAGGCCTTGGAGACCAAGTCTTTGAGCAGACCTGGTTTCTTGCTGGTTGAGGCTTTGCAGGAGCGCTACGGGCCTCAGGCTTCTTGATGATCGCCCTTGGTATCACTGTAGTGATACGTTGAGGGGCGGTTCTCTGCTTCTTGGCAGGTGCGGTTTCTTCTGCGGGTAGTGGGAATGGTCCCAATGACCCGAAGACAATGGTCCGGGGAGTTGAGGTCGACCCGGTGTTTTCTGAGTTGCCGAGGGAAATGACGCTTCGGCAGCTGGCAGGGCGCTTGTAAGTGCGCTTGGTTTGTTTGTCTTGGAGCATGAGCTGGTACTTGTTCTCATCAAAGGTGATGGTTAATGAAGCTGCCATTGTTAGTTTTTTGGAAAACTTCTGAAACAAGACCACATCCATTAGTAATCACAAGAATATAATGATTATAAATGGAAAAAAGGCAATCTATGGGTTTGCCTTTTCAGATCGCTCGAGGGATATGACCCAGGCGACGTGAGGAGGGCAAAAGCCATAGAGGGCACAATTGTTCTTATTGCAAGTATGGTTAGCCCCAAAATGAGCGTCCCAGTGACTGCTAGAAGCAATTGTAAACCTAAATTCGACTTATCGCGAAGCAGGGCTTGCTCGAGATAAGAAGAATATAAGGTTGGAGTTTTACAAATGGCCGGTCGCTAATACAGTAGACCCTGAAAGGGCGTACTAGCACCGCTAGACACAAATGTTGGAGATCGCATTCATGAGATGGGATTCTCTATTTTTTAAATGTCAAAATGGATTCATCAAGGAGAGCATGCGGTATCCCAATCCAAAGACGGGCTCAACGATTTCCGCAAGCGCCAGTACCCCGGAAGGAACGACAATTTCTCGGATCCGAATCCAAAATGACGAGAGTTTTTTTTTTTTTTTTTTTTACAATTTTTATTTAAAAGACAAGAGAGCACACATAGGCTTCCTAACCCGGTCTTATGAAATCACAATTGATAGAATTGCCCCCAGGTAAGGGTAGGATTACTTAATGAACCCGTTTGGAGGACCCTTGCCTCGAACAGTCAGGCTGTCTCCACACTCTGGACAAGGCTTTTCTTGAATCAACCGAGATCAAAGAACGCAGTTGGTTTGGCCTTAGCGGTCTATGTCTTTCTTTTTTTTCTTTTTTTTTTTGCTTTATTTTTACTAGACTCATTGAAGGGAAACAATGATCCAAAACCTTAGTCGAACAGGCTCAACATTTCTGCAAGCGCGATGAACCATAGGATAGGATCAAAACCTCTCAATTTTGAATCCAAAACGAAAAGTTTTGATTTTTTTTTTTTGAAATTGTTTTTTTTTTAAATTCTAATAAATTCATCAAAGAGAAACAATGATCCAAAACCTTTAGTCGAACAGGCTCAACATTTCTGTAAGCGCGATGAACGATAGGATAGGATCAAAACTTCTCAATTTTGAATCCAAGGCAAAGAAGTTTGCTTCTTTCTTTTTTTTGAAGCTCCTTTGTTTTTTTATTTTTTTTGAAATCTCTAACAGACTCGTCAAAGAGAAACAATGGCCCAATCCCCGATCCAAGCCGGTCTCAGCGGATAATCGCGAGCGCCAATGCCCAGAAAGGAAAGGATCAAAGTTTCTCAATTTTGAATCTAAAACGAGAAATCTGAACTTTTTTTTTTTTGAAAAGAGAAAGAATGGAAATAGATTGAAAGAATTTGAAATTTCCAAAAAATCCCATCTCATGCGAAATCCAACATAGGCCACCAGCCAAAAAGTAGCCAAGGAATTCGGAAAAGAAACATAAGCAAAGATATAATATGCGAATATTTCAATTCCAAGCATCCGGTGTTCTCAAGTAAACGGGTCCCACCGGGTGTGCCAACTTGATGGAACGCGCTCCGGCCCCGGCGCTACCGGGCGTCGGCGGACGTGGGAGTCCGTTCGGTCCGACCCTTTCGCCCCCGGAAGGCGGAGCACGCATCAACGCTTTTGTGTGTTTGTGGGTGTGCCATATTTTCTATTTTACTTGAAATTGCAAGTGATGATCCGGAGATCAATCTTCGCAAGTAAAAAGGAAATCAACTTCTTTTCAAGTTTCCATTGCACATATATTTAAGAAAAGAGACAGTTTTTTATTTTGCCGTAAAAGGCGATTTTTTTTGCATTTATAGCCGATTTTTGGCGTTTATAGCCGATTTGTGGCGTTTATAGCCAATTTACAATTCTCATCAATAATGAAAGACAAGAGTTGTGGTTTTTTGTCTCTCTAAAAAAAATACAAAATACAATGAAAAGAGAGAAAGGAAGAATCTAACTTTTCAGGAGATTGTGGGAGGGACCCGTTTAGATTGACGGTCGCGAGTCATGTATGGACTCCGCCATCATCCATGCAAATGAGAACGTCGGATGCTTTGGATTCGCTTGGCTTGGCTATATCCTCAGATTTTTAGAGAACAAAGACCGAGAGAAGGTCTTATGTTCAATAAAAAGCCGAGTAGACGGGCTGAAGAGCCATGTCTAAGCCACTTTTGTTGAAGTAGAAGGTAAAGGACCTTGGGGGGAGTGCCCCCCAAGGGACTTTTGTCACCTTGTAGTGGAGGCTGCTGCGGAATTCCGACAGAGGTTTCTCTCTCTCTGAGCTTCTGGATCTCTAGAGCAGGAATTGCTAATGATTTCGATCCCCGGAATGCTTGGAGGGGACTCCTATTTATAGGCTTTTGGTGGCCTTTAGGAGTGGTTTATGGTCATTTATGGCAATTATGGCAATAAAGCCAAGTTATGGGAGGAGTTACAGGTTTAATTGCTTTTTGTTTTGTAACTCCTGACCCTTGGATTTCATTGGCCAAAGGAGAGTCATGGGCATTTAGTTGCCTTTAATCTCCATTATGTTAGGAGTTTCATGGCTTGAATGCCATGATTGCTTGGACTTGTAACTCCTAAACGGAGGCTTCTGATTGGGCCGTCCAAGATAATGGGTTAATGACCGCATTAACTTGCCATAAACGGGCCAATTGATAGCATTAAGTGGCCGCCTTGGTAGCTGAAGAGTCGCGGGTCATGTTGCGTCTTTTGGAATTCCCTTTGCGATGATCATCGATGGATCTTTATGTAAATCAACAGTAGATGATCATGTAGTTTCAGACATTGGTTGATACCAGCGGGCCGGCAGCATCTGTCCAGTCGATTTCGCGATCGGGCGGGCAGAAAGTGCACTTTTTTTGTCGTTCAGCTGGCGATCAATGAAGTTTTTGAAGTTCTGGAAAGGAGTCCTGTGATCTTGATGAATATCAGTGAATTTGGAGCCTCAAAAGCCTGAATCTGGAAAAATCACAGGGACAGAACAACTCGTCTCGCGAAAATGAACGAAACGGGGGGTCCCGGGGCGAAATCGGCGCCCCGGACCTCCCTGGGTCGCAGGGGTCTGCGACCATGGGGGGAAAAAACCTCCCCGGGGCCCCTTTTTGGCTGTTTCTCGTCGTTTTTCGCTTCCGTTTTTTTTGCTTATTTTCTCTGACATTTCTCCACATTATTTGGCTTGATTTCCCTCTGAAAAACCTGATGAGAATCCTTGCAAATTGGTTTGCAAGGTTTTTGATTTTCCGGGAAAAGCCGAACGCGGAACTGCTGATTTTCCGCCAGAAGCTGAAACAGGATCAAACGATGTCGGAATGACCTGAAATTTGAGGTGAAGCTTCTTGAGCATTAAATAAGACCAACCATGGGCTTTCGTTTGAGTTTTGAAGCCGTTTGGGGTCCCGCAAACGCTAGGCTTTGTTCCGCCGTGAGGAAAATGTCGGGCTTTGATGTGCGGTCAACCGATGTCCGATTGACCTGAAATTTGACGGGGAGCCTATTGGAGTCATTTTAAGATGATCCACAGGCTCCGTTTTGGGAATCATGGTCCCGGAGAGCTTCGCCGCCGGTAGGCCCGATTTGGCTTCCGAGAGTCAAAGTCTGGTCAAATGTTGTCGAAATGACCTGAAACTTGACGTGTAGCCCTTTTTAAGCATCGTGAAGCCAACCATGTGCTTGGTCTGATGATAGATGGCCTTGGTGGTTCTCGCCGCCGAAAGGCTTGATTTAGCTGTTGGGGAGTTGATGATGGGTCAAACGTTACTGGTTTGACTTGAAACTTGACGTGGAGCCTTTTGGACATATTTTGAGAACATCCATAGGCCCCGATCGAAGATTTGGTGTCTCCGATTCTGCCGCCGCCGGAAGCGCTTGTTTAGCTGTCGGAGTAGTGAAGTTAGGCCAAATGATCTTGAAATGGCCCGAAACTTCCTGTGTACCTCTCTTTTGGTTGTTTTGAATGACCTTGCAGTTTTTGTTTGATTCTGACAAGATCTGATGCTTGAAGTAGCGCCTGCCTATTTTTGGTAAGATGCGGCTCCGTGTAGCTTTTGGTGTGAAGAGGCAAAGTGACATTTTTGGTGTCAACAATCCTTCAATCCGGGCAATCCATCTATAAAATACAATGATTAAATATGAATCCCTATTTTGTCCATAACACAATGAATTTGCCAACACTCAATTTCCTTACAATTTTACTTCTAACAAATTCTTTTTTTTCCCATTCTTGCATCAAGAAACTTAGGCATATACAAATGGAATTTCACTAATTCCACCGCCATTTTGCCATCCCTTGGTGAAAGCACCAAAAGGAAACATTGGAGTTATGATTGTGCTTGTTTGCATGTGCACAGATATCACCATTATAGGATTGTGTCTAATCATAACAAACAACAATTCTATTATCATTTCATGCACTGATGAGGACATAACAGCTCAACTGTATAAGATGTACCAGAGGAGGAAGAGGAAAACACACAAGCAAGCTTCCTGGGGCATGTTTGTTTGTAGGGTAGAGTAAAATGAATGAATTAGAGTGTCAAATCAAGAAAAAAAAAGATATTGGAGGGAGTTTGGCTGTAAAATCACAAAATGACAAAAAAAGCTACTTTTAGTTTCACAAAATGACAAAAAAGACACGGTTATAAAAAACTACTCTTAAAAAGAAACAAAAAATAACAAAAGGGTGCTTTTACTCCCAACTCCCTCCACTTTTTTTTTCTTCTTGATTTGACAATCAATTCCATTTGATCACAATTCCGATGATGATCTGCCGTTGGATCTTGAGGACACCGATCAACGGTTGGATCCCGATCTAACCTATGATCAAGATGAAGGCCTCATGTGGAAACATTAGGGAAACCCCACATTTGGATGTGCTTCATGGGAGGGACTAGTGCAGAAAAGGAGCATCAAATAAGATAAAAAAGACCAAGAGGGGCGCACCTGTTTGCAGTACAATTTATGGGCCATGTGGCTCAATCTTCAAGAACATTCATGCCCAATCTATTTGTATTTCCTTTTATTTGGTTTGTTTGTTTTATTTATTAGTTAGAGGTTATTATTTGTGGGTCCATAAGTCTTAAGTAGATGGTTTAATCTCAATGTTTCTTACGGCTGAGATCAAGTTCAGGTTAGGGCTTGTCTATTTAAGCATTGTAAAGACACTTATGAGAATAAACGTTATGGGTGCTTATGCTCTCTCTCCCTTCTTTGAAAGGATCTGGTGCCGCAAAGCCACTGCTGTAAAACTGCAAATCAGGTAATTTTCTATCTCTTCCCGTTTTCATTTTCAAGGTTATTGGTTGTCACGACCCCAGACCGGGAATCCGGGATCGGGACATTAGTGAATACTGATTAAAGAGGATTATCTACATCCATAATATACAACTTATTTAATTTCCCACAGGTGTCCGCGGTGAGGATATCACAACCTTGCATGAATATTTCTTTTGAATGCGGAAGCGTGTAGCAAATCAAATAGACAACTATCTCTAGTCACGCAAGCATTAACATCAATTATCAAAACTGTATCAGAATGAGCAATGATCTATAGCATGTTTCCCAAAAGTTGTTAAAGTTAGACAAAATATCATTTAGTTACATTTCCCAAAATTAGAGGCCAACAAAGGCCAATATTACAAAAATAATAACCCAAAAGAATGGTTAATAAGTTCTCCCCAAAATGTTACGCCTCTTGTAGCAACCCGATGTCTACATGACATCGTCAGCACGCCACTCAACTAGAGGTTGCGGCTCACCTACCGCCTCCTCCGGCTCCTCCTTAAGGAAACCGGCAACGGGACCTGAGTACCAAAGCAAAGGATCAGACACGACGGTCTGGCAAGAGAGTGAGAAGATACAACAACATATAATAGATGAAATATCTCGAAAAGCAAGGAAATCTGTTCAAGCAAGAACTCTCATAAAATAGATAAATCATTTGTTAGAAAACATGTAAACAAGATAAACTCATAGGGTATCCAAGGAATTAGGAACAAGCAAGATGGCGACCACACGAAGCTAAGTCCTCTATCACTAAGGTGATAGAGCAATAACTAGGCCCTGATCTCAGTCACTCGAGGTGAGGAGAAACATGGGATCTCATATAAATACATATACATATACTATACATGACCACGGTAGCGAGCCGGGCATCGGGGACCACAGTAGCAATCTGCGGTATCGGGACAAGACCACGGTAATGACCGGGTAACGGGATCCAAACTGCAGCTGGCGGGGCAAGAGGGGGATCTCCAAGTCGGTGGATCAAACCAACGAGGTTATCCAAACTTAGTGGTGCCAACTCATAGGTCAAATACAATCGAGACAATGCAAGTAAATCAAGTACAAATATATAATCAAACGGGCAAGACGGGGGTGCTCAAGGGCACACTGACATATCATGTGGTGCAATGCACTTCGGGTCAAGTAACCATTTCAAGTGTACAATAATGCTTTCGGGGAAAACAAGTCATGTAATGTAAATCTTGGAAATGAAGAATATAATGAACTATACCAATTCGGGAAAGATAATGATTTTTAAGATCTATTTGAGTGAATAGGGGTCCCGTATGTCGATGATGGAAATGACTTGGTACTCCTTGAGTTTGAAGACATTCCGGGCTCCTTATCCACTTTTACGATTTTCAAAACTTAAATTGAGCTTATGGTTATAACTAGATGTTATGATGGAAAAATCAAGACTATAAACGGTCCATCCTAAGTATGATGTCAACCCGGAACCATCGAGCAACCTACTCAGTCACCGAAAGGAATAGAATTCGCGATACCCAAGGAAATAGACTTTGCATTTAGGTATGAAGAAGATATCGTGTCGTTCCATCCCGTTCAAGATTGAAATAGATTGAACTTCGATGCCTCCGAACCAACCGTGAAGAGCATCGGCTCAAGACGTCCTCACATATGGTCAAATGAGTCCAAGGGGGGTAGCCAAGGTCCACAAAAATAAATAAATATCAAAACCCTAAATTTCTGTCCCAGTAATGAACGATCGATCGGCCTTACAGTCCGATCGATCGGCTCAAAAAGCCTTACAGTTAAAGACAGACCGATCGATTGGCCTGCACGTCTGATCGATCGGACCTGGGCGTGTAGCAGGTCCGGGAACTTGATTTTTTTCCTTTTTGTTTCCTTTCCTTCCAACACATCAACAACCACATAGAACTATAATCAAGATGACTTGAACACATGTTTCCAAGACATTAAATGAGGCTATCAAGATGTATTAAGATCATTTATTCCAACCATGAAAAATCAATAAAAGCAATCAATGAAAGCATGAAAACCCATAAATGCTTCACCAAACCATTTGAAACTTAAAAACATCCAATCATTCACTTGCCTCAAGTCCAAGCTAGCTGAAATCAAGCCTCTATTCACTTCTATTGCTCAAAGCCAAGCTACAATCAAATACCCCAAAAATAAACCCTAAAATGGGTCAAACAATGAAATGACAAGGAAACCTTTCAAAAATAAAGGTGGAGCTTCTCTAAGGCTATAGGAACACAAATCTAGAAGATGAAGAAGAACACGTACTTGGATAACCTTCAAATGAAGAGAGCTATCTCAAAGGGAGTCTCAAAGTTGATGGATTCTTCTACAAAAGGTATCAAAGTGAAGCTTGCTAAATGAGGAAGAGGTTGGTGATCTCCATTTCGAGTTTGGTGCAAGATTGGTGAGGATTTGAGATGGAGAAGCAAGAAGAAGAAGAGAAAGCAAGAAAACCCTAGACTCTCCTCTTGTGCTGGAAAATGAAGAATGGAAAAGGAAGGGGAAGGGTCTCCTTTGTTAACAATTGAGAGGTTGGGTCCCACAACTTAAGGAACTAGTTTGGTTGAAATCATCTCACTCGGGTCCTCGGATGAATTCGACGAAGAAGGAAGAAATGTTCGTCGAAATATTTAGTTTCCAAAAAGTATATGTTTCGCGGGTTTTGGGAATATCAAGTTTTGGGTACAGATTTGGTGTGCAATGACTGTTTTACCCTCAAGGCTATGAAATCGGGTTTCGGGATCTCAAACGGGGACGGGATCAACATGAAAGTTGTAGGGATCATCAAAACGAGTAAAACGGGATTAAAATCATGAATGTAAAAACCTCCGATAAAATCCTCAAACATATGCAATGTCATGAAAAGGAACCCCCAAAGGGCCCTACTAACACAAAGCAAATCAAAATCCCCAAAATTATATCAAAAGCTATTCCAAACACAACTTAGCCAAAAACACTAATCAAGCTTAGCACTAACACACAACTAAATTAGCACTAATCGGGTTCACTCGGGTCGGGGTCTTACATTGGTTGTTTCCTTTCTTCGCAACAAAACAGACTTACCCTAGTATCATTCGTTGTACAACCACATGCCCTTAAAATCCTAGATCCACCTCCAGTTCCACATGGCCGACCACCAAAAGCCCAAACCCCCTTTTGCCAAACCTATCCCACTTTCAAATCCTGCCATTAAATGTTCCAAACCCTAGATCCTTTATGTCAAACCTCATATCCCATCTACACCATCAGCCAAAGCCCTTTTTGCCAAGATCCAGCCTAGCTGAACACATCCAGCCTTCATCCCTTGAAACCAAACCCTCCTAGACCAGATCTAGCATAACCTGAGCCCATATGTACCCATCCAAACCCAACTGAGCCATTTGGGCCCTACGCAACTCAGCCGAACCTTCCTATGCTAAGATACCATGTGGCCAAAACTAGTCCATGGATTTTTGGACCCCTATGCTGATTTCTCAGATCTGAATGTTTATTTGAATATTTAGTAACATTAACTGCGGGGTTTATCGATTACAAAATCTGAACTTTCATCTCTTGAACCAAGCCCCTTTTGTCAAATCCTCAAAGGGGATAATCAATCCACTTGACTTGATCTGATCCCTAGGCTAGTGGAAGGAACATGCTTCCAGTGAGACCCCGATTCTAGTTTGAGGGGTCCGTATTGTGGGATTGTGACAAGGGCTAGATTCATCTCTAGACTCCCAATTGGAATTTAAATAAAGAGGTGAAATCTGAATTCTAGTTTTATATTTTTTCACAGTGAATGTTAACATAGCCTTTCATGGTCCTGCATCATGCACTCCATTGAGCATGGGTCCTTGTGGTTTCTACTAGCCATGTTCTCCATTGAGCCCATTCAAGAGAGCGCTTTAGATCTATAAATGTCCATTTATTGTGTCCATGTAGAGAAAATATTCTTATTTTGAGGGAAAGTAATTAATAGTGTGGTACTGTGGTTAGCTACTTTGTGTTGGATGTGGCCGTGCGCAGATGATATCTTTTGAAATGTTTTAATGTGCTTGTGTGGGCACCTTTTTTTCTTTTTTTTTTATAATCAATTGTCAAGATTCGTGAGTGATTAAACCAAATTATTTGATCATGGAGCCTAATTTTTACATTGCACGATAACATTTGCTTTTAAATGGTGCACAATAATAAGGCATTAGAATCTAATCATTTATAGGCATGATTGAGATTGTATGCCACTAACATTGCCACAACCGTATCCATTTATTCAGGAAACATGATTTTGTGGATGTTTCTAATTGATAATGGATGCCCAATTGACTTGGTCTAGATGAGATTTGTACACCTTTTGTGTATTTTGATAGCATATCCCTAATATTTTGGGAAGGATTAATATAGCTTGACAAGGAAGAGCGCTCAGTTGGGATATTTCTTGAAGAGGATTAACATACCTTGCTACAAGAGACCTAAGTAGATGGTTTGACATAGCTTGATGATGAAGAGATCCTGGTCAATTTCAAAGAAGTACGTATCAGCCGTTTTGTATCAATTTCAGTGAGGTTTTAAAAGTATGATCTGCATCGCTTGTTAATTAATGGTCCACATACATTAGTGGAGCCTTTTCTGTTGCAATTAGTCTGGTTTGTCTGCTTTTTGCTCTTGATTGACTGAATGTATAGGATAATTACATGAAAGTGATTGTTTAGAGATATAGGCAGCCCAGTATATGCCGCTCAGTGGATGACTATAAATAATGTTTTGATTACTTAAAATTTGCATAATGGTCAGATGCCTTTGGGAACTCATGTGCCATATGATTGATTTGTGCTAGGCTCTTCGCTACTCAACATCATGTTGTACTTTTACTTGTGTATCTTTGCTTCTGCAATTGGATTAAATAATCTGTAGGGATTACTCTGCCAATCTGGCACCCCTGTTCCAAAAGGGTAAATGATAAACTCAAATAAGAGAGACAGAATAAAGAATGCCAGATATAGAAGCTTTATTTTGGCTGATGAAGAAGTTCATAGTCCATGTTATTTCACATGATTTGTATCTCTTTTACGTTAAGTTACTAATGGCATTCTTAGCTTTTGCCCATATGCCCCTCCTCACTTTATGCCTTCATGTTTGAATTTGGCCAACTTAGCAAGCTTATCAACAGCATCTACCAAGTGGTCAAGTCGAGCTACAAACTCGATGAGCAATGAGGTGAATGTGGCAAGAGACAGTGCTGTGGTACTCTCATATGCTCGCATTTTTGGGATCAGGTCCATGTCAATGCCTCCCTCTTCTCCAAACTCATCCACCGCTCTTGATGGCCATGAATGGAGCCTCCTCTGTTGCCTTTTCATGCTCTCATGGTAAGACTCAGTTTGAGCAGGGGCTGTAGAGAGTGCACTCTGTGTTGGTGCATTCAGGTTGGGCTCTTGGCTGTCTCCTAGCTCAGCCAAACTTTGGGATAGGTCAGAGTGGGTTGAAGAGAGAGTGGTGGAGAGTTTGGTGGGCGGTGGTTTGGAAGAGCACTCATAGAGCTCATGGCTAGAGGTGAGAAGGTAGGAGTGCAAGTCTATGGAACGTTGGAGGCGTTCTGTAGAGTCATGGACTCTTTTCAGTAGCGATGTTTGTGGGCTGTGCTTCATGTTGCTTATGTCTTTACCCAAACTCCTCACCAACTCGGCAGCTTGGCTGCTAGCATCTAGGATCTCTGATTGAAATGCGACTCTGAGGTTATTTGGTGCCTGTACATGGTTGAAGAAAATCAGTCATATCATCTTCATCATCCTAGTTGCTTCTACGGTTACAGTTATTCTCAATGTTCAAAAAGTCTTTTCTGACACGAAGCAGGTTTGGTTTCTCAAACAATAAGTAGACTAGTTCA
Source organism: Cinnamomum chago (assembly GCA_038049695.1). Lineage (NCBI taxonomy): Eukaryota > Viridiplantae > Streptophyta > Magnoliopsida > Laurales > Lauraceae > Cinnamomum > Cinnamomum chago. Next base: position 89,911,305 of record CP142454.1, on the reverse strand, counting down.
CCTAAAAATTGCTGACATGAGAAAATGTCTAAATCCCCCCACCCGATTCTGTGAAATAGTTATCAGTAATTTTTCAATTAATATCAAGGCAGTCCCTTTTTGTTAAACAGTCATTTAGTGATTCAATTAGTCTCACTGCAGTCCTAGTGATATTTTGGCCCATAACTTGCCTTTTGTCTTTGTTGAAGGTTTCAGATCTAATAATTTGTCACCAGATGGCCTCAAAACATTTTAAAGCAGGTGAGGTTACCATTGTTATAGTTTGGCAATCTACATGTGGACCCACTTCCTGCTTAGGCAGATTATTTGGATGGGAACAACCTACCCTGACCAGATTTACATTCTCTATGGGGTTGAAGTAACCTTTGCCACAGGATGAAATGTTAGATCGCCACCCCCTGTTGCAAATCACAACCGTGGTATATGCAAGAACACACGAGACGAGGTGTGGCCTCTGATGATGGTGATATTGTCCCTAATACCACTCTTTGTTTGACCTATTAAATGAATATATCTAGTTTGTCTCTTGTCAAGTAGAAAGGGCAGGCAAAAGTCATTTAAATTATATGAGAGAGAGACCTGTATCTCAGAATGCAGGACGCCATGCAATGCCATGACCTCATAAGCGCAGTGGCGGAGAACTGCACCAACTTTTACATATTGAGACCAAGGGTAGAAGAAGTGTCGAAACCTCCCATGTGGCGGCTCCCATTTTGCAGAAATTGCCTGTTAATAAAAATATAGATAACATAAAAACAACGGTAGTTTACCAACCATCCAATATCCACATGATCATCTACACTGCTCTCTACCGGCCTCCACTCAAATTCAATCCATCCATTTCTGTAATACAGAGTTACCAGTACCAGCGATTCGAGCTTTGCAGATGAGTTCAATGTAGCTCGGCATTGCCGGAAAGCGGGCTCATCGTCAAAATCATCCATGACAGTCTTGTCGAACTCTGGATGCTCTGACCCATCATCCTTCAGATACTTTGTTACGCATTCTGAATCCAAACATAACAGCCGCAAACAACACATTATTTATTTATTTATTTATATATATATAAATATATATATATATATATATAGAGAGAGAGAGAGAGATAGATATGTAAGTAATTCTACATGGCGCCGGGGAGTGAGGAACCAATAAGAATCAAGAACTTCTCTAACAAATTAAATGCTTTGGACAGAGCCATCTTTTCCTCCTTTTCAAAGTTAGATCGTTTCTCTTATTTCAAACTATCTCATAGATAATTACCCATGTCAATATATTTGGATGGTAGTACACTACAGTTGGACCCTCTCATAAAATCATTCTAAGACTCTATAGGTGGGGTCCTCTTGTAAAATCCAGTGCTGAGCCTTATTCATAAGTGGGCCTCTCATTCAATTCATATAGTGTTGGGGCCCTCTATTTTGGTTGATTTGAATCTTTTATTTAATATGGGCCCCTCAAAAGAGTCACTACTTTCTCATTAAATGCCCCATTTGAATTTTTAAAAAAATCATTAAATGCCAATCTTGAATAAAAACAACAAATACTTTATATATTCATGCTTTATTTATCATTGCATTGGATGTAGTAAAATGATAATAAATATGGATGATTTTTGTTGGATTTATGAATTCGGGCAAAAATGCTTTCTTTTTTAAAGGGGCATTTTGTAGAATCCTCATATATATATATATATATGGGAGGTGCTCATGTGAGAGTATCTCTCATTTTTTATGAGGGATAGGGGTGCGGGCTCTCATATTTAAGTTGTTGGCATTGGATATGGATGTGAGGGCCCCCACCTTATCTCGCACAGTAAAGTGAGAGCATCTCTCATAGGAGCATCTCCTAATATATATGAGCATGACTCTACTAAGTTGCAGCTTAACTTATCTTAAGCTGAAACAGTGCTGGTCCTACAGATTAAAGTTGATTATATCTATTTTTTGAATGATGGAATTGGAAGATCCACTTCTGATTGAATTTATCTTGATTTCAAAGATGATCATCATGCAAAAAACAACGATAATCGATTCTGATTTGTGGGACCAGCACTGTTTTAACTTATGATAAGTTAAGCTTCAGCTTAGGAGAGCTAGCTCATATATATATATATATATATATATCATGCTTCGGTGAAAACTATTAGTGGAGCCACCTAGCAACCCATCCAAATCCTGCACAAACAAGGAACCCCCTGATAGTCAATGTTCTCGAGGTTTGGCACCCAGCCGAATTTCAAAATATATGTATTTTTATGCATGCATTAATATTTCAAGTCTAGGTTTGGATTTATAGGGAATTGGATCCAACTCAAACATCTTTCGATCCAATTGATCAGACTGAAATTTTTACCCGCACATAATAGATACCCATTCGCTATATTTATGTATTAGCTTCGGATTTCATAAAAAAAAAAAAAGTAAAAGATTAAAGTAATTGCGGCCAAGAGAGAATCTATCAAAACTATAGTTCCGTGACAACCTTTTGAGAGCTGCTAATGCCACACCCAAACTTCTCCGATCACATTGTTGGGATTGGTGTATGCCCTAAAGCCCACTGACTGCACTTTCATCTCTGTAACTGGATATTTATTGGTTATTTAATAGAATGACATCTTTCTCTTATTGCTTGTGTATATGTATGGTTGTATAAGGCCCATTGTTTTCTAGTAAATGACTTGGGTGTGCAGTGGCTGCACACAAAAAGGTCTGAGTCATGGATACTGGAAACAACTAATTTGTTCATAACTGAGAGGTGGAGTTGGGCACTTCATCTTGGTATAAGTTATAATGAGAAACTCTCCTATGTTCAGGGTGACTTACCTTAGTCACGGGAGGTCTTTCCCGGATTTATCTCATTAGTGCATGTGTCATGCATTGAACAGGACCACCTGTAGGTGTGATCTCTAAAATAGTACTATCAAAGAGAGAGATCAAATCACCTCTTGCTACTGAGTGACCAGTGCTCTTAATCTTGAGCATTTGTGGATGAACTGATGAAGTCAAGTTCTTGTGTTTTAATTCACTATGGGTGAGATCCTTTTCATGGGTCAACAGCTCTGTGTTTTGGGTGCTCGGGCTTGATTAGTTGGGACGTGCAAATGCAATATGGAATCTATGCCATCATGAGATGGAATGATCGTCCCCTTAGAATTATCCGATTAATCATCAGAATCTAAGATCTTAGTATATGGATGTTCCATATGGATATTGAACTTGTGGGTCGCTCCCTGGATCAAGAGAATGATATCCGGATGATGATTAGGTCAAGGGTATGAAGTTCTAAGGTTGAGATGTAATCAAGAAGGTAGATAGTACATCGGTTAACCTACTTGATTATGGATGTTACATAGAGGGGCATTGTGGTCATTGTACTTGGTAGGTCAAAGACAATCGTCAATTTATGATGAGCTTCAATTGCTATTTAATATTTGTCCCTGGAGTGCAACCATAACTCTTTAGTGGAATGAGTTAGGGTTAAAATGATCTTGATGTTGCTATGGGGTTAGCATGGACATTTTGGTCATTTTGGGAGCCAAGGGCAAATATGTCTTTTGGTCCCTTCTCTAGCCACTTTCCTAGATTGGCAAGGTTTCCTAAATTGTTTAAATGTGTGGAGAAATAATTTTGAGTGTAAATTCAAATAGGCCCATGATGGCATACATGAATTACAACTCTAGAAAAAAATTATTTGTTGCATGGACCATAGTGTGTGTGGGCTAGCCAATGTGGTCCCTAGTATGTGGGTCCCAAGGTTGTGTAGGTCCTATCACTTGGAAGGATTTCTTTTTGTGCAAAATCTCCTTAAGTTTAGTAGGCTTTTAATTTTATTTAGAAACTAAACTAGAAAGGAAAGGGGCTGGACGTCCACAATGGGGGTGGTTTCCTTTTTGGAAAGTTCCTATTTTCTCTCTTGGTTTCCTAGTTCAAGAGGCTTTCTCTCCAAGCTTTCAGCTATTATATATGGGGCTTCTCTTGGGCGTGAATTAGGGATTGAGCATTAAGAAAGAGAGAAAAAAAAAACTCTTGGGGCGTGGAAAAGAGAGAGAGCAGCCAGCCTTCTTCCTTGGACGTCCAAAGCTTTCTTGCACAAGAAACTACTCCTTGCTGGTCCACGTTTTGCTCCTTGAGAAAGACCATATCAGGTCTGGTTTTCTCACATAAAAATCAAGGAAAAACAGTAAGGAGGAAGCCTAGTTTGTTCCCACCAGCAATAGCCAATCAGATTAGTAGAAAGGGGAATAGAGGAGAAGACTAGAAGGAACATTGGTGCAGAAAATTCCTGCAACCAGAATTATTTTCTGTTGGCTGATATCAGACCTTTGGAGCGTTCTTTTCAGAGGTTTTAAGTCTTCAAATCATCAGGTATATGTTCTCATATGTATCTTATATGATTTAGACACATGTTGATCATGGTTTCATGGATTTATATGCATGTATTCATGGCTGGAATCAGATCTGTTTTCTAGTTTTTAAAACTTGAATAAGCAGAAATCAGCCATGTTACTCTGATTTCAGATCTGATATGCATATTCTTTCACACATTCCTTCTCTCTACCCACTTCAAATAAGTCAAAAAAACTTTCAAAATCTCTCTCTACACACCCTTTTTTTTCAAAATACCAAACCCCTCCACCCTCAATTTCTTAGTTCACTCCCACTCTTCCCGCGTCACAATCACTAGACCCTCTCTCCCTCTCCCTTCATTTCTGTTCCCATCGACCACCGCCCGCCCTCCCTCTCTCCGCCCCCCCTCTCTCTCTCTCCCTTTTTGTGCATGCCTCCGCCCGCCAAGTCTCTCTCTCTGTGCATGCCTCTGCCTGCCAAGTCTCTCTCTCTCTCTCTCCCTCTCCACCTCTGGCGGTGCCTTCGGAGGGAGCGGGGTGGCTTGGGTGGGGGTATAGAGAAATTGCGTGAGGTATGAAACTATGAATGATGTTATTTTGGTAACGACACACGTGTATAATGGTCTTAAAATAAAGGGATGTGCTTAGACATTGGCGGACCCAAGATTCTCATTTGGGTGGGGCTAAACTTTTGCTCGCATAATCGTAAACATTGGTTCAAGAAATGAATTTTCAAAAGGAAAAAGAAAATGAAGAAGAAATAAATAGTTAAAACTCAATTTCTATAATTATATTACTACCTGCTTTCCTTTACAACAAAAAGGAGAGGCAAACTCTTATGTCAAAGAGAATTAAAAGGATTGGGAAGGACAATAGCATGATAGAATACCATGGATTTTGGAATCAAAGAAAACTCTAGTTCATTCAAAATGCTCACCCAACCTCAGCAAATCAAGGAAACCTACAATTCCCCTTTAATAATCTACAAATCACTATTCTATAAAACAGACGCATCATTCTCCCTTTAAATATTCATCTCTCCTTTTTCAGCCCCCCCCCCCCCAAAATGGTTAATTTCATTAAAAGAGCAACCGGAGCAACCGGTACAAGAGACTTATATGGACGAAGAGGAGGAAATACAACACCAAAACCCCAGGAAGCAGGGGTTGAGCTACACGAACCCTCCTAGATGCACAAATTAGAGAGAAAGTCTCTTAATTACAAGAAGGCTCCCTAGCTTGACTACATGACAACCACATCCTTCCAATTGAACATGATTTGGTCTACAGAATAGTTTATAAACATGGGATTTATTAACACCCATTGAGCCTCAAAAAATCTATTTTTTTCACAAATCGATTCTCTATTCGTTGCGACTCCTTCAAAACATCTAGCATTCCTTTCCTCCCATATATGCCAAATCATTGCAAGAAAAGAAAGATTCCACGTGTCCTTCCCCTGATCTGACCGTAAGGAAGATTTCCGAGCCATAAATAGATCTTGAATATTCTTTGGGAAGACCCAACTACAACCAAACCGATTGATTACAGTATTCCAAATCCACCTTAAGAGGAGATGATCTATTGTTTCCTCATCTTCCAAACACGTACGATAAGCATTGACAAGAATCTTCCCTCTTCGTTTAAGGATATCCATAGTGAGGACTCTGCTTCGGAGAACTAATGTTACACCCCGACCCAATTTAACCTTGCTTAGTGCTAATTTAAGTGTGCCTTAGCTTAATTAATTGTATTTAGTCATTAATTATGGTAATTAGTGTTCATTAGCCTATTTGGTTTGAGTTAGTTGAGTCTTAAGCTTTGGATAGGTGAGTTAGAACCGAATTGACTCGGTTGGATAGAGTCAAGGGCTTTTTTCGTAATTATTGATTTTCGTATTTTTTCTTCATTTGCACGTCATCATGGCGTCAACGTGTGTATTTTACCGAGCACGTCGATTTTCATATTAGGCTCTACTTCATTTGACCAACCGTTGAATGATTGGACGCCCATTTGACTCAAATTGGAAATATACTAATTTAGTAAGCCTTTTTGCAAAAAGAAACACCCTTATCCCTTTATATAACCCTTAACCTTTGATTTCTTTCATTCCCCTTTCCTCTCTACTCTTCTTCACTTCTCCTCTTCTCCTTTCCAAGCAATCATCAATAGAGCTTGTACATGTACCTTAGGAGCCAGGGTTGGACTTAACTTCATCTTCTTTAACCTCTTCTACTTCTTGTGGGCAAGAGACCAACTCCACCATCTCCTATTCTCTTCAAATTCAAAATTCTTGTTAAGAGGTAGGTTTCAAACACTTTTTGGTTAGGTTTTTGAGTCGCATTAGAGTCAAGAGACTCATAATTGTTTATACATGCATGTTCATTGGTTTTCCTTGTGTCTTTGTGCCTAGGGTTTGAATATTTTGGGGGTTTTTGGGTTCTTTGAGCCAAGGTGTGAGAAGAGTTGGAAAGCTTTTAGAAAAGGCAAGTATAGGCTTTAATTTGGATTTATATGATGATTGAATTCCAGTTGATTCCAATGAAGTTCTTTCTTATGATTCTATCTCTTAATAAATGAATGGATTGGTGTGTTTTATGATTTTTAATGGATGAGATTAGATGGTGGCGTCATATATTCTGTTAATGGTAGTAAGGAGGCTCCATTTTGCAGGTTTTGTGGTAGAAGAAGTTGGGAATTGGAAGAGAGGAAGAAAACATGAGAATTCCAAATTCAGAAGTTCTGGAGTGTTCACTCGAGGGATTGGAGCATTCGCTCGAGCGAACCTCTCTAGTGAACACTTTTTTCAATGATCAAAAGGATCGTCCGAGCAACCAGCTCTCTTGATGGGGTCCGCTTGAGCGAACATAGGTCCGCTCGAGTGATTACACTCCTGAAACATCGCTCAAGCGCTGAATAAGGGACGCCCGAGTGATCAAGCCTCTAGATGGGGTTCGCTCGAGCAAACTTGGGATCGCTTGAGCGAACTTGAAACTGTAGACCAGATTTCTTTTGACCCACTCTTAGGGTGAATTGCCACCCATAACCTATAATAACCCACCCTAATCACTTTTAGTGAGTAATTATGGTGCACACCTAGTTTCCATAGGAATTTAGGATCCTTAAGACCCATATGACCTTAAAATGGAACCATTAACCACATTGCAATTTTTCCAATGGGTATTCATTAGTCTAACAATATCCCATGAGGGTTAGTTTGGAAATTCAACGTATTTTTTTTTTTTTATAAATAGTGACACCTAACAAGGTAGTAGTACATTAACCTTCCCAACCTACCTTGTATTGGACGGTGGAAGACTAAAATTTAACAGCTTATCGTTGGCTTGTAAAAATATCTTGATTCATTAAATTATTGCATTTCATATCGGAGTACAATTTCATTTTTGATATCAATTCCTAATCAGTAGATTGATTGCATTATTAGTATTTATTGAGGTCCGATTGTTTACCTCCAATTCGTAACTTCAGTATCATATACTCGATTCAATATTTATAGGAAATACGGATTGAGTAAGTATTCATGATATGTGATTGCTATTCGATTTGATTATGGACAAGTGAAATACAAACTTACTCAAATCCGATTATTATTCAATTTTTATTAATTCAATTGAGTTGGTACTACTTAGCTTCGACCCTATGATACCCGACGGGGTTGAACTTGGTTTAGTTATTCGAGACTACTGCAGTAAGTCATCTGGAGCACCGAAACTCCAGAACCGGATAGTCAGTTAGCCTTTGGCCGGGTCACTGGTGACATCCTAACTAGATTTGCTCTCTTTTGAGAGGATGAGCTTAAGGTAGTAGCCAAGTAGTATGTTTTCATCTTACTTTGATTTACAAGCATAAATTATTCGATTTTAGCACAATTTGCCTAGTCATTACTGACATCTGTTAATTTAAATGTCTTTAAATTCAATTTGTGACATTATGTCTTTAAATTCAATTTATAACATTATGTGATACCCGACGGGGTTGAACTTGGTTTAGTTATTCGAGACTACTACAATAAGTCATCTGGAGCACCGGAACTCTAAAACCGGATAGTCAGTTAGCCTTTGGCCGGGTCGCTGGTGACATCCTAACTAGATTTTCTCTCTTTTGAGAGGATGGGCTTAAGGTAGTAGCCAAGTAGTATGTTTTCATCTTACTTTGATTTACAAGCATAAATTATTCGATTTTAGCACAATTCGCCTAGTCATTACTTATCATTGACATCCGTTAATTTAAATGTCTTTAAATTCAATTTGTGACATTATGTATTTCCTGATTATTGCCCATACTTGCTAGATCGTCATATTGAGATACTACTCTTGGTGCCACAATCGTAGGTGCAGCTCCCGGCCTTGAAGAAGCCCAGGAGGGAGAGGAGGCTACCCGTGAGGTACTTCCAGGACTAGAGGAGTGGCCAAAGCAAGAGCCAATATAGTTATCATCCCTCAGAGCGCGTGTTGAATTATTTGGAGATGTCGCAGTCTGTGTGACTAGCCCCTTTTTGCATCGGTCACACTTAGATTTTAGTTATTCTATTGAATATACTTTTGGTGTAGTTGTATAGAGCTCTTTTATACACCCTCTTTTGTGAAACAATGTATAAAATTGTATAATTCTTTTGTATTAAACTTGAATGTTTAATTGAACTAAATGGGAAATGATACCCCTTTCGTATATGAATTTCAGCTTCAGCTATAATTTAAATGTTATTGATATGTCCTAGTGAGCTAGACTCACGCGTGAAGAGGTTGTTTTTCCCTCCTTCGTGTGTTGTGTTTGGCTCGAGACAGACACAGCATCATGGGAGTACGTATGTTCCACCTCGGGGATTACCGTAGGCCGGGGTGATTTAGGACCGGGATGTGACAACTAACCACCTGAAGGTGACGCCTTTAACTTCCAAACATTTGTTATATGTGATCTCCTCGTCCTTTTGGAGATTGCCACATAAAATGATGAGATGTAGAATGAACCGTCTTTCGAGGCTCCCCCCCCCCCCCCCCCGCACCTTCTTTCTATATTATCCATTCTCTTTATAAAATAACATCTTCTTCTATAACACCCAATTTCCATTTAATCTATTTTTATATATTTCTTTTTCAACTTCTCCAATTCTCCAACTTGTATTCTTTATTGATCGTTAAAGACTGCACTACAAGACTATTCAGCTATATACTACGTATAAGACTCCAATACATGGCAAGACTGCAATATAAGACTACTCAAATCAAGACTCCAATATGTGGCAACTGGTAAGACTGCAATGCAACACTATCTCCAATATATAGTTGTCTTGCTAGACATCAATACAAGTTTGCAATAAGTGGGGCCCTTTCCTACCCTGAAAAATGCAATGTCAAACTCACCCCCAGCTAATATGAGCCCAAGTTACATCTGTGCATCTTTACACTTCATCATCCCTTTAATGATAATTCATCATATAATCATAAAGTTAGCACCTATTAAAAATCAGTGCTATAATCAAAATTATTAAGAAGACTCCATGATTTGGACTTTGTAGGACTTATCTTGACTTGATCTAACCCGATCAAATTACATATGTATCTACGAATAGGTACTTCAAGTTCCATTCCAATTGGGGTGATATATTGTTGGATTATGCCAACAAAATTCACTTTATATTAGAACAAATTACTTTCAGTTCCATTAAAAAATAGTGTGGAAGAAAATTACTTGATGTGGTCAATGTGGACATATCTTTGCTTTAAGTTTTATTCCAGTCAGAAAAATATAAATCATGGGATCGATCAATTATAAAGTTATACTATAACAATACCACTACTTCAATTAATCAATTTATTTTTTATTTTACCTAGAAAGGTCAGATCATGTTAAACGTCGTTTTTCCCACATGATGCATACCTCACCTATCAAAAACATTTTGATTGGAGAAATTCTTGCATTCAAAATTATGAGCCTTTTTTAGTTTTTAGTTTTTCATTATTTTTATATTAATTTATAGTTTACATTCTTGGCCTGATTCATTTTATTCAAATCTTTAATTTAATATATTCCTTATTTTTTCTCAATAATCTTTTGATTAGTTCTTTGTCTTTAATTTAATTTATTCCTTATTTTTTCTCAATTATCTTTTGATTAGTTCTTTGTCTTTAATTTAATTTATTCCTTATTTTTTCTCAATTATCTTTTGATTAGTTCTTTGTCTTTAATTTAATTTATTCCTTATTTTTTCTCAATTATCTTTTGATTAGTTCTTTGTGATATTTTACTCTCTCTCTCTCTCTCTCTCTCTCTCTCTCTCTCTCTCTCTCTATATATATATATATATATATATATATATATATATAGTTCTAGCGTAGTATTCACTTTGATCCTCAATTACACTTTCTCATCCTTTTCTAGAACTTTAAAATGTTTATAATAACTTTGTTCAAAAGACTAACTACGTAGAAAAGTTAATTCTTATTCAGAATCAAATATATACTTGTTTTATCATTCATTTTACAATATGTCTAGCTTTTTTATTTCATCTTTTTCATTAAATATGAATGAATGAATGGGGGTTTGAGAGCGAGTTGAGACCTTCTAGCGAGTCAGCCACAGAGTTAAAGCTGCTGACAAGCTCCCTATGCAGTTGCTCCCCGGCCCAGATGGGGAAGATGAGTACATTGACAATAAGAGCAACAAACCCTCCCATTGCAATCGAGTACAGGCGATTCATGGCCGTTCTTATCGGATTCCCCATCCGATAACCCGACACTATAATCAGGCAGAAGGTGAAGAGAATGACCCGGAACCCATATTCATACGGTGCAAGAGATGGCCACAGCTTCATGAACGACGTCAGGGCTCCTGTGTATTCAATGCAAATTGCATCAATTTCATTTATCTATTTATTTATTACAACCTACTGCACTAGACTGGTCTACACAGGTTACACCACAAATGACAAAACTATATATATATATGCCCCTAAACCCATCAATATCCGGTGGCCCACAAGTTTAAGGGCTTCATATTCAAAAAAATATTCAACCATCAATCCAACGGTTCTGTCCATTCGGATGCGTGCCAATCATTGGGAATCCAACGGCTCAATCCATTCGGATGTGTGCCAATCCTTGGGATTAGTGACTATCAGAGGATTCCCTATTGGTTGCTAGGTTTGGATGAGTTGCTAGTTGGACTCTGCAAAAAAGTTCTCATATTTCCCATATTTATGTATGTGTTTGTATATATGTATGCGTGCATACATACATACATACATACATATATATATACACATATACATACATGAGGTGGGATCCCACAGGCTGCAGCCTATGTTATCACAGGCTGCAGCCTGTGTCACACGTGTGGGCAGAGGCCCTGGGCCCTCGCACGTGTGCGTGCAGCCTGTGATAACACAGGCTGCAGCCTGTGTGATCCCCCCACTACATACATATATATAGGAGAAGTCTCAAGTACATCCATCCCTCACCATAGGGTGAAGTACAAAAGGGGGATATATGCATATGTATGTATATATGTATGGTGAAGTACAAAAGGGGGATTCATGTGCAAAAAAGGAAAGCATCTCTCACCCTATGGTGAGGGATGGATGCACTTGAATATTTCTCATATATATATATATATATATATGGGAGCCTATGAGATATCTCTCACCTTATATGAGAGATATGAGTAGGAGCCCTCACATTTAAGTTGTTGGTATTGGATATAGATGTGTGGACCCCCACCCAATCTCTCAATTAAGGTGAGAAATATCTCTCATAGGAGCATCTCCATACACACACACAATATATATATATATATACACACACACACACACACATATATACACACACGAGGGATGTTCATATGCATCCATCTGTCAATATAGGGTAAGGGACACTTACATAACACTTACATAATTGAAAATATTCCTAAGAGGAAAAGTCACGTATGTTCATATAAAGAAAAAGAATAAGAATAATGTTCATGTGCACATAGAGTGAAATATACAGCTAACATAATTCCACTACATGCATACCAATTAAAAAGATGCTGAGGCCGATGATCATGGGCTCTACCACACGGCCCGTGCAAATTGCCACTTGGATCACAGCAATAGCGAAGATTCCTGCCAATAAACTTCCGAGAGCCCGGTTGAATCCTCGGTTGAATGTCGCTCCTTAACAAACAAACAAACGTCACAAAGTAATTGTAGTAACAACATAGTCTTAGGCGATTGCTATTAATTCTCCACACAAGAAAAAAAGGAAAATTGAAGAAACCCTAAAGTACATGAATTAGTGCATAAGGATCATAGTAATTGTTTTTTTTTTTTTTTTTTTTTAACAATGTACCTGCGGCATATTTGATATGCACCTACGCCTGTATATCCATCTACATAGCAACTGTATGCCGGCGACTTCACCTGAAGGCCTCAAAAATGTCGTCCTTATTAAACCCCGTTACATGCAATTGCCCGAGAACAAGCTACCATGTTCGGTTTCATGGGAATAAATGAACTATGCTTATGCTATAGTGTTGGTGTTATTCTCGCCGGGAGACTGTCAGTACATAATCAATTAAACCATATTTATTTTAATGCAGGGGCACAAGTCAACTAAATCAACCTGATTCTCACTTGAATTCAACGTAACTATAAAAGAAAAAAAAAAAAGGAAAGAAAGAAAGATGTATTGATTTTCAGCGGTGAATTCAATCTGAGAACAAAAATCTTCGACCTTAGTATGGTTTTGAATTGGTCCTCAGGCCTGCCGCAACCTGCACTAGCTAGTTAATTGTGCATGTATGTATATCTAGATATATTCTTCGATATGTATATTGATGTGCATACCTACAGTGTATTCGAACATGATGGCCACAGTGAGGATAGACCATATGATGTTGGCGCCAAAGACTTGGTAGGGTGCTCGGAATAGTATAAGCAATGAGACCAGAAGAACAGCAAGGCCTACTTTCAGTGAGAATATTACCCTGTTGGTGTCTTCTTGGCAGAACTCCCACACCGTCCGCATCCATATCTCGAACAAGGAGAAAATGCCTCTATGCTTCAATATCTTACCACTCTCAGGGCGCCTTATGTTGGAACCCTCAAGAATAACGTCAATGTTTATGCTCCCCTTTTTTCCATTCATTCTCCACACAAGTTATGAAAGTTGTTATTACTTGGACCCCGCCCCACACCAACCCGTCGTCTCTCCAGAAACTGATCAGAATCAACGTGCTAGGAAAGCTTGTAAGTTTTGCCCAAATGGGGAAGAGCAAGTCCGGCGATCTCTGCAGACTTCCTAGAGGTAATGACTTTGAAGGCGGATTGATGGTGTGATTTAAAGAGAAATGCAGGGACACAAGTGAAGGAAGAAAGTGTAGAAAGAGAAATGTTATATTATACAATTCTGAGGAATGATACCAAAAAATAATTGAAGGCAAGATGGCGCAAAAAACATGGATACGAAGATGCTTAGCAACAATAATGTTACATGGATAGGAGAATTAGAATATAAGCAAAACAAAGACGGTTTTTAAATTCCTAAGATAATTTCATCAATAATCTCATTCACATATTTTGCATCTATAGATTTTGTTGGTAAAAGAGTGAAGGTTCCATGTTTGACCTGACCACGTCAAAGTGCTGAGCTAAAAAAAAAAAAAAAAGCAAAAAAAAAGACAAAGAAAAGTAGAATATAATCTAGGGAGAAATGGGCCTTGGATGAATGGCTAATAATACGTGTTCGTGTATCTTTCTCTATTCTCATATAGAAGATCATTAATTGCTAGGAATTTTAATGTATCCTCATTCCTAAAAGGATCACCTAGGCTCCAAAGGAATGACCGGAAATAAATTACGTCTGGACATTATCAAATATGGCATCTGATGACATCCGAAAAATAAACCTCCATAAAATGTAATGGCATATTGGCATCTGATTCTATCGTGAATTCCATCGTGACCAGGACAAGTAGAATTTATGGTATTTGTGAGAAATGCAACAAGTTGTGAGAAATAAATGCCCCAAACGAGCTACTGCCCTCGATCATTCTGTAGAGGCATATATACCCGTTACCTTAGCATAAAAAAATGTTAAAAGAATCCTTCTATCAATGAGTGCGTGCGTGTATATATACCGCTTTGAGAATAATGATATGATGTGCTATTAATCCTAATTTCCTTCTCTAAATCTGTGCTCTTACGAAGAAAATTCCTTTTGGAGATATTCTAGATTTATCACTTCTACACATCAAGTCAGAAATCTAAATCCTGTTAATGTGTGTCATTCCTCATGACCTTCCGCTTAACGTCAGAACTTATGAAAAAATATTCTTCATGAAAAGATAATCTAGTCTCTCTTTTTTTTTTTGGGGGTAAATTATTTGAGAAATCTAAATCTCCATGTGGCCTGATGGGTTATAATCTGATTGCCATTCTGTGGCACGACCATGTGGTGGGCCATGCTGGCACAGTAGGAATGAAAATGGGTCCCCGAATATTTGAAAGCCCAGACCTGGCAAATCAGGGCTGGTCCAGGATTTGAATTTCGAACCCAACGTAAAATTGTGCCCAGATCTGGATAATGGGATTAAGGTGTAAGCCTGGGTCCATGGGGTTGATATAACTGTAGAACTAAATACAAGAATAAAGCATGTAATTTATATATATATATATATATATATTTGCATTAAGTGCTTTTCGGTATGTTCGGTTGCTAAAATAGATTTGTTCTATGCTTAATAAAAAAAATCTTTGAAAAGGATTATTTATCGAGTATGTAAATGCAATTACACTGAACTAATAGGAAACAAATTTGGCTACAGGCTCAAGCACAAAATTCATTAAGTCAATCTTGGATATGCCCATATAACCTCACAGGTGTTAAGACAGGACCCGGGAATTATCCGGCATTAGTGGATTATACCCACAATTCTATGCAACCCAACCTAGCTATAGCTAGCTCAGTGGGTCACCCGAGTTACTGGGGCGAGTTGAAGTTTCCAAATCGAACTTGGAATCGGGACACTAGTTGCAGTACCCCAACATGGAAACACCATTGACGATGACTGGATTCACTAGTCTTGTTACAAAAGCACGCATACTCAAGACTATGGCATGGATGGACGGCCGTATCTACACGAGCAGTGGCGGACCCAGGATTTTTACTTAGGTGGGGCTAAAATTTTACTTGACTTTGCTGACTTTTTTTCACATTAACAATACGAAAAATGTATTTTGCATTTAAATAGACACAAAACTTTTTCCATGCTTAGATCTCCTGCCCAATTGAAGTGCCTTCTAACTCCCTCTCCATGCTTAGATCTCCTGCCCAATTGAAATTAGGATTTGAAAATTAAGGGTTCAAATTTAGGTATAGAGTAATTAGGATTATACTACATATGAAAAGAGAGGAAGATTGCTTTATTTAGGGTTATTTGGTGAGAGAGAGACTAACTATGAGAGAACCGACAATGAGAACTCGATCGATGTGAGGATCTTAGACTCTTCGTAGAAAGAGATCCATGCAAAGAGGATATGGTACTCTCGGCTGGAAGAAGATGTCTAAAGAGAAGATGAGTGTTTTCACCAAGATTTTGTGACGTGAGGCGATCACAATATTTAGACGTGGGGCAACTATTTACCAGACATACATGGGAGAGGTTCAAACCCAACCAAATATCATCTGATTTCAAATTTGACCTGGGGCCACCGCCCCAGGTCATAAAAGGGTAGGTCCGCCCCTGTACACGAGTTCCGGCATCCGATTCCCTCGGGACGTGTTCCTGTTAACACTTGCAACACACACCAATTATGATTCGTAATGCGGTTCAGGGGTGTATTTGGCGCAGGACACAGACGTGGGGAGCAAATCCACGCTTGTCAGGGAACCATCAACGGCTTGGAGTTGTATTTCTTCGCTAAAACTATAAATGAGGATCCTTGCTTCCGGGGGGGAAAAAAAAAAGAAAGAACCAACCAGATAGAGACAGAGAGGGTCCTTGCTTGGCCATCTTATTAAGGGCCTGTTCTTTAATAGGATTTATAAAAAGAATTTGGGAAGTTGGAGTTTTTTAGACGTGATGTGATTGATGGTTTCTCTCTGGCATTTGAAATGCCATTATGTTTCTTTCATTAGAGTCTCAGATTTGAGTTACATAAAATATCTCAAATTACCTTTTTGAATTCCTAAAATTCCAGTCTCGGGCCTATTTGATTAAAGGCATTTCTGACAAGGAATTGAGCTTGTTTGGAAATTTTTGACATACCTTCACCTTTTGTCCCATGAGAATTCCAACAATTTGTTTGATGCAAGAATTCATAATTGCAGCCTAATGAAAAGACACTTTTAGCCATATGAATTCCCATAACTGCAGCATTCGAAATGTTAGAGGGAGGTTGAGAATTTGAAATTCTATTTTGGGGAGCACCATTTGGAATTCTCACAATTCTTCCAAACAAATAGGCATAAAGCATTTTTTTTACTTTTTTTAGAAGTTCAAAAGCTCCACTAGAAGGAGGAAATTGGAATTCCACCTCAAGGGAACAACTTTTGGAAAATTTAAAATTCCTCTGTAAATGAAATCTTGGGATTCTGATAAAAGAAACAGGTTGGTTTGTACTTTGTGGTAGATTATTTTGGGGTCCGGTCTAGTATTTGGAATTATCGGAGTGAGTTCGTGTCCTCCACGGTGAGAAGAAAAATGATAGAAATTAAACCCATTACATTCTATCAGCTAGCATATTGATACGCTGATAGAATGTAAACTTATTTAGGGAATAGGGAGGGTCATTTTGTCTTCTGTTTGCCCTTGAAGAAGCATGTGCCATTAGGGCATGTTTGGGTAATGTCCTAAGAGAAGAATCATCTCTCGAGAAAAACTCACGTTTGGGTGAAGAGAAGAAAAAAGAGAGGGTTTTTCAAATCCTCCAAATCCATCAAAGATCATCTCTCCCATTGATTCCTCTATCTCCACTTACCCCATCAAATTTTGCAAATCCACATAAACAAAGAATCACTTGAGTTACAAGTAGTGACTATTCTTATGTGCTTTCCAAACTCAGAATGAAGTGATTCTTCCCTTCTGAAATCCTCAGAGAGGATAGCCTAGAACCATTGGAATTAATGAATCCTCCAGATAGAGGGTTCATGTTTGTTTACCAAAAGTGCCTATAGTTTTAGATAATAAAATACTTGTGCAATCCGATGAACGACCGTACTCTTTTATTTAAAAGGTTCAAAAGATTTGGGCCTACGCTAATTCTAGTGCATGAGAGTCGGTGTTTGTGGGCCTACAAGGAGTTTCCCCTTGTGCATTGGAGTTAACCTTTTGTTGTGTACTATTAGATTTATCCACCTCTATAGGTCCTATTTGGGCCATCACCTTTGACCATTGCAGCCCTTTTGATACTCTTGTATTGTCATCATATGATGTAACATTGGGGCCAATTTTACACTTAAGTGAACCTTCACTTGCCTTTGGGTCGAATATCAAAAAAATCCAAATCAGTTGATACGCCGTTAAACCTAAAAGGCTGTTATATCTAGGGCAGCGATGGTGGGGCTGATTGTTTTGGCTTTTCCCTTGTTAGAAAGGACACCTCGTTACCATGTATCATCTAACCATAGATAGACAGATGCGTATATAAGTGAGACCAACTAGCTGGACTGCAATTAGCAAATATTCCGTATGCTCACAAGAGAACATTTTCCCCTAAAAAAAAGTACCGGAATCTTGAATGACAAACAACTTTTCTCACCCACCCACATCCGAACTCAAATACAGAAAGGGGGACGACTTCAACAAGCATAACATGAATGGATTCATATATATATATATATCTGAGTTTTCGCTTGCACTAGATAGGTACCTCCCCCACCCCTGCCGTTTATAATTTCTAGGGTCGAGTCTTAGCTTCAAAGGGTGTTAAGTTTAAGCCACTGTAAAGTTAATTTGCTCAGATGCAAGAAACCCTCGTGATGATCCGGTGATCCAAACCATTGATCCGATGGTTCCTCAAAATTAAGGATCAACAACCAACCATGATATGAAATGATGCATTGACCTTGCTAATTTAGAAGCGATCGTGATCTTATCCATAATTCTTAGCTTGCATGTGGCATTGTTGTTGTTTTTTTCATCTCTCGATCGGTGGTTATCGGCTTCAGTAGAAGCTATTGGTGTAATTTTAATTTAGCTGGTTTGAGGCTCTAAGGTGGTCCCACAACAACTTTTAAAAATTAGGAAAAATCTTAAAATAGGGCTTAATCTTTGCCCAGATTTCAAATCAAGACTAAAAATTACTCACATCTCAAAACAAGGCTTAAGTATTCCGTTAACATTTTAAATCAGGACATCCAACCAGAATATGAGTTTTCAGACAACTTTTTCTCCATTTTCTTCAAAGTACCCAAAATTCCCTTGGTACTTTCTTCTTCTTTTCCCAGCCTAGGATATGGGTTGGGAATATCCATGGTGGAGTTCCATTGTTTTCTATCTGAGGATCTCTCTAGGTAAAAGCCTTAGAGCATCTCCAGAAAAGGCTTTATTTGTCCAACTCAGCTCCCAATGGATCTAATTGGCATATGGCTTTGCCTCCAAGAGAATGGTCAAATCCCACATGGCATTTGAAGGTTGTGTTAGTATGCCAAATTTGGCATACCATAAAGTGAGATGCATTTTCTTTCTTTTAAATAAAATAATGGTGATGAGGATATATGCATTTGAAGCTGGTACAAGAAGATGCTAAATTTGAAATGAGGAAATAATAAAATAATAATTTGACATCTCTCTTGGAGTTGCACAAGTGAGATGCCAGATTTACATATGTCTTTTTCTGCCACATAAGCCTTTATTTTGAAAAAAACATATCCAAATTTGAAGTGTCTCTTGGAGATGCTCTTAGATGATCCAGATTCGTTTGACTGCTGGATCCACTTTGTTTGACTGGAGTGAATTTGCTCGGAATCATATATGTTGACAAAATGGACCTACCACCTCTTTAATGTTCAACAACAAAGATACACAAGAGAACGCCCTCCTTTATATAAGCAAATGATCGCAAGGGTTTGAAGGAAATGACAAACTCTCTGCCTTTTGGAAGCTCTTCACCGCTGTTGTGATTCGGTGTTTATCACTTTGGGGGAATAGGAAGAATGATAAATGAAATTGCAATATATAGGGATCCTACATAGGGTTGATATCGATAATCAACACTAAAGATAATGGTCAATATCGAATCAGAAACACTAAAATGATGGTCGATATCGACGATAAAAAAAAAGGGTAAAAAATGGTTTTTCAAGCAAATTTCCCTATTTGGTGCAAGTTTATCTAATTTTTCTGAATCGGTCCTGTGGGCACATTAACTGTTTTTTCAGGTAAAATTCTATATATATATATATATATATATATATATATATGGGAGATGCTCACATAGCAACATCTTTCACCTTACTATGAGAGGTAAAGGTGGGGGCCCTCACATTTAAGTTGTTGGCATTGGATATAGATGTGAGGGCTCCTACCTTATCTCTCATAATAAGGTGAGAAATGCTCTCCTAGGAGCATCTCCCTATATATATATACACATGTATACATGGGGCCCTCACATTTAAGTTGTTGGCATTGGATATGGATGTGCGAGCCCCCACCTTAACTCTCATATGAATACATACATACATACTTATATATATATATATATGGGAGGTGCTCATGTGAGAGCATCTCTCACCTTATTATGAGAGATAAGGTGGGGGCCCATCACATTTAAGTTGTTGGCATTGGATATGGATGTGAGAGTCATCACCTTCTCTCTCATAATAAAGTGAGAGCATCTCTCATATGAGCATCTTCCTATATATATATATATATCATTTACATAAGGGGCTTCGGACGGCTAGGCAAGGTAGGGTCTTACTCAAATTTGATCCTCAAGGGGATAGACTTTTAGAATCAGGCTCTACTCTATCCCCTAAGCTTTAAGAAAAAAATAAAGCTCTCGTTTTTACGAAGTTTAGTGGGGTAAACAGGGCTCTGCCCCCTCCTCAAAGGGCCAAACTAACAGGCCTAGGAGTGTCGATTAGAATACTTGAACTGAAATAATTCTCATCTTCAGCTTGCACGAAATAGACCACAAATGGCTAGCTTAAGAAGAGTTGCCCCCACCCAAATGTTAATAAGTCGATTTACACACTCATTTGATTAACTCCAATTAGACAAGTCACGTCCTCCCACAATATATTATTACTTATTCAAACTCACTCAATTTGGGAATCAAAGTAAGGGCTTGTTTGTGCTACACTGTGATATATGAAACCTGCAAAATGGGAGTTTACTATAAAAATAAGGTTTTTCTACAGATAAACTTGTTACACCAATAATACAATCCTACTGAAACACCTTGACAAACGTTGGACCTATTTATTTACCAAGATTTATGATAAGAATTTAGGATGTTAGGGTTTTTTGGACATGATGTGATGGCTTATCTTTGACATTTGAAATTCTGTATTTCTTTTACCAGAATATCAAACCTAAAAGGTCTGACCTTTTAGGAATTCCCAAAATTCTATTCTCTTTACTTTTAGTTGGAATTTCAAAATTAACTACTTAAATAAGAATACGGAGGTACTCACGTGGTCATATATTAATCGTGTTAGGTAATGTGTACTGCGACTTTTACTGAATTTTGGCAACTGAAGAGCAAACTCTCATGTTGACGTGCATGATAAATGACGTGCCCATATATATATCGTGTGCTCGTAGAATCTAGCTCTATGGGACCCACTTGGTTCCGCCCTTATCAGTCCAATTCCTTTTATACTCTTATCCTCCCACATCTTCAATCATGTCTAATTGTATATTCATTAAGTCTTTACTCACCATTAGATTGAATTTCAAAAGAAACTTATAGTTAAAAGATTGTTGAATTTTTAAGGGCCTGTTTGGATGCACAAGAAAATACAAGAAGAAATTATCTTATAAAATATAATCTTTTATTTTTTTTAAAAACAATCTCGTGCATTTGGTAACTCAATAAAATTTTGAAGAAAATATTATTTTCTTTCAAAAAGCTTAATATTCTTTCCTACATTTCTCTCCTGTAGAAAACTTTCTACAAGATAAGAATATTTCAAAATGACGATTACAAAGTGGAAGAGTAAAGTAAAGAATTTAGTCCATCATAATGTGTATGTTTACATATATATGGTAAAGTAAAGTAAAAGCAAATCTCATAGGATGGTAAAGGTGGGATAAAGTACATGGTGAAATAAAGTGGGAATGAATGGTAAAGTAGTTTCTTTTTTTTACTTTACTTTATCACATTTTATCATAATTTTATATGGTAAATAAAAAAGTGACTTGTTTACAAATGTGGTAAAGTAAAATAAAGATTGATGTCATATCATGGCAAAAGGTGACGTAAAGTAAGGTCAGATGAAGTATGTGGTAAAGCAAAGTAGGGAGAGAGAATTATAAAGTAGTTATTTTTTTTTTACTTTACTTTACTATACTTTACCACGGTTTTATGTGATAAAAGAAAAGAAAAACATGAAAGTTAAACTTGACTTTACCATATTACTTTCTTAACCAGATGTGGTAAATTACATATAAATTAAAATATTCTTATAATGTAATTTACTTTAGTCATTACACCTTCCAAACAACTTAATTTAAAATCTGTTGTATTCTTCAAAAATTGTCAAACGATAAAAATACTATACTATTACAATATTACATTATTGTATTATATACTATTTTATTCTTGAAATATTTAAATCTGTAAATATTTTATTCCGTAGACATCCAAACAGGGCCCTAAACTATTAAATCAAGGGATAAGATTATTTGATGGGTTGATTCTTTGCATGAGCTTATTCATAAAGAAGCCTTTTTTTATACTCCCTCCAATAATATGAATGCATCCAACTGGGTCGCATGAGCTAGATGGCATATACATGATAATCGGTTTGCTCGGAAGCCGGAGGTGAAAATCTTCTATCAGACAGATGAATATATTAAGGGACTTATAAGCAGCAAGTCGATTGTCATTCAAATACGATCATCCAGTTGAGATTAGTTATCAGGTGGGCTTGCCAGACCAAGATGTCTATTTGGCATCTAACAAAGCTTTTGGTCAACTCATTGGCAGATATCCAGTACCATCTTTACCCAATAGCTTATTATATATGATCCCAGACATACCCATTGATTTTACATGTTGCATTGGAGCAGTTGATTGATATTGCGAACCATTGGACATCCAAACCAAAGCCCACATTTACAACGGTGCGGAATTTTGAATGTAAGATTCCTAGTCTGCAAACAAGAGAAAGATTCATAAGAATTCCCTTGGGAAAGACACGTATCAGCCGTTGACTCATCATGGGTTTTAAGATTCATGTTTAAAAGATTGAAAACGGCTAAGAGGTCAAATATCTGTCATTGACTCATCACAGGTTTTAAGATGTTTACTAAAAGTCCAAATTGTTAGATCACAATTTTTGAGAATCTATGGGCCCCATTTACAAAATCTAGACTATGAATTCTCTTCAAAAGTCCATAAACAGTTATTTGGCCAAATTTGGCAGTGTGATTCATCATGGATCATGAGAAAATTACCAAAGCACCCATATCGCTGATCTAGCACAATACAAAAAAAGGATCTTTTTTCAGCCTGTATTTTTCAATTTTTTTGGTTCCTATTGGCACTAAAATCATGATCTAAACCATGCATCATTTCCAAATGGTTGAACAGGGTAAGAGAGTCAAATTTCAGTCATTGATCCTTCGTGAGTTTTGAGATATTTGTGAAAATGTTCATATCCTTACATATTAATTTTTTATTCCTATGGGTCCCTTTTGCAAGATCCGAACGATTCGAATTATCCATAATGCCTAAAATGTTTATAGGGGTGAAAGCTTAGGCCCTGATTTTTCATAGATTTTAAAAAAATTGCAAAAAGTTTATAATCGTTGGATTATACATCCTATAGATGGTAGGAACCCTCTATTTTTAACAAACATGGAACTCTTCTCAGAAATCTTCTTTGAAGACACTTTGGATCCAGCTGAACAAAGGACTCCTTTAAATAGAGGATTCTTCTATGTTTACCAAACGTGTCATTAAACAATTGCAAATAACCCCTATATTGATAGCAGTTGTTGATGACAAGCTCCCAACCAGATAAAACACGTTTAGAACTCTATATGTATTAGGATGACGATGGGTCGGGTTAAAACATGTAGAGCCTAAGCACGGTTTTGATAGTGGGTCTGTTAGATTTGTGGAATGTATAGATTTTCATACTTTGACCAAAGTCATTTTGGGTGAGTTTGAGTTTTGTGTGCGCTTGACTTGTCCTGCCTAGTCATATACTTTACATGTTATTTTGTAATAGCTTTATACAACGTTGTTGTAGTACAAATGGTGGAAGGAACACTGTACTACAATTGAGTTATAGATTAAGAACGACTCCTTACCCAAATGGTAAGGAGCGTTCGTTCATACACGGACCCTAGAAACGTCACTTCTTCCTACTTGTGCAGGCTTCTTTCTCACTTGTGTGCACTTTCTTCCCACTTGTACGGGCTTCTTTCCCACTTGAGTGGGCTGCCTTTATTCTCATGTGTTTGCGGGCTCTCTCTTGGGTCCCAGCCCCCTTAGCTAGGTTACAAGAAAAAAAAAAAGAGTCATAGATTTGAGTCCCACTCTAAACAAGACTGAGAAAGTTTTTTTTATTATTAAAATGAAAATTCGACAAGTATCAAACACAACCCAACTTGTAACCATCACGGGTTAGATTTGGTATTACAAAAATGAAACCAATCATGGACCGGTCTTAGGTACATTTCAAATGTGTTGCTTTTGGATCGGCCTAAATTTGAAAACCAACTGACTGGCCTAACTCAGTTGGATCAGGACCACAGTTTGCTCCGGGATATTAAGGGTTTGAATTTGCTCTACCACACTAAGGCCACAATGGATTTACCCTGCTCTCCTTAAGGCATTAGGCAAAATATATATATATATATATATATATTGCAACCCCATATACATTGGACTGCAGTTTATAGGACAAAACACCAACTCAAACATTACAGGTAGCACACCTATAATACCTTTCTGACGTCAGGCAGCACTGCAGTTTTCAATTTTATGCAGAGAAAGAGTTGGGTTTGGTTGGGCCTCTATGGGAGCATGTTGTTCTTTATTGGACGACTAATGAATTTAGTGAAGGTACTCAAGATGCAGCACATGGAAGGAATGAGGCTTGAGAAGCTCTGAGGTGGAGCACAAGAGCGATTGAGCAGGGACAGGGAAGGCCAAGTCCCCTTGATCTTAGAAGATCAGAGGAGGAGAAAGGCAATTGAAGAACTGCCATCCAAATCTTTTCTTGTTCCAACTCCTTACAAGGATGCTCCTTAGCGGCAAATCATGATTCATATGGCATCATAGGACGCTATTTGTTTTTCCTTGTTCCCTTGTACGAGCCCATGCACGCTCGTGTGTTCAGTTGGACTTATTTTCGTTCTTCCCGTCTAATTTATATTTGTCAAAGATTGATTATTATCTGTAGGAATTGCCAATGACAATTTCCAAAATTGTCTCTTATGATGATTTTCAATTAGACTTTGTCACGCCCCTAATCGTTAAACCGGCGATTTTGTTTGAGATTAGGGCCAATTAAAATTTTTCAATCATTAATAAACAACGTGTGGCCTCAATCATGTCCTATATGGATTGAAGACCGCTTTAAGATACAAACATTTTCTCGAATACATAAAATAATAGCGGAAGTTTCATAAACACAAGTGGTATCTCAAGATGTATAGTTTAGAGAAAATACTGAGATATATATGTTAGAGTTCAAGTTTGAAACAATTAACCAAAAGTATTATCTACACAAAAGGCCACACTAAAACTCGGGCCTAATCAAAAGACAAAAGAACCAAAAGATGAATATAATCCTAGATATAATATGAAGGCCCTCAAGTACGGGGACAGTACGGCTACACAACGCCTCCCGTAGAATAGTGTAGGAGGTCATCAAGCTGATTTGCCTGGACTTCCTCCGTTGTCTCCTCCTCGGCTCGATACCTATGCACCAAGAGTAGCATCATCAGACACGGCGATCGGCAAGCAATATATATATATATATATATATATATATATATATATAACATACATAGATATGTAGTACGAAACAAAGTAGACAATAGACAAGAACATAGGAAATGCATATCATTCGAATCATGATCAAATTAACAAGAACATCTAACAAGATAGGCAATCCACATATGCTAATCACCACGGGATAGTTCAACATCGCCCTCCCTTACAATCATAGAGTTGTGGTAGAGATATTTAAGACACGGGATAAAACCCCGGCAAGCAATCAAGAGGGATACCATTCAAAATCAAACCTCAATACTTCTTTTCAAATAGTATCCGATGGTGTACATCCATCTAAAATATAAAAGTCCGTACTGCATGACCGAAGTTCCAAAGCGCTCACACATGGTAGTGCCCCAGTTGTGTTGGACATTAACAGCTGAGTGGTGGCTGACACAAAAAGTCATAAACATACGATAGTGAGGGGTTAGACTTTCTTGCGTGAACAAAATTCATTAACAAAGGAGAGACTACTTTTCCTCATGAAATCAAGACCAAACAATCAAGCTTTCTTCAAAACATCCATACCATAAGTAGTCCTCATCAAGCCTTTAGAAAGAAAAAAAAAAGCCACCTAGCCTCAACACTTCAATCAAGCTTCAAAACAAACGGAATATCAAAGGGGATCCTAAGTCCATCTAAGTTCTTCATATGATCCCAAGAGAAAACAAAGTAAACAAAGCTAAGGAACATAAACATTGCATGTAGACAAGTACCAAATGGTACAATTCAGAATCAAAAGCGATAGACAATCCAATCCTAAGTACAAGGTTAATCCCGAAGTATCTTATATCCCTACTCAGTCAACGAAAGAAATTATGGTTCGCGATACCCGAACGTATCATCTTTAAACATAGATACAAAAGAGGGTATCTCGTTGCCCCACACCGTCCAAGTTTGAGATAGGTTGAATCCCGAAGCATCCAGAAATACCGTGAGGAACGTCGGCTCAAAACATCCTCACATATGGTCAAATGAGTCCAGAAAGGGTAGTCAAAGTCCCACCTAAGTCCATCCAAACTAGGTCTAGAAAAGGCCCTTCTAGCAGGTGCCCACAGTTCACCCGGTCAACCCGATCTAGACCTGGTCGACATCCTCCCAAAGTTCTCGGTCGACCCGAGGTTGTAAATGAAATGGTGAACAGTGCGTTTCGTCAGGTTCCAGAGAACCTGACTCTATGTGGCCGGTCAACCGGGTACACTACATAAACAAAACACAGTTCGATACACTACATAAACAGAACACAGTTTTGTAACTGCAGTGAAAATGGGTGAAAACCCATTCAAAGACCCTGGCCTGAAATGCAATTAATATGAGGGTAAAACACTTCCATTCTAATCCCAAAAATCCCATCAATCTATCTGTTTAAATTAAAATTCAATTCATTACACAATTAGACCTAATTATCATGCTTTTCAAGAATCCTAACATCAAATGAGCATATGGACATCTAAACCATAATCAATCCTCAAAATCAAGAGAGACAAACATATCAAAGCATAAACATATGTATATTAACTTGCCTTGATGAAGAGCTTGACTAAAACTGAGAGAAATATGTGAGAAATCCCTCTTTCAACTCAAACTTTGGAGAAAGAAGCACACAACCCAAAATCAATCCTACAAATGCATGCAATGGGTTGATGTGAGCTAGCCTAATCCATTTCTAAGCAAAAGGATGAAGGAGACCCTAAACTTAGTAGCTTTGGAAGCTTACCTTGAAGTGGGTGTTGAATGAGAGATTATAAAACAGAGATAGGTGAAGTCCTTGAAGCTTAAGGAAGAAGAAGAGTGTGTCCGCCGGCGACGTCGGAGCTCTGGTGGTCAGAAATGGTGAGGAGGCAATGAGGGAGATGAGTGAATGGGAGAAAGAGATGGAAGAGAGGGATGAAGAGGTAAGTCATGGGTTATTTTAGGTTAGGAAATTGTGGGAATCACAGTTTAGTCCTTTAGTCTACTAAAGCGATCATTTGGACCCCTTTGACGCGTCGAATCGAAATGCGATGGAAGGCTAAAGTTCATTAAATGTCGAGACCTACCCGATGCACCCAAACTCATAAAAAATCATAATGTCATAAAAGCCCCTAAAAACTTTTCGAAATTGCAAACCAACCCCCTACTTTGCCCATACGAGCTCGGAATCGCGGGAAACTGCGCACGCGTGATCCACACATTAAATCCGACTCGCTAATACTCTAAACACACTTAATTAACTATCAGGCAATT
Organism: Cinnamomum chago; assembly: GCA_038049695.1. Lineage (NCBI taxonomy): Eukaryota > Viridiplantae > Streptophyta > Magnoliopsida > Laurales > Lauraceae > Cinnamomum > Cinnamomum chago. Next base: position 89,883,557 of record CP142454.1, on the reverse strand, counting down.
AATTATAATTACTATAGGATTAAGGGTCAGGGTGTTACGGACTTAGTGGGAGGGGCACAATTCAACGTCAACAGACATGGGTTCCCAAGCACTCAGAAAAAAGCAAACACCTTCCTCTCTCCACTCTAAGCTTATATAAGGAGAAATTAGGAAAGGGAAAAGAGATCAACTTCTTTGTCTCCCTTAACTGTTCTCTGTGTTGGTCGAATGCTTTAAGCCCACAACAAACCCCGCGAGCAAAGAAAATGGGAAAGAGGAAGAAACTACTTTCAAGATCCAATCCATTTGTCCTCCCTCCTCTCGTTATGAATTCATCTCAAAACATGTGAATACCAAGCAGTGATAACAGTCCGGTGATATCTAATAAATCCGTCAGAGAAAAAGTTGCCCGGGCCTCTTGATGAATCAGAATCTCATTCAGCATATAGATTGCTCTGCATGTCATATGATATAATCATATATGTGTCGCTCAATTCAGAGCTTCCGTAAGTACCTCTCCACCGACATTTTTACCTTTTTTTTAAGGGGGACCAACCAATCACCATTATAAAGCACATGTTGCTTGCATATGTCATCAGTTACCTTCAAAATTGGGAAAGACACGTATCTCTTCATATAGGAATTCATTCATGCGACTCCATGCAGGAAGACACGTGCCTTTCTCAACGGCAAATCCTCCTCAACAGTTGAGAAGAGCTGCTGCTGCTGCTTCTTCTTCCTTCTTTATAGGTGAGGACTCTATTTCTTTTTTAATATATATATATATATATATATATATATTTTTTTTTTTTTTTTTTTCTTCCAGTTATTGCCTCCCACCCACCCACATCCAAAGGCAGTCTCTCTCTCTCTCTCTATATCCTCCTTTCTCTCAGCCATCTCTACTCGACCATTAATCTCCGCCTGCTGCTGCTGCAACTCTGGCCAGAAGAAGATAGGAAAAACGATCGATCGATCTTGGGTGGGAAAATCTTGCCATTGGACGACATGGTGAAGCTCGCAACGGCAAGAGAGAGCCGAGTCTACGGCACCCGTGCCTCACGCAATCGATGGGAGTACGTAAATGCTGGGCTCTACGTTTTGGGGTCGATCCTCCTCATGGGCGGGTTCGCAGCACAATTCTCCAGTGGAGATGCCAAGTCAGGCCTTGCCGTCCTTGGCATAGGTCTGCTGTTTGTGACCCTCGTGAACGTCCACGATCTCCTCGCTCACATGGCCGGCATCGATTACCGTTTCGCTCTCATTGGGTCCGACCCTCAGCTTGCGCTGGTGGAGCTGGCGGTCCCCTCTGTCCAGGCATTGGGATCCATTCTCAACTTGATGGGGATTCTTATCTTTCTTGTTCAGGTACAAATGTACTCGGTTTCTTAAAATTGCTTATAAATAGGATGGCCATTTCAAATTCATTAATTTCTCAATTGGGTTTCAAGCAATACTGAAAAGGCCGGCAAAGGGGTGGAGGAGATATAATGCAAACTGGCCTTCAAGTTTGATTTTGTTTTCGACAGTATGTGCCAAAACAAAATTTACCACAGCGAAACAATAGCATTCTTTTGAACTTTTTTTTTTTTTTTTTCAAATTTGTACCACCCACAACATTCTCCAAAACAGCCCCCAAACAACCCCGCACCCCCCACCACAACCAAAAATTAATTAATTAATTAATTAATTAATAGAAAAATATCATGATTTTTACGAGAGAAAATTTATGCCAAACATGGATTAAATAGATTTATTAACAAATACATAAAAGCCTCCAATTGGCCGTGGCTTGTACATTTTTTTTTGATTAATTTACCCCTAACGATATTGTTATCCGTTTTCCCTTAATAATATCGTTAGCCAAATATTAAATCCCTACCATCCCTCTTTTACTCTCATTCCTTCTTCTCGTCTTTGTGTCAGTTGCTATGGATGTCGCCATTCTATTCAACCGGAAGAAATCGGGCTTGAGTAAAAGTAAAAGGGAGGATGATGAATTTGCAAATGCATCGAATCTTATTCCTATGTCATGTTTCAAATTAGCATATGCATCCAATCTATTAGTCCGGTTTCATTAGTAAGAGAAAAGGAGGGATCCACAATTTCCAAAAACTAGGTCATTCCATTCCTCTGTCCCTCTTTAATTCATCAATTCATCATTCTTCTTTATAGAAATGATTGAGAATATCTATCCAAGGTAGGACCAACATGTGTTATATTGTACTTGTGTAAATAGGGGCAGACCTACGTTTAGGAGCGTGACGGCTTCTCCCCCCTCCCCACTTGAAGAAAGCCCATAAGGGCCATAAAGGACGTATCGCCCAACCCCCACCTAAAGAGCCCATCAAGTTCCCTCCAAACTTGAAGAAAGCCCATAAGAGCAATAAGAGTTGTCTGGCCCATCCCCCACTTAAAGAGCCCATCGAATCCCCTCTCCTTCCCCAACTCAAGTACAAATCAACATAAATCCAAAATATGTTTTTCTCGATCTCTCTCCCCTCTCAAAACGTCCCAAATAGGAAGAAGCCCTCAAATTGATCTCAATCTTCAACATTGGCATCGACGCACCGGTGTCGTTCCTCTCTGGGGCCGGTATATATGAGCAGACGGCCCCAATCAACATGTATACACAATTTTTCCTCTTTTATGTGACATTTTGCTCCCTCAATGAATGCTTTTTGCTGAACCCCATTAGGGGAAAGATGCTCACAGCCTAAACCCATATGAGATGAGAAGAAATAGACCCAAAAAGGGGATCGATTGCTCATATGGGCTGGTTGCAATGACTGACCGTGTGGGATTGCATGTAGTGGACGATTGAAGTCCTTGCACAATCGACCACTGCTCAATTTCTAATTCTATTAAAGTTGTGATTTGAGAGACCTTTTGCTCCTTTGTCATGCTAGTAATTAATAATCAATTGTATGAGCTTTTGCTTATTCCATTTTTAACCTCAATTGTGTTAGTAAAAGCATGTTCATTGTAACAACTTTGTTTCTTTTCAGCTGAATGCATGCATTTAATGTTGGATCGGGTTCTCTATTTAGTTGATGGATGTTTATTTATGATCATAGAAAATTAATCTAGGAACCATGCGGTGTTTCACACGTTCAATGGTGTTTAAACATGATAGGAATTAAGGATTTGACGTGCTAATCATGCTTTGGATTTATGGGTTTTGTGGGTCGACATTAGACATTTTCAATTGACCATAGTCAGCCCCCCTCAAACAAAAATCATAGACTGGCCACTGTGTGTAAACTACATTCTCTGTCAGAATTTAGAGCTGGCGAAAGCCAACCCAACCTGACCCAACCCGCATAATATATGAGTCGGTTGCTGCCTTGCTGGTCAAGCTTTCCTAACTCGCATCTAAACGAGTCGAGTTAGGGTTAACCCGCACAACCCGTTTGTTTTTTTTATTTTTTTTTATTTTTTGTTGTTAAAACTTCTACTTAGTACTTAATTTTATGGGTTGTATCTTTTTATTTTGATATGATGTTTTTTTTTTTATGACAGGTTTCTTTTATTTTTATTAATTTTGTTATTCTATTTCTATAGTCACTAGTTTTTAAAAACAAAAAGTCTACGCACCCCGGATTCCAAACCCCAGAAGGAACCCGGGGTGCATGGGATCCGTTGGATCCCAGACTCCTCAGGGATCCAACGGATCCCATGCACCCCGGGGTCCTTCCGGGGTCTGGAACCCGGGGTGCATAGCACCACTGTTTTAAAAATGTGTACTTTCCTTCTTTTTCTTTTTTCTCAAGTAGACCCTTTGTCAACTTACTTTAGAATATTTTTGTGTGCTCTTCTCTCTTAGGAGGATTATGGATATGAAGAAAATACAATAGTTATGACATAAATAAGATAATCAAGTAATAGCTGAGTTCATGCTAAGTTTCTACACTAGTTTGTCCTTACGTCGACACAAGCTAAAGAGAATGGTGAATTAAGACACATGACCCAAGACGAGGCCTAAATTTTCAACCCAACACCAGTTGAGCCTGAGCCTGATTTAAGACCATATACGAAAAAATTAACAGTAGACTTATCATAATCTAAATAGAACTTGTCCATATTGCCTATCATTACAGATTTTAAATTGCACCAATAGGATTTGGAAAGTTAAGGATTGTTCTTCTATATCTTATCTCATTTTTATAAATGAACTTATCGGTTTGTGTTTAATTTAAACTTTAGGTATGGTTAATTCCTTAGAGGATTCCTAATAAATTTAGGTTTGAGTGCAAGTTATGCTGGTAAACCCGGCCCCGCAGTAACCTACAATGGTTATGCAGGTTAATGTTGGTCGGGTTGGGTTAACCCGTAGTGGGTAAGGGTTAGGAGTTTCTAACCTGTTTAATAAACGGATCGGATATGGGTTATGAGCATCTTACCCATTTATTAAATAGTCCGACCCATTTGCCACCTCTAGAACTAGATACCTGCCTTAGGGAAGAGGCCCTAATGATGTCGTTAGGTGGAAAGTCGCAATCGAGGATGTCACTCAGCGAAGAAGAGGGCGAGATGAGACTCTTGGCCTAACGATGGCACACAAAAGGAAAGAGGAGATGCACTAACGATTTCGCAAGAGAAGAATGTCCTAATGATGGCACAAGGAAGAAATAACGATGTATAGCGAGGGGCAAAATTGTCTTTTTTTACTGTGTATGGACCCCTAATTCGATTTTTTAAAATATTTCTTAATATGTCTATCAAATCAATTTTTAGCATAAATTTTTTCATAAAAACCCCAATAATATAATAATAACAATACTACACATTTTACACACACATAACATATATATATAGAGAGAGAGAGAGAAAGGCTTTCCTAAGCTACAACTTAAGTTATCCTAAGATGAAATAATGCTGGTCTCACAAATCAAATTCGATTATCATTATTTTTGGCATGATGATTGTCTCCAAAATAAAGATAAATCCAATCAGAACTGGATTGTGGGGTTCCATCATGTCTAAAACAGTGATAATCGACTTTGATTTGTGGGACCAGCACAATTTCGACTTAAGATTATATAAGCTGCAGCTTAGCAGAGCATTGCTCATATATATATATGTGGGTGGGGGGCGGGTTTGGGGGTTATCGACTTTGATTTATGGGACCAGCACTATTTCGACTTAAGATTATCTAAGCTACAGCTTAGCAGATCATTGCTCACATATATATCGGAAATATTCAAGTGAGAACTAGTTCTCACCAATTAAATGAGAATTTTTTGTGGGGCCCAACTAGCAATCCATCCAAACCTAGCAACCAATAGAGAACCCCCTGATGGTCACTAATCACAAGGATTGGCACACATTCGAATGGACTGAACCGTTGGATCCAAGATTGAATATTTTTTTTAATATGAAGTCATTAAACTTGTGGGCCACGGATGAAGGAGTTTGGGGCATGAGTTTGGGGTCAAACTTGATATGTGGGGTGGTCTCACATAAATCTTTCTATCCCCCTAGTCCTATCCCCAAATGGGCCCCACAATTGGACCCTACAAAAAAGTTTTCATATAATATGTGAGAACTCACCTGATATATTAGCTATTTCATTTTTCGTGAAGTGATCTTGCATCTTGTTTCATGTAAAATTGCAGGCAGAGAAAGGGTATGATCTTAAGTTGGAAAGATGTGCTTTGTACTTGCTTATAGTAGGGCCAGTTTTATGGGTCATTGGATCCATTCACAACTCATGCCAGATCTACGAGAGAGCCAATGGTCACGTCCAGATACTTCAAAAGAGCGTACAGATGCCGTTTCTGATGGGTAGCTTGTTGTTCTTGGTTGGAGGGATCGTCAATAGCCATGGCCATTTTGGGTTGACCCAGCATGGCTTAAAGCTACTGGTAAGTTTCACGCATGACCTAAACTGGTATCTCCTGTGTGGCTTCTCATATGTCATTATGGGACCTAGATAACATAGCACCTAGCAGAGAACGATAGGTATTACAACTTTGCCCTAGTAATGTTTTGTACGATATATACAATGACACAACTTAGGCAGTTTTAATTAGGCAATATTTTATTTTTCTCACGGCTGGGATCCAAGAAAGAGCCCACATATATATACAATGGAAAGTAACTCACTCAAGTGAGAAAAAAGCCCGCACATCCGGAAAGAAAGACCACATAAGTGGGAAAGGAGTCCGCACAAACGAGAAGAGGTGACGTACCCGAGGTTCAAACCCTGAGCAGCCAAGTAAGAACTGACACTCCTCACCACTCGGGTAAGAAGTCATTCTTTTTAATTTAGTAATATAACACCTTCGATCGGCGGAACCGCATGTAGTGAGAAAAAAGGATCATACCTCATGAATCATGTTGTCAAAATGCCTTATGAATCATTTTTTGTCAAAATGAACCATTGTGACCACATTTTTGCAATCTTTGAGGTTGTGGATTGAGTCGTGTTACCAGTAAAGGAAAAAAAAGCAGTCATAACCATCCTTCCATATTTAGGTTTTCTTTGAATAGTTAAAAATAGAATCAGGACCTTCTAAGTGGGTGTACGCACAGTAATCGTGAGTGGATCAACCACGGTCTGCCACATCACTGTGTGGTAGATCCAGACTCTAGTAAATAGTGTGCATGTAACTTGTTTTTGTCTATAAACACCTTGTAGGAATATATTTCCTCTTTTTTTAGAGTTTTTATGCCTCCCTTGGGTTTTTAGAATTTGTAAATAGGCCGACGTGGTTTTAGTATTTGCATATTTCCAGTGTCTTTTCATTTTAATACCTTCCATAAACCAAAATCAGTAGCCTTATAAATCACTATAAGTTTTTGGAGCAAATGACATTTTTGCCCATTTATTTATCTGTATATGCATAATTTCAAAAGCTTGAATTAGTCTTTTTTCCCTAAAACTTTTGACATTGAGAATTACTATTATAATATATTAAGCTAAGGGGTTTTCAAGCTAATTTTGATTGTAACATCTAATTTTGACCATCAGTTATAACTACTCTATAACTTACCCACATTTTCCTCCTACTACCAACATAAAATCACTCAAGCCTTTATCTCACTTTTCACTCTTCTCAACAACGTCATTTCCATCCCCAATCTCTTATACCCTTTCTCAAAATATTCGCCTTTCCTTCTCACCTCAATTCTCTACATTTATACTCTGTGCTCTTGGATTCAAAAAAAGAGGTACCTCTGTTCTTTTATGCTCTATCTATACTAAATCATCGTTAGTAAGTATTTGAAGATGATTTACGTGATTTTGAATTTCTTTTTATTGATCTTTACACATATTGCTACAAATTTAATCGGTAAGCCTGTGCTTAGCACGAGTTATTGTGCTAGTAGTATATTAAGTGGGAGAAAGTAACCTTATATGTGTCAGTGTGTGTGTGTTGATTTTATCAATACAGGGGGCCCATTTCACTATTTCATATTTACCTATAATTGGTTATAATTGATTCAATCCATGCATGACCCACTGTTGGACTTATGAAAGTTTTAAAATACATGATTAGACTTTGTGCCCATGAAAGAGAGAAACCATTAGGTCCTGAGATAAAATAATAATACTTCGTAAATAATGATATACTCGATTTTGTTTAATGGATGTAAGGAAACAACTGACATTCTTACGGAACTCAACACAAACTTCTTGATGGTTGCCCATTCTTATTCGGACTTGATTTTAGGGACATGATAGGTACTAAAATGAGAAAGGGGGCATATACAAATAATGAAACCACAAGGGCTTATGTATATATTCTATAAACCTTAAGGAGGAATATACAAAAAAAATCCCTCTTTTTTAGTTATCACCTATTTTGTTATCGCATATTTGTTTATTTTAATCAATTCCATGTTATCATGCACTAGGAATCTGAGCATATGGATAAAAAGGTTTCAATGCTTTGGGCTTAAGGTTTAGAGCACGTCTTACAACAATCAACGCTAAGGATTTCTCACAATTTTCTGTGCCAAGGAAAAATCCACATTTGGTAAAGGGGCAATTTTGAACACACACTACTAGAAAAAAGGGTTTTTATATCGGTTGCAAAAACTGCCCTATATCGGTTTTTCATATTACCGATATAATATCTTCAGTCAAGGTTTTCTATATCGGTTAATATTTTTTTATATCGATCAATTTTTTTTTATATCGGTTACACAGGAACCGACATAATAATCTCTATATATAATAGCGGTTAGAAAAATATGTGATATTAATTGCAATCTTTTATATCGGTTATTATAAAACCGATATTATATACACATATTTTATAACGGTTGTATACATATATTTTATATCGGTTATTATAAAACCGATATGATATACACATATTTTATATCGATTGTATACACATATTTTATATTGGTTATTATGGAACCGATATTATATATACATATTTTATATCGGTTATTATGAAATCGATATTATATACCCAATGATTTTACATCGGTCTTCAAATCCCTTAATCCCTCCCTTTTCAGCACGTCCTACGGCTAACCGCCAGTGCACCTGCGGCTAACCGTCAGTTCACATGCGGCTAACCGCTAGTCCACCTGCAGCTAACCGCCAGTTATATATACATATTTTATATCGGTTATTATGAAACCGATATTATATACCCAATGATTTTACATCGGTCTTCAAATCCCTTAATCGCCCGCGCGGGCTCACTCCTTCTTTCCCTCCTTTTTTTTTCCTTCCCTCCCTTCTCTTTCTTTCTCCATCGTTCCTTCTTTCTCCACTCTCTCGATCTGCGCTTTTCCCTCTCCCGCCTCCCACCAAAAGCCCTCTTTTATCTCTCTCCCTCTCCCTCTTCTCTCTCTCTCTCTCTCTCTCTCTCTCTCTCTCTCTCTCTCTCTCTCTCGCTCATTCTCTCTGCTCTCGCTCGATCTCTCTGTTCTCTTTCTCTCTCTCACTCTCTCTCTGCCCAAAACCGATCTGAAAGAAAACGGTCTCCCTCTCTCGCGCCGCTGCCTTTGCTCGTCCGAAACGATCTGAAAGAAAACGGTCTCCCTCTCTCGCGCGGCTGCCTCTGCTCGGACCCTCTCTGCCGTTGCTGCCTCTGCATCTCTCCCCTCTCTACAGGTAAAGTAACTTTCTCATCTCTTCTCTCTTTGTTTCTATCTGATATGGGTATTTGCAGCTTCTGTTTGGAATTTTCGTGGTTAATAGGTTCCATTTCTTATTGTTACTCTCTGGTTTTTCTTTTCTTCAGTACTTCATTTTATTCTATTTCAATTTCTTTTTTGGTGGGGTTCTACTAGTAATCTGCATTTGATTGTTTTGGTAGTCTTGGAGCAAAGACTTTTGTTTTGATGGTAGTGAGTTGATGGGCAGAGAGATGAATTGGATTCAGATGAAAGGCGGTGTCCTTGGTTTATGAGTTTGGAGGCTGGCATACACTTCAAATGGGTTGGTTTCGGAATGGTGTTTGATGAGTAAGTGGGTTCATGGGTGAGAGGAAAGAAGATGCACTGAGGGTGATAGAGATGATGAAGTCAGTTGATTGGTGAAGATGATTAACAAATGATAATGATGGTTTTGGTTTGTGCTGGATTTTTTCGGCTTGATTGGATGGATAGAGAGATGTTGATGTAGTGGTGAAGTTGAGGTGGTGGGATGATGAGAATGGGTTCTCATTCTGTTAGCAACAATATCTGTTAGGAGGGATGCTTGCGTTTGTCCTAGGGTTTTTCTTCTTCTCCGAATTCAAAGGAAAGAATAAAGAGAAGGAGAAGGAGAAGAGTTGTGCTGCGAGCAGTGAGAAGAAATCTTCTGCAGAAGGAGAATGCAGAGGGAAAGATAGCGGCACTGATGTAGTCGTTGTTGGAGCAGGTGTGGCTGGTGCAGCTCTTGCTTACACTCTCGGAAAGGTAAGATTTTTCTTTTCAATTGATGATGAATTTGGGTTTGGATTGGGGAATTAGGGGTTTTTAGAGTGTTTGATGTTGAGAATTTGGAGGTTTTTTTTTTTTTTTTTTTTTTTGAACTATGCAACAGACAGGGAGGGGAGAACTTCGGCTAGCCGTCTCCAAGTTGGAGGCTAGCCTCCAGAAGTTGAAGGCTAGCCTCCATCATTTACTGTTTTCCTCTCTATCTACTGTTGTTTAGCAACACATCCCTATACTTCATAACATTCTTTCCATCTAATGTCTGATGGTGATCACAATTCACATCCAACATCACTCTCACATGCTTCTCTCCTGAATCCTGTGATCTGGTTATAATCTTACTGATGGAGATGGTGCATGTAAGTGAGTACAGAATCTTAAATTGGATTATTCAAGTCATATCAGTTAAGCATGTTGTTATGCTTATATCTTCTTATCTAACGTCTGAATCAAAAAGTGGTCAACATGAATTTTGTGCATCAGTGAGATAGATTGATTTTTGGTTTTGGAATCATGTCGATCTGACTTCAGGTTTTGAAGTTATGAATTTTCTACTGGAGACAACTCTGCTTCACTCAGGTTGCTGTTTTTCTGTGACCAGTCTGCTTCAAGGTGATTTTACACTACTTTACATTCAATCTGGGATAAATCTCAAAACATGAAAGTTGTAGCCCTCTGATAAATCTTTCATTTGGATCAAGAATCATGTTGTTTCGAGTTCAGAAGAGGAAGTTATGAATTTTCTACTGGAGACAACTCTGCTTCACTCAGGTTGCTGTTTTTCTGTGACCAGTCAGTTTCAAGGTGATTTTACACTACTTTCCATTTAATCTAGGTTAAATCTCAAAACATGAAAGTTGTATCCCTCTGATAAATATTTCATTTGGATCATGAATCATGTTGTTTCGAGTTCAGAAGAGGAAGTTATGAATTTTCTACTGGAGACAACTCTGCTTCACTCAGGTTGCTGTTTTTCTGTGACCAGTCAGCTTCAAGGTGATTTTACACTACTTTACATTCAATCTGGGTAAAATCTCAAAACATGAAAGTTGTAGCCCTCTGATAAATATTTCATTTGGATCAAGAATCATGTTATTTAGAGTTCATAAGAGGAAGTTATGAATTTTCTACTGGAGACAACTCTGCTTCACTCAGGTTGCTGTTTTTCTGTGACCAGTCAGCTTCAAGGTGATTTTACACTACTTTCAATTCAATCTGGGTTAAATCTCAAAACATGAAAGTTGTAGCCCTCTGATAAATATTTCATTTGGATCAAGAATCATGTTGTTTCGAATTCAGAAGAGGAAGTTATGAATTTTCTCAGTGGCGGACCCAGGATTTTTACTTAGGTGGGGCTAAAATTTTACTTGACTTTGCTGACTTTTTTTCACATTAACAATACGAAAAATGTATTTTGCATTTAAATAGACACAAAACTTTTTCCATGCTTAGATCTCCTGCCCAATTGAAGTGCCTTCTAACTCCCTCTTCCATGCTTAGATCTCCTGCCCAATTGAAATTAGGATTTGAAAATTAAGGGTTCAAATTTAGGTATAGAGTAATTAGGATTATACTACATATGAAAAGAGAGGAAGATTGCTTTATTTAGGGTTATTTGGTGAGAGAGAGACTAACTATGAGAGAACCGACAATGAGAACTCGATCGATGTGAGGATCTTAGACTCTTCGTAGAAAGAGATCCATGCAAAGAGGATATGGTACTCTCGGCTGGAAGAAGATGTCTAAAGAGAAGATGAGTGTTTTCACCAAGATTTTGTGACGTGAGGCGATCACAATATTTAGACGTGGGGCAACTATTTACCAGACATACATGGGAGAGGTTCAAACCCAACCAAATATCATCTGATTTCAAATTTGACCTGGGGCGGTAAAAGGGTAGGTCCGCCCCTGAATTTTCTACTGGAGACAAATTCTGCCATTCAAATTAGGATGGCTCACGGCTAGCCACAGGAAAAGTTGGGGGCTAGCTGTGAGGCAACCGCAGGGGTGACCGCAAGATGGTTCTGAAAAAACTGGCCTCTGGAAATTAAACCGTAATCCAACGGTTGGCACTGCGGCTAGCCGTAGGTGCACTGGCGGTTAGCCGCAGGAAGCACAGAAAATCATCCTGAAAAAAAAATGCTTACTGGAAAGCTGACCGTGTGTCTGGTGGCTAGCCCCCTTGCAAAGGGTGGCTAGTTACGGTCACCTGACCCTTTTTAGAAGGACTATTTATAAAAAAAAATACATATATAATATTAAATCGGTTACAGAACAAACGATATAATATAATCCCAAAAAACCGATATTATAAATATTTTTTATATCGGTTTCACTTTTTTTATATCGGTTTTACGGTAATATGTGTTATAATTTCAGGTTTAAAAGACATCTGTTGTCCAAAAACCGATATGAAATAATACACATATTATATCGGTTATAGTAATTTATTATATTGGGGGTACTTATATCGGTTTGAAGTTTACTGAAAAACCGATATAATAAGTCTTTTATATCGGTTTTTAGCCGATATAAAAACCTTTTTTTCTAGTAGTGACACCACCGGTTTGTTTTTAACACACCCACCTTTTAAAAAATATATATACTACACATGATGAAAATACCCATAAATTCCGTGCATATTCCATGCATATCTCATGTGCACGTGTGCACGGGTATGAAACGACGTGCACATGATATATGCACGGGTGCACGGCTCTGAAACTCTGTGCACCCCTGGAAAAAGTTCCTAAACTACCCCTCCCCCTCTCCCTGCTCTGACAACCTCTACCTGACCCCGCCACCGACCCATCTCCCTCTCCTTCCCTCTCTCTCAGTAGCCCTACTCTCACTTCCTTCCACCCACTTCCCATGATGGCGTTGTGGGTTCGGTAGCGAAGAGGAGGAGCTCGACGTGACGCGACTACTTGTGCAAGACTGAGCTTGGTTTGAGGCTGTTGAGAGCAGGCGTCGTTGCATGGCTGTTGCGCGATGGCAATGTTCTGGTGCACGATACATCTCAAACTCACTTCTCTCTTCTTCTTCTACTTCTCATTTCGTCTTATTTTTAATTATTTCCCTTTAGGTTTGGGCTTCGGTGAAGAGGGTTTTCGTTGGGATGGCTCTAGAGGGGTGCTCTCAAAGGGGTGGGAATGGTTTGGATTTAATGGTTTGGATTCAATGGGATGGAGTTCTGCATGGACGGGGGCCGGCGGTGGGTGAGAGGGAGAGGGAGAGGGAGAGGAGAGGAGGATATTTTGGGTATTATGGGGAAAGTGGGTGTGCTCAGCAAAACATGTGGGTGCAAATAGAGTTTTCCTTGGTAAAGAGCAAAAAATTGCTTGGAGGAGTCCTCCCATGACCATTTCAGATTTTTTTTTCGCAGATCAAACCTTCCTTTGTTAGATTCCGTAAAACAACCACGTGCTTAAAGAAAGATAGAGATATAGTGAACCGGGGGTTAACTTTGTGGGCCTTTGGAACCCTATTTTGTGAGAACCTCTGTTTGGGGCCTTTACTAAAAGAGTTGAGTGAAGTAAAGATTATTTTGAAGAAAGAATAAAATATAAGTTGGATTATAAATCCTATAGATGGGAGGAATCCTCTATGTTAGCAAACATGGAACTCTTCTCAAAAATATTCTTTGAGGACACTTTGGATCCAGTTGAACAGAGGACTCCTATAAATAGAGGAATCCTCTCTATTTACCAAACATGTTATTAAACAATTGCAAATAACCCCCATATTGATAGCTGTTATTGATGACAAGCTCCCTCCCAGATAAAACACGCTTAGAACTCTATATGTATTAGGATGACGATGGGTCGGGTTATAACATGTAGAACCTCCCCCTATCAAGGGTGGTTTTGATAGTGGGTCTGTTAGATTTGGGGAAAGTATGGATTTTCATACTTTGACCTAAATCATGTGTGGGTGAGTTTGAGTTTTGTGTGCGCTTGACCTGTCCCGCCTAGTCATATACTTTATATGTTATTTTGTAATAACTTTATACAATGTTGTTGTGGTACAACTGGTGGTAGGAACACTATACTACAGTTGACTTATAGATTAAGAACGACTCCTTACCCGAGTGGTATGGAGTGTCAGTTCTTGCCTGAACCCAGGTATGTCACATCTTCCTGTTTGTGTAGGCTCCTCTCTCACTTGTGTGTGCTTTCTTCCCGCTTGTACAGTCTTCTTTCCCACTTGAGTGGGTTGTCTTAGTTCTCGTGTGTTTTTCGGCTCTCTCTGGGTCCCAGCCCCCTTGGTTAGGTTACCAAAAAAAAAAAAGAGAATTATAGATTTGAGTCCCGCTCTTAACAAGACTGAGAAAGTACTTTTTTATTATTAAGATTAAAATTCGACAAGTACCAAACACGACCCAACTTACAACCGTCACGGTTTGGATTTGGTATTATAAAAATCAAACCAGTCATGGATCGGTCTCGGGTACGTTTCAGACGGGTTGCTTTTGGATCAGCCTAAATTTGAAAACCAATTGACCACGGTTTGCTCCCAAAGATTGAGGGTTTGAAATTGCGCTACCACATTGGGACTATAGGGGATTTACCCGGCTCCCCTTCGGCTTAAAGGCATTATGCCAAAAAAAAAAAAAAAAATCCATTGCAACCCCATATACATTGGACTGCAGTTTACAGGACAAAGAAACCAACTCAGACACTACAGGTAGCACACCTATAATACCAAAATAGGAAACAAAATGGGGGTGGAAATTGCAAAAGATGAAAGTGCCCGAGAATGAATTTAGGGCCCAGGCCATAGACCTGTAAAGAACAAGGAGCTATGCCTATCAAAGAGGTGTAACTAGTGAAGAGGGGTAGAAACCAGTGAAAATAAACCCAAGAGAGCACGATCTATATCTTAGGCAAACCATCTCGACGATTTTCGGTGCAACAACCTTGACATGATTTTACAACTTTGATTTTGAACCATGCAATAGCCAGGCCGATCAGTTGGTGTCTACTGACATAGTGCCTAAAACTATTACATTGGTCTGGGCGGTCTTTTATTCCTTTTCTGTTGGAATATTAGAAAATGATTGGATAAGTAAAAATAAGTTAAAATCTTCAATGTTAATGTTTTTTTTTTTTTTAAAGGATATTTTAGATGCAGAGGAAACTTTGGTCCTTTCCTTTTTAAAGAAAAATTTGTCTCTTAATGGTATGCCATTCTGAAGTCAGGCAGCACTGCGGTTTTCACTTCTATGCAGAGAAAGACTTGGGTTTGGTTGGGCCTGTATGGGAGCATGATGTTCTTTATAGGAGGACTAATGAATTTAGTGAAGGTGTTCAAGATGCAGCAGATGGACGGAATGAGGCTTGAGAAGCTCCGAGGTGGAGCACAAGAGCGATTGAGCAGGGATAGGGAAGGCCAAGTCCCCTTGATCTCAGAGGATCAGAGGAGGAGAAAGGCATTTGAAGAATTGCCATCCAGATCTTTTCCTGTTCCAACTCCTTACAAGGATGCCCTCCTCAGCGGCAAATCATGATTCACAAAGCATCAGAGGAGGCTATTTGTTTTTTCCTAGCTCCATAGTGCGAGCCCATGCGCACTCGTGTGTTCAATTGGGCTTATTTTCCTTCTTCCCGTCCGATTTATATTTGTGAAAGATTGATTATTATATGTAGGAATTGCGAATGACAATTTCCAAAATCGTCTCTTACTATGATTTTCTGTTAGACTTAGTGGGAGGGGCACAATGCAACGTCAACAGACAATGGGGTTCCCAAGCACTCAGAGAAGAGCAAACACCTTCTTCTCTCCACTCTTAGCTTACATAAGGAGAAATTTAGAAAGGGTAAAGAGATCAACTTCTTTGTCTCCGTGTTGGAACTGTTCTCCGTGTTGGTCGAATGTTTAAGTCCCCAACAAACCCTGTGAGCAAAGAAAAAGGGGAAGAGGACGAAACTACTTTCAAGATAGAGTCCATCTGTCATCCTCTCACTATGAATTCATCTAAAAAACCTATGAATAGTGAATACCAAGGAGGAGGGGCCTCTTAATGAAGCATAATCTCATTCAGCATAAAGATTTCTCTGCATGTCGTATGATATATGTGACGCTCAATTCAGAGCTTCTGTAAGTACTCTCCAGTCTCCACCGACATTTTGACCTTTCTTTAAAGGGGGACATACCAATCACCATTATAAAGCACGTGTTGCTTAAAAACGATTTTTCTTCTTTTCTTTTGGCCACAGTGGCCAGTTTATCCAGTGGAGACAGTCCATGTTTTCCAAGGGTTAATTTGAATGCCCAATGAGCATGAATGAGAGCATGCATATTTACACGTGCATTGGCTGTCTGTGGCCACTCATCAGTCAAGATAATTGAATATGAATGAGAGCCCCACCTGGGGGTACGGATGGTAGTAAACCCGACATTTATCCGATAAACGATGAAAAAGTGAAAATTACCGGATAACTGTTCGTATAGAAAAGGACGCTACGAATACGATTATAGCGATTTTATCATTTACCGTGCGTGCAATATCCTAAAGCCGTAGGATATTTCAGGATTCGATATCTTATACTGAAAAATCACTTTGTCTTTACAATTTCCGTAAGAAGAATCAAAATAGAAAAAAAAAATTATCAATACCACATGTATGAACTGTTTTTTTAATGCATTTAGAAATTATCTGGGCCCATATACCATAGGATGTGGGCCCACATACCTTAAGAAGATGGAATGGTAAAATCTCATTGAAACCCACAAGTAAAAACGGAGAAGATAAAACAGAGTTCTTCAATTCGTGATGAAAATGTGTGCTTTTTCTATTTGGACAGGAGTAGGTAATGGTACAGTAAAGGGTATCATATAGCTTTAGAACATCGTACAGTAAAGGGTAAAATGGCCACAATCCGGCGTCATTTTTTATACGAAGGTAATTTTCACTTTTTCATATTTTATCGTGCAAATGTCGAATTTAGTGCCACCCGTAAGATAATTGTCCCAAAATAAAAATAAATAAATAAAAATATGGGAAGTATGTACGGTTTACCCCAAAAAAAACAGAACAACCAAGGAAAGCATGAACGATGATACCATCAACTCCCCAGCCCCACTTTTCAGAAAATGAACCCACACCCAACCAAACCATCCTCTCCTCTCCTCTCCTCTCCTGAAAATGAACCCTCTGCTGTAGTCTTCTTCTCCTTCCATCATCTCATACACTCTCGTACCCTCGCCAAATCTACCTCCAACTTCCATTATCTCAGCTCCCGTAAATAAGCCTCCTCGTCCGATTACTACTACTCCCTTCCTCCTCCCCAATGATGTGAAGATTCAATTTGAAAGCTCAAAAATGATACACCACCACCCGACGTCATATACTGTCCACGCAAACAGTCCCACCAAATCTACAATGGGCGACCCTTTTTTGTTTAATGATTTTGAAGCCCTGTAGTAAATGTACAGAGGATGATTGTCGTTTTTTTTTTTTTTTTTTTGGAAGTCCTGTAATTTCAATTGTCAAGTGCTCTACAATTCTTCCCTTTCTTTTATATTCTGTTTCTGCTGTCTTCCCAAATTTCTAAGAGAAGTATCTCTAATGCACACACTTACTTTCATGGTTTGTCAGGTTGTCTAACTAATGATTTGATTTGACCAATAATTAATGCATGTATGTGAATCTTCTACCTACGTATATAATTAATTAGAATCTTGCGGTGTGGCCTAGGACTAGAAGATAATCTATGAGATTTATTATTCTGTTGAAATCAGTTGCTAGGTCTTTTAAGTTTTGTCCCAAAAGAATAGGAAGCGGAAGTTTGAGAGTACGGAACAGCCAAACTCTGTCACTGCTTAAAATTATAATCGATACCAATTAATCTATCAAATTAATTTTACAGAATGAAGAAGGGGAGAAGAAGATTTATAAGAAGAAACAGTAGAGTACAGTGAAATAATGGAAAGAGAAGGGAAGAGCAGAGCAGAGCAGAGATTAGATGAGATGGAGAATCAGACTGTGGGAAGGACCTTCTTGACGATCTGATCGCTTAGGGCAGCGATCTGTGAGTCGAGGGCCTTGATGGTCTCCTCCTTCTGCCTCTCCAGGTTCTGGAGGGCCTCAGCCAGCTCCGCCTCCACCTTCTTCCTCCCCTCCGCCAGCTTCAGCTCCAGTTCCTCCGTGGTCTCCTTCTTCATCTGGTTGAGCGCCGCCGAGATCTCTGCCCTGGCGGCCTTCATGACCGCCGCCGCCTGGTCCTCCAGCTGCTTGACCTCCTGGGAGGTGTCCTTGACGCTGCTCAGCTTCTCTTTGATGGCGGCGTCCCTCTCGTCCATGAACTTGCCCAGCGGCGTGAAGTAAATCTTGTCCAGCGCCACCATCAGCAGCAGGAACTCCGCCGCGATCGAAGGCAGCGTCAGGTTGAAGTCGAACAGGGCCGCCTTCTCCATTTCCTTTGCCATAGCCACGCTCGGCGTCGCCGCCGCTGCTGCGGCTGCAGCAGCAACCACAGCGGCAGCTGATCTTATGGACCCAACGACCTTGTTCTTGTTGGGAATCGAGATCTGATGATGGGGTTTGGATGGGAGAGGTGACGACGACGACGACGGTTTTGTTGTTGTGGGCGTGAGGGTTTTGGCGCAGGAGGAGGCCATGATGATGTTGGCCATTATCACAACCCTTCGATTTCGATTTCGATTTCGATTTCTGGGAGGATGCTACTACTGGTCGTGGAGATGGTGTTGCTTCTTCTGCTGATAAATTCTGAGAGACCCCCCCGTGGGATAAGACTTGAGAGAGAGAGAGAGGTGAGTACACCAAAGCCCTAGGAACAAAATCCTATCATGATTCCTCCCATGCCACACATTATTCAAAAAAAATTTATATATATATATATATGGAAAACTATGAAAAAATCTTCATGGCACGCCTGAAGTAAGGAGAGAACCCAGCATTAATTTAGAAACGAGCGGGGTCTTCTAGGTGGGTTTCTTTATTTTATTTATTTTTTGTTATTTAGCGATGTTGTCGATATTGACTATATAGTTGTCGATATCGACCATTATGCAAAAATCTTTTATACGTCGTCCCGTGTATTCATTTCTTTGTCAGAACTTTTTCATTGACTGCAACATGTGCTCTGGCGAATTTCCTTCTTAGAAAACACCTCAAAAATTACTCCAAGTGGTGGTTGGATTCCATTAATAGGTTGGTACACACAATAAACTCCTTCCTATATTGCATCATCTACCCTAAAATGTCATAAATTTGATTCCTTTTCAATAATGACTTCTTTCAATTGTGGTCTGAACCCTAAAAGGAGTCATTTTAAAACTATACCACTTGTGTAAATGCATATCTGTAGGTAGCTTTGCTTGAAGATTACCATTTGTGTAGTAATTATCAATTTTGTTTTGTGCTTGGTTAATATCACTTTCGTTTTGGGTTTTTAGGGTTTGAAAAGGGGTTTCTTTTTTGTAGGCACTGTTTTTCTCTATACTGCATCATCTACCCTAAAATGTCATAAGTCTGATTCCTTTTCAGTAATGACTTCTTTCAGTTGTGGTATGAACCCTAAAAGGCGCCATTTTAATACTGTACCAGTTGTGTAAATGCATATCTATATGTAGCTTTGCTTGAAGATTACCATTTGTGTTGTAAATATCAATTTCGCTTTGTGCTTGGTTAATATCACTTTCGTTTTAGGTTTTTAGAGTTTGAAAATGGGTTTCTTTTTTGTAGGCATTGTTTTTCTCTATTGCGTTCTTTCACTAAGTAGCACTTAGTATAGTTTCTTGATTAGCACATTACATTACTCTAATAGAACCATAAACCTTATTTTATGTTCAAATAAGGCACGGCATGGGCATTTTAACAGTGGCTAATGGTTTAGAAATATATACTTGCTCTGTCTTTCAAAATGTTTGTAACTTTCATATTTCTCTAACCAAAGTTCTTGTAATTTGACGATAGCATGTCAGTCAGCGAGGTGTTGGTCATATTCCACTATGATGGTGACTTCCAATTCGATATAATCCATCCGGTGTACAATGGAGGAAATCAAAAGATGAGATATTTACCGACGGATATAACATATGACTCACTAGTTAACGAAGCAACTGAAGCATCTAATTGGAACTCATCCATCCAGAGATTAAGCATACAATACTTCCATCACAATGGACAGGCATTTTCAATGGCAAGCATCGACGACGACAATGATGTGAAGAGAATGTTCAAAGTTTCGGGGAATGATGTGAATGGGATATATCTATATGTCTTCAAAGAGCCCAAGAACCGGCAAAGTATAGGAGGAGAACAATGGACGTATGTTCGTAGGTTGTATCGCTAAATCAATAGATTACCAAATACTAAGTATGTCTTCTTAGTTGCTTATTGTCCTTTGTTGATTCATTGTAGGTATGAAAGGAACGTTCGAGGTCAAAACTGTACAGAAAAAGTGAGGACCTCGTCAAGAACTTGTAAGGGAAACTATGCCATAGAGCCAACGCCCGCTACAGAGCTGCCTACCGTTGATCTACATGAAGACAAAGACATGCATTTCCCTTCTGTGCGTAATGAATGCAGTCCACATTAGGCTGCAATACAAGATGTTGTTATTGATGATATTAATGTTGGAACAAATAGTAATGATGAAATTCAATCCGATGAACATCCTGCCATCGGACAGATTCATCGGATCCCAAATGTGAAGGTCGAAAGCAATGGTGTCGAGGTCAATCTAGTTAACACTACAAATTGTTCAAATCAAACTTCAGTTGTTGATTTTGAAGACAGAATGGAGCCTGAGGAGGTGAACACGGAGGTTGGTAATAACTCGGCTCAGGAAATGTGGGTTGGCCGTGAGTTCCCTGATCGTCAGACATTTCAGAATACTCTTGCCAAGTTTGCAATTTATGCCAACTTCACTGTTAAACACTTGAAGACCAACTCAACCAAGGTGACGACTGGCTGCAAAGATCTGGGTTGTCCTTGGCGGATCCACGCTTCTATTGTAGAATCAAGACCACAATTTAAAGTTAGAACATACAATCCTAACCACCGATGCTCGAAGCCAATGATGGGCATGGCACATCGACAAGCAGCTTCGGCCCTTATTTGTGAATTCATCATGGATAGAGTCAGGCAGAATGTCAATTTAAAGCCGAAGGAGATAATGAACGACCACCAAATGGAATTTGGGTCGACCATTAGCTATAGGAAGGCACTTATAGCAAAAGAGATGGCTCTGCGTATAGTGCGAGGATCATACGAGGAGTCCTTCTAGTTTTTGCCTCTCTACTATACTGAATTGAAGAAAACCAACCCTGGCACAATAACAAACATAGACACCACGTCTGATGACCGTTTTAGAAGGTTTTTTTGGGCATTTAGACCCTGTATAAGGTCATTCACGTCTTTGTTGAGACTGATGATTGTTGTAGATGGTACACATCTCCGAGGCAAATATCCTTGTGTCTTGCTTGAAGCCGTAACATACGATGCGAATCATAAGCTACTACCCATCGCCTTTGCCTTTGCTGAAGCCGAACGTCGTGATAGTTGGGAGTGGTTCCTTGCGAACTTGTTCATAGCTCTTGGAGAGCCACCCAATTGACGATTGTTTCTGACCTTCAGAAGGGTCTTATTCCAGCTCTCCAGAACACTATACCCTCCGCAGTGCATTGCTACTATTGCTATCACATAGCTGAAAATATCAAAACCGTTTTTAGTGACGGCGCAATCGTTATGAAATTCTGGCGTGCCGCAAAGTCTTATACGCCTTATGTTTATGAGGCATACTGACGGATATACGTGCAGTCAGCCAAGAGGCTTTCAGCTACATTGAGGCAATTGGGAGCCAACGTTGGGCAAATGCATACGTACAAGGCCGTTGATATGACATGCTGACTAGTAATGCGGTTGAGTGTACTAACAGCCTGTAAAAGGACACAAGGCTACTGCCTATTGTAAAACAGGTCGAGGAGATACGTGCCAAGTTAATGGAGTTCTATCAAAAGCGCCATCTTCAGTTAAAGAGTGTAATTACTCGTCTAACTCCTTATGGGGAAAAAATCTTGAGCCAAGAAATGGAGGAAGCTCGCAGGGTTCATGTACGTGTTGCTGGCCTAGTCGTATTTCAAGTACAGTCCGCAGAGTACGTGGTCGTAGTCGATCTCGAACGCAGAACTTGTACATGTCGTAAATGGGAGATTTTGGGCCTCCTATGTTGTCATGCACTTGCATCAATGAAGGTAAGGAATTATGATCCATATGAGTTTTGTGAGCATTGGTACTTATCAAGCGTTTTCGTACAACGTACAATGAAGTTCTACATGCTACCCTGGACAGCAAGCAATGAGAAGACACAATTCAAGAAAGAGTTCTTCCACCACGAGCAAGTAAACAACCAGGGCGTCCAAAAAAAACATGATTCGTACCGAAGATCGTGGCCGCCAACGAAGGGTAGTTACCTGCTCCAATTGTAAAGAGAGGGGGCATAACCGTGGAGGTTGTCGCAATCCTCCACGTGATGTGATATGTTGAATTAGTCTTCTTATATGTTGAACAGCCAGCTGAAGAGTGTAGTGTTTTTTTGGGCTGGCTGCTGATGTTAATGGGTTCCATTTTGGCTTGAAGATTGAACCCATTTTTTGGTCCAGTTGGTGATGTAAATGGGTTGTTCAAGGCTTGAATAGTGCAGTGCTTTTTATGGGGATTTTGGTGTAAATGGGTTCCATGAGGAATTGAAGATTACAGTTATTTTTTGGTCCGGTTGGCGATGTAAATGGGTTGTTCAAGGGCTTGAACAGTGCAGTGCTTTTTTTGGGATTTTGATGTAAATGGGTTCCATGGGGAATTGAAGATTACATTTATTTTTTGGTCCAGTTGGTGATGTAAATGGGTTGTTCAAGGCTTAACCAGTGCAGCGCTTTTTTGGGGATTTTGATGTAAATGGGTTCCATGGGGAATTGAATATTACAGTTATTTTTTGGTCTAGTTGGTGATGTAAATGGGTTGTTCATGGCTTGAACAGTGCAACGCTTTTTTGGGGATTTTGATGTAAATGGGTTCCATGGGGAATTGAAGAATACAGTTATTTTTTTGTCCGGTTGGTGATGTAAATGGGTTGTTAAAGGCTTGAACAGTGCAGTGCTTTTTTTGAGTTGGCTGCTGATGTAAATGGGCTAGTTGGTGATGTAAATGGGTTGCGCATAGCATATTTTCAAGAATGTAAAAAGGATCCATGTAGATTTGAACACTGCATATTTTGCTTTTTTGGATTGTTTTGCTACATTTCTTAAGTATTTGACAGGTATGAAAATGTTGGAATGTGAATGGTGATATAAAATGAGGTTTATATAAATTTAGATTGTTGTATTCTTGGATTGTTTTGCCACATTTCTTAAGTATTTGACTGGTATGAAAATGTTGGAATGTGAATGGTGATATAAATGAGGTTTATGCAAATTTAGATTGTTGTATTTAGCTACTCCATAGTGTTTGTGCTTAAGTATTTCCTTTTGTTCAAAGTTGGGTAAAGCAACTGTATGTTTTATTCACACTTACTTATAAACATGACCTTGCAAACTTGTTCGGAATCATTAAATTAAAACTGTCGATACTGACAGCTTAAAGTTGTCGATATCGACAAATCTTATCCTTTCAAGTAGCTACTGGCTTACAACTTTTAATTTATCCCACTGACGAAACTAGTCAATACCGACGAATCGACAACTTTTGTACATTCCAGCGGCTGATTACTTACAACTTTTAATTCAGCCCACTGACGAAACTAGTTGATACCGACAACATATCAACAACTTTTTTACATTCAAGCCACTGACTTACAACTTCTAATTCATCTAACTGACGAAATTAGTCGATATCGATGACTTCAGGTTGTTGATATCGACTATTTTTATACATTCCAACATCCACATACTTACAACTTTTAATTCATCCCACTGACGAAACTAGTCAATACCGACGACTTGAAGTTGTCGATATCGACAAGTTTTATACATTCCAGCAGCTACATTCCACATTTCTTAAGTATTTAACAGGTATGAAAATGTTGGAATGAGAATGGTGATATAAATGAGGTTTATATAAATTTAGATTGTTGTATTCAGCTGCTCCATGGTGTTTGTGCTTAAGTATTTCCTTTTGTTTAAAGTTAGGTAAAGCAACTGTATGTTTTATTCACACTTACTTATAAACATGACATTGCAAACTTGTTCGGAATCATTAAATTAAAACTATCAATACTGTCAGCTTAAAGTTGTCGATATCGACAAATCTTATCTTTTCAAGCAGCTACTGACTTACAACTTTTAATTCATCCCACTGACGAAACTAGTCGATACCGACGACTTAAAGTTGTTGATATCGACAACTTTTATACATTCCAACAGCTAATTACTTACAACTTTTAATTCACCCACTGACGAAACTAGTCGATACCGACAACTTAAAGTTGTCGATATCGATAACTTTTTTACATTCAAGCCACTGACTTACAACTTCTAATTCATCTAATTGACGAAACTAGTCGATATCGACGACTTCAGGTTGTTGATATCGACAACTTTAATACATTCCAACATCCACATACTTACAACTTTTAATTCATCCCACTGACAAACTAGTCAATACCGACGACTTGAAGTTGTTGATATCGACAAGTTTTATACATTCCAGCAGCTACTTACAACTTTTAATTCAACCCACAAAAACTTCAAAAAAAAAAATGTGGCAATGACAGCAACATCATCATGAACCTCCCTGCAAAATTAGATAAACAACTCCTTTATCAATCCACCCCAAACATATCAATTCATCCCACAGTCATTTCCATTTTGCTGACGAGGGGCCTTTACAAGCCAACCCCATAGATCAGGGTCTGACCATCCAAATTGGCTATACCTTTCATTCAACTATGCAACTTGCGTGAAACATTATTACAGTGCACTTTTAGATTAAGCCAATGATTCGTGTATGCCAATAGGCATATGCAGATGACGCGGAATTTGGAAAAATAACGATGTTTAAGGTAACATAACATACAAATTTCGATGCGTGCTTTACCGATCGGCGATTGCCAGCCAAGCTATTGTAGAACTCCCATCGTTTCTCATCAACCAATCCAACTAGCAAGGAGAAATGTGATCGGTGATAAACTATAAAAATAAGCGTGCGTGCTTCCCTTGCGTCCCACACCCTATGTTCATGCTTCTCAAATACAGCTTCCACAGCAAAATCAGAACCATCCAACCACCGACTCTGCAAGCAATATTTCAGAAATAGTCAGCTAGAGCCCAAAACTGGAAATACAGGAACTAGTATGCTCCTCTTTCACAACTACTGACTTACACAGACACTTGGGTCAGCAATAAAACATGTATCACATTCATCCCGCAATATTTTAAAATAGTAATACATGACGTAAGTGTCCATCCAAGTCCCTTCTTGAAGAACCTTCTTCAGATCCGAGCTTGGGATCATTGTGTAGATGCTATCCAACTCATTCTTCCTGTAACAAATCACAAACAAGCACTTAAAATCCAAGTAGGTATTTATCATTATTAATTCAGCACAAGACCTGATTTCTTAGCTTTCCTTAGTATTTTTTGAATCCCTTGAGAAAGTACTTGTTAAGGTCACACAGCACGTAACTGCTATGAACTATAGAATGAGAATAATCTTCAAACTTCATTGGTATTTTGCGCAAACGAGGCAGCCGTTTGATCCTCCACAAAAGTGAGTCGAGTGTAGCGAAGCGGGCTGGAACCACCAAAGCGGACTCACTGGAGACTGGGACTGGAGAGGTGAACAATATTCAGCTTACTGAAGGGATAGCAAGGACTACTTCGATTGGTGGAGCTGCCGGAGAATGAGGCCAACTACTAGAACCTTCTGTTATAAACTGTTGGAGTGGTTCGACATCAACTGGTGCTGCACTCCTCTTGACGCTTTTCTTTATCCCCGAAATCTTGACAGCAGCTCTTTTTTTATGTTTAAACATTATTGTAACCTTCTTCTTAACATCCTCTTCATCAGATTGCGAGCTACTACACCCATCCATAGAAAAGTCCTTAAGGGCATGTTTGTGTAACACTTTTCCGCGGAAAAGTGTGTGATTTTCCGCGGAAAACCCAATTTTCCTATGTTTGGTGCAGAGAAATTCCATGGAAACAGTTTCCATCCTAGTCAGCCTTTTCTTTGAAAAGTGGGGAAATGAATTTCCCATGGGGGGTATAGGAATTGCTTTTCCACATAAAACTCATGATAAGTATTTAAGATCATTTCCACACTGTTTTCTCTACCCCAACCAAACCCTATTTTCGTTCTTCACTCCCTGGAGCAGATCGTGCACAAGAAACTTGTCTGGAGTTGTCGATCTACACCAGGTATGCACTTCTCTCTCCCTCCCCCCTCCCCCCCCCCCCCCCCCCTCCCTCTCCCTGTCTGTCTCTTTCTCACCTCCCCTGTCTGTCTGCCTCTCTTAACTCCTACCATTTCTTCAAATGTTGTTTAGAATACTTGTCCAGGTTTTTTCCAACTAATTAACTCATAGACTATGGATGCCAAGGTCCCCAGCACTCGTCTTCACTGACTCTTAAATGTGGCCATAGATTTTGTGAACAGTCACTTATTTCTGGAACATGCCCTTTGTTGCTGATCTTAGACAACTTTATGTTTGGAGAATATTTATTAAATATGAAAAGAAGTAAATATTTATAATAAGCAGGCTGCAATTTAGGATCTTAAGACTTGGGATTGGAATTTCGTATCTCACTAATCACATTACCCTTTCTATGCCATTACCCTGCTTGCATTTAAGCATCCAACCTTTATGAAAGCTTCTTCTTCTTCTTTTCTTCCTTCTTAATTTGACATGTAAATCAGTCCTTATATTTCTAAGTCTTGATTCTGAGTAAAGGATTAGAAAGTTGTAACTTGGGAGTTTTATGAGTATGGGTTTGGAAGGAGATGAAAACGAAGGTGAAATTGACTTGTAGGAAAAAAAGGAAACACTTCAATGCATTAAGTTAGTGACTGCTTGTGAAGTCTATTTCTACCATCTTATTGTCTTAAAACAAATTTACAATGCATTCAGTAGGTTTGGAAGCTACAATTGCCATATCTGATTCAACCCACATAAAGATGAAAAAGGGCTGATTTGAAGTAGACATTGGCCTCTGATTTGAACTAGTTGAGCTCTCAGCATGATGGGTTGATTTAATTTACTTGTTTGTGAAGTCTATTTCTACCATCTTATTGTCTTAAAACAGATTTGCAATGCATTTAGTAGGTTTGGAAGCTACATTTTCCATATCTGATTCAACCCACATAAAGATGAAAAAGGGCTGATTTGAAGTAGACATTCGCCTCTGATTTGAATTAGTTGAGCTCTCAGCATGATGGATTGATTTAATTTATAAGTTGAATCGATACATCAAAGCCCAGCCTGTTGAGAGGCAGTAGGTTTCTTCATTATTTCTTTCTTCTGCCCTCATCTTACTATTTCTGTTATTATTTTTTTTCAAACAACAATGTAGATCTTTTGCTTGGTATGACCATTTATTTCCTATCAAAGAAAATCATGTTAAAGAGTTGGAATTTATGCAGCATAAATGTGCATAATTGCACCAAGAAATTGGAAATCTCTAACATGAACTTATCCAGGTTAAGGAAGAGAGGACAACTATTCAAGTTAAACTCAATGATCTGAATAAAAAATTAGAGCCTATTAATGGCTCGGATGCTATGCCCCCATTTGATTGAATTGCATATTGCAGATGATTCAGACGATGTGGTGGTAATCTACCTAAGATCGGCACTTCATTTATGGGGCTCGTGTTGCTTTATTTTGGAGCCATTAGATATGGTGTTCTATATTGATTTGGAACCTAATTTGAGTGAATTAATTTTTTTATGGGTTTCAAATGGGATGATGTTAATTAGTTTTTTTATGGGTTTCAAATGGGATTATGTCAATCCATGAGTCCAATTGAATTGCAGTTTCTGGGAATTGAATCCATTAGTATGTGTGGATCATATTGAATCCTTTTTTGATGTTATTCAATTAATGCAACTCTATATCCATTTAATGGATATATTCTAATATGTATCGTCCGGCTAATTTGTAGGAATGGGAGATCAAAACTTAAATGATAATTCCGGTGTCTTAGCAAAGAATTTGAAATGGACCCCGCCCCATGATGAGAAGCTCATCGAAGTCATGGTATATCAATGCAGGGAGGGTCGTGGTATTAAGGGAGGTTTCACATGCGAAGGATGGAACATATTGACACGGAACATGAAATCTGAATTTGGTGAATCATTTACTAAGAATAGATTTAAGACTTTGAAGAAAACATATGCAAGCATGAAAGCCATGTTGGATCTTAGCGGATTCGGTTGGGATGATACTAGAAAAATGGTCAATGCTGAACCTGAAGTCTGGAAACAATATTTGGCGGTGAGTCATATCCCATAAGTCTAATAAAAGCTTATTTATTAACATAGTGATACAAAAACTTTTTAAAAATATGAATGATTTATAATTATTTGCAGGCACACCCTAAAGCCATTCAATATAAGGGCAAGAGCTTGCCGGACTGGGCATCCTTGGCCATCATCTTTGGGGATAGTGTGGCAGATGGTAGGGATGGGTTTGCAAGCAATGATCCTGAGCCAATGAAAGCAGAAGCGGATGATGACATAGGGTTGACACAAGCTGATGAAATGGAGAATGTATTTGAAAATGGACTAGAAGATAATGATGTATCGGTAGGCAATGCAAGGAAACGACAATTTAGTTCTATATCGACCTCTCGTCATACTGTAAAAAATCGTGCCAATACGGGTCAGGTTATAATTGGGGCAGTTGAGACTATCGCAAATGGATTTTCTGAATATGCTAACAAATGTTCTCAAGAACGTCCATCTGTTGATAAGTGCATCAGCAACCTAGCTGAGCTTGGACTCCCAAGTGGTTTATACTACAAAGCACTCCGTCTTTTGGAGAACGAAAGAAAGGCTGAATTTTTTGTGGCATTGCCTCCAATGAATCGTGAGGGTTGGGTAATGGATCAGCTTGGATTTGAGTATTGAAGGACACTTCTAATGGTTTGAAGATATTTTGGAATTCAGAGTAGTCTGAATTATTTTGACACAAGCTCTAATTGTCATAGTTGACATATATAATTGTCAATAGCTCTAATTTTGAATTTTCAATAGCTTGACTTTTGAAATTGTCAATAGCTCTAATTTTGAATAGTTATAGTTGACATATAGAATTGACAATAGCTTTACTCTTGGAATTGTCATAGTTGACTTATGGACCTTAAAGAATGTTTTGAAGCTGAAATGTAATTGTTGCTATATGAATATGACAAAGTTTAACTTTGATATGTCATAGTGTTTTAATTATTTGGCAATCTTTTCCATTTGAGATGCCGTTGCTTATATTTTATTCATGAGCATAATTTTATATCATTTCACTTAATTATGGTGTTGCAGATCCTTACTTTGTTTCAAAATGGATGAGGATATGGAATTCTTTTATTTCTGTGCTCAGTCTCTAGCTCTTATTTGCATCCTTGGATACTACTATTCATATGGTTATAGGGATAGGGTCCACGACTCTATCCTAAGTGGTGATTCTTTTGTTAATGAATTACTAATTGGACATGAACGTAGTTGCTTTGATTTGTTACGGGTGAGCAAAGGATGCTATATAAATCTATCCAATGAGTTAAGAGAAAGAGGTTTACTAGCAGACTCACGAAATGTTACGGTGGAGGAACAAGTTGCGATATTTTTGTTCACCATAGCTCATAATGAGCGCAATCGAGTGATGCAAAATAGATTCCAACACTCCGGTGAGACTATTAGCAGGTACTTCAACAGAGTTTTGAGTGCAATTTTGCACCTTTCTCCTCATTATATTAAGCCCGTAGGAAGTGATACTCCACTGGAAATTGCTACGAATCCTACATTCTACCCTTACTTGAAGGTAAACACTTTATTATCATTTATATAACTTTGTTCATTAAACTTTGTTAGAGATGTTATAATAAATTTAAATATAACTTGTTTACCATTAGGATTGTATCGGAGCAATTGACTGCACACATATACCGGCATGTGTTCGTTTAGAAGACCAGGTGCGTTACTGAAACAGGAAGGGGTTCCTATCACAAAATGTAATGGCTGTTGTCTCCTTTGACATGAAATTTCAATATGTATTCGCTGGCTAGGAAGGCTCGGCGTCTGGCTCAAAATTTTTGCAAGATGCGTTGTCAAGACCATATAATAGGCTTCAAGTTCCAACGGGTAAATGTGAAACCTTATATGTTATATTTAATTAATATTCTCAAATTTCCATTTAAATTTGAAAATGTTTTTTTATAGGGAAATTCTACTTGGTGGATGGGGGTTATGCGAACACCCGTGGGTTTGTTGCACCCTATCGGGGCATTCGCTATCATCTGAAAGAGTGGTCAACGACACAAGCACCACAAACACCCCAGGAACTTTTCAATCTACGACATTCGAAAGCACGCAATGTAGTGGAGCGCACTTTTGCCGTATTGAAGCAACGCTTTCCAATCTTAAAAATAGCACCACGATATCCTCTTAACACACAAGCGAAAATCGTAGTCGCTTGTTGTGTCATGCACAACTATATCAAACAGTGGAATTATAATGATGAGTTGGAAGAAGGTTCGGTGCTAGAGATGGACGTTGATGAAAACATAAATGTCGAGGAAGATACGGAAGTTGGATCCGTGCCAAGTGATGCGAACACCCGATATGCATGTGCACTTCGAGATGCAATTGCTCAACAAATGTGGGATGATTATTGAGCACGCAATTAGTTTTTTTTTCTTTTTTCATGAAGTTTATGCACTATTTCTGGTATTATAGCTCAGTTTGTGAGTATGGAACAATATATGTATTTGCCAATGATTTTATGTTGGATGTGTTTGCCAATGTTTTCATTTTTCTAGGTTTGGAAAGTTGTGGGTTCTTGGATGATTTGAATTACTGCCATTGGAGTTGGACCCAATAGATCTTACATGTGTGAATCTTGATTGAATCTGATGTTCGTCCTTGTTATTCTTCTGAATTTGTGGGTTCTATAGTGCCAAATGAGTCTATCTTTGGGTTTTTTTTTCTTCTTATCTTTTCTATTTGTTTTGTGCGATAGATATGATCATTAGTTTCTAATTTTGGATTCCCAATGGATTGGTTCTGCGATGAAGAACAGGAATACATATTCTCTTCCTTGCTTGTTGGGGATTCCATTGTTGATCCTCTTTTCTGGGTTGATCCTCCTCGATAGTGGAGGCCGCTCACTCTTCAATGAGTTTGACTGGTTATCCTCTCTAAAGAACTTTGGTGTTACTGACAATGGGAGTTCCCTGTCTCGAGACCAACCCAAAAATTCCCTTAAAGCATCAGTTTTAGATGAATTAGAGAAATGTAATCCACAAAAAGCAGTCCTGAAAGTTTTCATGTATGATTTGCCCCCTGATTTCCATTTTGGTCTGTTTAATTGGAAAGAAAAGAAGAACGACAGCTGGCCGGATCTTCACTCTGTAGTCCCAAGGTATCCTGGTGGATTGTATTAACAACATAGCATAGAGTACTGGCTTATTGGTGAGTGGCTGAAGGTCTGTTTCTCATTGCTTTGTAGGATGAATGGTACAAGCGGCTTGCACTTCACACCCACATCAACATATCTCTGGCTGGTGAGTGGCGAAAAATCTACATAGGAAGTTGGGAATTTATTCCTGCTCCTAATTTTTGCAATTTTCTAGGCCTCCATGAGATTTAACTGTGTAAATTTTCAGGTGCATGTGGTAAGAAACACAAGACTTACAAATTGTATTTTGAGTCTTACTCATACTGTGGTAGGAACTGTACTTTCTCTCTGTTGTGTTAGGCTCCTACACTACTGTGAATGTTGAGGTTTTGATCAAATTTGTTGTTGGTGCTGGATTGTTTTTCCTCCCTTTATGTTCATGTATATAGGACAAGGGACTGAAAATATTTTAACCCTAACCCTAACCTGCAAGTGAAAACTAGGGATGCAAAGAGATTGGATCCAGGCGAACTCATGGTGAATATGGACTCAACTTGGTCTTTAAAGATTTGTTGGATCCAGACTTGATGCAGCACTTATGTCTTGTATTCGGATACAACATTAATGTATATACAAATACAAGCCTATTGATAGGCAATGTATATCTCATTAATGTATATACAAATACAAGGGGAGAAGCCTATTTATAGGCAATGTAACCTCATAAGAGAGGGACCCTAATTTGAATGGATAATTTAATTATAAACATATTATGTTATTTTTCCGCGAAAAATTGTTGCACCAAACAAGGAAATTTGATTTTCAACAAGGAATCCATACCCGCACCAAACAACATTAGCATCAATTCGGCAAGGAAGAAAAATTGCACCAAACATGAATTTATAAATTCTACGAAAATCCTTTTCTGAGGATTCCATTTCTATGGATTTTGCTGACGTGGCAATTTCCCCTTTCCACGGAAAAGGTGTGTACACAAACATGCCCTAAATGTTGTCCCAAAGGCATCTTTAAACTTTGTCAATTTCTTCCGGATTGTTGTTGTGAGCTTCTCAATAGACACTTTCCGGCGCTCCGCTCTATCACAGAAGCGCTCTAAATGAGCCACAAGATCCTCCGCCTGAAAACGAAACGCACCCATTATTAATTTACTATGTCATACGAGCAAGGCAAATGTTATGAGATTGAGAAAAAAATACGTTTAACATTGTTTCATGCAGTGACTTAATGGAGTGATTTGAGTCATACATGCTTAATTGAGATGGTGGGTTCCTCCGGTTTGGCGGTCTCCTCCGCTTGGCTATCCTCCCATCTGAGTTGACCTCCCAATAAACATTACGTGTTTTCACCATACCATGTCAAATACTCATCGGAATGGGCTTTCAACTTACACTTCTCCCCATGTAGAACAAGTTGGGCTCTAGCAACCCACAATCCTTCTACCTCCTCGTCCACCTGTGTGTTGTAATCAACCACAACATACCATGTTCGTTCTCGTCTGACGAATGACATATTGAATGGTGGTGGCACCAACTGTTTGAATCCGAACTGCTTCATAACACGCCACATATTATGTCGTTCCACGATCTAATAAAACACAAGGACGGTGGACGATGAAAAGAGAGCGCGATCAACTTTCCGCACCTTCTCAACAAACTTTTTACCGTATTTAGGATAGGGTTGTTAATTGAACTGCATACGACATGATTTACAAAAAATTAGCAGGTATCTACAGACAGTGTAGTATGTTAAAAAGACTACAACAAGATTTCAAATAATGAAAAAAAAAACAACTTTTTTCATCACCCCATCAGCCTTCAGATTGTTCAACTGCTTTCTAACTTCTTTCACTATTGCAAGAGTTGGGTGTTCTTTAAGCCTCTTATGCCAGGTCTTAAACAATGGAAACTGTATATCCT
Source organism: Cinnamomum chago (assembly GCA_038049695.1). Lineage (NCBI taxonomy): Eukaryota > Viridiplantae > Streptophyta > Magnoliopsida > Laurales > Lauraceae > Cinnamomum > Cinnamomum chago. The sequence goes on along the minus strand of CP142454.1, from coordinate 89,850,184 downwards.
TCTTCCAACTATCTGCCGGTTTAGGACGCCGCCCGATCAACATCCTAGTGTAAGCCCATAGCTGAACCATTCCACAAAATATTTATAAGTTATATAGGATTGAGTTAGATGCAGACATTGTAAGCATACACTGATGAATCCAATTAGGTTTTGGAATGTTGTTGTGGATAGTGTATTAAGTTGCTAAATGTACTTTGAGATGAAGGGCACTTTTCTAAATTTCACCACTACAAATCTGTATCAGTGATCAATAATGTTTGACAAGAAGGCAGACTACTATTATGCTAGATGTGGTCATATTAATTTACCACCCAAATGCATATTGGAACAAACAATCATTTATTCTACTGAAACCTGAAATATAGCACTAGTTTTGATTTGGGACTTCTTAAATTTCTAAGACCATCTATTTAGAGAAGTGGTGTATGTGCCCATGGTTTTTATGTGAACACCACTGTTCCAATTTTTGCTATATATCATTCCCATTTCATATGGTTGCTTTGTTAGTTGTTGTGATCATTATAGTGGTGAAAAAAATGACAAATTCCCAATCCTGCATCTGTATGTTGTCATATTGATATTTAAAAGTTATATTTTGGTTGTTGCTTTAATTGTGGAGAGAGTGTAAATGTTTGCTACTTGACTATTCAGAATATGATTTGCCATGTACACTAGTTTTATTTGAAAATGCACATTTGATTTAAATATGCTTGTTTCTGTGATCCTAATTTTATATTGTAAATGAAGCCAGTGGTTGGAGCTTTGTGCCATGCCTCACAAGTTCCTTTATTCATGCTGCTACCATTATTTGCAGTCTGCTTAACCATATTGCTAGAGGAAGCATGAGGTCCTTTGCCTTAGCATATTTTCACTTGGTCATCTCCTTAATTGTTCATGGGGGATCCATGATTCAGTAATCAAGATGTAGCCCCACCATCAATTGTGCCCCACAAATGTCCTAATTGAAAAGCATCCTATACTGATTGAAATTAAAAACATCCAATATCCATCTATACTTTGGTCTTCTTTTTTAATGTTCTGTTGCTGCATTCAAATTTTATTGTTTATTTGTAGAGCACTAGTTACACAGTTGGGAGTTTCTAATATGAGAGATTTCTGGGACATGACCTGTGGTAAGGCCGATGACCTTAATGACCCAGATCACTGAACCATAGTCATGCATGTATAGAACAGGGCCAGACAACAAATTGTGTGTTTTTTAGGGCATAAAACTCATACTTCCTCTTTTAGTGAAGTGTACACAGCAGCTTAAATACTGCATGAACCTCTGGGAAAATGCGAAGGTGGTGGTTTCTTAAGCTTCACCAAATCTCCAAATGGTCATTGTTTAGATGGCAAACTGGACAAGGTTGGCAATATTTCAAAGTGATGACCTAGTAAGGATTGATAGTATACAGGAGCTGCTTACTTACAGAAACCTTCTCCCCAATGTACTTTTACCTGTAACAGCTGAAGAGGCCCGGTGGGTGTACTGAGTTGGTGTCCTTCTTCCTCTCTGTGTACATTCTTCTCCTCCTCTCCCCGCTCATCCTTCCCCTTCTCTTCTACCATATGCTCTCCTTATTCCACCAAGTAGCGTTTGCCAACATCCTGTAAAGATTCACAAGACAAGCCGGTGCCTGTGCATATGGTTTAAAATCTTTAAACAACTCAAGCAGATAGGCAGGGCCTCAAGCACCAGAAGTTTGCAAGATGATTTGGCTGGAGATCAAAAAGAAGAGGTATGCCCGTGTAGCCAGAATCTCATAGTCCTTGTATTTCTTTTTCTTCTTCTTCTTCTCCAGTTCTTCAGCCTTGAAATTGTCCTCAAGCCACTTAAATTTCAATGTCATGCCGACGTAGTCAACCTTCTTTCGTGGGGTACTAGCAAGCAACTCCTAACATACTGTTTGAACTAGCCTCCCTGGAAAAGTTTGACCCGTTACTCGGTCCCCATCAATGGATAGACCGTATATATAAGCCACATCCTCCAGTGTTATAGTTGCTTCTCCGGATGGAAAATGGAACGTATTTGTTTCAAGATGCCACCTCTCTACCAATGCAGTGATTAACGCGTGGTTTATGACCATACGACTTATCTCTGCCAAATGATGGAGACCCGTCTGCCTAACATATTCCTTTTAGGTGTTTGTAAGCCCTCATATTGTTGCGTCCGGGTTTGTTGGGATGCACCTGAGGCAACCGAACTCATGCTTGTATCAAGTATTACAAGGCTAGTTAGGAATCATACACTAAAAGGAAATACATTACTGATTGATAAAGTCAAGGATGTAAGTCTATATGTAGTTACAATATACATCTCCCTGACGATATATGATTTTGTTGGTTATATAGGAGAACTCTAGGAGCCTCGGCGGACTATTCTGCGGTCGTCTGCAAAGTAACAAACATAACAATTAGTACATTGGAAATCATAGGTGCCTTAGCACAAAAAAGGGTAATGAGATTTTTCAGAACAGAAAAGATCCTGGAATGAGATTTGATGTAGACAACTATTGAATGGGTCCTTGTAGTTTCCCATTAGAAAAATATATAATCTTTGTTTTAGGATCCTATAAACTTATTGCATGATATTTTGCAATGCTACACTTGATAAGAGTGACCCAATAGTCTCGAAACCAGGAATCATTGTCTCCACTTCAAAACAAAGAAGGGCATGATGCCAATCTAAAGAGCTAAATATCTACAGTAGACAAGATAAATTGATAATCCACCCAAAACCAATAGAATACTATGAGTCACATATGATGCCCATTACTGATCTCCATGATGCACAAATATATACACATACCCACTACAAAATAAATTATCATATCAGCTAAACACCATGATATTGAAGTAAGATTACATTAACAAAAGCATATTCAAAACACATTCAGATTCAAATTCCACTTCCTTATTTCCCATAACAAATGTCTCTTTTCATAACAAGTGCAGACCATGAATAATAATACATGAGAACAAAGAAAAACAATACCCTGAATGCTGTGTTCTCTTTTTTTAGGCAGAGAAATCAGAAAGAGACAAAGATATGCCATACCTAAAAAGAGATTGAGTGAAGACATCCCTCAAAGGAGGCTGAGAAAGGAAGAGAGGAGGGTGTTTTGGCTTTTAGGTATGTGGGGATGGTGTAGGGTTGGGAAGAAGGATGGTAAAAGGCAAGATTAGGAGAGAGAAAGGGAAAAAGAGAGGGAATGAAAGAAAAGAAAGCTGGGTAAAAGATTGTTATGACCCATCTTTAGCAGCTACTTCATTTCTCTCCCTCTCTCAACAACTTTGAAAAATAAAAAGGAGTTCAGATCACCTGAGTGTCTCCCACACACTTTCCATGAGTATAATGGGTGGAGCTCCACCAAAGAGCAAGCCAATTTATAATCCAAACCATTCAAGATGAGTTTTATCTCCTTATGCAATAACTTTCAATTGTCCCACCATAAAATTGAAGACATGACGATAATATGATTTATGGATATGATTAATAATGCATAAGCACACACCAAAAGCATAAGCACCCACCAAAAGCTATAAAACTACAGAAATCCAAATTGGCTTTTCACAATTTGAAATAATCACAGTACCCAAACTGTAGCCACTACCCGCAAGTGAGGTACTAGTCAATATATGTATCCATTTATTTTTTCGGTCATATAGGTTTCATAAACAGTATTAAAGATGTGATGGAGAAACATAAACGCTAATACAATGCACAGACAGTCTGTGATCTGAATCTTTTTTAATCAACAATCTGTACATGGACTCCTTAATCTCTCTCTAAACCTTTTTTATTCAACAATCTGTACATGGACTTTTTAATCTCTCTCTATGTATGTAAATGTATAGCCAATCTAAAATATCTCTATGCCAATAAAGGTTTGAAACCCAGATCTAGCAAAAATTTGTCATTATTAACGTCTCTGTGCATTGAGAGGGTTTGAAAAAAAAAAAAAACCTTTTCAGTTGGGTAACAATACCATACAAACCCTTTTTTCTTCAAAAAACTCAATCAACAAACCTAATCAGTCAAAATCACTATGAGTTCGTTTAATCTAGGGATTGGGTTTCATGTTAAAGAACAGTGGAAAAACAAAAACGGAATCTCTGTTTAAACCGAATGCAAACAAGAGAAAACGATTAGAATACATACCTCCATGTGCTTGCCAACTGTGTATAACCTTTGAAAGAAGGCGCCAAACGATGCTTGGGACCACTGCCTGGGACCAGCAAAAGGGAAAGTTGTCGACAGGGATTGTGGAAGAGGAAAAAGGAAAAAGGAAGACGACGAAATGGGGAAGAAGGGGGTTTCTTGCGGTTAATGGAAAACCGCATTTATTGTCGATATCAACAATACCAAAAAACATCTAAAAAAAAACAGGAAGGGGCCCTCTGGGCCGTCCACCTGCACTTGGCTCACTATGGGGCTTTTTCCCATAGTTTTTCCATATATATATATATATATAAAAGGATAAATAAATTTTAATATATATAGGGAATTAATCAAGTGAGAACTATTATATGAGAACTTATTTGCGGGGCCCAACTAGCAACCAATAGGGAATTCCTTGATAGTCACTAATCCTTGGCACACATCCGAATGGACTGAACCGTTGGATCGAGGGTTGAATATTTTTTTGAATAGGAAGCCCTTAAACTTGTGGGCCACGGATGAACGAGTTAGGGGCATGGGTTTGGGGTCAAACTTGATACTTGGGGTGGTCTCATATATATCTTTCAATCCCCACTGGTCTCATCCTCAAATGAGGCCCACAATTGGGCCCCACAAAAAAGTTCTCACATAATATGTGACAATAGTTTCCACCTCAATATTACCTATATATATATATAAAGATGTGAAATGTGAATAAGATTCCTCTTGATCCATACCAGTCAAAGTTAGGATACCGTGTATTGAGAGTTCGACCCACCATCAAGTATCTATATAGTACAACTAATAGTATGACAAACCTATGTTTAAAGCGCACAAGGAGAGCTTTGAAACACAAATTTATAGCTAAACAATATGATTGAAAACCAAAATACAAAAAGAAGACAAAATTTAGAGTGATCCGCAGCAGTAGCCCAACAACAACAACTATAACTAATTCCCTGTAACTATATGTGGGATAGTTTTGCTAGAGAGAGCTAATTTTCTACTACTCTCTTGTACCTACCTGTATAATTGGTCATGGCAAATAATATGACATATCCAACTTACATGTAAAAATTCAGGTTTAACAAACTTACAAACCCTCCTCACCTACGCGTGGACGTACCCATTTGATCTGCACTCTGTTTATTATTTTCATTGTGTAAGAGGCAGGCAAGCACTGGTCACTTTAGTTTAGCCCAATGGTAAATGTCCCCCAATTTCGTGTTGCCTAGCAGTCACTAGCAATTCACCAGACTAGAATTTGCATTTCTGTTTAGTTCGATACCTAATGTTTGTTTCCACAGACAACATTGCATAAAGTTGTAACATAGTTAGACATGATTAATATATATATATATATATTGAGAAACCAGTACTAGTTCTCAACATTTAAATAAACTAAACGACAACTATTAGTTCAAGAAATTAACAAAGGAATAACCTAATTGACATGATATCAGTCACATTTCATAATATACATTCAACCCCTTCTTTTTCCGGTTCTCGGGTTCTATTAGATAAATGGGGATGGGGTTATAAATTCAACCATTTCTTTTAGGGGAAAAAAGAAGTTGAAAAGGTAAATACCATACATTAAAGAGGAATTTATGGGAAAAGTCCCCATAGGACCCCATATGGCCTACCAAGACCAAGTATCATATTGGACACAGGAAGGGTCCTCTAGACTTTTTTTTTTTTTAAACTTTTTTTGGGATGGTTGATATCGACCGTCACAAAAAGAATCCAAACAAGCGTAACTATGTAACATTTCATCTTCTTCTTCTTCATGTCCTTCTCTTTCTCCTTCTTCTTTCTTCTTCTCTTCTGCAACAACAATAAAAAGTGGGAACTTCCTAACCCTAATCACCTTTAACCCCCATCTGCATTTCATTCCCCTCTCTTTTTCTCCCAAAAGAAGGAACTTTCTCACGCAAAATTGGGTTCCAAACAAAATTCATTTCTCAAATTCAACCATTTTCATGATAATCGTAGATCTTAAACTCCAACTAATCCTTCACCATTCCTCCAAAACAATCATCTTTAAGCTTTTACTACTATCTACTCTACCGGCTACTATTCGCTGGAGATTCGTTTGATTTCATGTATTCGTATATCTAGTGAAAATGGTCGATATCGACCATATGGTATGGTCCATATCAACCATTTTTGTCAATACACAATAATTTAACTAAAATGCAGTAACTTTCCTCTTCAGTGAACATGGTTGCTATTGACCATATGGAATGGTCAATATCGATAATTTCTATCAGTACAGAACAGTTTTACTTGAAAGGCAGTAGTTTGTGTTTTCAATACATGATTATTAGTACCATGTACAGATTCAGAGAACCCAAAATATCCCGTAAAACCTTTCAACCTTACATAGAACACATTTACATCATCAAAGACCTCAAAAATACGATCATACAATTGTTAAATCACATATTGAATAAGTTGACATCATAAAAGCCCACAACTTATTATATGCAGCTGGCTAACATCACATTGGACACGATTACATCATCAAAGAAGATCTCAAAAGGCAATACAGTTGTGCAAGCTTACATATTGTCCATTTATATCGTGAAAGACTTCCCAAAATATTCCATAGAAATGTGCAAACTTACATTGAACTCATATACATCATCAAAGAGCCAAAAAAATACACATAATATAGTGCAAGTTTTTGTTGAACACATTTACATCATCAAAGAACCCAAAAGACTACATATGATTGTGAAAACTTTTGTTCAACCCATTTACATCATCAAAAACCTCAAAAAGTTACACAACATCGTGCCAACTTTTGTTGAACCCATTTACATCATTAAAGACCCCTAAAAGTTATATATAACTGTCTCCACTTTTGTTGAACCCATTTACATGATCATCAAAGACCCAAAAAACTGTGCAAACTTTTGTTGAGCCTATTTACATCATCTAAGACAACACCACCACCCCCCCCCCCCCCCCAACCACGCCAAAAAAAAAAAAAAAAATCGTTGGGATCCCATGAATCTGATTGATGGTGTGATGTTCATAAAAATGAATCTCAGCATCATAGTTTGTCCCAACACTTGATGCGGACTACAATCGTTATGTCATGATCTTTGTGGAGATCAACGGTAGGTAGCTCTCAAGCAGACATTCACCTGTGTAAGAATCTAAAACTTATCATTTTTCTAAGCTACAATATCTAGATAAATACCTTTCCTAAGTAGAATCTCAGGAGAGATTATTCCTGTGTAAGAAGCCACCCACAGGGATTGAGAGGCATACCATGGGTATTTGAATAGATAAACTGATATAGGCAAAAAGAATGGAGTAAAGCCCCTTGCAATGAGGAGGTTTAGACTCATGACTTGTACACAATACTACGATTCCAGGAATATTCAGTTATCCCTTGAAAAGTAGAATGATTGAGATTCTAGTCTGCAAAACGTAGCATCCTTTATGCATCAGCCAATATATGATGAAAATATTTTGATTTGGAATGAAAAATGCAGAAAAACAACTTCCAACCCAGTGTGGTATTGAAGTTATGGTTTCCTTTGCTGTCGCTGCACCATAAGCATAGAAAAATGGCCCACTACCCAAACTACCAAAATACTTAGGAATACTTCTTCTGGATACTTACAATTGGGGTACATCCAGGGACCCTTGTGGAATTCTGCATCCAACATGGCATTTGTGAGAACCCGACCCCTAATCTCTTGGATTAGTGTTGTTTTATTGGTGGATTAGTTTCTTTTAGTGGGATTAGTATTTGTTGGGTTGAGTTTGTGAGCTAGAATGGTTTTTCTCTAGTTTTGGGGAATTTTGAGGGCCCTTGTGATTAGTGGGACCCTTTGGGGGTTCTTTTAGTGACTTTGCGCGTGATTGGGAGGTTATTCGAAATTCCTAATAATTCTTGTTTTAGCCTCATTTGGCTTATTTTGTTAACTTCTACAACTTTCGTGTTCACTCCGTACCCATTCGAAGCTCCGAAAATCAGTTTTTCCAGCTTGGAGGGCAAAACAGTCTTTTCACACCAAATTTGGACCCAAATTTCGAAATCCCAGAACCATGCCAAAGTTATACTTTTTGAAAACTAGATTTTATGAGAAACATTTTTCTCTTCTTCGTCGATCGCATCCGAGGCCCACAAATAGATGTTTTACCCTTGGCAAGTTTTAAGTGTGGTGGGGCCCATACCCACCCATTATAAAATGACTCCACTCACTCTTTCTCCCTCATTTTCCACTCCCCATCGGCTGCAACTCCCAGCTACAGTGCCAACAGCCCCTCTTCTGCATTTCTTCCATTTCTTCTTGCTTTCTCCTCTCATTCTTGGAAGAAACTCTTGTCATTTGGAAACCTAACTATGTCATCTTCTTCCCCATCTCTTTAGCTTCCCATGGATGTGATTCTTGTGCAAAACTAAGGTGGGCAGCCCCTATTGCAAGCTTCTTCTTGTTCATTCATGGCCTTAGAGGTAAAGACTCCTTCCCATTTTCCTTGTATGTGCTATGGCTCTCCCTTAGGTTCTATTTCCTAGCTTGGTTTGAGCCCATTCCTTGTCTTTCATTGTTTGACCCATTTTAGGGTTTGTTTTGGGGTTTTTGTAGAGATTGTTGATCTTGAGCTTGAGAGATGATTAGGAGCTTGATTTGCTAGATTGGAACCCAAGGCAAGTGGATGAATGGATGGTTTGAATGTTATTAAGTTTTATGAGAAAAACCTAAATCTTATTACTTGTTCTTGATAATGTGATATATGTTTCCACATATGCTTCTTGTCATATTTCTATTGATTTCGAAAATGCATATTAATGGTTGTTTCCCTCTTGTTAATCTCTTGGAAATGTATGCATTTCATTTGGTCAAGGTTTGCTCATAGGGTTTTATAATGAATGGGGTTGGTTTTCCATTCATGTTTATGTTTACTAGCTTGCATTGATTTGAAATTGATGCTCATTTGAAGAGTGTTGCTAAATCAACTTTTGTTAAGGAAATGTGGATTAATAGTCTTGATTTATCTCTAGATTCTTGGCTCAAATGGACCCTTGTGTATATTGGGGATTCTTCCCTTTGTTTAATGTGAAATGAGAAGAAAGAGGTGTTTGGATTTAATGTTCATTGAAGTTTTGATGGGAGTTTTATTGTAGTTAGGACGTTGTTGAAGTAAGGAAAAACTCAATTTGTATATGTGTTGGAAAGAAAGGAAAAAGGGGAGAAAAATCAAGTTTCCCGGACCTGCTACACGCCCAGGTCTGATGGATCGGACATGCAGGCCGATCGATCGGACTGTCTTGTGAAATTAGATATTGTTTTTTTGGAAACATTTGGGCTTTCTATGAGTCCTAGGGGTATATACCTTAGTGTTAAGACCAATTATACCCTAATCTAAGGTCTCTAAGACTAGGGAACTAAAAGAAAAGAATGGTGATGATCTAGGCACCAATTCTTGGTTTTAGGTGGGACCCTGACTACCCTTTTTGGACTGTTTGGACCATATGTGAGAATGTCTTGAGCCGACACGCCTCACGGTTGGTTCGGTGGCATCGAAGTTCAATCCATTTCAATCTTGAACGGGATGGAACGACGCGATATCTTATTTATATCTAAACACAAGTCTTTCCCTTGGTTATCGCGAATTCTATTCCTTTCGGTGACTGAATAGGTTGCTCGATGTTTCCGGATTAATGTCATGCCTAGGATGGACCGTTTATAATCTTGATTTTTGCTATTGTAACATCTAGTACTACCCATAAGCTCATTTTAAGTTTTGAAAATAGTAAAAGTGCATAAGGAGCCCGGAATGTCTTCAAACTCAAGGAGTACAAAGTAAATATTATAATCGACATACGGGACCCCTATTCACTTAAATGGATCTTGAAACCTATATTTTACCCGAAATTATAATAGTTCATTGTTTCACCTCATCTCCAAGATTTGCATCACATGACTTGTTTTCCCGAAAGCATTGAAGTTACTCTAGTAACAGTTATTTGTCCCGAAGTGCATTGCAACACATGATATGTCAGTGTGCCCTTGAGCACCCCCGTCTTGCCCGTTTGATTATGTATTTGTACTTGGTTTACTTGCATATGTCTCGATTGTATTTGACCTATGAGTCGGCACCACTAAGCTTGGATAACCCTATTGGTCTGATCCACCGACTTGGAGATCCCCCTCTTGTCCCGCCAGCTGCAGTTTGGATCCCGCTACCCGGTCATTACCGTGGTCTTGTCCCGATACCGCAGATTGCTACTGTGGTCCCCGATGCCTGGCTCGCTACCGTGGTCATGTATAGTATATGTATTTATATGAGATCCCCTGTTTCTCCTCACCTTGAGTGACTGAGAGCAGGGCCTAGTTATTGCTCTATCGCTTTAGTGATAGAGGACTTAGCTTCGTGTGGTCGCCATCTTGCCAGTTCCCGATTCCTTGGATACCCGACATGTTTTATATTGCTTACTTGTTTTCCGATAAACAATTCGTTTCCGTTATGAAAGTTGTTATTTAAACAAATGTTAATATTCTCCAATGTAAATTCAGTTATTACTATATTGCTTCTCGTTCTTTGTACATATACATGTTTTAAATGGATGCCGGTTGGGTGAATACCCATGCTTTTTACATATGTTTCAAACGATCAATGGTTTTGCTAGATTTATATGATTACACATGTTTTAAATGAATACCCGAATTGTGAAATATCCATGCTTTGAAATATGTTTTAAATGACACGTGTTTTGTCAGATTCTTATGTTTATACCTGTTTTAAATGATTACCCGAGGTATTAAATATCCATGCCTTGAACTATGTTTAAATGAACACTAGTTTTGTCAGATTTCTTTGGTTACACCGGTTTTAAATGAACACCCGGTTTGTTAAATATCCGTATTTTCACATATGTTTCAAATGGACATTGGTTTTGCCAGATTGTTATGAATACCTGGTTTATTGTATACTTATGTTTTTACCTAAGTCTCAAATGAACGTTTGTTTTGTCAAACCACTATATTTATACATGCTTTAGACGAACACCCGATTGTCAAATATCTATGTTTATAGATGATGTAAATGAACACATGTTTTATTAGATATTCATGTTTTACCCATGCTTGAAATGAATACATGTTTTGCCTGAGACCCACGATTTTTGCACCCGTTTAATTATATGCAGCATTTGATCGAATAGCATGATTTATCATATGTTTTATTCTTCAGTATATTTATGATCCTTTCATCCACCTGCCAGACCGTCGTGTCTGACCCACTACTTTTGGTACTCAGGTCCATACTTCTTCGTCCCGAGATGAGTGCTTTTGTTGGCTGTGGAGCCATGTTTTGCAGGTTGTTTTGTCGGCTATGTCATGTAGACATTGAGCTTGAAATCGGAGCTACGTCATATTTGGGGTAGTGATTATAGCTTATTGTTGTATGGCTTTTATTAGCCTTTTATTGGGATTCTTAATTAATGTACATTGATAATTGTAACTTGAACGTATATGGGAATGTAATATCCTGTTACTGTCAGCTCTGTATTTTGTTGTGATGGTTTACTCCATTCTGATATAATTCTTGATATAATAGCTATATGCTAGAGGTTGAGTGTGACGCAGAATCCGATGGCCACGGACTCCGGGTCCAACGCCACGAAAGCTTCCGCAAAATATTCAGAATGTGTTGTCTTCACACACGCGGATCCTGGGAGAAAAATATAATTTATGCTAATAATCCCATTCCCGCCCCCGAGGTTCCGGTTCGGGGGCGTGACAGCATTAGCAGGCATGCAACCACCTTCTATACAGCATAAGCAACCCCTGTCTTTTAAGGTTTTGCATGCCTTGAATGAAGGCAATCATCAGACAGAGTCAGTTGATTTGTAGACTTAATTATCTGATTACCTTGGAGATCTAACATACTTTCTAAGAAATCTGAAAGTTGTTTTCATAGATTCTTTCTAATGGATATTTGAGACATCACTTGTACTTAATTGTAACAGCCTATAAAAAAGAAAGATGACAGCAAAACAAAAAAAAGTAATTCATCAACTAGCAACCAAAAGTAGAGAATTACCGAGTCTTTTGAGTAAGGACTAAGTTTTCCTAAACCACATATTGTAACAAATCAAAAAATATCTATAAAACTACTATTATTTGTAGATTTACTCCACACAGGCCTTATTGAATTGGCTTAGAAGTAAAAGTGGAAGCATCCAATAGAAACAAAGACCAAAAAAACCCTTTCTAGCATCAACAGCATGCAAAATGGGGCAAACGAAAATAGATCTAGAACCTTTTCGCCCAAAAGCAATCACAAGATGATTCTTCAAATTGATGCTATACTCTAAACTTGATGAAATCCAACAAAAATTGAGTCTTGAACTAGCAATCAAGATAGAAAAGCAAGGATAATTTTTCATGCTCGACTTAACACATGTATGATCATATACCCTTCATTTCAATTGAAGAGATCCACAAAAAAAAGAACAGAAAATAAATAAAAATTAAAACATAGCCATCATAGAATGAGCATGGATCATCTACTACTTACAAGCAGCAGACAATAAGAGAAGTGAAACTAGATAATATCACTACGTCAATATCTATCTTCAAATTGCATAAACAACTCAGATGGGAGACATACTCACAAGGCTTATCAGAGAAGAAAGATTTGATTTTGACCTATGCAATTGCTAAAAGGAGTCCAACCACCAATGTGATGGAGTTTTATGGTGATTTCTAAAAGGAAAAATCACCAGAGTGAAGTTGAAGATGACCCAAATGCAGGTTTGCGAAAAAGAGAATTGAGGCGAGATATAAAATAGTTTTGCATAATGGTCAATATCGACTATAACACAAAACGACAAAAAAAAAAAAAAAGAAAAAAGAAAAAAGAAAAAGGCCACACGAGGACCGCTCAAGTGTCCAATATGATATTGGGCCTAGTAGGCTATATGGGGTCATACGGGGATTTTTCCCGTAAATTCCTCAACATTAAAACTAAGAAATCAATAAAATAAGCATTAAATTATGGCAAAAATCAGACATGGAGAGTACTTGGTGAGGGCTTGGATAAGAGAATGGCAAAGATAAGAGAGCTTCTATGATGGTGATGAATGATATCCTTATCAAGTAGAGACATTTGTTAATTGAGAGAGATAATAAGGTATGTTTGGCCAATTGAGAGGGATAATAAGATATGTTAGGCATTTGAAGTGAGAGGGAGACATGAATGAAACATTTCTACTACAAGGGTTGTGGAGCAATAATGTGTGCTTCTTTAAGAGACGTTTTTCTAACAAGAAGAACCGATTGACAACATGCAACAACCGCTAATTTGGATGAATGAACGACGTGTCTTAAGGGTTGAGAGAAAAAAAGTGGGCGTGGGTTGAGAAAATGAAGATGTGAGAGTATGTGAATGAACAATTGCCTTTTCATTATTTGACGGGGTTATGTGAAACGACGGGAGCTAGGAAAAGGAAAGGAGATGGAATGGGGATGAGTGCCGTTTCCATTTGCTGACGTGGCTCAAGGAGAAGCCATCTTTCTCTGAGTTTTCACAACTGTTTTTCAACTTTTAAGGGATATAAGAATAGACCAAATAATTAGATATGCCAACCTTCCTGCCTCTACTTGATTTAATTAGATGCAAAATTAATTGTGATCCAGCCCATGGTTCTAAAATGTTGGATCTTGATTGTAAATTGATTAGGATTGAGATCCGTGCCAGGCCATCATCATATATCAATAAGAGAAAAAAATGGCATGAAACTCCATTAAAAGAAAGAAAGAAGAGGATTTTACTGGAAAATTTTGATTACATGGGTATTACACAAAATAATTCCTCCTAACTCGGGCAGCACAAATGAGCACTTGAGAGGAGTGACACTATCGTCACTCGTCTCTAATTAAGCGATGCTAGCTTCTTTAATTAAGCGACACTAGCGTCACTCCCCATAACTATGAGAGGAATATTTTCGTGCTGCGTGAGTTAATAGGCACTATTTCATGTAATTCCTACGCAATGAGAATTTTACAGTAAAATCCTCGAGAAAGAAAGAAGGAAGGTAAAAATCCTAGCAATCACAGAAATTTATTGGACGGACTTCTTCAACAAGTCCTAAGCCATCATTGTTCAATTCAATTTGACGTATTTTTTGAGCTTGGGATTTCATTCGAATGATACTTGATCCAAAAACCCAAAGCTTAATTTTGCGGACGGCGCTTTGCTTCTCCATTTAAAAGCAGAGAGATTATATTACATGTATTCTTTCATGTATTGGTAGGGTCTCGGGCGGGCAGCGGCAGCGGCACAAGAAGTGATGGCAATTGGGCAATTGCAATTGCAATTGCAATTACAATTACGGCGGCAGCTGTGTAGGCAAGGCAAGGCTGGAGCCTGGAGCGAGCAGTCCGTGCACCCGTGGCTGTGGGGTCACGAGTATTTACGACTCACGACACGAGACCTCAATTCAGTTCAAGTGACGATGACGAGGTCTCAAGTCTCAAGTCTGAAGTCTCAAGTCTCAAGTCAAAGTCGCCTCAGAAATATCTAGTCTAGGACCTCCTCTTATCTATCCTCTCTCTCTCTCTATCTCTCTCCTTCTTTGCAGCTCTACGTTCGAATCCTTACATGCTCTCTCTCCCCGTCGTCGATGGAGAAAACAGGTCGATCGGTTTCTCTGATGTTATGTTGTTGTTAGAACTCCCTTTTGCTCTGCCCTTTCTCTATACATCTTTTGCTGCGAATTCCTTTCTATTTTCTGTTTCGTGGAGGTTAGGGTTTTGTTTTTCCTTTCTGCATTTCTTTTTAAAACGAATTCTATATTACTTGGTTTTTAAAGTTGTCTGCACGCAGCTTATGAGATCCTTCCTAATTCAGTGGATAACAACATGCACATTTAGATCTGTTAAGACTATTTACGTGCTAATTGTATGAATAAGATGGATGCTTTATGCAAATTTCATCTCCTTTTGGCTGTCGCTGTGGCTGTAACGGTTAATTTCTTGGTAATTGTATTTAGATTTCTCTGGCTAGAGATTGAAATTTTCGTCGTTCCATACTCTTTCATTTGCTGGGCAAGGGCAAAAAGGAGAGAATAGTCTCGTTTTCTGAAAAACTTAACCTGTTTGTCATCCAAGTCTTCACCCATCACGACAATCACAAAACAAACTTAGATGTTTGGACTGCATTGGTTACACGGCGGCTTAAATAACTTAACTAGTGCCACTTCAGCATCAACATGAATTCTCAAACATTGGACTCGTAATTGATAAACATTTCACACATTTAATGTCTTTCCTAGGAATTGAATTACTTGGATACATAAGGAATTCATTGTCAAATGAGCTCCACCAAAGGATTATTATTAAAAGAGGTGAGGGGGGTGAAGTATATGAGATGGAGATGTGGATGTGAGTACCTTGAGTTTCCTAGAAATCTTTGAATTACTTGGGTGATGACTGACTGGGTATTCATTTTCCATCTTCCCTTCCCTTGATTTAATTTCCATTAAAGGGAAGGAGGTTGTTTGTGGTCATTCTTGGATATTCACCTTCGGTTGTCCTTTTTTTTTTTTTTTTATTCCCACTTACAGAAATGCATTCCTATATATTCAATTACATGATGAAACAAACAGGTCCTGAAGAGAAGGATATTCAGTTGGATTGCTACTCTGACTCGCACTTGCATGGCTGAGAAGGAAGATGGCAGGGGCGAAGAGATGAGAAATACACCAATAATGAGCAAAACCAGTGGAAGTTGGGTGCTTCAGCGTTCCTCATTAGATCTGGTCAACAAGTAAATGAGTACAACACCCCAAAAATAGATCAGGCATGGTCGGGATATCTCAAGGCAAATAAATCAGTAGAACAGTCCAAATTTAGATCAAAGCCAGAGGGAAAATTTTAAGGCTAGACGTGGTAGTGTTGTCTTTTTATTTTTTATTTGTTAGGTTATCCTTTTACAGGCGAACAGTAGCTGCTTTTCTAATTGCTGCTTGTGGCGTTAATTCTGACAACATTTATCTAGTCAAGATGCCATTTGTATCTGGAAAATGATATTCTGTTCATGTCTTCTGTTCTCTCTCACTTCCATGGCACTGAATGGTTGTGGAGGAACACATGGAAAAGACAGAGGTCCACCGCAGCAATGATTCCAGTCTCGAGCTAGACTTGGTTCAGTGTGTTTTTATTCCTTGGCCATTCAGAAACTGCTACTTATCAATCCCTGGACCAATGAATCTTTCATTTGTAAGAGTGGATAACCATGACTCTATTGTTGAATATTGCTTTCACAATGATATGTTTGGTCGATATAGAACTGTAAAACTCAAAATTTTCCAAAATGAAGTTGACATGATTTAGCAAGAGAGGAACTCAATCCCCCATCCAGAACATGTATAATTTTTAACGAGTCGCTCTGTTAAAACTTGATATCACCCAGACTGAAAGAGATGGAAAAGATTTTGGCCCCTGTGGTCCATTCTGGGAAGCCGAGTTCAAAACCTTGAATGTGAGAGGTTTGTTATCTGTAGCAGTTCTTTCTCATTTTGATAGTTTAACTGCTGCTACAATCATTTTATAAATGGTGATTGATTTGTCAGGACTTAAAAATTTCTTCTTGTTGCATTGCAAGCTACTCTTTCCATGTGCCGAAGTAATTTTACATGCCACTGTTTCTATGTGGCCATTTGACATGCAAAAGTGGCACACTTATGCTATGTGGGACCCATTTATCATGTGGGTTCACCATGCAGAATGTTTGACCAATAAATTAGGATGATCCACTCATTAGGCTAGCAGCAGCTGGTGGTTATATTTGGGTCACTGACTAGTCCTTTTAAGTCGCTTCATTATTTTCTGACATATTAAACTGCACCCAATGAGGGGATGTGCCTGTTTTGAGCCGGATCATGGACCCCACCTGCTGAAAGGGTTGGATGTGGCACATGCATGCTTCATTTTTGCTTGAAGCCAGATGAAATCGGACATGAGATGAGAAGAGTGGCATGTGAGCAACCTTGAGTTTATTTTATTATTAGTGATGTGCAACAAAAAGGGTTGGATGTGGCACTAGCATGCTTCATTGTGCTTGCAGCTAGATGGAGATGGACACCAGAAGAGTGGCATGTGAGCAAACCTTTAGTTTGTTTTAGTATTAGTGATACTCAGTAAATATGTTCAACTTAACCATGTTAGGGTTAGAGACTTACGGTACTATTATGTGTTACTACAAAACAATTTTTAATTGCCGCAGTAGGAAAGTGAATCAAAGACTTAAGTTTATCTATGTTGATGCAGCTTATGCCTTTTGCCATACCACATCCTCTATTACATGCCATACATGGGAAAGATAAGAAGCTGTAAATTTGGGGTTCGATTTCCTCAGGAGCTACCAATTAGCTTTTCATGATGTTGCCTAACTGCATCTATTGCATTGGATATCTGTATTATCCTTGGTAGTCCAAAGGTCGATTCACTTTCTATCACGACGATCTCAAGTTATGAAACACCAAGAGGAGAAATTTGTGAGGTTAGTTTTTCTTTTTCTGTAATCAATAAAATCTGATCTTCAGTGATTTAATTTTCCAGTGGTTCCTGAGTTCCAGTTCTAAATTGCTTTTCATATGAAGACAATTTCTGTTTAATACAGTTCAGTCAGCACATGTTGAAATAATAACTATTTTAAATTTATTATAAATGATCTGAATGCTTTCAAAATTTTAGGAAACATTAATGATAAAAAAATAAGTGTGTTAATCATGTAGAAACATTTTTTTTTATCCAGTTTTAGTGTAGATGAACTTAGAACAATTTGAATGATGAATCAACTCCCTGAGGTTTCTATTCTAAAAATTCTGTTCATTATTTTTCGTCTTTGGCTTTAAACCTTTGTAATCTGCATCTCCTATTTTAGTATTGCTTCTTTATTATAATGATACATTTTCTGTCAGTATATGTAAAATTAAATATTCAGAATTTCTATAGAGCACTGTCTCACTGTTTTTCCTAAAAAAATTTTTGCCCACCTTGATCAATTCAACCCTCTCACACTACCACCACACTCACACACCAAAAATAAATTGGCACTGGCCCAAAACTGATTTTAATCGAAAGAATTTTTCACAATTGGATTTTTTGTTTAAAAATTGCAACTTTGGCTTAAAATTTTCAAACTTTGAGGCCATACTTTTCCACTCCCTTATTTGGCATCATCTATAGGTGGTCTGGCCTGACAAAAAGTTCTAACAGAAAAAACCTTGACACCTGTTTTCACTACAATATAAACTGACCCAACAGGTATTGCAGAATGAGTAGAGCTGAGTTGTGATCTGTGAAACTGTAGCTATGGTTGTGATGCAGTACCCTTTACTTCTGTCTAGAAATATTGAAGTATTTGGTATCACGTCTTTTATTTTATTTTATTTTCAATTTACAACCCCAATTTATTGTAGCGGTATTCCATAAATTAAATTGGCACTTTGATGCTTCACACGTATTTGGCTTTGAACTCCTGCTAATTTCCATCTTTCTACAATCTTCAGGTTTCAGGATTGGAGTTCAGAGAGGTCTTCAAATTCTGGAAGGAAATTTTCTACAGATGTTGCAGAAATTTCAACAAAGGTTAAAAGAACAGTAAGCTCTGTATTGGAGTGTCTTGAAAGAGGCTTTGAACGGGGATCTGAAGGGATTAAAAACATCAGAAAATCATTTCCCTTTCGCTCTGTTGGTGAATCTTCCGCAGAAGAGTTAAGCTCGAGGAAGATTCTTGATCCTCAGGGAGCATTTCTTCAAAGGTGGAACAAAATATTTGTTCTGTTATGTGTGTTTGCAGTATCTGTGGACC
The DNA here is from genome assembly GCA_038049695.1 of Cinnamomum chago. Lineage (NCBI taxonomy): Eukaryota > Viridiplantae > Streptophyta > Magnoliopsida > Laurales > Lauraceae > Cinnamomum > Cinnamomum chago. The sequence continues at coordinate 89,831,172 of CP142454.1, read as the reverse complement.
CCTTGTTCCTTTACATTCCAGTCGTCAACGATAAGAAGAAATGCCTTGATTTGGATCGCAAGTTGGAAATTGCTGCTAGTGTTTTGCGTTCCTTCACTGATGCCTTCTATATACTTCATATTATCTTCCAATTTCGTACTGGGTTTATTGCCCCTTCTTCTCGAGTATTTGGAAGGGGCGTTTTGGTTGAAGATCCTTTAGCAATTGGCAGAAGATATTTGTCATCATACTTCCTAATTGACATTCTCGCCATTCTTCCCCTCCCTCAGGTATATAGGAACTGTGTTGGAAATCATTCTGTAACTAAAAAAAATTAAGTTATTTATGCAGACTCTTGTTAGCTAATACCAAGCAGTTTCCTTGTAAACTTTTGTTTCATTTCCTTTCTAGCCTTGAGGGTTTTTTCTCAACTTACCGTAGTATATGTTATAATGTTGATATTAGTTTCATTAAACAGTGGGCCGTTTTTTTCTTGTCCATTTACATTTACATTTTCAATTATCTGCATCTTCAACAACTCTCTCTCTCTCTCTCTCTCTCTCTCACACACACACACACACACACACAGACACAAACACACACACATATTTAGGGCCTCCCTATGAATTAAGCCAACCCCTGACTTTCACTTAACAACACCCCTCCCACAACACATACATACACACAATGATTTTCCACCCACCCCCATTTGATATGCATCGGTGATCCAACCCATATCCTCAGTTGAAGTGAATAAAAAGCTGACGACTTTAAAACCATTTTACTTTGTGGCTATAAATCAAGGAGTTCAAACGATCAGATCCAACTGATTTGCAATTCCCTAACGTCATGAATTATGCTGTCAAGCATTAGGGTGGGCCCCACAAGGAGGTTTTTATTATCTTAACCTAGCTCAAGCATGGCGTGCACCCGATCATCACCTTATACACACAAATCTTCAAACGAGGATCTTTCATCCTCATCTAAGCCTTGTCTCGGGGAATCTGGGTTGGCCAAAAAAGGGCGAGGAACTCCTTTGTGGGACCCACCTAATCATCAATCCGAACCTTTCATAATCATCTACCCTGCAAATTCACAATTACAAATCAGCACTCAGCTGACTATGAAATGTTAATTGCCCTTGCCTCACTTGTATCTTTGCATGTTTTTATCTGTTCAGGTGGTGGTTGTTTTGACTAAAATACACAAATTGAGAGGGTTGGCATCATTGCATGCGAAAGACATATTGCGGTTTGTTGTTCTATTTCAGTACATACCCAGGCTTCTACGCATTTTTCCTCTGTATAGAGAGGTTACAAGATCTGCTGGCATAATGACGGAGACTGCATGGGCTGGCGCTGCTCTCAATCTCTTTCTTTACATGCTTGCAAGTCATGTAAGTATAACTATCCAAGGGATTATCTTTTTATAGTTATTCTAGAATGCTGGGTATTGCTTGAAGATTTTTTTCGGAAATAAATGCCACTTTATCATACACTGGTCTTTCATTGTTAGACATAAATAAGAAGAATTTTATAGCTTCTTTCATTCAATGATACTCTTTTTTGTTAAACTTGAAACTGAAATGCAAGCATTCTGGAATCTGCTTTATCTAGGGAAAACTGCAATTTTCCTAGGATCAAATGGTATTGGCGGGGGTTTAGAAATGATATCCAGATGTTTGGGATACCAAAAGACAAAAATTAATAATAAAAAAATTGAAGTTCCATTTTTCTTCTTTATTCCAGTCATCATCATCATCATCATCATCAAAGTCGTGTCCAAACTATGTGAGAAGTCGACTACATGAAGTCTATTTCTCCATTCTGATCTCTCCATTCCGATCTATCCTAAGTCAAATCCTTGGATAGATTGCACTTCTTCATATCTATCCTTAGTCCTTACTACTTCCATCCATGTCCTTTTCAACTTGTCCCTTCTCCTTAGTAGATCATCAATCTACATAGAAAGACTTTTCCTTAACAGCGCTTGTTGGCCTTACACTGGACATGTACAAACCATCTACGATGATTCTCTCTTAATTTATCATCAATTGATGCTACCCCTAAATGCTCTTCTAAGCGCTCATTTCTTATTCTATCTTTCCTAGTTTTACCACACATCTATCTTAATATTTTCATCTCTGCTACATAATTTGCTTCTTAATTGACCAAATTATTCTCTATTGGTAATAGATGGTCTAATCGTTGTCATATAAAACTTATCCTTAAATCTTGTTTGTATGTGCCAATCAGAAAGCACTCCAGGAGCAAGCCTCTACTTTAACCATCCCGCTCTTATACTATGTTCGAGATCTTCCTCAATCTCTCCATCCTTACTAAGCATCAATCAAAGTATTGGAATGTCTTTGTGTTATCTCTTGTGCTTCAATTTTCACAGTAGTTTCAGCTCTTTGCACATTCCCGCTGAAGTTGCAATGTATATAGTCTGCCTTACTACGAATTATTTTGAAGCCCTTGGATTTTAATGCTATGTCTTGATTCATTGACCAGCAATATGTCATCTCCAAACAGCATATACCATGGATCAAAATAGTGCTACTTAGTGGCCGCTATATCGAGCGTAGTGGTCATGGCATTTATCGCCTTTCACATCTATAGTGGCCGATACGGTCCACTACAGGGCCGCTATGGAGTAAGACAAATTCCTACTTTCCAATTTTTTTTTAAAATGAAGACTTATTTCTTTTCTTCTTCTCTCCCAATAACATTTCTACGCAACTTTTCTACCATTTTATGTTTAAAAGAACACCAAAAAGCACATGATCTCGTTGAATTACAGTCGATATAGAGAGTTCTTTTCAAGGATTATTCTCTAAGTACATCCTATTAGAAGCCATGTTGACTTCATGATATAGTTTTTTTTTTTTTTTTTTTTTTTAATTTTATTTTTACGAGCCTTTCATTAGTTTTTAAGTTAGCATAACTAGCCAACATGAATACATGTGAAAAAAATGATCATTAATATTATTTTCTATTTATACAGCGATACAGGACCTCAAACAATGAGGGGACCACTATGCCCCCTTATCTTAGTTACTTTTGCAAAAAAATACATTCTCATTTTCCAATATTCTAGATTTTTACAAAATTTTTTCATATTTTTTTGACGATTTTTCCAAATCGCAATGCTACGATGTTATGTAGCGTTTTGGCGGTGGGCCGCTACACCCTGCCGCTACCGCTATTTTTCATACTTTGCATATACCAAGGCACCTCCTCTTGAATATGAGCAATTAATTCATCCATAATCATTGTAAAGAGATAAGAGCTTAAAACTGGCCAATGCAAACCTATGGTCTCTTGAAACTTACATGTCTCTCCTTAGGCAATTCTTACACTCGTTACCCTTCTCTCATACATATCTTTAATGATTTCAATATAACCTCTCAGAACCATAGTTAATTTCTTTTCGGACCCCATTTCGGTCTAGCCTCCAAATTGAAATACTTCGGTATTTCAGAATTTCAGTGAAACTTTTCAGAGTTATATTTCAGAAAAAAAATAAAATATACATATATATATTAAAATATATATAATACATACATAATAAACACTTAAAGACCCACACACGCCCTACACAAAATCTGACACAGGCCACACCATTAACCTATGATACCCGGATATGGCAACTCACCCATGGTACGGGTGCAGACATGGTACGATACGGATATGGGTACGGGATACCGCAAGATACGGTGCAAAAAAATCGGGATACGGCTGTCTCGTATTTTATAAAAAAAAAAAACCGAAAATAGAGGAAATCCATATTCCCGACTACCCACAACCCCACCCCCCTGCTCTCTGCCGAACCCCTTCCCCTTCGCGTTCATCACCTAGGCCTAGAGAAGAAGAAAAGAAAAGAAAAGAAAAGAAAACCAGAGAGAAGAAGAGAAACAGGAAAAGTGGCGTACCTGCACCAATGTCACCACAGCCGACCGCCATCTCCATTGTCCGCCACCATCAACCGTGAAGATCTCGTTGCCTACCCTTTTCTCCCTCTCATCTCTTTTCTCGTCATGGGCAGAGAGAGTGTTATTTTTTATCTTTTTTCTGTCACGTTGGTATGTTCCCCACTCCAATTTCAAGTGAGGCAAGCATCAAGTATTCATGTGTCTCCCACAGTCCCACTCTTATTTCAAAGTGTGGCAAGGCCCACGTGTCCTCCACTCCAATTTCAAGTGAGCCAAGGCTAGTGTTGTGAAATTTGTTTCGGACCTTGTTTCGGTTGGGCCTCCAAACTGAAATGTTTCGGTCAATTCGGTATATCGGTGAAATATTTCGGAATTTCTATTTTAAAAGGATATAAAAATGTAATAAATCTTAAAATTCAGAAAATTTGGTTAGAGCCCATTTCTAATTAGAGTGAACTTAGGCTTGAGCCCATTTAAAATTTGGCAAAAGACCTGATTTCTGTTAGAATGAAACTTTGCCAAAGACCTGATTTCTATTGTACTGTTTACATATTTAATAGATGGACCATATTGTGGACCCAAGAATCTTATTACAATAGGTCTTTTGTAAGGTCAAAATGGGCCCTCTGCCTTAAATTTTAATAGGGGAGCCATACTGTGGACCCATAAATCTCAATTAAATGGGCCCTCTATAAGGTTCAAATGGTCCTTCCATGATAAAAACAAAATATAAAAAAGGACAGGAAAGCCCTTTAAAAGGGCAAAGCTTCTCTCGAATGGGCATTTGCCCCTTTTTTGTAGTTGCCGATCGAGATTTTGAGAGGGGTGACTTGGCAGCTCTGCAACTCGGCAGTTGATTCAACAAGAAGAAAGATGAGGTTCGGCACTTGGTCCATCTGGACATCCTTCATTGCGTCGCTCCACTCGCATCTCAGTACCACCTGACCGCTATGGGTTCTGCCATACTTCCTTAATGGCCACTTTGTCCTCTTCTTCCATCCCCCACTCCTATTCTCAGGCTGTGCAGGACAAATGTTGGAACAAGGCTATGCAAGAAGAATTGGATGCTTTAGAGAAAAATCATACGTGGGATATTGTCCCCTCCTGTGGGTGTCAGACCTATTGGCTGCAAGTGAATTTTTTCTCTCAAGTTAAAATCAGATGGCACTCTCGATCGATATAAAGTGCGCCTTGTTGCTCTCGGAAATCGACAAGAATATGACATTGATTATGATGCAACTTTTGCTCCTGTCGCCAAGATGACCACCGTACGCATCATCCTTGCTGTTGCTGCCTCTCAGTCCTGGCCTCTCTATCAAATGGATGTCAAAAATGCGTTTCTTCATGGTGATCTCAAAGAAGATGTTTATATGCGTCTGCCTCCGGGGTCCTCATTCGGGAAGGGTATGGTTGCTAAACTCCGTCGCTCCCTCTATGGTCTGAAGCAAGCTCCTCGTGCATGGTTTGAGAAATTTCAAGATGCCCTTCTCCGCTTGGATTTTCATTCTAGCCAGTATGATCCTCCCATGTTCTTACATCATGCTCCGTCCGGGATTACTGTGCTACTGGTTTACGTTGATGAAATTGGCATTACTGGTCCTAATGCACAAATGATTCAGGAACTCCAAGCTTCTCTTCATCAAACATTTCAAATGAAGGATCTCGGCCCTTTACACTATTTCCTCGGTCTTGAAGTTCATCAATCGCCTAAAGGTATCGTTCTCAATCAGCACAAATACACGGTTGATCTCATTGACTTGGTTGGCCTTACTTCTTCAGCTCCAGTCGATACGCCGATCGAACTGAATGTCAAACTCAGTAAAGCGGAGGGTGGCCTTCTTCCAGATCCTTCCGCATATCGCCAGTTAGTAGGTAGCCCGATCTACCTCACGATCACCCGTCTTGATATCTCCTTTGCGGTCAACCTAATGAGTCAGTTCATGACTACTCCTCGTCACCTTCATCTGGCTGCTATTCGTCGTATCATTCGATATCTTATTCGCACACCGACTCGCAGGTTGTTTTTTCCATCCAATAATCCTTTTTCTCTCAGAGCTTATTCAGATGCTGATTGGGTTGGTTGTCCGGATGCTCGCAGATCAACCACAGGATGATGCATGTTTTTTGGTGATAGTCTGATTTCTTGGAAATGCAAGAAACATGACAGTTTCTAAATCTTCTACCGAGGCTGAGTATCGAGCTATGTCTGCTGCGTGCTCCGAAATACTTTGGCTCCGAGGTTTGCTCTCTGACATTGGATTTCCCGCAGAAGGAGCTACCCCTCTCTATGCAGATAATACAAGTGCGATTCGGATTACTGAAAATCCGATTTTTCATGAACGTACTAAACACATCGAGGTTGATTGTCACTTCATACGTGATGAGTTTAAGCGTGATGGCATCAGCCTTCCGTATGTCTCCACTGAGCTTCAAATTGCTGATATTCTTACTAAAGGTCTTCCCCGACCACGCCATCAATTCTTGGTTGGCAAATTGATGCTCGTTGATTCTCCCGCATCAATTTGAGTGGGGGTGTTAAGTTGGCCCACGACCCATGAAGGGGCCCAAGGCCCATCAGTCAATCCAGTCCGGCGACCCACATCTCACGTGGATATTGATTTGGTCAATGTTGAGACAACTGTACATATCTTAAATTGATTGCTTTCCTAACTTAGATCAGTGATTATTGTAATTAGTTAGTTTCCTTTGTAAGAGCCTTGATTAAGGCATGTATATTCCTTTATAATGATGTTCAATCTCAAAGAGAAAGACACAGAAATCAATACAATCAGTTTTCCAAAGTTTTCCAAGAACTCTCGTTTTCATTATTGTATTATGCAATTGTGAGAATGATAGGGCCCATGTGAAGAAATACCCACTCGTCTGGTATTTTTTGTGAAGTGTGTATCGGAGCGCACAGCCTGGTGCTTCTGTCTGCTGGTCCTTTCAACAGCTGGCTTTTGCATGTTTCTAATTCATTAAATTAAACTTTTCTGTTGGAATTTCATCCATAGCATTAACAAAGCCTGTTTTAATAGTATTCCATTGTCATCCTTCCTTCTTGAAATTTTTTGAAATGGACAAATCTGAACTGCAATTGATTTACTCCAGTGGAAAGAATTATACTTCCTGGTCTTACCAGTTTCAAGTATAGTTGGAAGGAAAAGAAATGTGGGGACATACTTCTGGGATAGATCCTAGACCAAAAGATGATGAGAAATTTCTGTCAAACCTTAGTACATTATCTCAAACCCTACAAAATCTCCAAAACCATGTGGGAATACTTGAAGAAAGTTTACCATCAAGGGAACACTACTCGCCTGTATCAACTTGAACTTGAGATTGCTTAATACTCTCAAGGAACTTCTTCAATTCAAGATTATTACTCAAGTTTTTTGAATTTGTGGACTGAATATGATGAGATAAAGTATGCTAATGTGTTTGAAGCTGCACTTTCAGATATACAAAAATTAAAGGACATTAGTCATTGGGATCAGTTTCTTATGAAACTAAGACCAGAATATGAGTCTGTTCATTCAAAACTTATGAGCGAAATTCCCTTTCCTTCATTAGATGAATGTCTGAATGAACTTCTGTATGAAGAACAAAGCCAACTAACGCAAAATGTTTTCAGTACTCCTCTTGAGGTTGCTTTTGCCACTACTGGAAAACCTTCACCTGTTTACTCTTCGAGCACAGTAGGTGGACTCGACGAAGTGACCTATGCTGCAAAAGGACATTCTTTGGGGTGTGATTTAAGTAAAGTTCAATGCTATGGTTGTAAGTCCTTTGGTCATTTTGCATGACAGTGCAAGCAGAATTTTTTTAATTATTATAAAGCCAACAGACAAGTCATTGCGGAATGCAGAAAAAGGCCACAAAATCGCACTCCTTGAGCCTATGATGCCTTTGCTAGGACTGCTTCTCTTGATGTTGTTGCTCCTTCAGTCATGCCTTCACAACCACAACCACTTGCTTCGAGCCCATCTTCTTTTATCACTCCTGAGGTCATCCAACAAATGATCCTTAATGCTTTCACAGCCCTAGGGATTTCAGGTAATACTCAAACTCTATCCAATCTTAGGTACTTTGACTCTGGTGCTTCAAATCATATGACTTCATCCTCTGCTCATTTTTCAAATATTCAAAAGTACACTGGTCATTTACAAATTCACACTGCCGATGGTGAAAAGCTTTCTATTACAACAGTTGATGATGTTTCCCATTCCATGCCTCTGAAAAATGTTTTTCTTTCTCCTTCCTTAACTACCAACCTCGTATCGGTTGGACAACTTGTTAATGATGATTGTAATGTTGTGTTTTCTCGCTCTGGTTGTGTTGTGTAGGATCAAGTGTTGTGGAAAGTGATCGCGAAGGGACCTAAGTGTGGTTGTCTATTTCCAATTCAGATGTCTTCTTTCTCTTTTGTTAATAATGCAATAACCCAATAACCCGTGCTTAGCACGGTATCTCCCTGCACCATAAAATAAATAATCACATATTAACAAAAATTCCCTCTTTCCACAGGACAAGTTGGATAAACTAGAAATAGAGAAACCGGAGCAAAAGCGATATAGTTACATAGGAACAACTGAAAAAGTGGATAGTTGCATGAGTAGTTACATAACCGTCGGTCAAAATTATAACCGACAATCAAAATTAAATCCAAAACCTCCTTGCTTAATATATTATAATTTGTTTTTTCTTCTTTCTCTTCTAAGGATGTTTGGAGGCTCTGGCATAACAGATTAGGCCATCCTTATGCTAAAATGTTATCTTTTATGATGAATCATCGCATCAGTAATAGAAATAAAGCTTCTTTTAGTCCTGTGTTTATTGATTGCACAGCTTGCAAAGTCGGAAAAAGTAATGTCCTTCCTTTCCCTATGCATCATACTATGGCTTCTAAATGTTTTGACATAATTCACAGTGATGTATGGGGCATTACTTCGGTAATTTCTCATGCCAACCACAAGTATTTTGTCACTTTTATTGATGACCATAGTCACTTCACATGGGTGTGTTTTTTGCATTCCAAATCAGAAGTATTTGATGTTTTCCAAAAATTTCTTGCCTACGTTGAAAATCATTCTTCCACTACTATCGAGATTCTACATTCAGATTCAGGGGGAGTATATGTCCCATCATTTTCAGAATTTTCTGCAAACAAAAGGGATTTTATCGCAAAGATGTTTCATAGCTCCCTACGGCTCATTCTCCATCACCTAATCCTCTGCCGGAACTCGCTTCTTCTCCTGCTCCATCATCACTTCAACTTAGACGTTCCAAACGAATTTCTCGTCCTCCAAACAGATATGGCTTCACCCACACCTCCTTGCTTGCCACCATATCTAGTGTTGCAATACCTAATTCTTATTTACAGGCTGTGAAACATGACTGTTGGGTAAAAGCTATGTAGGAAGAGTTAGATGCCCTTCAGGCGAATCATACATGGGACATTGTTCCTTGTCCTTCTCATGTAAAATTAGCGTAGCCCTGGATCTTGATCGGAAGTGAAGACCAATCTCCACGAGATTGATCGAATCCAAAGGATTCCAGCCCTAGGGCACTACATAATGTAAGAAACCATATACCAACCCAAAAGCTTTAAGCTGATAGGTGAAAGGCCTATACAGGTATATTAAGATATGTCAAGCCTATTACTTAGGCGATGTGGGATGTGGGACTTCCCAACACTCCCCCTCACGTGCAGGCCCAACAGATTTCATGGACGGGCCTGTCACGTGGGCTACACAAGAACACCGGGATCGAAACCCGCTCTGATACCATGTAAGAAACCATATACCAACCTAAAAGCTTAAGCTCTTAGGTGAAAAGCCCAAACAGGTATATATGAAGCCTTGCCAAAGGCATTACTTAGGAGATGTGGGATGTGGGGCTTTACTTTACCAATACATAATTGAAAAAGCATAACCTTATAGTGAGGGGCTTCTCTATATATAGAGTAGCATTGTTCTAAATAATCAAGACATTCTAAAGAATCTATCCAATCTTAATCAAAATAGGATTTTGGAAGCAAATATATTAAGCAACTTTACTAATTTAGAGACTATCTAAACTAATGATAGGGATCTCAAAATCAGAGATCATGTGGACCCCATCAAGTGGGGCCATTAGGGCCTGCGGGTCCTGGTCTTGGATCGGGCTGCATCAAAAACCTATTAGTTGTAAATGGGTTTTTTCTATCAAACTTGAACCTGATGGCTCTTTGGATTGTCATAAGGCTCCTAGTTGATTGGGTAATCACTAAGAATATGGCATTGATTATGATCAGACCTTTGCTCAGGTCGCCAAGATGACAATTGTTCGTACTGTGCTAGCAATAGCAGCTTCGCAATCTTTGCCACTTTATCAGTTAAACGTCAAGAATGCTTTTTTCCACAAGAACCTTGAAGAAGTTTCTATGAAAATTTCATTAGGCATTTCGGGTATGGCCAATGGCGAGTTGCTCGCTAACGTCGATCCCTGTATGGTCTCAAACAAGCACCTAGGGCATGGTTTGAAAAGTTCCGAGATGCGGTTTTTCAGATTGAATTTCATCGAAGTTAGTATGATTTGTCCTAGTTTATTCGTCAAACGTCAAATGGGATTACCATGTTATTGGTCTATGTGGATGACATCATCATATTTGGAACTGATTCAGCTATGATTGGGCATCTTCAAGCTTCACTTAATGAATCATTCCATATGAAAGATTTAAGACCACTAACCTATTTCTTGGGATTAGATGCGCATCATTCGGACAAAGGTTTACTGCTTGATTAGCATAAATATGCATTGGATCTTATTGAGATGGCGGGTTTACAAAACTCTACACCTGCGGACACACCACTTGAGGCTAATGCTAAATTGTCTCATGATACGGGTGATCTTCTTCCGGACGCCACATTATATCGACTATTAGTTGGTAGTTTGATATATCTCACGATTACTCGCCCTGATATATCCTTTGCAATAAATCTTGTTAGTCAATTTATGACTTAACCCCGTCATCTACATCTAACTGCTGTCAGATTATTATTTGATATTTCCTTGGCACTCCGAATTGTGGCTTGTTCTTTCTGTTGGGCAGTACTCTCTCTCTCCTAAGGCATACTCTGATGTGGACTGGGCATGTTGTCCAGACACAGACGTTCAACAACTGGCTGGTGCATGTACTTGGGAGATTCCTTGGTCTCGTGGAAGTATAAAAAATAGGACAAGGTGTCCAAACTCCAAATCTTTTGCTGAAGTTGGATATCGTGCAATGTCTGCCGCTTCTGCTGAAATTGTATGGCTTCGTGGCTTGCTTTATGAGCTTGGTTTCCATCAGACATCTTTGGCATCTCTTTATGCTGATAATACTAGAGCTATCCGGATAACATCAAATCTTGTTTTCCATGAACGTACAAAACATATTGAGGTTGGCTGTCATTTCATCCAAGATGAATATAAACATAACACCATCAGTCTTCCACATATTTCATCCGGACTTCAAGTGGCAGATATCTTCACAAAGAGTCTACCAAGGCCATGACATCAGTTTCTTGGTTGGCAAATTGTTGCTTGTTGACTCAACAACATAATTTTTATTTATTTATTTACTTATTTCTTTTATTTATTTATTTATTTATTTATTTTGGGGGGGGGGGGGGGGGGGCAAAAATCCACAGTGGTGGACCCAGGATTTTCATTTGAAGGGGGCTCACGATGGCCAATTGAAAAACTCAATTATTATTTTATTGTATTTTCTTCACATTAATAATGACACAAGAAAAAATGTATGCGGAAAATAATGGAGAAGAATATGAACTCTTATGCTTGAGAATAGTGGAGAAGAATATGAAATGCATCAAAATCCTACTCAAGCCCAATAATCATAGAAATGCACACTCCAATATACACTCAATGGTCTAAACAAGATTAGTTAGAGCAGAACTTTAGCCTAGAAAAATTTGGTTTAAACAGATATATTCCTAAACCATTTAATTCTCAAATAATCAATTTCCACTAAATAAAATAAAATTTCAAGAACAAAGAAAACAACAAGTAGACCACTCCATTTGAATCATTATGCATGGACATAACCATAAAAATACACACATCAATAAAAATTTAAGACAACCTTAGTAAAAAAAATGAGGGTTTTCCTCATGTCATCAATAAAAAAATGAAGGAAATGATCTAAGACACCCTTGGTTAAAAAAAATATGCACATCAATAATTTCTCCATGGTCGTGTTTGTTTTTTAAATAAAGATTTCATAAATTGAGAAATAAAACTAAGAGTTACAAGTAGTAAAGTTGTCTTACGCGGAAAGAATATTCCTTTTACGATTAGAAAATGCTACGGCAGTCCATGGTTTTGAAATTTATACTATCGATTTCAAAAAAGAGTTGGAAATGATATTTTACTCACTTTTAATGGGTTATATAGATGCAAAACCTTACTAAGTAGAAACGAGAGTATTTATTGACGAGAGTCGAATAAGTCTTTTGGAATTGGGGAACGAGAAGGGGGACTTTGGTCTCATTTGAGTGGGGGCTGGGCCATACTAGCCTTAAGCCCTTATGGGCATTTTTTAAGTTGGGTGGGGGCCGAAGCCCCCAAGCCCATAACACATGGGTCCGCCCTTGTGTATCCAGCCCAATTGTAAAATATAAGATATAGTCAAACTTGTACAGATCATTACCGTGAGAGTGTTTAGGGATTTTTTGGATTGTAATTGCTAATTTGTAGCCTAAGCAAGGCAAGTCAGTCTTTATATAATGGAATGGAAAATTCCAAGAGGGACACACGATTTTGGATCCATTGCCACGCCCGCGCCCAGCCCCACCCCACTTTTCTCGTGCATGACAGTCTGATCAGAGGAATATGGAAATCTGTTGAAAGGATGGATTAACTGGATAATATAAAGATTAGTTTGCAATCTAGAATCATCTCTGGTCCAGTAAAGTTGGATATGCAAATTAATTAAGAACTTTATACCATTACATTGTAGATCCCTTTATATGGATCCATAACCTTCCAGTATGCACTGAATAAGAAAAAATGAAATGATTCTTGTTCAAGTTTTGAAGATTTAGTCACAACATAACTAATTGATGGCGAATTATTCCTCAATCATGAATAAATGATCTGATATATCATGATAGTTTTTGTTTATTTTCAATGTGAGTAATGCGTGGTGGATGTTATCAAATGGTTTCTTGTTTTCTCTCAGTTCTTGTAGACACGTGTGATCTAGTAAGTGAATTCCCTTTCTGGTACTTGAAGCTGCTTGGTACTTACTGGGATAGGCAAATTATTAATGAAAAAACTTTTGTAATATTATATCATTGATATTTTTTCTGGTCCACAACCTTCCAGTGTGCATTGAAGAAGAAAAAAAATGAAACTATTCCTTTTTAAGTTTTGAAGATTGACTCAAACAGAACTAGTGGATGGAAAATTCCAAATTGTTCCAAAATCATGAATAGATGATTTGATATCTCTTGACGTTTTTTTTTTAATTCATTTCCATTGTGATAAATACATGGTGGAGTTGGCATATGGTCTGGAATTTGTGTCAGTTCTCACAGACACGTAACTTGGTAAGTGAATGCCCTTTCAGGTACTTGGAGCTGTTTGGTACTTATTTGCGATTGAACGACAAGATACATGCTGGCGAGCTGCCTGTAGTAAAGAAGACTCAAAATGCAAAATTGATTCTTTGTACTGTAATAAAGGAAGTGAAGGGGACAAAGACTTTCTAGCTAAATCTTGCCCCATTCCCACTACAGATCCAGTGAATACCACGGACTTTGACTTTGGAATATTCCTTCCTGCTCTTCAGTCTGAGATTGTCCAATCAGAAGATTTCCCGCAGAAGTTCTTTTACTGCTTTTGGTGGGGACTTCAAAATCTGAGGTTTGTGCCTACTGAGGTCCCCTTTGATATTTTAAATGATCCACATTTAAAGGATTGCATTACGGAGTCTTAAATGTTGGCTGGTGGTTGTAGATGTAATTTATGTAGTCATTTTCAGAGTATGGCCTCGCTTGGGGGGCCCACCTGAAAGCATGGCAATAATGGCGGTGTAGGCATTTGGAAGGTCTCCTCATCACCTACTATGTGCGAAAAAAGGGTGTCCACTTGATTGGAAGGAGGTACACTTTTGAGGGGCTCAATGTTGCCGAAATCCTTTGTTAGATTAAGTCGGATGGTATGGAATCTGCAAGTGCAGTCATAGGGCCCACATGGATAGGGGTTAGCGAGTTTGAGGTGTTTAGATTGATCATAAGGTGGATCAAGTCATCTCCACAAGCCAGTACTTTCCATGCTTGGGGACGGCTTAAATTTCAGGTACAGTCAGGTTGTTCCTCCCAAAATAAATAAATGATTGACTGTGATGCTTCCACATTGGCCCTCAGGCCAGCTTTTGTTCCATGCTTGGGGAGTGAGAGGAATGGTATGTCTTGTGGCTGTCCACCTGGAAGCATGATGCACATCACTTGAAGGGGGTGCAGTGGCGATGGTGGGGGCAGAATATAAAGGACCATGTTTGACCTAGATGTCCGCCGCAAATAGTGGCAACCATATTCTAACCTTAAGTTTAAACGCCTCAAAATTGGATATATTTTTGTCATTAGAAGATTTACTTGCCTCCATGTTTTTGCATGATCAATCCAAGGGTGTGTAAATCGGGCCAGTGTTGAATTTGGCGAGTGCTAGTTTGTGAGTGTCAAGGGAGAGGAGTGAGTGGGACCCACAGGCTTGGTAACTTCTTTTTCATTTTATGGCGTTGGCGCCGTGGCCTTTCTAGATAACAAGTACATACATAGGCAAATGTTCTAATGAGATGAAACGATGGTGAGAATGAGATGACTATTTATGGGGAGCCCCAAGAGGAGAAGGGGATGGACAGGAATGGAATTTGTAGACCTATGTTTGGATAGGAGTAGATTGCCCATCCAAATTTACGCATGTGAAAATGGGCCATATTCATCTCAATTTGTTCTAAAGAAACACATCCGTGGACATCATAAACTTCCCTCAGGCATCATTGGACCAAATAGATTCTATCTCTGCTGCAGATGGTTGGCAATTGGCATGATATCTTCCTTTAATACAACAGCTTAGTGTCATCAAAGCACTTGGAGAGAGAGCACTAAACTGCACACTGAAATAAATTGATGACTGTATTCGATTTCCAATCGTGAAACCTAGAAGGCCAAAATCACCATGCAGGATCTGTCACTAGTCATTGTAAGTAGTACCCACGCCCCTTAGAGCAAGCAAGTTAAAAAGAAATTTATGACAGTGGATCTATACATGTGGGACTGGCTATTTGGGGCTGCCAACTATTTTGTCAGTTATTCATAGGGGTGCTCATGGGCTACCCTGACCTGGGCCCAGACCACTTTGGCCGGTTTTGGGCCTAGGTCTTAGTACTAGGGCTGAACCTAAATCTAAAATTTGGGCCTGTTTAATATTTGGGTCGGGCTTGAATAAAGTGATAGATAGAAAGCCTGATTGCTTGAAGCCCACCATCTACACAACCTTCCCAGCAAGGGATATTTGACCAATCTACAAAATCCCACAAGATTCCACATGTGAGATATTCTAGATATGGGCTTGTGGTTATGGGCTTTTCAAGTTAGGTCTATTGACCTGTTTATGGCTCGACACCCCCTCAAATTGATGCGGGGTGGCACAAAGCATCAATTTGGAAAGAATATATTCATGTCGATCCTGGGGCAGCCCTTTAGTAAACACATCGGCCAGTTGATCATGTGAAGAAACATAGGGCAGACGGAGTTTGTCGGAGACATAATGCTGACGGATGAATTGGCAGTCAATTTCTATGTGCTTAGTGTGCTCATGGAAGACAACATTCTTGGCAATACGAATGGCACTTGTGCTATCTGCATTAAGTGGAGTAGGGCCTTTGAGAAAAACACCAAACTCACGCAGGAGACGACGAAGCCAAGCAATCTCGCTGCTAGCATAGGACATAGACCGATATTCAGCTTCAGCAGTTGATTTGGAAAGAGTGCTTTGTTTCTTACTATTCCATAAGATGAGCGATATTCCTAAGAACATGCACCAACCGGCTGTGGATCTACGAGTGTTAGGGCACCCTGCCCAATCTGCATCAGCATAGGCTTGGAGTTGTAGTGAAGAAGTGGTCGGATAAAACAGTCCTTGATCATTGGTGCCCTTGACATACCTAAGAATCCGGAAAACAACTTGGAGATGCGATTTACGAGGATCGCTAAGAAACTGACTGACAGTTTGAACGGCATGAGAGATATCTGGCCTTGTCATAGTCAGATAAAGTAGGCCACCAACCAACCATCGAAACAAGGTCGGATCTTGAAGAGGTGGCCCATCATCTTTGCTAAATTTAACATTGAGTTCAATGGGTGTGGCAAAGGTTTTGGCATCACCAAGTCTTACCAATTTGACCAAGTCATCAGCGTATTTGGTTTGGACCACTCGAATACCATCCTTGTTCCTTGAGACTTCGAGTCCTAAAAAGTTAGTGGGGACCCAGATCTTTCATCTTGAAGGAATTCATGAGATGACTTTTCAAGGTGGAAATACCTATTGCATCGTTGCCACTGATTATCACATCATCAACATAGAGCAAGAGAATGGTACAGCCACGTGAAGTTCTTCGAATGAAGAGAGAATTATCATTCGGACTTTGGTGAAAGTTGATTGTACTGATAGCAGAGCAGAACTTATCAAACCATGCAAGTGGATCCTGTTTGAGCCCGTATAAAGACTTTTTCAGTCTGCAGACATGTCGTGGCGAACATGTATATCCCGTTGGAGGATGCATATACACAATTTCCTTGAGATCGACATGCAAAAAGGCATTCTTGACATCCATTTGCCACAAAGGCCAGTTACGAGCTACAACGACGCCTGGTAGACATCACACTATAGTCATTTTAGCGACAAGGGCAAATGTTTCTTCATAGTCAATGCCATATTCATCTTTATAACCTTGGGCAACCAGTGGTGCTTTGTAGCGATCAATACTGCCATCAGATTTGACCTTGAGTGAATAGACTCACTTGCTTCCAATGATAGATGTATTCGACAGAAGAGGCACTACGTCCCAAGTGTTTTTCATCTCGAGAGCTAACAATTCATCTGTCATAGCATCTTGCCAACATGGGATATTAGAAGCTTGGGAATAAGAAGTTGGAATAGGAATGGGATCTGAAGAAGTAAACAACGCGGAAAACCATACCGATCTAGGGGAATTGAAATACGACTAGAGCGTTGCAAAATAGGATTACCTTCACTAGGAGTGCCGTGTCCTCGAGGAGTCGGTATGGTTGGTTGATCGGTAGTGGGAGTAGCTAGAGGCAGTTGTTTGGTATGCCGCTTATAAACTTGAGTAATTTCTGGAGACGAGTTAGGTGTCGGGAATTGAGGAAGGTAAGAAACTTGGATATCAATATGAGGGGAGGAGGAATAGAACATAACATGTTCTAAGAAAACAACATTTCGTGAGATACGTAAATGGCGTTCCTTGTGATTATAACAAAGGAAGCCTTTGTGCTCATCACTGTATCCAAGAAACATGCAGCGAGTGGCCTGTGGGGACAACTTGTTTCGCTCAAGGGAAGGGAGATGAACAAAGCATAGATAGCCGAATACCCTCAAATGTGAGTAGGAGGGAGGGTAACCAAATAAACACTCAAATGGAGAGACTTTCCCGAGGACAGAGCTAGGAAATATGTTTATGATATGGTTAGCTGTATGTGCTGCTTCACACCAAAATTTAGGTGGAACTAGGGACTCAACAAGAAGGGTCCTGATAGTTTCTAGTAGGTGTCGATTCTTTCTTTCTGCTATCCCATTCTGTTGTGGTGTGTAAGGGCAAGATTTTTGGTGAAGGATCCCTTTATCATATAGAAAAGAGGTGAATTCTTTGGATGTGTATTCGCCCCCTGAATCTAAGCGTAGGATCTTAATGGTCTTTTGAAATTGAGTGCTTACCATATTGTAGAATTTGCAGAAAATGGAAAAAACTTCAGATTTAGATTTTAAAAAGTATAACCATCTGTACCTACAATGATCATCTATGAATGTAGCATAATACTTATATCCAAGTCTACTCAATTGAGGAGCAATGCCCCAAACCTCTGTGTGAATAATATCAAATGGAACAGTGGCACGTGAGTGATGAGTAGGAAAAGGCAACACATGACTTTTACTCAAGCAACAAGTCTCACATTTTGATTGTGCAAAAGAAGAAAACATAGTACTAGTAACAGATTTTTCCAAACTACCAAGTTTAAACAATGAAAGAAAATTTATATTATTCAAGTGACCAAGGTGTTTATTCCAAATGGTCCATATTTTATTTAGAACTCCCATAGAAGAAGCAAACAACAAAGGTTGTCCCATGTCCAAGAGAAAGAGCTTGCCATGCTTTCTCCCCTTCCGAATCACCCTCCCAGTTTGCCGTTCCTGTATGACACAACCAGACCGAGAGAAATGAACAAGGTATCCACATCAACAAGTTGACCAATGGAAATTAGATTAGCTGCCAAATTGGGAACAAAATAAACATCAAATAATGTAAGGGTTCCCATGGATATGGTTTCCAGACCAGAGATTGGCAATTGGTGATCATTGGCCGTGGTGATTGAATCATGGCCCATGTATGGTTTTGTGTTGTGCACAGCGGTCACATGGTTGGATGCACCATAGTCTAGAAACCATGTTGAGGGTGTAACTGGTGATGAGAGGGAAATAAATGAGTGAAATGCAGGAAGAGCTGTACAGGAGGAAGACGAACCACTAATACCCATGGAGGTAAATGCAGAGGCCACAAAAGAATTTATCATCTCACGAATTTGAGCAATGGTCAGAGTGACTGACCCTGTATCTGAGGATGGCAAGTCAAGCTGGGTGCTTTGTTGAACCTGAAGAGCAGTTGGGCCACGCTTTGGAGATTGATCTGGTTTCTTATCAGGCCTTCTTGTATAATTGGAAATAACATGACCATTTCGCTTGCAGTAGTTGCAAAACAGTTTTCTCCGGCAGTCTCAAGCCACATGGCCATACTTCTTACACTCATAACATTGTGTTTTATGACGATGAGTAGTGAACATAGGTCTTTCATCGGCTGATGATGGAGTCGGTTGTGTCAGAAGTGCCTTTGGTTCCTTATTAAGAGAATGAGTAGAAAACATGCGAGTTTCTTCCTGGAGAACCTCTTGGATGCACGTATCTAGATCGGGAGAGATCTCTCTATTCATAAGCGCAGCCCGTATAGGTTCAAATTCAGATCGAAGGTTCATAAGAATTTGACTAACATCTTCCTGTAATTTGAGGGCTTGAGGAAGAAAGTCTGTCGAAATAGATTGAAGGAGCATTTGATCCCTCTCGGTCCATAGGGCTAGATAGCCATTGTAGTATTCCTGGACAGATTTATCATTATGGCAATATCTTGCTAACTTTGTATCGAGGTGAAATCTTCGGGCCTTGTTTTGCTGATGATAAATTTTCTTCATGTGTTTCCACATGTCAGAAGCCGTGGTAAAGGCTCGAAGTGCCATTGAAAAGGACGGATCGACTGAGTTGAGGATCCATGTTATCACTTTGGCATTGCGTTGGTTCCAAGTAACAATGATTTTATCATCTACAGCAGGTGTGGTCGATGTGGCAGTGGTGCCTACAATGGCTTTAGAAGTTGTCCCATCCAAATATCCTAACATCCATATATCCTAACATACCTTGTCCTTCAACAAAATTTTTGAGATGGAAGGACCAAGACAGGTAGTTAGTAACAATCGTAGCATGTAACAGAGATTTTGATCTATAATTTTGTGTCTTTCATTGGAGATTCTCTCCCATTTTATAGAATACAGATGCCTTATCAAAGGCTACAAATCAGGCTACAAATCAGCTAATCTATTTACAATCTAATTAAAGAAATAGTAATAGACTAAATCTAATTACAATCACATTAAGGAAGGAAAAAAATCTGTGCAATATTTGACCAAATCCAACGAGATTGGATGTCACCATATTGGGCCCAAGTGGGCCTAAGCCATCTTGTATTTGACACCCCCCCTCAAATTGATGCTGGGGAATCCACAAGCATCAATTTGCTAACCAAGAACTGATGGCGAGGTCGCGGAAGTCCCTTTGTGAGGATATCGGCAGTTTGAAGTTCAGAAGAGATGTGAGGAAGGCTAATGACATCACGCTTGTATTCATCGCGGATAAAATGGCAATCAATCTCGATGTGTTTAGTGCGTTCGTGGAAAACTGGATTGGCAGTAATACGAATTGCACTAGTATTGTCTGCATAGAGAGGAGTGGCACTATCAGCAGGAATTCCGAGAGCAGAAAGCAACCCGCGAAGCCAGAGAATTTCTGAACAAGCAGCAGACATGGCACGATACTCAGCTTCAGTGGAAGATTTTGAGACCTTATCTTGTTTCTTACATTTCCACGAAATCAAGCTATCTCCCAGATACATGCACCATCCGGTGGTAGAGCGACGAGTATCCTGACAACCGGTCCAATCAGCATCTGAGTATGCTTTGAGTGTCAGGGAATTGTTGGCCGAATAGAATAATCCACGGGTTGGTGTCCGAATTAGGTATTTAATAATACGGCGAACTGCAGCCAAATGAAGATGTCGAGGATCAGTCATGAACTGACTGACTAAATTGACTGCATAAGAGATGTCAGGACGAGTTATCGTCAAGTAGATCAAGCTGCCAACGAGGCGACGATAAAGTGTAGGATCAGAGAGGATCCCCACTGTCTTGCTGAAGTTTAACATTGACTTCGACTAGAGTATCGACGGGAGCAGATCCTTGAAGTCCAGCCATTTCAATTAATTCAAGAGCATATTTATGTTGATGAAGTACAATGCCTTTTGCAGATTGATGAACTTCAATATCTAGAAAATAGTGCAGAGGACCAAGATCTTTCATGTGGAAAGATTCATGAAGAGAAGCCTGAAGTTGGTGAATCATATCTGCATCGGTACCTGTAATGATGATGTCATCCACATAAACAAGAAGAATAGTAATCCCCGTAGAAGTATGATGAAGAAACATGGATGGATCATATGGACTAGGATGAAACCCCAAGTGCTTAAGAGCATTGTGGAATTTTTCAAACCATGCCCTGGGGGCTTGTTTGAGGCCATAAAGAGAACGTCGTAGTTTGGCAACAGCACCGGTGATGATAGATGATACTCCCTGAGGAATGCGCATATAGACATCTTCTTTAAGATCGCCATGAAGAAAGGCGTTCTTGACATCCATCTGGTAGAGAGGCCAGGATTGGGATGCTGCGATGGCAAGAATAGTCCGAACAGTGGTCATCTTTGCTACAGGAGCAAAAGTCTCCTCATAATCAATACCATATTCCATGAAAAGAAGAACAACAACAACAACAAGAAGCAGCTTGCAATGATGAAAGAAATTTCCTGCATCCTGCTTTGGTTTCTTCTCTTGGTGAAATAGAATAGCTTTTTCTAAAACAGTAAGTCTTTCATGGAGCGCTTCCGAGGGCAAGGGAAGCGCTTCCATGGGAAACACTTCTCCCTCTTCGTCTCCAACCTTCCTCCTGATATCTCAAAGACAGAGCTTCAAGTTATGTTTTGCAGAGCAGGTTCTGTAATAGACACCTTCATCCCTACCGACAAACCCTCTGGTAAGCAGAGAGGCTTTGGCTTCGTCAGATTCAAAACAGAGAGAGAAGCCAACCTAGGTCTTGAGCTTGTCAACGGGAGATCTTGGAGAGGCTACAGAATCCTCGTCGACAACGCTCGTCCTAGATCAGCAGATACCATCTTAGGGCCCCTGCATCATCAACCTGCCAATGAAAAATCAGGGACTCTGCGACATCAACATCCCAACGCTTGGATTCGCCCTCCATCGTGCATCGCTGAATCAAGCGCAGGGTGGATAGTGAAGAACGGACATTCCCACTTCATTCGAGTGGCCCCTAAGCTTGTTGAGTCAGAGATGAAGGCTCTCTGCCATAGCTTGATTGGTTTCCTACAGAAAAACGTCTCAATAGATGCTGTAGCTCGCTGGCTCACTCTTCACTGGGGCAAATCAGCAGCCAGGCTAAGATTGTTAGACGATGATGTTGTTCACATCCAGCTCCTCTCAGAAGATGAAGTCTGTCAAGTTCTGAGCTGTGTTGCAGGTTCATCCTCCAGCCCGTTCGAAGCCCTAGACAGATGGATGGAGGTTATTGGCTCCCCCCTATCACCAAATGGATTCGTTTCTACGGTGTTCCGCTACAAGCTTGGAACGAAGGTGTCTTTCGTCTCCTAGGCGACTTCGTCGGCTCAACCATAGAGGTAGATCGCCACACCTCGGAGAAGACGAACCTCGTCTACGGGCGTGTGAAGGTTCGCACCAGCAGACTTTGCAAACTCCCGTCGCAGATCCCTCTTTCCGTGGGAGACCTCTTCATCTCTGTTAGGGCAGACGAAGATCACTCCTCCTCCGTCGCATCCATCAGTGATGAAACTTCCATAGCAGCAAGCAGCGCCGACGACGGTGATTTAGGTTTCGCTGAGGAAGTCGATTGCTCAAGAAGTCTCCAGAATCGGGCTTTGGGTTGCAAGCAGGCCGGATCTGGAAGGTCCAGGGCCTCGTTTTCATCTAAGGCTGAAGCATGGACCTGGCCCAAAGAAAAGACAAGCCCAGTGGGTCACGGCCTGACTAATGGAGCTAACTTATGTTCTTTTCTTAGTAAATTGGGCCGGCCCACCTCCTCAGCCCCAGTCTTTACATCTTTTAAATCTCGTAAGGTTTCGAAGCCCCTTATCTTCTCCAGCAGTCCTGTTGCGGAAGCTGCGTCATCTCGGCCTTCCTCTCCGGCCAAATCGAAGTCGAGTAAGCTCTCTTCTGCCTCTTCCTCAGGAAATCTTCCGATCTCCCATGGATTCTTGGAAAGCGGCCAGTCAGGGGGCAGATATAAACCCCAGTCAGTTCCGGAAGCCCAGGAGAAGGAGAAGACTGATGCTCTACGTTTGCTCGCCTGCTCCTACGTTTCGGACTTCGACTCCACCAAATCAGGTTCCGCTATTTACCCTTCTCTCCCATCCTCTCCATGCACAGTGCCGGCAACCATTCTCTCTGTCTTCAAAAATTCTGCCATTTCTCCCTCTCGGCAGAATTCTGATGAAGACCACTGTATTTCTAAGAAGACCAACTCCATCAGTTCTCTGTGTGTTGATCGAAGCTTTCTGCAAGAATCCCCAAATTCGTGGTTATCTCAAAAAATCAGAGTCTGTGGTGAGGAAATTGGCATCACAGTAGACAACAGCAGTCGAGGATGGGAAAGCCTCATTGCCTTTGCAAAGGACAGAGATTTCGCCCTCAGAAGACCTATCACCCACAAAAAGAAGTCAAAAAGGAAAGGAAGCAGAGAACTCCAGAACCTTTCGTGCTCCATTAATTATGACAGTCGTCCTATTGTTCTCAGAGTCGGCGATTCCAGCAAGAGTTGTAAATGAAGGCTATATCCTGGAATGTTCGGGGTTTAGGGAATTCTGTGAAGCGGGCAGTGATAAAAGAGGTAATTCGCACTTTCCGAGCAGACCTTCTGCTCCTTCAAGAAACTAAGCTCAGCTCAATGTCTCAATCAGTTATTAGGGATCTCTGGGGAAACAGTAAATGTTTGTGGATCTCCCTTGATGCAGTTGGAACCTCTGGAGGCATTCTTCTATGCTGGAATAGTCGGCAGTATATTATGAAAGATCACTTCATTGGCACCTTCTCTGTCTCAGCAGTGCTTGAAGATTTGGCTAATGGCTCTTCTTGGATTGTCTCCTCTGTTTATGGCCCTACTGACCGCAGTCTTCGTGGAAATTTTTGGTGTGAGCTTGACTCCATTCGTAGCAGATGGGTTGGTCCTTGGTGCATTGGTGGTGACTGGAATATCACTAGATTCCCTTCAGACAAATCAGGGGTTGGCAGAATTACAGCTGACATGATTTCCTTCTCAGATTGGATTAATTCCCACTACCTAGTTGATCTTCAATTAGGAGGGGCAAATTTCACTTGGTCCAATCACCAAAACCCTCCAACTATGTCGCGTCTAGACAGATTTCTAGTCACTGGGGACTGGATTGATCTGTACCCTGAAGTTTGCCAAATCGCCCTTCCAAAGCCGACTTCTGATCACTGCCCCGTCCTTCTTGATTGCAAAAGTCTTAAATGGGGACCCTCTCCCTTTCGCCTAGAGACAATGTGGTTGGAAGACAAAAATTTCATTGCTCTTATTAAGGAATGGTGGAATAGTTACGATATCATTGGTTGGGCAGGTTTCAGATTCTCCAAGAAGCTAAAGCAGTTGAAGCTAAGCATCAAAGACTGGAGGACAACCAATTTTGTGCCTGTCGAAGCTATCAAGGCCACGCTTTTAAAAGAATTACAATCCATCGACTCCAAGGAAGAATCTCAAGGGCTTTCTGAAGCGGATATTGCTATGAGGCTGAATCTCAAAAATCTTTATGAGCGTAAAGTTCGCGAAGAAGAGATCAAATGGAAACAAAGATCTAGATACCGTTGGCTAAAGGAAGGAGACAAGAATACCAAATTTTTCCACAGTATGGCCACGACCAGAATGAGGGGCAATAAGATTAATTACTTGTTAGACTCTAGTGGTAACAGATTAGAGGACAAGGATGGGATAACTAGCCACATTCTCAGTTTCTTTCAAAATCTTTTTAAAAAAGATGGTACTTGCAAGCCTTCCTTAGACAATCTCCACTTCCCCTCCATTAGTGAAGAGAATGCGAATTGGTTGGAAGATGAGTTCCACGAGGAAGAAGTCAGAGCAACGATTTTCAATCTAGCTAGTGACAAAGCTCCAGGCCCAGACGGCTTCCTAATTTCATTCTTCCACAGATTCTGGGACCTTCTTCGAGCTGACATTATGGCCTTCATGAAGGAATTTCACTCCAGAGGAAGGCTTTCCAAATCGATCGGTGCTTCCTTCACTGCCCTTATCCCTAAGAAGACAGGGGCCGACAGTATAAAGGACTTCAGGCCAATCAGTCTTTTAGGCAGCATTTACAAAATCTTAGCTAAAGTGCTTGCCTCTAGACTACAGAAGATTCTCCCTTCCATCATCTCCCTCTCTCAAGGTGCCTTTGTTCAAGGTAGACAGATCTTAGATGGGGTTCTTGTTGCCAATGAATGCATCCATTCCAGATATAAGGATAAACTTCCATGCATTATTTGCAAACTTGACTTGGAAAAGGCCTTCGATATGGTGGACTGGGACTTCCTCCTATACTTGATGCGCAGAATGGGCTTTCCCCTAAAATGGAGGAACTGGATCAAAGAATGCATTTCATCTGCCACCTTCTCCATCTTAATCAATGGTTCCCCAAAAGGTTTCTTTCCAGCTGAGAGGGGCTTAAGACAGGGGGATCCGTTGTTTGCTTTCCTTTTTGTCATTATTGGAGAAGCCCTCAGTCGGATGCTTTCCAAAGCAGAAGCCTGCAACTTGATCCACGGTTTCAAGCCTTCTCACAATGCTCCTTCTATCTCCCACCTCCCATATGCAGATGATACCCTCCTTTTCTGTGATGCTGATGAGGACCAAATAAAAAATTTGGTTGCAATTCTCAGATGCTTTGAAGCTGTTTCGGGTCTCAGGATTAACTTCTCAAAAAGCTCCATCCTCGGAGTATCTACTGAAGACAGTTCCCTCCGCCACTATGCTACTATTTTGGGGTGCAAAGTAGACTCCTTCCCATCCTCCTACCTTGGTCTTCCCCTATGCCTGGACAAAGTGCCTATCTCTGTTTGGAATCCAGTGATTGAGAGGATTGAGAAAAAGTTATCTTCTTGGAAAGCAAAGTACTTATCCCTGGGAGGTAGAATTGTTTTGATCCAATCTGCTCTTGCCAACCTTCCTATCTACTTCTTGTCCATCCTTAAGTGCCCGGCTAAAATCATTGATCGCATCGAGAAGCTTCAAAGAGACTTCCTTTGGCAAGGCCGTGAGGACTCCAAAAAATTTCACCTGGTGAATTGGAAAACAGTTTGCTCACCTAAAGACTCGGGTGGCCTCGGAATAAGACCTTTAAGGAAGATGAACCAAGCTCTGTTGGGTAAATGGTTTTGGAGACTTGGAGATGATTCACAAGGCCTTTGGAAAAGCATCCTGGTAGAGAAATATAAAGTGAGAAGAAATGGTTGGGAAACCTTTCCTCCTTCACGAAGAAGTTCTAAATTCTGGAAAGGGATATACAGTTCCAAGGTTTCTTTTTCTCAATCTATCCGCTACCGCGTTGGCAATGGAGAGAAGATCTTCTTCTGGCATGATGTTTGGGCTGGTGAAATCCCTTTAGCGCTACAGTTCCCTGATCTCTACAGATGCGCCAGAAACCGGAATGCCAAAATCAGTGAGTATCTTGACACAAGCAACAATAATCAATTGTGGTGGCCTATCTTCAGAAGGAATCTTTCTGAGGAAGAAGAAGTTAATCTCTTAAATCTTATCGAGATTCTTAATGGAATAGATGGCCCTAGAGAAAGGCAAGATAGCAGGATTTGGACACATTCTAGTGATGGCTCCTTTTCGGTCTCCTCTTTCTTCTCCGCCTTATCAAACACTTCTATGGCTCCCCAAAGCTGGCATCGTTTATGGAAGATCAAGGCCCCTCCAAGAGTCATCGCCTTTACTTGGATTGCTCTCCAAAAAAAGATCTTAACTATGGACAACCTTCGCCGCAGACATATTCTCCTAGTCAATGCTTGCCCCCTTTGCCTAGCGGATGAGGAAACGATTGATCATCTTCTGCTACATTGCAAGCAGACGAAAGGTATCTGGTCAGCTATCCTGGAGGAGTTTAATTGCAACTGGGTCATGCCACAATCCTTGCCTGATTTGTTCCTTCAGTGGGCTAACCCGATTTTTACTTCCAAAGGGAAGACCATGTGGCACATCTCTTTCTTGGCTTGCATTTGGACGATTTGGAAAGAAAGAAATAGAAGATGTTTTGAAGGGATAGCTTCCTCCCAAGAAGATTTAATTCTTAGAATGAAATTCTGCGTTGCCTCGTGGGTCTCCAATCTTCCGGAGTTTCGGGGCTTATCTACTGATGCTATTATGTACAATTGGAGCGAAGTCACTTCGGTTTGATCTGGCTCCCTTTTTCCTCCTCCTTGTCTTTGTTTCCCCTCCTCTTGGGAGGTGGCTGTTTTTGGGGATTTTCCCGGCCGCTTCTCAGTATAACTCTTTTATACTGTAAAGCCTTTTTGTATTTCTCCTTTTTTCTTTGAATACAAGTTACCATTTCAAAAAAATCAATACCATATTCCTGCCGATTACCCATAGCGACAAGACGGGCCTTGTACCTTTCCAGAGTTCCATCAGGTTTAAGCTTGATAGAATATATCCATTTGCAACCAATTGGCTTAACTGAAGGAGGACACGGAACCACATCCCATGTATGATTTTGCGCAAGAGCATCCAATTCATCCTGCATAGCTTTGTTCCAACACTCATGCTGCACAGCCTGAGAGTAAGAGTTCGGAATAGATGTAGAAAACATGGTGGCCATCAAGGAAGTATGGGTAAACCCATACCGAGTTGGAGGTACTGAAATCCGAGATGATCGACGCAAGGGAGGGTCTCCAGTTGGACCAGATGTAGTTGGGCGATCGTTAGGGGGACTATCTGTGTTTGCTGCATTACTCCGCCTATGATACACGAATTTAGGATCAAATTTCACAAATGGAGTTTTGTCCGAAAAACCAGGTAAGGAAACAACAGATGGGGATTCAACAGACTCAAGATATTGTTGGAAAAAATATTGATTTAAAAAAAAACAACATTACGGGAGGTACGAATGCGCCTTATTTGAGGATCATAACACAGAAACCCCTTTTGGTGACTAGCATATCCTAGAAATGCGCATTTAGCAGATTGGGCAGTAAGTTTGTTACGCTCAGAAGGAGGTAAATGTACAAAACACACCGATCCAAAAATATGCAGATCATCATAAGACGGTGTAGTTTTGTATAATCGAGAAAAAGGACTCATTTTCTAAAGAAAAGGAAGGTAATCGATTTATCAGGTGGACGGCAGTGCTAAGAGCTTCTGTCCAAAACCGTGGAGGAACAGAGGATTCAATAAGAAGAGAGCGAGTAACATCAAGGAGATGTCTATTCTTCCTTTCAGCAACCCCATTTTGCTGAGGGGTATAAGGACAAGATTTTTGAGAAAGTATTCATTTTTGTTGTAAAAAAGTTTGAAACTCTGTAGACACATATTCACCTCCCGAATCAGAACGTAAAATTTTAATGCAAGTGAAAAATTGATTCTCAACATATGCTAAAAACATTTTGAAAACATTAGAGACCTCAGCTTTAGAATGCAAAAAATAGACCCATGTAAATCTACTATAATCATCAATGAATGTCACAAAATATTTATAATGAGCATGAGACAAATGAGGAGCAATACCCCAAACATCACTATGAACTAAATCAAAACAATGAATGCTAGTAGAAGTGGAGACAGAAAAAGGAAGAGTTTTACTTTTTCCCATCTTACATGTGGCACAATCAAAAGAAACAAACTTAGAAAATCCTATTGAGTTTAACAATCCAGAATTAACCATGTGAGACATGGTTTTAAAATTAGGATGTCCAAGCCTACTATGCCACAATTGACAATTATTTTGAGCTGAAAAGCAAAAATCATTTGCTGAATTCTTTCCAATCGGAGTAGATAGATCAAGAGAAAATAAGCGTCCATTTTTAGGCCCCCTCGCGATCTCCCTCCCTGACATCTGGTCCTGCACAACACAACCAGAGGAAGAAAAGGAAACATTATAGTTATTTTCAACAAGTTGTCCAACGGAAAGAAGGTTTGAAATTAAATTGGGACAATGATAAACATTCTTTAAGGGCAAAATACTGGAAATATTTCCAATGGCAGTGATAGGAAGATGTCCGCCATCGGCTGTTTGAACATGAGCATTGCTAGTATATTTTGTCAAACTAGAGAGTTGTGCACTGGAATGAGTCAGGTGATTTGATGCTCCGGAATCAAGATACCAAATGGAAAAAAGGAGTTTTTGATTTACCTGTGAGGCCAAGTGCAGAAAAAGCATTGACGAACCAGGCTGTGCAGGCACAGATGTGGATGCAGCGTCAGTAGGAAAATAGTCTACCTGGGCAGCATAAGCATTGGGAGTCCGAGTTTGTGGACGGCGGCGACATTCAGTAATTATGTCCCTTCTTCTTGCAGTAATTACAGAACTTCTGGTTGCATTGAGTTGCAAGGTGTCCATATTTTTTGCAAGAGTAGCATTGGACTTTGCTCATATCACGAGTCTGAGGAGTCGGAGAAGACTGTGAGATCTGAAGAGACTGAGTGTTTCCTTTAGCAGAGTATGCAACATGATAGGTTTCAGTGTGCTTTTGTTCCAGATGGGCTTTTGTGCGAATGCGTTGTTCTTCTCGCAACAACTCATTCAAACAAACATCCAAGGATGGTAATGGGCTTCGGCTCAGCAAAGATGATGTTACAGTCTCATACTCGGGACGCAATTTCATCAAAAACTGGTCCCTGTGACTTGAGGCTTGAAGTTCTTGTATAGTTTTAAGAATATTGTTTGGCACAGAAGCATATTTAATCCCATCATATTCACCCCACAGATTGCGGAAACCAGAATAGTAGTCCTGAATGGTCAAGGTGCCTTGACTGTATTCTGCAATTTCACACTCAAGTTGAAATTGTCGTGCAGAATTATCTTGATGATAAACTGTCTGCAAGTAACCCCACATCTCCTTGGAGGTTGTGTAGGGTTTGAGATTTAGAATCAGATGAGGTTCCACAGCCCCAAGAATCCATGTTTTAATTTTTGCACCTTTTGTATTCCAAGTAGAAATCTTTTTATCATCTTCTGTTGGCTTTGGATCAGAACCAGAACCAAATCCCCATAATTCTTTGGCCTCAAGATATAATTGAAATTGAAAAGCCCATGCTGGATAGTTTTTACCATCAAATCTAATCAAGTTTACCTTAGATTTCTCCATTTAGAACCAAAACAAAGAGAAGTAGTAACAGAAAACCAAATCCAAGAGATCAGACCAACAGACAGGAGTCCGTGACAAAAAAAACACAGAAAAATGGTCCAGACGACCAGAAAATTTGCTGTAGAATCCCTGCGTGGGGCCCACTGTTTGATCAGAAGGAGAATCTAATCAACTATATGTAAGCAGTATCAAAATGTCTTTCCAGCAATATAAGTTTCACACAAATCCATCCACGATCCAAGATTTTGTACGACTGTGATCAAAACAATCTGATAAAACTGGAAAATCACAAGTGGGGTCCAAAAGCCTACCTCTGATCCCGAAAAAATTCTGAAAAAATCACCAAAAATCTCAGAAGAGATGGTCGACCATTGCTGTAGAGTTTCCTGAATATCCCATGATGATCACAGGTGGGCCACTGTTGATCATATCATGACAGAAGTCCTGCTGCTTACAAAAATCACAGATCCCTGATCTGGTTGATGCCAAGATTACAGATCCTTGATCTGTGTGCTTCTGAAACACAAAATTATGTCTCCCAAGAGCAGTAGGGCTGATCACAAGTGGGCCACAATGATCAGATTTCAAGATGTTGAAGATCTGGCTTTCCTGGAACCAGATTTCTGAGGACAGATCCTTGATCTGTTTGCTGCACGACAGAGATAAGGATTTCTCTCTGATAGAGTCCTTGTGGCTCTTCAAAAGATGAACAATGGTAGCCTTTACAAAACCTGGCTCTGATACCATAACAATCGTAGCATGTAACAGAGATTTTGATCTATAATTTTGTGTCTTTCATTGGAGATTCTCTCCCATTTTATAGAATACAGATGCCTTATCAAAGGCTACAAATCAGGCTACAAATCAGCTAATCTATTTACAATCTAATTAAAGAAAGAGTAATAGACTAAATCTAATTACAATCACATTAAGGAAGGAAAGAAATCTGTGCAATATTTGACCAAATCCAACGAGATTGGATGTCACCATATTGGGCCCAAGTGGGCCTTAGCCATCTTGAATTTGACAGTTAGTTCCATTAAATTTCACTGGAATGATGTCAACCTTGTCCATTTGAAATAGATAGATGAATTTCCCAGAGAGAGATTGATTTTCTAAACAGAAAAGAAATCAGATTTTTCACAGAAACCAAAAAATGCTGAAAAATAGGCTGCCAGGCATCCAAAAAATTGGAGCAGGAATGGGGATTTCTTGCTGTATGTTGATTTCTGTTTCAATCAGCCTTCCAGGTTAGGTTAATAACCTATTTTCGCAGCTTCTGGAGAAGGAATTTCTCAGTTTCAATGGTTGGATGAGAATCTGATGTAACAGCTTCAAAACTATGTGAAAACTGTCAAACCCAAAAAGTAGGTAAAACACTGACCTTTTGAGATGATAAAATTCCAGAAAAATATGGAGAAATCCCAGAGTAAATAGGCGAAAGCTTGGTGCAGAATTTGTGACAGTTGCACAATCCAAGGTGGGCCCCAGTTCTTGATCAGACGGTCAGATCAATAGATGAAGAGAGACCAGAAATGTTCTCTTTGTTCAGATCCTTGAATCTAATGCCTGAGATGAGGTCCAATCTGATGTTGAGATGAGATCTGATGCCTTGAACCAATGGAGGAAAAGAAACAGAGATTATGGTCTCTGTTGTAGCACGACAGTAATAGATTCGTGTTCAGAGATATTCAGAGGAGGCTCTAATACCATCTTAGGATCTGTAGATCCATATATTGATAATAAGAAAAGAGAGAGGAAGAAGAAGAAGAGATTTTGTGAATGTTTGTCGTATCCCAAGATGGGAATCGACTTGTGCTTATATACACTTCACTGGTATCAATTTACATTTATGATGATATCTTTACATCCTATGATTAGCTATGATTACAGGCAAATATAGAAATGTCTACACAACCTTCTAAGCAAGGGATATTTGACCAATCTAACAATCGTAGCATGTAAAAGAGATTTTGAATTATGAATTTGTGTCTGTCCATTGGAGATTCTCTCCCATTATATAGAATACAGATGCCTTGTCAAAGGCTACAAATCAGCTCTACAAATCAGCTAATCTAATTACAATCTAATTAAAGAAAGAGTATTAGACTAAATTTAATTACAATCTAATTAAGGAAGGAAGAAAACTGTGCAAAGATTTGACCAAATCCAACGAGATTGGATGCCACCATATTGGGCCCAAGTGGGCCTGAGCCATCTTGTATTTGACCCCCTCCCCCCCCCAAAAAAAATTGATGTTGGGGAATCCACAAGCATCAATTTGCTAATCAAGAACTGATGGCGAGGTCGCGGAAGTCCCTTTATGAGGATATCGGCATTTTGAAGATCAGAAGAGATGTGAGGAAGGCTAATTACATCACGCTTGTATTCGTCGCGTATAAAATGGCAATCAATCTCTATGTTTAGTGTGTTCGTGGAAAACTGGATTGGCAGTAATACGAATTGCACTAGTATTGTCTGCCTAGAGAGGTGTGGCACTATTAGCAGAAAATTCGAGATCGGAAAGCAACCCGTGAAGCCAGAGAATCTTTGAACAAGCAGCAGACATGGCACGATTCGGTGGAAGATTTGGAGACCTTATCCGAGTGTCCGGACAACCAGCCCGATCAACATCTGAGTATGCTTTGAGTGTCAGGGAGTTGTTGGCCGGATAGAATAATCCACGGGTTGGTGTCTGAATTAGATATTTAATAATACGTCGAACTGCAACCAAATGAAGATGTCGAGGATCAGTCATGAATTGACTGACTAAATTGATTGCATAAGAAATATCAAGACGAGTTATCGTCAAGTAAATCAAGCTGCCAACGAGGCGACGATAGAGGTTACGATCAGAGAGAGGATCCCCACTGTTGTGCTGAAGTTTATCATTGACTTCTACTGGAGTATCGACGGGAGCAGAACCTTGAAGTCCAGCCATTTCAATTAATTCAAGAGCATATTTATGTTGATGAAGTACAATGCTTTTTGCAGATTGATGAACCTCAAGACCTAAAAAATAGTTCAGAGGACCAAGATCTTTCATGTGGAAAGATTCATGAAGAGAGGCCTGAAGTTGGTGAATCATATCTGCATCGGTACCTGTAATGATGATGTCATCCACATAAACAAGAAGAATAGTAATCCCCATAGAAGTATGATGAAGGAACATGGATGGATCATATGGACTAGGATGGAAACCCAAGTGGCGAAGAGCATGTTGGAACTTTTCAAACCATGCCCGGGGGGCTTGTTTGAGGCCATAAAGAGAACGCCGGAGTTTGGCAACAGCACCCAGGATGATAGAGGAAACCCCCGGAAGAAGGCGCATATAAACATCTTCTTTGAGATCACCATAAAGAAATGCATTCTTGACATCCATCTGGAATAGAGGCCATGACTGGGATGCTGCAATGGCAAGAATAGTCCTAACAGTTGTCATTTTTGCTACAGGAGCAAAAGTCTCTTCATAATCAATACCATATTCCTGCCGATTACCCAGAGCGATAAGACGCTCCTCATACCTAGCCAGAGTCCCATCAGGTTTAAGCTTGATAGAATAGATCCACTTGCAACCCAATGGCGTAACAGAAGGGCACGAAACCACATCCCATGTATGATTTTCTGCAAGAGCATCCAATTCATCCTGCATAGTGTTATTCCAACATTCATGCTGCACAGCCTGGGAATATGAGTTTGGAATAGAAGTAGAAGACATGGTGGCCATCAAGGCAATGTGGGTAAATCCATAACGAGTTGGAGGTACTGAAATCCGAGATGAACGGCGTAAGGGAGGGTCTCCAGTTGGACCAGATGCAGTAGGGGGATCGTTAGGGGGACCATGTGTGGTCGCAACTTTACTCCTCTGATAAACGAAATTAGGATTAAATTTAACAAATGGTGTTTATCCGAAAAACCAAGGAAGGAAACAACAGATGAGGACTCTACAGTATCAAGATGTTGAAAAAAATATTGATTTTCGAAAAAGACAACATTACGGGAGGTACGAATGCGCCGTATGTGGGGATCATAACAAAAAAAACCCTTTTGATGACTAGCATATCCTAGAAATTCGCATTTAGCAGATTGGGCAGTAAGTTTGTTACGCTCAGAAGGAGGTAAATGTACAAAACAGACCGATCCAAAAACATGTAGATCATCATAAGACGGTGTAGTTTTGTATAATCGATAAAAAGGACTCATTTTCTAAAGAAAAGGAGGGTAAGCGGTTTATAAGGTGGGCAGCAGTGCTAAGAGCTTCTGTCCGAAAACATGTAGGAACAGATGATTCAATAATAAGAGATCGATTAATATCAAGGAGATTTCTATTTTTTCTTTTAGCGACCCCATTTTGCTGAGGGGTATAAGGACAAGATTTTTGAGAAATTGTTCCTTTTTGTTGTAAAGAAGTTTGAAACTCTGTAGACACATATTCACCTCCCGAATCAGAACATAAAATTTTAATGCAAATGGAAAATTGATTCCCAACATATGCTAAAAACATCTTGAAAACGTTAAAGACATTAGCTTTAGAATGCAGAAAATAGACCCATGTAAATCTAACCCATGTAAATCTACTATAATCATCAATAAATGTCACAAAATATTTATAATGAGCATGAGACAAATGAGGAGCAATACCCCAAACATCACTATGAATTAAATCAAAACACTAAGTGGTAGTGGAGGTAGAGACAGAAAAAGGAAGAGTCTTACTTTTTCTCATCTTACATGTAGCACAATCAAAAGAAACAAACTTAGAAAAGCCTACGAAGTTTAACAATCCAGAATTAACCATGTGAGACATGGTTTTAAAATTAGGATGTCCAAGCCGACTATGCCATAATTGACAATTATTTTGAGCAGAAAAACAAAAATCATTTGCTGAATTATTCCTAATTGGAGTAGATAGATCAGGAGAAAATAAGCGTCCATGTTTAGGCCCCCTCGCGATCTCCCTCTCTGACATCTGGTCCTGCACACAACACAACCAGAGGAAGATAATGAAACATTACAGTTGTTTTCAACAAGTTGTCCAACTGAGAGAAGGTTTGAAATTAAATTGGGACAGTGATAAACATTCTTTAAGGGCAGGATACTGGAAATATCTCCGATGGCAGTGATAGGAAGATGTCCGCCATCGGCGGTTTGAACATGAGTATTGCCAGTATATTTTGTCAAGCTAGAGAGTTGTGCACTGGAGTGAGTCAGGTGATTTGATGCTCCGGAATCAAGATACCAAATGGAAGAAGGGGTTTTAGATTTACCTGTGATGCCAAGTGCAGAAAATGCATTGACGATCATTTGTTGAACTAATTCGGGAGTGAGAGCAGGGGAAGAAGAACCAGGCTGTGAAGGCACAGATGTGGACGCAGCATCAGCAGTAGAATAGTCTATCGTGGCAGCATAGGCATTAGGAGTCCGAGTTTGTGGACGACGGCGACATTCAGTAATGATGTGTCCCTTCTTGCAGTAATTACAGAATTTCTGGTTGCATTGTGTTGCAAGGTGTCCATATTTTTTACAAGAGTAGCATTGGACTTTGCTCATATCCCGAGTCTGAGGAGTCGGAGAAGACTGTGAGACCTGAAGAGACTGAGTGTTCCCTTTAGCAGAGTATGCAACAGGATAAGTCGCGGTGTGTTGTTGTTCCAGATGGGCTTTGGTGCGAATACGTTGTTCTTCTCCCAGAAGCTCATTCAAACGAACATCCAAAGATGGTAATGGGCTCCGGCTCAGTAGAGACGATGTTACAGTCTCATATTTAGGACGCAATTTCATTAAAAATTGGTCCCTGTGACTTGAGGCTTGAAGGTCTTGTATAGTTTTAAGAACATTATTCGGAACAGAAGCATATTTAATCTCATCGTATTCACTCCACAAATTGCGAAAACCAGAATATTAGTCTTGAATGGTCAAGGTGCCTTGACTATATTCTGCAATTTCACACTCAAGTTGAAATTGTCGTGCAGAATTATCTTGATGATAAACTGTTTGCAAGTAACCCCACATCTCCTTGGAGGTCGTATAGGGTTTGAGGTTCAGAATCAGATGAGGTTCCACAGCCCCAAGAATCCATGTTTTTATTTTTGCATCTTTTGTATTCCAAGTAGAAATCTTTTTATCATCCTCTGTAGGCTTTGGATCAGAACCAGAAACAAATCCCCATAATTCTTTTGCCTCAAGATATAATTGAAATTGAAAAGCCCATGCTGGATAGTTTTTACCATCAAATCAAATCAATTTTACCTCAGACTTCTCCATTTAGGACCAAACAAAGAGAAGTAGAAAACAAAAGGTAAATCCAACAATGCAGAACAACAGACAGTAGTCTGTGAAAACAAAAATCACAGAAAAATGGCCTAGGCGACCCTAAAAATGCCTGTTGAATCCCCGCGTGGGGCCCGCTGTTTGATCAGATGGAGAATCAAATCAACAAGGTGCAAGCAGTATCAAAATGTCTTTCCAGCAATACAAGTTTCGCTAAAATCCATCCACAATCCAAGATTTTGTACGGCTGTGATCAAAATGATATGATAAAACTGGAAAATCACAAGTGGGGTCCAAAAGCCTACCTCTGATCCTGAAAAAATGCTGAAAAAATCACCAAAAATATCGGTAGAGATGGTCGACCATTGCTGTAGAATTTCCTGAAGATGTCATGATGATCACAGGTGGGCCACCGTTGATCATATCGTGACAAAAGTCCTACTGCTTCCAAGAACCAAAGATAACTGATTTGGTTGATGCCAAGATTACAGATCCTTGATCTGTGTGCTTCTGAAACACAAGATTGTGTCTCCCAAGAGCAGTAGGGTTGATCGTAGGTGGGCCACAGCGATCACATTTCAAGATGTTGAAGATCTTTAGCTTTCCTGGAACCAGATTTCTGAGGATAGATCCTTGATCTATTTGCTGCACGTGAGAGAGAAGAATCTCTCTGATAGTGTCCTTGAGGTTTTTCAAAAAACGAACAACTGGTAGCCTTTACAAGAGAAACTCTGATACCATAACAATCGTAGCATGTAAAAGAGATTTTGAATTATGAATTTGTGTCTGTTCATTGGAGATTCTCTCCCATTATATAGAATACAGATGCCTTATCAGAGGCTACAAATCAACTCATCAAAGGCTACAAATCAGCTAATCTAATTACAATCTAATTAAAGAAAGAGTATTAGACTAAATTTAATTACAATCTAATTAAGGAAGAAAACTGTGCAAAGATTTGACCAAATCCAACGAGATTGGATGCCACCATATTGGGCCCAAGTGGGCCTGAGCCATCTTGTATTTGACACAATCTACAAAATCCCACAAGATTCCACACGTTAGATATTCTGGATATGGGCTTGTGGTTATGGGCTTTTAAAGTTGGGTCAGTTGACCTGTTTATGGCTCTACAGCATATGGGCCTGTGTTTCGAAAGTTGGGTGGGTTGGGCCCAGTTATGCATCAGCCCAACCTGGCCTGGCCCATAAACACCCCTAGTTATTCATACAGTTTCTTTTCATATGTTGTTGGATTCACTTGTCAATTTTGATTCTATCGTATACACTTGTGTGTGGGGATTTAATTAATAAAATCGCTAACAGTTAATGGAAGAAAAGGTATGTGGCTTTAAAAGGAAGGTTTGGAATGAATCATTACATATTTCCATTCACACTGGTATTTTGAAACTTTCTCTCACAAAAAATAAAAAAATGAATGTGTTTCTTATAGAGATGATGTGTACTAAACTCATCAATTCTTTTGCAGTTCGCTTGGCCAAAATCTGAAAACAAGTACTTATGTTTGGGAGATTACCTTTGCAGTTTTTATTTCTATCTGTGGCCTGGTTTTGTTTTCACTTCTCATTGGCAACATGCAGGTTAGTACAAGATATTATCTCGTGCCCTATGGAAATACATCAGTATCTACATGAAGCTTACAGCATGAATGCAAATTCATGTTTTTGCCATTTAGTCTTCTTTTTTTTTCATGCTTGTATGTACGTGACCAACGTATCCTTGCTGATAAGCCAATCGCAAAAATCTATAAATTTGTACTGTTATCTTGTTTCCAGAAACCAGCCAGATTATCGTACATTGCAATAGAATTGTGCATGTTTACATAAAAGCTTCTTCCTTTCTGATAATTTGTATGTTGAATTGGAAGTTTGAACTTTGTAACCTGCTATTTTTAAGGATAGACACTATTTTTTCTTCTCTTTAATTATTGGCACAAAGGAGATGAGAATAAGAGCCATAATTGTGGCTGGATTGTGGCTTAATGGGATAGTTAAGTCACAAATATGGTTGAGTTCTATTTTAACTATCCACCAAAAAGAAAGGGATAAAAGAAGAAAGAACAACCACAAATTTTCTGGACT
This sequence comes from Cinnamomum chago, assembly GCA_038049695.1. Taxonomy (NCBI): domain Eukaryota; kingdom Viridiplantae; phylum Streptophyta; class Magnoliopsida; order Laurales; family Lauraceae; genus Cinnamomum; species Cinnamomum chago. The sequence continues at coordinate 89,792,828 of CP142454.1, read as the reverse complement.
TCTGTCGTTCCTTTCCAAGGCAAGCCCTGACCACCCTCTCAGATGCATGATTTTCACGATGTAACTAACTTATCTAATTTTATTGTTAATTTATTTTGAATTGTGATATTTTTTTCTTTAAATTGCTTGTCGATTATGGTTAGATTTTGATAACATCCTTACCAGCTCGAATCTTGATGCTTTATAAAGGTACAGTCTGGACTGTGCTGTGACTGCATAACCTGATGGTTGATCGCCAGCCCTACAACATAAGCATTCCATTTAAAAAATTATCCTGTCCATGTTGAATTCTGGTTTCTTCTTAATAGAGTTTCTTGTTACCTGTTCAAAAAAAAAAAATGTCATTATGCTTATCTGGCCAATGTGTTAAATCTCTCCCCCTCCCCCCCCCCCCCCCCCGTTTCTAAACATGCTACACTTAAAGTTGGCATTGGCTGCCTCTCGAATATCTTATATTTATATGAATGAATATTTTACAAATCTTTTACAGTTGTGTCAATATATTGAGTTACTCAGGCCTGCCTGTCTGGGGATTGGGGAAGGCTCATGTGTCTGTTTTCAAATTGCATAGACCACAAGTTCACATTGCATATAAAGTGGAATACTGTCCAATAAATAATCTTACAGTACCTGCATCCCCAAACCCAGCGAAATAACGAAGCATTAAGCGTACATTAATGTCATTACAGTTCACTAGGACATACTAACAGGAGCGAAGCATTTATCATGGAGCCCTTTCTCATATTTATTTTATTGGTTTAGTAGCTTTGTGTTCAAAGTAACATCTTTTAATCTAACACCAAAAAAAAATAAAAAATCTAGATGAAATAAAGCCTGATTTGTGTGTACTGACACTTTGGAGAGATTGAATGTGGAATGAAGAAGTATGCAAAACACTGTGCCCATTTAGGGTCGTCTGTTGTTCTCTTATAAAGGGAATGAATCCCTGATTACAAGCCTTTAAGCTTATCTATAGAGCTGAATGCCCTGATTACAAGCCTAAATAATTGATTTACAAACTAAGAATGTACAGGTGTAATTGACTAAGTAATACATGAAGATTGGGCCCAAAATGGGCTTGGGCTTGGGCTTGGATTGACACCCCCCCTCAAATTGATGCTGGGGAGTCATAAAGCAGCAATTTGGAAACAAGAAATTGATGTCTAGGCCGAGGAAGTCCCTTTGTGAAGATATCGGCAAACTAAAACTCTGTAGGGACATGAGGTAGACTAATGACATCCCGCTTAAATTCATCCCGAATAAAGTGGCAGTCAACTTCAATATGCTTGGTGCGTTCATGGAATACTGGATTTTCAGTGATTCGGATAGCCCCAGTATTGTCGGCATGCAATGGAGTAGGAGAGGTTTTAGCGAACCCGAAGTCCGAAAGAAGTCCCCGTAGCCATAAGACCTTAGAACAAGCAGAAGACATTGCCTTAGATTCAGCTTCTGTGGAAGATCGAGACACCCGTTCTTGTTTCTTGCATTTCCAAGAAATGAAAGAATTGCCAAGGTACATGCACCAACCAGTAGTAGAACGGCGTGTGTCCTGACAGCCTAGGCGCCCAGTCAGCATCTGCATAAGCGGTCAGATGAAGAGGATTATCCTTTGGATAATATAAACCACGAGGGACAGTTCTTAGCAGATAGCGGATAATGCGCTTCACAATTGCCAAATGAAGGTGGCGAGGAGCTGTCATAAACTGGCTCACAAGATTAACAGCATAGGATATGTCAGGTCTAGTGATGGTGAGATAGACAAGACTTTCCACCAGGCGCCGGTATGGTTGAGGATCAGGAAGAAGATCGCCATCATCCTTACTCAGCTTGAGATTTACCTCGACAGGTGTATCAATAGGCGAAGAATCATGGATGTCAGCCAACTCGATAAGATCTGATGTGTATTTGTGTTGATTAACAAATAGACCTTTGGAAGATTGATGCACCTCTAAGCCCAAGAAATAATGCAAGGGGCCCAAATCCTTCATATGGAAGTAAGTCCGGAGGGAATCTTGAAGAGATTTGATCATACCATCATCCGTGCCAGTGATAATAATATCGTCAACATACACTAGAAGCACCGTAACCCCAGTAGAGTTGTGGCAAAGAAAGAGAGATGGATCATAAGGACTTTGAGTAAAGCCACTTTCGCATAAGCGACCCCTAAAGGTTTCGAACCATGCCCGAGGTGCTTGCTTTAGACCATAAAGCGATTTCCGCAGCCGACAAACGGACCTCTTGGAGGGAGAGGGGACGCCTTGTGGTATACGCATATAGACCTCTTCTTGCAAATCCCCATGGAGAAATGCATTTTTGACATCCATTTGGTATAATGGCCAAGACTGAGATGCAGCAATGGCGAGAAGTAACCTAACAGATGTCATCTTTGCCACAGGTGCAAACGTCTCCTCATAGTTAATGCCATACTCCTGTCTGTTTCCGAGTGCCACAAGTCGAGCTTTGTGTCTATCCAAGGACCCATCAGATTTAAGTTTGATCGAGTAGATCCATTTGCAACCAATGGGCTTAACTGCTGAAGGGCACTCCACAATATCCCATGTGTGATTCAGAGCCAATGCATCTAATTCCTCCTTCATGGCCTGGTTCCAGCAATCTTGTTGGACAGCCTGCAAATAAGAACTTGGGATAGAGATAGAAGATAGGGTGGTCATCAAAGAAGTATGGGTAAATCCATACCGCTCAGGTGGTCTAAAAGTTCTGAAGGAGCGACGTAAGGCAGGAGTAGGCATGGAACCAGTTGTCGGTGGAGGATCAGGGGGAGGGCCATTTGCAGTGGGAGGTTTCTCCCGTCGGTGGTATACAAAAGCAGGATTAAACCTAGTAACAGAGGTTTGATCCGAAAAACCTGGTAAGAGAGCTGGGGAAGAGGGAGGAGGACAATCCATGTGAGTTTGGAAGAAATATTGATTTTCAAAGAAAATATCATTTCGAGAAACCCTGATACGACGACCAATGGGATCATAACAAACAAAACCTTTTTGATTAATGGCATAACCCAAAAAAACACACCTGCGAGATTGTGCTGTGAGTTTCATTCTTTCGGTGGGAGGTAGATGAACAAAGCAACCACAGCCAAAGGTATGTAGGTGATCAAACACAGGATGATGACCAAACAATTTAAAATGAGGCGTTAAATGAGCGATGGTAGGTGATGGAAGGCGGTTAATGAGATAGACAGCCGTTGTGAGAGCTTCAGTCCAAAAACGAGGGGGAACGGATGATTCAATCAGAAGAGTTCTAGTTACATCAAGAAGATGTCTATTTTTCCGTTCTGCGACTCCATTTTGTTGTGGAGTATACGGACAGGTACGTTGAGAAATGATTCCTTTATTGGTTAAAAAGGATTGAAAATCCTTGGAAACATACTCCCCCCCTGAGTCTGAGCGCAAAGTTTTAATGCATTTAGAAAATTGGTTTTCCACATATTTAACAAAAAATGTAAATGCATTAAGAACATCAGACTTCGAATGTAAGAAATAAATCCAAGTAAATCTGCTGTAGTCATCAATGAATGTGACAAAATACTTGAAATGACTATGTGAAAGGGTCGGAGCAATGCCCCAAACATCACTGTGAATTAAGTCAAAACATGCAGTGCTCCATGTGTGAGAGGTTGGAAAGGGTAAAGTTTTACTCTTACCTAATTTACAAGCATCACAGTCAAACGAAGCAGAAGCAACAGGTTTATTTATTAATCCAGATTGAAATAATGTAGACATAGTAGAAGCATTCGGATGACCAAGTCTATTATCCCACAAACGAGAATGATTCTGAATGAAAAAACAAAATAACTGATGTAAAGGATTATTCGCAATAACAGAAGACATTGGTAACAGAAAAAGTCTGCCACGCTTAGGCCCCCTCGCGATCACTTCCCCCGACTCCTGGTCCTGCACAACACATCCAGAAGAAGAAAAGGAGACAGTGTAATTATTTTCAACAAGTTGTCCCACAGAAACCAAATTAGTAGCTAGAGGAGGAGAAACGAAAACATTGGTTAAGGGTAAGGGGCCAGGGGTATCACCAACAGAGGTGATGGGGAGATGATGTCCGTTGGCAGCTTGAACAGTGAGATGACCAGTGTAAGGAACAACATTTTGTAATGGGGCGGGTGATGAGGCCATATGGTTACTTGCACCAGAATCTAAGTACCAAGTATTGGAAAGAGAGGAAGCAGTACCTGCGATGTTCATGGATGCTAAGGCATTGATGATCATTTGGTTAACCATATCAAGGGTGAGAGGAGCAGGAGACAGATTGTGATGAGGAACCAGGCTGTGAGGATGAATCATACGGCAGAGAACCACTGAAGTCAGATGAAGCATATGGTGGAGTAGTCACTGTGTAAGCAGTAGGAGCAGATGACACAGTGGAAGTACCAGGGCCGGACTGCACATAAGTGCGGGAAGCTGAATTGCGAGCCTTCTTCCGACATTCTTCAATAACATGACCAGTGGCCTTACAATATCTGCAAATTTTTTACTTGCATTGATTTGCATAGTGACCATATTTTTTGCAGTTATGACACTGAACTTTACTGATGTCCCGAGGAGGTTGTCTGGCTGTGGCAACATAGGCAAATGGAGCCTCCGCAGAGCGTCGTTGTTCCAGATTAGTTTTAGTAGCTAGACGTTGTTCCTCCCGTAGAAGTTCCTGAAGACAGGCATCCAAGTTGGGAAGAGGAGCCCTACTCATCAAGTTCGATCGAACTGTCTCAAACTCCAAACGAAGCTTCATGAGGAGCTGATCCCGATGACTACTTTCCTGTAATGGAAGTAATTCCGGTAGAAGTGCTGCAGAGACCGTGGCAAACTTAGTCTCATCATATTCAGACCACAGTCGGCGGAAGCCATTGTAATACTCCTGAATAGACTGGGTACCTTGAGTGAATTGAGAGATTTCAAGTTCCAATTGAAACTGGTGAGCAGCATTGCCCTGTTGATAAACTTTCTGAAGATAGTCCTACATTCCACGAGCATTTTTGCAGGGTTTTAGGTTGAGAATAAAATGTGACTCAATAGAGCCTAGCAACCAGGTCTTGATTTTAGCATCCTTTGTCTTCCACGCTAAAATCTTTTTATCATCTTCCTCAGGTTGAGGTTCAGATCCATCAATGTGTCCCCATAGTTCTTTTCCTTCCAAGTAAATTTGAAATTGAAAAGCCCATGATGTATAATTTGTGCCATCAAATCGAACCAGGGCTAGCTCATGTTTATCCATGACAAAAGACTAGGAAGAAGAAGCACACAAAGCAACAGATCAATGTATAGAAAACTAGGGATGGCAATTTTGCCCCGCCCCGCCCCGCACGGGTTTTCCCCGCCCCGATCCTTAGGTGGGGCGGGGATGGGGAATAAAACTATGCCCCGAAGGCGGGGCGGGGCGGGGATGGGTTTGCTCTTTTCCCCGCCCCGCCCCGCCCCGTTGCCCCGCCCCGTGCCCCGCCCTGTTACCCCGCCCCGTTGCCCCGCCCCGTGCCCCGCCCCGTTGCCCCGCCCCATTGATTAATAATCCTCTTAAATATATATTTTAGATTTTTTTTATAATAAATAAACATATTTATATGTAAATGTATAGATTGATTTTATGTTGTTATTAAGGGTTAAGTAGATTGATTGAAGACTTTTTTTAAAGTTAAACATATAATTAATTGAACCCTATACATTATAAAAGCATATAATATGATCACATTCCTTCTAATTCAAATTTAATGAAATTAAAGTTGTTAAAAAATCTATCTAAGCTTATTTGACTTTAATCATATATAATGTTAAATTGTGACATGATAAATCATATTAAATAAAACGAATATAATAGAATGATAGATCATGCTTTAAGCTTATTATAATATAGATGATTAGAGATAGCAAGGTAAATTATAATCGGTATGATTCTAATCATACTAATAACAATATAAATTATACTAATTTGATATAATATTACAAAATATATCATGCTATACGCTTATAATAACTTATATGATTAGAAATGGCAAGGTAAATTATAGTTAGTAACTTAATATGATTCTAATTATACTAACAATACTATAAATTATACTAATTTTAATTATATGTAATCAACCTTAGTATGATTAGAATCATTGTACTAATGATTTAACATTACAAGTTAAGTGTCACATAAATAAGTAATTATTTATCTAAGCTAATATGATCCACATGCTTGGAAAGTCAAAGCGGCTGAGGTTGTTTGACACTACAATAACCATATCCACATATTGATAGGTCATTTCTCTTATCTTTGTTTTGAGGGTTTTTTTTTTTTTTTTTTTTTTTGAGTGATTTGCAACTTGCAAATAAATTGCAAACCCACGATTACCTCTTTATTAGTGAGTGGAGTTCAACACCAGAAATGAAGTGAAACCATATATTGATGGAGATCATGATATTTTAGAGAGAGATTGTCTTTTTTATAAAGAATGTCTCAAAGCATATATGATATTTTTCAAGTGTATAAATATGTATGTGTGTATATATATGTATATGTATGTGTGTAACAATCTTGAATATATGAATATATTTTAAATAAGGTAAAGCATTACAACAAATGAAGTTTGGTCTAGTGGTAAGACAAACCTCTAGTTACTTTCCCACCCAAGTTCGAATCCCAACTCCTGCATATTTAAAATTTTTATAATTGCGGGGCGGGGCGGGGCGGGGCGGGGAACCCGTGGGTGTGGCGGGGTCGGGGCGGGGTAAAAGAGGGGCGGGGCGGGGACGGGGGACCCCAATTCCGTCCCCGCCCCGCCCTGTTGCCATCCCTATAGAAAACAATAGATGAAATAGAAGAGGCCACAATCACCAAGAGGAATGAAAGGAACAGCTAACAGTACGCATCACCAGCAATCCAATATGAAGCAAATGGTCACATAGACCCAAAAAAACCAAAAAAACAAGCCAGATGACCTCCTGGGTTTTGTCTGGAGAAGCACGTGGGGCCCACAGATAGATTGGAATACAGATTAGGTGTAATCTCTGAATGCCATTCTTAATTGTCTTCCTTGAGATGAAATCTGGTGTACAAAAGCTAAGGATCCAAAGTTTTGGACGGTATAGATGAAATCTATTTCCAGAAATGTGATAATGACGAGATGGAGGAAATGGCCCACCTCTGATTGGCAAAAAATTGTGAAAAAATCACGAAAAATTCCTCCTGCAGTGGTCGACCAAGACTGTGCAGGATTCCAGAGGTGTCTGGATGATCACAAGTGGCCCACTGTTAAACAGCTAGGATCAGCAGGACACGTCCTTGGTCGTTAGTGGAAGAATATCCACGTGGCCCCCAGTGGATGATCAGAGATCTGATCAGAGTTGGGGGATGAAAAGACAAAGATTTTCCGCAACTATGGGAAGAAGTCCCACTTGAAACGGATCAGAATCCACAATCTTGGATGGCTGAGATGAAAACTTCTTGATAAAATTGAAATATCACAAAATAAGTTGGATGGCCTACCTCTGATGAGACAAAATTCCTGGAAAAATAGTGATAAAAAAGAGGAATAACAGGCGACCTTGGAGACTGATTCCGTCAGTTTCTGATATGATGATCTTCAATGGGCCATGAGGGATCTGCAATGATCAGAGATGATTGGAGATGATCCGGCTAAAGAGGGTGATCACAGATGATCACAGCTTCCAATGCTTGGAAGATGACTTAGCAGAAGATCACAGATGATTGACCTTGCTCTGATACCATGACACTTTGGAGAGATTGAATGTGGAATGAAGAAGTATGCAAAACACTGTGCCCATTTAGGGTCGTCTGTTGTTCTCTTATAAAGGGAATGAATCCCTGATTACAAGCCTTTAAGCTTATCTATAGAGCTGAATGCCCTGATTACAAGCCTAAATAACTGATTTACAAACTAAGAATGTACAGGTGTAATTGACTAAGTAATACATGAAGACTGGGCCTAAAATGGGCCTGGGCTTGGATTGACATGTACTTGTCTATGAACTAACCAAGTAAGCCTGGTTGTTTGTTTGCTGTCTCTTAGTAGGCATGGCAATATTCTCCGCTCTTTAAGGACTTGACGTACACGAGTTTTCAGGTTTTGGACTCCTAATTATAGGAGAGGAAAACCTCATTCTGTTCCTTAAAATTTTTTAGAAAATGTATAGATGATTCCAAAGATTCATGTATTATCTTTAGTGGCAAACTAGTCTTAAAAAGTAAAGGGCTGCATACTCTGAAATGATGTCTGGAGTATATATATGGAGTTTTCGTTTTCAAAGATGCAAAATACATTTGTCCCTTGATTAATTCGGCTCTTCTGATTTGCTAGTCTCATAAGAATTGTAGAATTCCGATTTGTGTAAATTATAAGATCTGCTAAACTGGTTACTTGAAATTACCTAATCTGCTAGCTCCTGTAGAAGTCTTAACAAGGAAGAGAACTGGAGAAGTTTCTCCTCAAACACATGTCCTCCATGGTTGGTTAATTTTGTTGTCCGCCAAAAATACAATGTTGGAGTAATATTCTTGTATATTTGCAAAGAAGAATGTCACGACCCAAATTCCGGGGCCCTGTCGGATATTCAGATCGTGATAACTTGGCATTGTTTACCATTCATTTATCAAATTATTCGCATAAGAGATTTGGCATATAAATCAACTATAATTCCAATTAATTTAAATAAAGTCAAACAATATAAAAAATCTCTGAATAATCCAATTCCCTATGTTCTGACTCAATTTACTAATGTACAAAACATTAAATCAATTGCTAAACAAAAGCTAATCCTTCTGTCACTCCTATAATATTTCTCGTTCTCTCCCTTCAGCCACGCATTCCAAAATCTACGTGCTGAGCGTCATCCTGATTCATCCCTCCCGCAGTAAGATTACCTGAAGGGGGCAACACAACATCAGTATTACTGGTGAATGAATATTCCTAATTATATAAGCAGCATAAAACATAATATTACATGATTTAACATATTTGAATCAATATATTAAATGCCATAAAAATACATCCATATATATATATATATATATATATATATATATTCGTGCCCATGCACCTTACCACGCCTAAAAGGCCCATTGTATACATGTATACCGGTCGTTATGACCCTGTCTCATCGGACACGTCCCCTATAGACCAGCCGCTATACGGCTCGGACACTAAGTCCAACATCCCACGTCTGGGACCTCACCATCTCATAACAACCACAACTCAATATTATTAACAATTTCCTCATGTACATATCAGTAGTGTGGACCCAACCCTACTAAGTTCAATGTTTATTGCCCCACTCCAACTCATAATTGGTGTTGTTGGAGTATGGTTGGTCCACCATAAAACAAACATAATATAACATTAAGTAATCTTAATGCATTAAATTAATCACAGTTAAATTGCTCACATACCCTTAATCACAATTAATTAATCATCTAATCTTAAGTTATCTGTATATAACTTTATATGATCATTACCCATCAGTTCTGGGCCAAGCCCAACTATACTTATCTCATGTACATGAACAGAACCAGTTACTGGTTGTCTACGCCTGAAGGCACACTCTGATAACATCCAGTGGGTCCCGCTGGTCTAAATCACGATCAGGTCTACTCTCTAGGGTTACTCAAGTATAAGCTTTACTCTCAATGGATTGGATTCACCACCAGATATCTTTACTGGCCCCACAAGATTAACAAATACAATTGAAATTAATAAATTATCCTTATGGTTAATAAAATTGAAGTTCCTGGATAACTGGTCAGATGGAGACCAGGCCACATGAGACCACCACCATTGGGATCGTCTCTGAGTCTACTTCAAGACGTGGGGTCCTAATCAATGATTGGTTTAGTTAGTGGGTCCCACTACTCTTGTCGACCAAACTATCTCATTGACGCCTGCAACATTCCAAGTTTAGTATCAAGTGGGCCCCACTCAACTAAATCAAGATCAGCCTCCTAGGTGAAGATCGCCCACTGCTAAACCATCATCCTATTGGATCGGATCCATCATCAGATCATGTTCTAGGGTCCACAAGTCAAAAACGGAATTTACTGGTTTCTGTACACAGTCACGCCTGGCTGTATTTGATTCGCTTGATCAGTGGGTCCCACTGATCCTAATGCAAAATGTCCCACTCCACCATGGTCACCCATCAGTCCTCTTCCAGATGTGGGGTTTTGATTCTCCATCTAGTGGGCCATGGGGTCCCACAACTCACAACATTCAAATTCTACCATTGACGACAACACTCTGTTTTTACAGATTTGTGTCTGTTTGACATATATTCAATAATTTACACTTCCTATCAAACTGTAACATTCAAATAACCATTCAAACATGATTCCTTGCCTCAAAACATATCTTTTATGCCTATATGATGGTTTTAAAAAAACCATTGCATACCTAACAATACAGAATATTTGAATCACATTCCATCATCAATCATCTTGATTAATCGCCCAAATAATTAGGAAGATCCACTCACCTTTGATATGCAATCGTTGCTTTTGCAATGTGTGGGCGCGAATAGGACATCAATAGCCTTCCCTTCCTTCTCCTGATTAACAGTCACAAGACTCTCTCTCTCAGAATTGTCTCCGGTGGAAAAAAATACACAATAGGGGTCGTTGGTTTGCTTCTGTATATATAGAAGGATGTGCTGTATAAACTTCCTAATCCTAATATATCTCTTATTTCCCCTACTATAATTGTTATACAACTCCAGTCCCAAAACAAAACGTGGGACACTTTCCACTTTCTAATTCTCCATAATAAGTACTTCTACTAATACTATAATAAGGGAACAACCCAAAGTACTACCTGGGCCAGACTAATCCTGGGCCCATATAATACAGGATATTACAAAGAAAAATAGGGATTTTGACTGTACATGTGCCCTAAGACCTGAGTTGTGCCTCGTAGGTGTTGACATTTAAAAAATCTCTGCAGAATCATTCATTCAACAAAGTATGGTGCGGAAATTATAATTATTCCCTTATAGTGTGTGATATTCTACACTTGTAGGATATTGTATGCTGGTAGGATATCCCTTTTTCACCTTTTTCCCTAACTCAAGAAACTTCCTTCTCTTTGCATTGTCGGGTAAGTGGGATTTTGTTCAATACTTACTGGCGTAAGATATTGCAGTCTAAAGGCAAAATTCTCATTTTCTCACCATCCTTTGTTATACGAATTTTTCTGCAAGAATTTTTAAAATGTCAACACCTATAAGTGAAAACTCAGGTCTTAGGGCACCTGTACGGTGTATTTTTAATTTTATTTTTTTAAGTTTCAAAGTGACTCTACTCACTTATTCCAGAAATCACAATGTGAGAGTTCTTTTCCTTAAACTTGAACTGCTGTTTTGCCATAAGCACTAAATTTTTTGCTTACTCCACCAAAACTATTCAAAGTTCATGTTTTGCATGAATGCATGACATTTACTGAATTGTTAGTTATATTTAATTTTGGATTCCTGTAATGCTCACCTATGAGTATGCTATTCTTGCAGACATATTTGCAATCCACCACTGTTAGATTGGAAGAGATGAGGGTGAAAAGGCGAGACGCAGAGCAATGGATGTCTCATCGTCTGCTCCCTGAGAATCTGAGGGAACGCACTCGTCGATACGAACAATATAAATGGCAAGAAACAAGAGGAGTTGATGAGGAACTTCTGCTTCATAATCTTCCCAAGGACCTTAGGAGGGATATAAAGCGCCATCTCTGCTTGGCATTACTCATTAGAGTGAGTGGTTTTGTCCTTTATTATCTTGGTGACGAAATATGAATATTTATTTTTTTTCAATGCGAAAATAGAGTATTAGCTTGAACCAGAGGTCCATACTCCCCACACAACATGAAAATCTGCACTAATCTGATGGAAGGAACTTTTTTGGTGTATGTCATTTTTGGTCCATTGCCTGTCTATAGGGCCCATAACATGGCTACCTGGAATTTGGATCAGTAAAATTACTGATCTGAGTGAGAATGCCATTGATTTGGGTTCAAATCCTACTTGTAGGAACTGAAGCATTCCTGAATGGGCTGTGCCTCGAACGTAGATGAATGTTACAATGTGCTACTGCACAACACATTCATATATGATGAAAGAATCAAAAGATCGAAACAAGCATGACGTCAGACTTACTGAAATGACTCAAGAAACACAAGATTTGGAGTAGCAGTTGTGTTGCATTAATGCTCCCAAATCTCAACCACTATTTATAGGAGTCTCGTGTACAGTATTAGTAATGAGCTGATCTACAAATACAATGAAGTTTGACTAACCACTTGAATATGAGAAAATGTAAATAAGACATGAGAGACTGCCAAATAAAGGTGATCCTCAAGAGATTGGTACACTGAGGACCATATGAAATTAAGTGTCTTCACACTTACAACATAAAGATACATCAAACAGCATGTCATCTTGTGCTGCATGTAGATAGGGAAGAACCCACACATTTTTTTCACTTTTTTATTCAGCATTGTTCACTTTACTTCACTTTTTCATCAAGCGTTGAGCCCTTAACTACTACACTCTGTATGTATGGTGACCATTCAACCTAAACTTTGGTTCTTAACTCTGCTTCTAATCTTAATACATACATCCCAGAACACTAGAAAACTGAAGTAAACATTAATATACTGGCTGACTAAAGCCAGTTTAACCACTTTTTTACTTTCTAGTGTTACTATGAGGGTGATTTATATTCTTATGGATATGGCATGGATGCAGCAGGGACATGCCAATGTATACGGCAAGGACATGGATTTTATACATATAAAGTGAAGTATCAGACATGATAAGACGTGATACATTGCCTATTTTGAAGTATCGGGTATTGTTGATGATGATGTGACTGATGGTTTTGAAGCCAGGCAGCTGATTGTGACTTTTGTGGTAGTCATAGGCCCATGACTGATTAAACAATACAGAATGCCATAGGAACCCTATAGATGGATCGCTGTTTTATTTCTGTTTGGATGCATTTGAATGTGCTCATAAGTTACAAGTTTCTCTACAAAATACAGTTTTCTTGCTCCACTTTGATATCAACAATCATCCTAACTTATCCAATGTGATGCTTTGTAGCCTAAATTTAGGGCATTATGAACATTGGCATGGCAGAACTGACAATTGGTTTGCATAATTCAAGTTTTTCTTGTGAGTTATTTTGAGATTGTTTTCCCCAGTCATCCAGAGCCATTAGGTCGCCAAGCTCTTAACTGAAGCAAGTTAAAACCAAGTTTACAGAAAGCTTGGGTTAGTTGGGTTGACTCAGTTTTACCTTGATCCCAAAATTTCAAGTGTCTAATCTATGTCGTTGGCATCCACAAAACATGAAAACATTTCACCTGTGGGTGCTAACTGCTAAGCCCTTGGCAGTTTTTTTTTTTTTTTTTCCCTCCACAACCTTCAGTTATGTTGCCACATTGCTAGTTGATTTTTAACCAATTCTATATCCCGATAATATTTAGATAAATTTGACGGGAACCATTTAAAATTTTCCGATGCCCAAACTAACTTGAGATTTTGTGCAGAAAATTTTTATCCTGATGGTTTCTGGATTAATTTCTTTCAAATTTTACACGTGTACAAACTGCATCAACTTTTGACAATTTTTATAGCTTAATAGTCTTTAGATTTGATATATTGATGGGTAACGTGACTAGAACCCACAAGCCTGTGGTTGTGACAATGAGCATCTTCCCACTGTGATATGGTCTCTTGTTAATTAAATAACTTAACATTTATGGTTGATTTTGTTTTGCACAGGTTCCTATGTTTGAAAAGATGGATGAGCAGTTGTTGGACGCCATGTGTGATCGGCTCAAGCCTGCTCTCTACACGGAACATAGCTACATTGTTAAGGAGGGTGACCCTGTTGATGAAATGCACTTCATAATGAGAGGGAAATTAGAAAGTGTAACTACTAACGGTGGAAGAACCGGTTTCTTCAACTCCGATTTCCTCAAGGCAGGGGACTTTTGTGGAGAAGAGCTCCTGACATGGGCACTGGACCCACACTCCTCTTCCAACCTTCCAATCTCAACCAGAACGGTTCGGGCACTGCAAGAAGTTGAAGGGTTTGCCCTCATGGCTAATGACTTGAAATTTGTCGCATCCCAGTTTCGTAGGCTTCACAGCAAGCAGCTAAGGCACACTTTCAGGTTCTATTCACAGCAGTGGAAGACGTGGGCTGCCTGTTTTATTCAAGCAGCCTGGCGGCGCTACTCAAAGAAGAAACATGAAGAGTATTTACGTGTGGAAGAGGGGAGGCTGCAGGAGGCACTCGCAAAAGATAGTGGTAGCTCACCAAGCCTTGGTGCCACCATCTATGCTTCACGATTTGCTGCTAATGCGCTACGGGCGGTGCGGCGCAATCGGTCACGCAAGATCCAGTTGCCAGACAGATTACCCCCAATATTGCTTCAGAAGCCAGCGGAGCCAGATTTTACAGTTGATCATGAATGCTAGAGTTTGTATGCCTATATTTATCAAAATACTGTTTCCAGGACTGGAAAGCTTGCCTGTAAGTCTTAAAAAATGTTTTATTACTGTAAGATCTTTATTCCGTGTAGAGGGCTTCTCAAGAGTATCAAAGGTTATGTAGATGGAGCAAGTCTCCTAAGGCTGGGTCGAGTAAAATCTCAACTTGTCCTTGTGTAGTGGACTAGACTTATTGCACAGAGGAACCTATGGTGTATGTTACTTGTCCATCAGCACCGCCAGGGCTCTCTGAAAATTAATGATATTAACGAGGTTGGGGATGAAATATATTACGTGGGTGGAGATCTAGATGGAACCCTATCTTTCCTAGGATTTGATTCAACGGGATGATTGCTGAATATTCATTTTCCACCTAAGAGTAGGGTGATTATTTAATGGCCATTTGGGGATCTTCACCTTTATTTCTTAAATTTTAGCCACTCTGCCCTTCTTATTATTGTAATCCCAGGACCTTTTTTGCTGAGAATTTTCTTTTACTAGCAGGCTTACACCTTTAATTGCTTGTGCAATATGGATGGAATGCCCGAACGCCAAGGTCCCTTTAATTGTTTTGGATTTGTGTAGGAGCATCACAAATGACCTAGAGTGTTTATGTTGAGACCTTAAAAAATTGAACCTAATATGGCAGGAGTGTTGATTTCTGAGTGACTTTGATTTCTCTCTCCGACTACAAGCAATGTGAGTTGCGAAAGTTGGGTGTATGTCTTGTGTCACTGCAAAATGAAGGTTATGATAAAGCATGTGGTCTGAACATCTAGCCCTAGTGCCCAAGTTACAACTATTAGGTAGTTCAGAAATGGCAACAAAAAGTTGAAAGAAAAAAATGGGGATGAGAGAATAATTTTAGAAAAATAGAAACTAGACCCGGTGTACGAAAGAATCTCTGCCACCATATTTTTTTTTTTTCTCATCTTGTAGGTTTATAAAAAAAACTTAATGCAAAATCTCATAAAATTAAAGGTAGGTGAGCTTTTTGTAGTTTAACTGATCTTCATCTAATACAGAGGAAAAGTTCCCTCACAACATGTGTTCAAAATTGACATGTATATAGTTTATAACTGATCTTAATTAAGGACAAAAAGGGCAAAAGCCTGCATCGAAACGAAGGTTCAACAGAAGTGGATAAAGATGATGATTCACAGTCAAGCTATTAGATGTTTTTAGACTTTTGATGTTGGTAAAATTAGATGTGTAGGTGTTGCCTGCATGATTTATCATGTATGGGCATGTTGGTACCCATGTCACATGCGCAGTTGCATGGAGGCCTACTCCATGTTCTGAGATTTTAGTTGTCAAAGTAGTCGTCCCTATTGTGTAAGAAGTAGTTTCTTAACGTTGCTATCTTTTGCCATTTTATTGTCCTAAGTCTTATAAATATGTAGATGGATTTGGAATAAAGGGAGGAAAAGTTTATCCTTCTTAAAATATCTCATTTGGGGGTTGGTTTTCCCTCGAAGCAAAAACCCACTTTATTTCATTGTTTCGTTATTTCCTACCCACTTCATCTTACTATTCCAAAAATAGCCGGGAGAAGAAGGGGAAGGGGTTGTGAAAGTGTTATGGGAGTTGAGAGTGCTGCGGGTTCCACGATAGTTAAGAGGAATATATATAGAGCTGTTGCAGTCACTGGCTTCAAACATGAAAAAGAGGGAGGGAAAATTGGATTCCAGCTGGGGGAGAGAGAGAGAGAGTTGCAAGAGCTTTTTTTTTTTCCCTTTTTCTTCTCATTTTGGTAAATCTTTTTTTTTTTTTTTTGGTAAAGTTTTGTAAGTCTTTCAAGCTCTTAAAAGTAGGCTAATTAAATTGACTATCTATCATCTGTGTCAGTCACTACTCACTCACTCCCCCCACCCCGCCTGTTTCGGGCCTTAATGGGTGGGTGGTCACACATGGACTGACTATTGATCTCATTAGACTCCCAACATCCGCCAACTGCGGGTATCTCAAGGTCAAGGGATGGCTCATGGCTGCCTGCCTGGATAAGATAAATTGATTGACCCAACCAGTTTCTGGAAGTGGCGTTGATTGCGGTTACAGAATGAAGACCTTTTTGTCCACTTCCTTGGTCGCTATTTTTGAATCTCTCTTCACTTGAGAAAAAGGAGGGGATGGGGATGGGGATGGGGACGGGGACGGGGCCTCTCTCTCTTAACCCAAGCCCACCTATATACCTTGTGGGTCCCCACTTCCAAGATCAGTGACCAATCATCTCACACAAGTACAATTATTAGTACTCAAATCGATATTGTTCGTTAAGACTTAAAGCCCATTACAAATACTAATTCCATCCATCAAGACGATTCCACACTAAATTCAAGTTTCTCAATTACATACATTACATGTTCTTTCCTTATAGTGGGACGAGATAAAACTGCAACTTCAATCGAAGCTTCATTGCTATTACATTGATCATGCATGTTTAAAAACTAAAGCATCAGTTTTTAATGACAAACAATTATTAAAAATTCACCGTTGGATCATTCATTCTATTCAGGATTTCTCGACAATGAGAGTGCTTGTCAAAAATGTCTTAAATTGAATGGGCCCTCGGATTCAATGAGATGGTTCCACTTCACGTTTCTCAGACAGTCATGTAGGGATCCTCTACAGTTTGAGATTATATAGCTTGATTAGGCAAAACGTAAAGAGGGCTTAATTTGTTGTTTGGCCAAAACAGAGCGTGGGGTAAAATCATCTCAGCCTTACCAAGAAGCTTGAAATGTTGTTGAAGTTTCAAAGCAATTAAGAGCTAAGTGGCAATGGTAAATAAAAATATGAGAAGCCATCAAATCATAAATTCATTTTTAATTAAGTTGAAAGTGCATAATTGACCAACTTATAGTAGTAGTATATAATTTAGAAAAGTATAAACAAGAAAAGGTTGGCAGTGTATGTGTGCGCATATCAATTCAGACTTACCAAACATGCACTCATTCTCTCTATATATATAGGCCTCTTCCCCTCTCTCCCTCGTTCATTTTCAGGTTCTCAGTCTCCTTCTCTTCTCTTGGTTGGTTAAGTTTATCAGAAGTTCTCTCTGATAAACCAAACACGCCCACATTGTCATATTTTCTCAGAATCCTCTCCACCCTTCTCTTCTTCTGCAGAGGGGGTCAATGGTATCTGGGACTGGTGTCGTGTCTGGAGCTGTTGCCAGTTGCTGATAAGGTTTCTGCACCCGTGCTCTCTCCTCGTCTGTTTTCTGAGCTCTGCTTCTTTTGGAGAAAGATCCAGAGACCCATTTCCATGGCTGCAATTGTGCTGCTGTCTGCTCTGCTCTCTTTGATGCCTTTAGCTTTTGCTGGCCATGACTATGGCCAAGCTCTGAGCAAGAGCATTCTCTTCTTTGAAGCTCAGAGATCTGGATTTCTTCCAAGTAACCAGAGAGTGAATTGGAGAGCAGATTCAGGTCTGCAAGATGGGAAGGCTAGCGGGGTAAGTAAGCCCAATCTCCTTTTTTTTTTTTTTTTTTCTTTTTTGTTATTGTTGCTGTTCTTTTTTTCTTTCTTTGTTTTCTTTCTGCTCTTGTCCTCATTTCATTTCTTCTTCTAATTTTGTTGTTGCGGAAATGAGTATGGAAAAACAAATGCAATAGTCTGAACAAGGTCTAGCAAATTAGCATTGCCATTGCCATGTGCAATGTTAGCCTCTATATTATATTTTACCCTATAGACTGTATCCATTTTTTTTTTTTTTTTCCTATTCCAAAGATAATGGCTCTTTATTCTTGTCACCTCTTTTTTGAGTTTTTTTTTTTATTATTATTGGAATTTAAGTAACCCTGAAAGTTTTGCAGGCTACCAGAATGGATACTAATTCTAATTTAACCATTCAACATGCAGTAGATATCACCAAATAAACATAATAGAACTATCAATCTACCAATCACATACCACAAGAAGGCTGACACAATATTTAGCGTGGAAACCCTATACAGGGAGAAAACCACGAACCAGAAATCAAAAATACACAAATAGTTAAAAGATATACTCACAGCTCCTTTCTCTCGGTCTGTACCTCGACTTAAGGACTGTAATTGTTTTTACACAAAATCTATTGCCACGATATCCACCGTACACCGTTCTCCTTACTTGATTTCCTCGCACTTTGTCAATCAAGATGAACTATCTTCTACAAAAGAGTAAAAGCAACCATAACCTTCTAGAGCAGCCCTTCAAAACAATCCCTCAATGGATCTAGAAAATAATTCTCTCTCTAAGATATCTCTTACTTAGATTAGTAAGAGAGGTGGTCACATTTAGGGTTGAGAGCAATACCCTATTTATAGCCCCAAATTCGTGTTTTATACTTAGAACACAAATAGAACTCAAATTGGGAAACAAAGTCTCAAAAGGAAATAAATTCATATCAGTTTAGGAGACTTTTCCGAAATTCCTACGGCCATCCGATCGATCGGTGGGCTGACATGCGCAAGTTATTTCCTTGTCCGATCAATCAGAGCCTCTGAGGGGGAGTCAAAATTGAGGGGAGCTGCATAATCTAGATTGACAGAAGTTGCTTGAAGATAATTATTTGTTAATTATGAACAAAAAAACGGAGAATAATGAAGCTAGGGGAAAAAAACGAGCAAAGATCTACAGGTGTTGGAATTTTTCTTGGGCTGAAAATTCAATGTATTTTGGGTTTTTCTTTTGGGTAGATCATTTGTATTGTTCTAAGGAGTTTTGTCCATGAATTGCTAAAGGGGGAGATTATAAGTATTTTTTATGTTAGCTAATTTATAGGTTGGATAAAACTTTGTGTCCATTGAGTTGTATTTTTCTAATTTATTTTAGAATGGACTGTAGTTATGTCGCCGGAAGAGCTGAACCGAAGAAAAAAGAAGATTGGGCAAAACAGGGCAAAACACCCTGTCCAATCGATCGAAGCCTCTGTCCGATTGATCAGTGGGCTAACATGAGCCAATTATTTCCCTGTCCGATCGATCGGATGGCCGTGGGAATTTCGGAAAAGTCTCCTAAACTGATACAAATTTGTTTTTCTTTGAGACTTTGTTTCCCAATTTGAGTTCTATTTGTGTTCTAAGTTTAAGGCACGAATTTGGAGCTATAAATAGGGTATTTCTCTCGACCCTAAATGTGACCACTTCTCTCATTAATCCAAGTAAGAGATATTTTAGAGAGAGAATTATTCTCTAAAAATCCAATATAAGTCCAGTAGAATATCTGAGAAGCAGTTTCAATGCAAATATATATATATATATATATATATATTTCTAATTTCCAGGTTGAATCTTCTTCTTTTTTCTTTTGAATTAACCTGTCTCGCAAATCAGAATCTTATTTTAATTTATTTAAAAGAAACCACAAATTTCCTTCTCTTTTAAATTTTATTAAGTCTTAAGTTCATTTTCCTTATTTGTGCTGACATGAATTCACAATTCAGAAGAGCATAGAACGGGGGGGGAAATCTTCCTCACCTTCAATTCCGTATTTCTTTTCATTAAGGAATTACGAAAGAACCTGTTAAAATCTTAAGGGTTGTTCTCTTCTTCTTTTTTTCTTTTTTTTTTTTTTAGAAAAATTGATCATGTTGATTCTAGCTGATATTTTCTTTTTCTTTTTTTTTTTTCATTTTGCAGGTTGATCTCGTGGGAGGCTACTATGATGCAGGGGACAATGTGAAGTTTGGGCTCCCCATGGCTTTCACCATCACCATGATGTCATGGAGCATAGTGGAGTATGGAAAGCAGATGGCTGCAAGTGGAGAGCTTGCCCATGCCATGGAAGCTGTAAAATGGGGCACTGATTACCTCATTAAAGCCCACCCAGAGCCAAATGTCTTGTATGGGGAGGTGGATCTCTCTCTCTCTCTCTCTCTCTCTCTCTCTGCTTCTTTACTCTTTTTTTTCCTAAAACTATCTTCACCACCTCTTTTGTAGAGTTTTGGTTTCCTTTAGCTCTATGGATCCCATTCAATTAGCCCTTAAGCTATATCATATTATGTTCTTCAGTCTCTATGAATTGGGATTCTGGTTTTATTAGAATTACAGAGAACCATTTGATTTTTCTCAATCCAGTAATAATAGTTTGGTGTTGGCATTTGTAATGTCTGGGTTAGGTGGGTGATGGAGATAATGATCATTACTGCTGGCAAAGGCCAGAGGACATGACGACGGATCGCCGTGCTTACCGTATTGACACGAACAATCCCGGGTCAGATCTCGCCGGAGAAACCGCTGCTGCAATGGCCGCAGCATCCATGGTTTTCCGCCACTCAAATCCTGCCTACTCCAATGAGCTTCTCAACCATGCCAAGCAGGTTGTTCCTTACACATTAATAATCCTTGATTTCTCTCCACCCTTTTTTTTCCCATGCCAAATGCTAAATAAGCATTTTTGTAATTTTATGTATCTGACATTAGTATTGATGTTGAGAAATTGGATGTCCCCTCTCCTCTGCAGCAAATATTTAGTTTTGAAGGCTTCACAATTTATTCCTCGAAATACCCTCATGTGTTTTTGTCTATCTACTACATTTCAGCTATTCGAATTTGCAGACAAATATAGAGGAAAATATGACAGCAGCATTATGGCAGCTCAGAAATACTACCGATCTTACAGTGGCTACGGAGTAAGTACAACTTTTTTTTTTATCCCCCGCGCCTCTTGCGATTCAGTTTATTCTGCAAATAACATACGTCTCTCTTAGGTTAGTATTATAACCATATTAACTATTTTTTGGGGGTGGCTCTGAGCAGGACGAGTTGCTTTGGTCTGCAGCCTGGTTGTATGGGGCCACCAACAATGAGTACTACCTCAACTATCTTGGAACCAATGGTGATTCCTTGGGTGGGACCGGCTGGTCTATGAGGGAGTTTGGATGGGACGTCAAGTACGCCGGTGCTCAGGTTCTTGTTTCTAAGGTAAAGAAAAAAAAAAAAAAAAAACACTGGTTTACTATGCATGGCATGTGTTTGTATAGTTTTGTTAAAAAAATGTAGCAGGCAAAATGGTTTTGCAAGTTTTGAGATTTCATCAGACATGATAATAGATTAGGACTAACCCCAACAACTTCATCAATGATAGGTCTATCTATTTTAGTAATCAATCACCAATTTTAAGGTGCATTTGTCCAACAAGTGGATTCTGTGATAGAGAGGAACATGGTTCTGATTTTACAGCTCACATTTGCTTTGTTTAGGACCATATATAGACCTTTAATATGATAAACTTGCCCTGTGTTCTATGTTCTACAGCCATATAGTGATCTCATGGTTTTCCTCTGCCTGCAGTTCCTAATGCAAGGGAAGGCAAGTCATTACTCTTCAGTCTTTGAGAGGTACCAGCAAAAGGCAGAGTCCTTCATGTGTGCCTGCATAGGAAAAGCTGAGCAGAATGTGCAGAGGACGCCTGGGGGGCTACTCTTCCACCAGAGATGGAACAACTTGCAGTTTGTAACCAGTGCATCCTTCCTACTTACTGTCTACTCTGACTATCTCATCTCATCTGGTAAAAGCCTACAATGTGCTGCTGGAAGCGTTGCAGCCTCAGATCTTTTGACATTTGCTAAATCTCAGGTATAATCTTATTCATAATTTCTTGGCTCAATTTTAGCTATATATATTTGTAAGTGGAAACTGAAATTTGTATTTAAACATAGGAAAGAGCATAGGACAAGAATTAATGATAGGAGCGTTATATTGAGCTCTCCTTAATAGGAACTAACCAAGAAACAAGAGACACAGCAGAAAAAAATTTTTACAAAACACAAACAAACAAATCAATCCTTTCCATGCCATGTTTGGCAAATAAATCCACTGTTATTGGCAGAATAACTCCTATGTCTAAAGAGCACCTGATGTGAACCTTTCAAATATTTTCATCTTATTAAGAAAACAGCGAAACTTTATGGGTCTTATCTGTAAGAGAGACCCAAGAAATAGAATTTGACAATCACTTTCCACAATAAGCTTGTCATGAAAATCTCAGATACCAATCCACCCTTATAATATTTCACCATTGCTACAATTGAAGAAAGCACCTGTATTTGTGTTGTAAATTGTCTTTTCTTTGGGTAAATACTAGAGTGGTTTATGTACGTTTAATTCATATGTTTTTAAAAGATTTTTATGTATTAAGATAATGGTTTGATCTCATGGAGAGAGAGGGAGATTGTACTTTGTAGGCCGTGGTATTCGGACCAGGACTTTTTAAATTATGGCCCCAACCATGAATTACCCAAAACAAGCTAGGTCTGACATTTTAATGAAGATGTAGACCATTTCCATTTTCATGAATTATGCAAAACAAGCAAGGGGCTACTAGAAGGGGTGGAACCAGGAAATTTGCCTTGCCTCTTAGGGGTTGGGGCGCCTCGTAGGGGTTGGGGCAGCAGTGGCACTATAAAAGAACAAAATCTTGGAGGGGCCACTTAAAAAATGAACTAAAATCTTCTATAACATAAGGGGGTTTCCCAAAGTTTTTGGAGTGGGGGGCCAGCCACTACCTAGTTCCACCCCTGGTGGCCAGCTCATTGGTTTAGTTTTGAAAAACTAAAACTACGTTCCCTACCTTTTATACCTATGGCCAGGCCCGAGGATGCTACCTATGATGCACAGATACGGCATGGACACGGCAAGGACACTGATTTCACACATAAAAAGTGAAGTATCGGATACGATACAACACAATACGCTGCCCATTTTGAAGTATCCGTGCATCATAGGATGCTACACCTAGAGAGCAAACCAATGGAGTTAAGCATTTGGTCCAGCCCTTCAATCATCCAGTTTAACTTTGCTCAACCGCACATTCAAGGCTGGGAATAGTGCACATGTCAAATGTTTAAAAACCGAACTTGAGGGCGGACTATTGGAGCAGATGGTTCAGTCTAACCCTGTTTGACCATCCAGTTAAACCTGGCTCAATGATAACATTAAAGTACTTTAAAATATAATAGTGGGTTCAATCGGTTCAACTGTCAGATTTTACCAGTTTGATCTTTTTTTGAGGGTTTTACCTTTTTTTTATAGTACCCAGATTTTTATCTAACTATTCCAGTGAAGGTACCTGTTCTGCTCAAACTAGTTCAACCAGCCAGTATGGACTAGTTTTGAAAACACTCTGCATATCCCTAAGGTGGAAGTTAGATTAATTATTTAGGCTGACATGTATTATGCACGTTCAAGCGATAGTTTCTTACTTTAGTTTGTTGACATTTATATAGTTAATTCTTTTATATAAACATCAAAATAAATGACATGATGTAATAGGGTTATTTATGTTTCGATTCGATCAACATTTCCTTTCCATACTACAATTAAAATGAACAGAAGTTTTATGCAAACTTTTAACCACCGTCTCGCATGCATCAAAATGATTCAATTCATTCGACTGCTTTCCCAGATGGATTACATACTTGGAGACAACCCAAGAGCTACAAGTTATATGGTGGGATATGGAAGCAACTATCCACGTCAAGTTCACCACCGTGCTTCTTCAATTGTCTCCATCAAGGTTGATCCTACATTTGTGAGCTGCAAGGGAGGTTACAACACTTGGTTTGGTAGGAAGGAAAGTGATCCAAATTTACTGGTTGGTGCAATTGTCGGTGGTCCTGATGCCTATGACAACTTCGCTGATGAAAGGGATAACTATGAGCAGACAGAACCAGCAACTTACAACAATGCTCCACTTCTAGGCATATTGGCTCGCCTTAACAGCGGCCATAGTGGATACAACCAACTCCTTCCAGGTACTTTTCCTTTTTATATTATTGTCGATTTTAGTTCAGTAGATTTTTTTTATTGTTGAATGGAGTGTTAAAAGATTTTGTGATGTGCCTGTTTTACAGTGGTACTTCCAAGTCCTCCGCTAGTGAATCATCAACCAAATCCCATGCCTCAACCAAAACCATCACCAGCTCCAGGTATCTTGTATGTAGTTTACTGGTAGCCATGATCCTGTTTTTTTTTTCATTTCCTTTGCCCAATTGAGGCAGATAAATGCCATGTTTGGGTAATGCCCAAATCACCAGTAGTTTAAATATCTCTGACAATATGGATGCTTATCTACTCTGGGGTGCATTATAGGCATATTGGAATTTAGTAACCTCACATTGGCTTGGTATTGTTTCTCATTTTTCCACCCCAAACCCATCTGCACATGGTGTTGATAATGATATAGGCCGAAGGTATAAAAACAGTAATGCAAAGTGGAAGTGATGATCATCTGTCTACAAGTATTGAAACCATGACTCTTTTTACATCCTAAACATATACATAGAAGACTTACTTGCAAGCTAGAAAAGGTTGCTAGGAAAACTCAAAACACGGCATTGGCGGAGCTAAGGAGTAACTTAGAAATTCAATAAGATTTTTATAGGTTACTCTACAGATCAGACTACATATGCTTCTTATATCTGATTTACTTGCTTTTTGGTCTGTGGAATTAGCTAATATGGACTCTCACCTGATGCAGCTAAATCCTACTCTCCGATAGTTATTGACCAAAAGACGACAACATCATGGAATGCCAAGGGAAG
Source organism: Cinnamomum chago (assembly GCA_038049695.1). Classification (NCBI taxonomy): domain Eukaryota; kingdom Viridiplantae; phylum Streptophyta; class Magnoliopsida; order Laurales; family Lauraceae; genus Cinnamomum; species Cinnamomum chago. The sequence goes on along the minus strand of CP142454.1, from coordinate 89,767,800 downwards.
AACTTACTACAGATATTCCACCATTGTGACAAACAAATCAGCTAAAACAGTGAAGGACCTTGAGCTTTCTATATCAAAGCTCTACGGTCCTCTGTGGGGACTGAAAAGATCTGGTGGAGCCTATGGATTTCCAACATGGCGAGACTCTTTGCCCGCTAGTGAGAGCCTTGAGTTTGTCTATATTCACTCTGCTTCCCCAGCAGATGTGTCAGTCTCCAGCTACACTCTACACTGAGAGCAACTTAACTTTGAGTATGATGTGCATGTTGTTTCCCTGGGTTGATAAGAGCTTGTGCAGAGTTACATGGTACAAAGCAGAAAGTTGTTATTTCTCCTCTTCCGTTTCGCACCTTTTGCTCACTTTTTAAATACTGCGAGTCTGGTTAGAGCTTTAGTTTTTAAGTCAATTCAAAGTAAATAAAAAGAGCGGTGGAGGAGAAAGGTGTGAATGGACAGAAAAGGAGTGTCCATCCTCTTTCTCCTTGGTTTATAGAGATTAAAAGATATCTGAGAGAGAAATGGATGTTGGGAGGTGAAGAGAGGGGACCTTCCTACTGATTGGGGTCATGTTTTCTCAGGTGTTGTGCACTCAGTTGTAAGGTTGAGGTTTTCCTTTTTTTTTTTTCAAACATACATTTTGTTATGGACTATAAGGAAAAGGGTAAAATCTCTCCCTCCTGTGTCAGCTTAAAACATATGTTCAGCTTTTGTGCATGCCTCTCTCTGTTTATGCTTTCTAGAAGAACAAGTTGCTTGTGGTAGTTGAAGTACCCGGTGTCTTTTTGGTGATTAGTGTCACATCCCCACATTTGGGCGCATGAGATTAGCGGCCAATTAGAAATTTTCTAACATCATTAGGATACACGTGGCCCCTAATCGATGTCCTAGTTTGACACTTTACTTACATAGTAAAAGTCAAGTAAAACCTCCATTTTTCAGACAAGATGTCACATCAAAAGTACTTTAATTCAAAACTCCCTCCATCTTTTTCAAAAAAAGTAAAAAAACAACCACCTTTATCTACTAAAATACAAAAAAACTCCACTTTCCCATACAAAAAGTAAAAAAGATTCCACAACATACAACTAAAAACATAATATCATCATAACCCACTTATATTTTATTCTTTCTTCAAAATCAACTTTACTGCACTTGACTCTATTAGTAGAGTTGTCAAACTGGCCCTAAAGATCAAAGTCCACAGTGAGGTGTGAACATTTCCTCAATTCACAAACAGTTATGGTGGAAGTTTCATTATCACATAATTATCAGATGATAACAATTATAGAAACATTAAGGAGCAAAGCAAAGATTCTCATTACCATAGTTATCAGTTTTTTACGATTCGTGTCCCGGATCCTAATTCGTATCTCGAATCTTAAGGAAAACAATTTGTATCTATGCAGCGAATCCCATTTACAAATGAATCTTAGGATTCATTTGTGAATCCTATGATTTGATACTCATTTCATCGCTTACGATTCAAGTAATTCGGCTAAGCGAAAATAAAATCAATAAGTTAATAATAATAATCTTTTACCTTTTTCTTTCTTTCAGCGCTTTTATTTTTAAAATGTTATTTAGTAGTTAATGAAAGCTCCTAAGAATTTTTTGCGGCTTTGATAAGGTTTTAAAGATGAATAAAGAACATGCATTTAACTAAAGCATTCGACTATACGTATGGTGCTTGTCTATGACAAACTCACGTTCACAGAAAAGAGAATTGAATATACTCTTGAGATTGTATTAATTTGTGTGTCTTTCTATGGAGATCGTCCATCAATATATAGGTATTTACATGCCTTTAATCAAGGCTCTAAGAAAGGAAACCAATCTAATTACATCAATCACTAATCTCAATTAGGAAAACAACTAATTACAAGAGTTACTATTCTAAGTTAGGAAGGCAATGAAATATGTACAGCTGTCTCAATATTGACCCAAATCAATTCCACGTGAGATATAGCATTGGTTTGATTAATGGTCTTTGGGCCTTGGGTTTGTTTAACACCCCCCTCAAATTGATGCGGGGGAATCCACAAGCATCAATTTGCGCCGTCGTGGAAGACCTTTAGTAACAATATTAGCAATTTGAAGCTCAGTGGAAACATGCGGAACGCTGATGATATCATGCTTTAATTCATCACGTATGAAGTGACAATCAACCTCAATGTGTTTAGTGCGTTCATGGAAAATTGGATTTTCAGTAATCCGAATTGCACTTGTATTATCCGCATAGAGTGGGGTAGCACCATCCGATAGAAACCTAATGTCTGAAAGTAGACATCGGAGCCAAAGAATTTCGGAACACGCAGCAGACATGGCTCGGTACTCAGCTTCAGAGGATGATTTTGAAACTTTTTCATGCTTCTTGTGTTTCCAGGAAATCAAACGATTACCCAAAAACATGCACCATCCAGCTGTCGATCTGCGAGTTTCTGAATAACCGGCCCAATCAGCATCTAAATATGTGAGAACCCGACCCCTGATCTCTTGGATTAGTGTTGTTTTATTTGTGGATTAGTTCTTTTAGTGGGATTAGTATTTGTTGGGCTGAGTTTGTGAGCTAGAATGGGTTTTCTTCTAGTTTTGGGCTTTTGAGTGCTTTGGTAGCTTGTGGGGCCCTTTGGGGGTTCCCTTTTCGGCTTTGCTTTTACTTGTGAGATTTTCCCGATTTGTTTCGTATTGTGTTTTTGGCCCGTTGCATTCATCTTGAGGAATCCTACAACTTTCATGTTGACCCCATATCCATTTGAGAACCCGAAAACCGATTTCTTGGCCTTGAGGGCAAAACAGTCTTTTCACACCAAATCTGTACCCAAAACTTGATATTCTCGAAACCCGCGAAACATACACTTTTTGGAAACTAGATATTTCGATGATCATTTCTTCCTTCTTCGTCGAATCCATCCGAGGTCCCGAACTAGATGATTTCAGCCACCCAAGTTCTTTAAGTTGTGGGACCCAAACCCCACTTGTTTATAAGAGGAACTCATCTCCTTCATTGCTCATTCTTCACCATTGTTCCAGCTGAACCTAGGGTTTTCCCTTGTGCAACTTCTTCTTCTTCTTGCTTCTCCATCTCCAAGCCACACCAATAGTTCCTCAATCAAGAAATGGAGACCACCTTCTTCTTCCTCATCTTACAAGCTTTCCATTGGTATCATTTGTGAAGAGAACCCTCCATCACAAGACTTTCCTTGAGCTTACCTTGTCCATTAGAGGACCTTCCAAGTAAGTGATTCTTCCCATCTCCTAGATTAGTGTTCCTCTAGCTCTTGAGAAGCTCCATTTGTATTATTGAAAGCTCTTTCATTTTCATTCTTTGTGTAACCCATTGTAGGGTTGTTTTGGGGGTTTTTGTAGAGATTGTGGATCTTGAGCTTGAGAAGGGATTAGGAGCTTGATTTGCTTGATTAGAGTCAAAGGCAAGTGGATGAATGGATTGTTTTGATTATTAACATGTTTTGTGAGAAAATCTTGATTCATTAATGGTTTTGGTGATTTTAATAGTTGTCTTTAATATGATTAATATTGATTTCAAGATGTGTTTATTGATGAGTTATTTCTCCCTTGTTAATCTCTTGGAAATGTATGTATCATAGTGTCAAGATTTCAAATGATTTCACATGAATGAGTTTTCTCCACCTTGTGACTAATTGTGAATGGAAAGAATGGAAAGAATGGAAAGAGAGGAACTTGAAATGAGGAGCTCTTTAGCTCATGTTATTGTCTTGGAAACATGTATTTAAACCATCTTGTTTATGGTTCTTTGTGGTTGATTATATGTTGGAAGGAAAGGAAAAAGAGGAAGAAAAATCAGCTTTCCCGGACCTGCTGTACCCAGGTCCGATCGATCGGACCTACAGGCCGATCGATCGGACTGTCAGTAACTGTAAGCCTTTTTGGGCCGATCGATCGGCCGATCGATCGGACCCTGTACATTCTGGTACAGAAATTTCGACCGATCGATCGGCCGAGTGAAATTTGATATTGTGTTTTTTTGGAAACCTTTGGGCCTTCTATGAGTCCTAGAGGTATATACCTTAGTGTTAAGACCAATTGTACCCTAATCTAAGGTCTCTAAGACTAGGGAACTAAAATAAAAGAATGGTGTTGATTTAGACACTAATTCTTGGTTTTAGGTGGGACCCTGGCTACCCTCTTTGGATCTGTTTGGACCATGTGTGAGAATGTCTTGAGCCGACACGCCTCACGGTTGGTTCGGTGGCATCGAAGTTCAATCCATTTCAATCTTGAACGGGATGGAACGACGCGATATCTTCTTTATATCTAAACACAAGCCTATTTCCTTGGTTATCGCTAATTCTATTCCTTTCGATGACTGAATCGGTTACTCGATGTTTCCGGAGTAATGTCATGCCTAGGATGGACCGTTTATAATCTTGATTCTTGCTATTGTAATATCTAGTACTACCCATAAGCTCATTTTAAGTTTGGAAAATAGTAAAAGTGCATAAGGAGCCCGGAATGTCTTCAAACTCAAGGAGTACCAAGTAATGATTATAATCGACATACGGGACCCCTATTCACTTAAATAGATCTTGAAATTAATACTTTTCCCGAAATGGTTATAGTTCATTGTTTCACCTCTTTTCCCAAGATTTGCATTATATGACTTGTTTTCCCGAAAGCATTGGAGTTACACTAGTAACAGTTAATTGTCCCGAAATGTATTGCCCGATATGAAGTGACAGTGTGCCCTTGAGCACCCCCGTTTTACCCGTTTATTTACTGTACTTGATTTACTTGCATATGTCTCGATTGGTTTTGACCTATGAGTCGGCATCACTAAGCTTGGATACCTTGTCGGTTTGATCCACCGACTTGGAAATCCCTCTCCCGTCCCGCCAGCTGCAGTTTGGATCCCGATACCCGGTTATTGCCGTGGTCCCGTCCCGATACCCGGTTCGCTACCGTGGTCCCGTTCCCGTATATTTATATTGTATATATGATTTGCGTTGAGTCTCCTCACCTTGTGTGACTGAGACCAACATCCCGTTATACTCTTGTCACTTCGGTGATAGAGGACATAGCTTCTTGTGATTGCCATCTTGCCAGTTCCCGATTCCTTGGACACCCGACATGGTTTATATTGCTTACTTGTTTTCAGATAAATGATTCATTGCTTTTATGAAAGTTGTTATTTAGATAAGTGTTAATGCTCTCTATTGTAAATTCAGTCACTATTATATTGTTTTATGTCCTTTGCACACGTACATGTTTTACATGAATGCCGGTTGGGTGAATACCCGTGCTTTTACATATGGTTCTAACGATCGATGGTTTTGCTAGAGTTATATGATTACACATGTTTTAAAATGAATACCCGAGTTATTAAATGTCCATGCTTTGGAATGTGTTTTAAATGACACTCGTTTTGTTAGATCCCGATGTTTATACATGTTTTAAGTGAATACCCGAATTGCTAAACATTCGTGCTTTGTTTTAAATGACCCTTGTTCTGCCAGATCACTATGTTTATACCGGTTTCAAATGAATACCCGATTTGTTAAATATCCCTGTTTTGAAATATGTATTAAATGACACGTGTTTTGTCAGGTTTCCATGTTTATACCTGTTTCAAATGATTACCCGAGCTATTTAACATCCATGCTTAAGAATATGTTTTAAATGACACGCGTTTTGCCAGATCCCTATGTTATACCTGTTTTAAAGAAATGCCCGATCTGTTGAAGATCCATGCTTTGAAATATGTTTAAATGAACGTGGTTTTGCCAAACTTCCATATTCATACATGTTTTCCACGAACACCCGATTGTCAATTATCTATGCATTTATAGATGATGTAAATGAACATATGCTTTATTAGATCTTCCTGTTTTAACCATGTTTGAAAATAATACATGTTTTCCCCGAGATTCCCGACTTTTGCACCCGTTTAATTATATACAGCATTTTGAGCAAACAGCATGATTTATCATTTGTATTATTATTCGCTATATTGTGATCTTTTCATCCACCTGCCAGACCGTCGTGTCTGACCCACTACTTTTGGTACTCAGGTTCAGATTTCTTCGCCCCGAGTTGAGTGTTTTTGTTGGCTGTGGAGCCATGCCTTGCAGGTTGTTTTGTCGGCTATGTCATGTAGACATCGAGCTTGACATCGGAGCTACGTCACATTTGGGTAGTAGTTTATAGCTTATTGTTGTATGGCTTTTGTTAGCCTTTTCTTGGGATTCTTAATTAATGTACATTGATAATTGTAACTTGAACATATTTGGGAATGCAATATCCTGTTACTGTCAGCTCTGTAATTTATTGTGTTGGTTACTCCAGTCTGGTATGATTCTTGATATAATAGCTATGGGCTAAAGGTTGTGTGCGACGCGGAATCCGATGGCCACGAACTTCGGGTCGCAACGCCACAAATGCTTCCGCAAAATATTCAGAATGTGTTGTCTTCACACACGCGGATCCTGGGAGAAGAAAAATACATTTATGCTTAATCCCATCTCCCGCCCCCGAGGTTTCGGTTCGGGGGCGTGACAAAATAGGCTTTGAGAGATATAGGATTGTCTGATGGAAAAAATAACCCCTTGAGTCGGTGTGCGAATAAGGTACCGAATGATACGGCGACCAGCAGTCATATGAAGGTGACGGGGAGCAGTCATGAACTGACTAATGAGGTTGACCGCATAGGAGATATCAGGACGAGTGATCGTGAGGTAGATCAAACTACCAACAAACTGGTGATAAGCAGTAGGATCAGGAAGGTAACCCTCATCTCAACTGAGTTTGACATTCAGTTCGACCGGCGTATCGACGGGAGCTGAAGCAGTAAGGTCAGCCAAGTCAATGAGATCAACAGTATATTTGTGTTGATTTAGAACTATACATTTAGTCAGATTGATGAACTTCAAGACCAAGGAAATAGTTTAAGGGGCCGAGATCCTTCATGAGAAATGTCACAATGAGAGAAGCTTGAAGCGCCTGAATCATGCGGGCATTAGGACCAGTAATGACTATGTCATCAACGTAGACAAGAAGCATAGTAATCCCTAACGGAGCATGATGTAAAAACATAGAAGGATCATACTGGCTCGGATGAAAATCCAAGCGGGGAAGAGCATCTTGAAAATTTTCAAACAATGAGCGAGGAGCCTGTTTCAAACCATAGAGAGAGCGACAGAGTTTGGCAACCATACCCCTCCTAGATGGGTACCCTTGTGGTAGACGCATATAAACGTCTTCTTTGAGATCACCAAGTAGAAATGCATTTTTTACATCCATTCGATATAGAGCCAAGATTGAGATGCAGCAACAGCAAGAATTGTGCGTACGGTGGTCATCTTGGCGACCAGAGCAAAAGTTTCATCATAATCAATGTCATATTCCTGCCGATTGCCAAAAGCGACAAGACGCGCCTTATAGCGATCTAATGTGCTATCGGATTTTAACTTGAGAGGAAAAATCCACTTACAGCCAATTGGTTTGACACCCATAGGAGACAGGACAACATCCCATGTATGGTTTTGTTCTAAAGCCTCCAATTTATCTTGCATAGCCTTGGTCCAACACTGGTGCTGCACAACTTGAGATTAGGATTGTGGAATGGATGATTGCGACAAAGTGGCCATTAAAGAAATATGAGAGAACCCATAGCGGTCTGGGGGAACCGAAATGCGAGTGGAGCGGCGCAATGAAGGAGCAAAGGCTGGAGGTGGATCAGATGCTGGAGGAAAATCAAGAGGGGGATTGCCAGTAAGCGTTTCTTTATTCCGTATGTGATACACGAAGTTAGGATTAAAGCGAACAATAGATGTGTCGTCAGAAAAACCAGGTAAGGAAACGAATGAGTCCGGAGGATCAAGGTGGTTTTGAAAAAAATACTGGTTTTCAAAAAACATGACATTCCTAGAGGTACGGATGCGACGAATGTGGGGATCATAGCAAAGAAACCCTTTCTGGAAGGGTGCATGTCCTAAAAGAACACACTGAGCTGATTGAGCTGTAAGTTTGGTCCTTTCAAAAGGAGGCAAATGCACAAAGCAAACTTAGCAAAAAACATGAAGATCACCATAGGATGGAGATGTCTTGTATAGTCGGTAATATGGGCTCTGATTTTTAATAGAGTGGGATGGCATATGATTAATAAGATGAGCTATAGTTGCCAATGCCTCAACCCAAAAACGGGTAGGAACCGATGATTCAAGGAGAAGGGAACGAGTGACATCAAGGAGATTTCTATTTTTCCTTGCAGCGACTCCATTCTGCTGTGGAATATAAGGACAAGTTTGTTGAGAAATAATACCTTTGTGTTTCAAAAACTGTTGAAACTGAAAGGACACATATTCCCCGCCTGAATCAGATCGCAAGATTTTAATGCAGGTGGAAAATTGATTCTCAACATAAGCCCAAAAAAATTTAAAAACATTAAAAACATCGGATTTGGAATGCAGAAAGTAAACCAATGTGAACCGATTGAAATCATCAATAAAAGTCACAAAGTATTTATAGTGAGCATGAGAAAGAGCTGGAGCAATTCCCCATACATCGCTATGAACCAAATCAAAACACTTAGTGTTGTGTGAAGTGGAAATAGGAAAATGAAGAGTTTTGCTTTTTCTCATTTTGCAAGTAGCACAATCAAAAGGCACACAAGAAGAGAAACCAGTAGATTTATTTAATAAATTGAACATAAGGGACAAAGCTTTTGAATTAGGATGTCCAAGTCTTTTATGCCACAATTGGCAGTTATCTCTATTGGAAAAACAAAACACATCATTGTCAAATTCATTCCTAGAAGTCTTAGAAAAATCCAGCGGAAACAAGCGTCCACACTTAGGCCCCCTTGCAATCTCCTTCCCTGACATTTGGTCTTGCACAACACAATCAGAAGAAGAAAAAGAGATGTTACAATTATTTTCAACAAGCTGCCTGACTGACAAAAGGTTTGAAGTTAAATTGGGACAGATAAATATTTTTCAATGGAATGGGACCAATGATGTCACCGACAACAGTAATGGGAACATGGCTTCCGTTAGCAGTTTGTATTTGAAGATGGCCATTGTATTTTTGCACATTTGAGAGTGGTGCATGGGAAGAAGTCATATGATTAGACGCCCCGAAATCAAGGAACCAAGTAGAAGATGGAGGGGATGTACTTGAGAGACCAAAAGTAGAGAGGGCATTGGCAATCATTTGTTGGACCAATTCAAGAGTGACAGAGGATGAGGGCTCAGGCTGTGAGGGTGCCGATGTAGGATCAGGCATAACCAAAGAAGCAGCATACGCATGCGGAGTCTGAGACTGTGGTGATGGACATTGTGGGCGGCGGCGACATTCAAAGATGATCTGTCCTGACTTTTTATAGTAACCACAGACCTTCTATTTGCATTGAGTGGCAATGTGCCTAAATTTTTTACAACTGTAACACTGCGTTTTGCTCAAGTCTCGAGGTGGAAGCTAAGAAGTCCTATTAGCAGAGAATGCGACCGAATAGGACTTAGTTTTTTATTGAGCTATATGAGCCAAGGTCGCAATGTGTTGTTCTTTACGTAAAAGTTCATTCAAGCAGACATCCAAGGAAGGTAATGGCGTCCGATTCATAAGTGCAGATCGAACAGTCTCATATTCAGTGCGCAGTTTCATTAAAATCTGATCCCGTTGACTAGAAGCTTGAAGGTCTTGAATTACTATTAAAACATTGTCAGCCACATCTGCATATTTAATACTATCGTATTCCGACCATAGTGTACAAAATCCGGAATAGTAGTCCTATATAGACAAGGTCCCTTGTGCATATTCAGCAATCACGCATTCAGGATGAAATTGACGCGTAGAGTTATCTTGATGCTACACTTTTTTCAAATACCCCTACATGGCTTTAGAGGTTAGGTAAGTTTTGAGATTCATTATCAAATGTGGCTCAACGAATCCAAGAATCCATGATTTGATTTTTTGCATCCTTAGTAAGCCAAGAGGATATCTTCTTCTCATCTACAGTGGGTTTAGGGTCAGTGCCAGAAACATATCCCCACAATCCCTTAGGGGTCGTTTGTTTGTGCCCATTTACATATGTAATTAAATCACATGCGTTTCTGTTACGCATATATCACGTTTGTTTTGTGTGAATTTGATTCACATGTGTAAAACTCATATGTAAATGGTATGAAAACCAACTCAAAAAGTGCCTTTGATTCACACCTCAAGAGGTGTGAAACATTTTCACATGTTACTGTTACAAGGCAAACTGCTACAATGCCATTATGAACAGTCCGCCTTTTTTTTTTTTTCGGGCCCCACTTGTAACATCTGGACCATTCATTCTCTCAAGAAGCTCAAACACAGCCATGTGTCCAATTTTCAACCGTTGATGATGCATGGAGGTTAAGATATCATCAACATAATTATAGTCGTTGGATTAATCTATTGTTACTAACATACCTAGTCTGCCTTTTATGATTTTTTTATTGTTTTGGGCCCCACTTGTAAAATTAGGACCGTTCATATTCTTCAGGAGCTCAACCACGGCCATGTATCCAATTTCAACCGTTGATGATGCATGGAGGTTGAGATATCATCAAACAATATACAGCCTATTGTTACTAACATACCCAGTCTGCCTTTTATGATTTTTTTAACATTCTGGGCCCCACCTGTAAAATCAGGTCCGTTCATATTCTTCAGAAGCTCAAACACGGTCATGTATCCAATTCTCAACCATTGATGTTGCATGGATGTTAAGATATAATCAAACAATCTACAACCTATTCATAGATTCACATATGAAATGTTATGCTAGTAACAAACAGTGGAATCTGATCCACATGTGAGTCATTTACATATGCAAATGACTCACACGTGGGTCATTTACACATGTGAATCACTTTCACCGGAAACAAACGACCCCTTAGCTTCTAGGTATATTTGAAATTGGAAAGACCAGGCAGGGTAATTTTTTCCAATGAATTTGATCAAAGTGACCTCAGATTTTTCAATCTCAATTTGATTTGAAAAACACGGATTGAAATAGTGAAATACAGCAATCAAAACCAGCAGCAGTGGAATGAAAAACTGTTCTTGTGTGCAGAATGCACAATACAACCAAACAGAGAAGAAAAACTTCAAGTCAAAACAGTAACAGTGATGAAAACACCTCCAGATGACCTTCAATGGAGCCTCAGAGTCAGATCCCCTACGTGGTCCCCATATATGGATCTGGACACTGATCAGAGGTCTAATCTAATGAAAGGAACTATTTTCGCACCTACTGGAACAGGTTTGAACCTATTCCGCTGAATATCCAAGATTTTGGACGGTCTTGATCAAACATTGTGTCAAATTTTGAAAAACCATAAGAATGATTAGAAATCCTTCCTGGCAGTGCCAAAAAACTCTGAAAAAATTTCTAAAAAACTCAGAAGAAGCAGGCGACTTTGACTGGGATGATCTCTGAAGATGTTGTGATGATCACAGGTGGGCTATAGTAGAATTGAGGCTATTGCAGGTCTGGAATGGCTAGCGAACTAACAGATCCTCAATCTGTATTTTCTTCACTAGAGAGAGTGGTTTCTCTTTTATTATCTCCTTGGATGATTTCTAAGACTGAACACCAGAACGTCGCTCTGATACCATGACAAACTCACGATCACAGAAAAGAGTTTTGAATATACTCTTGAGATTGTATTAATTTGTGTGTCTTTCTATGGAGATAGTCCATCAATATATAGGTATTTACATGCCTTTAATCAAGGCTCTAAGAAAGGAAACCAATCTAATTACATCAATCACTAATCTAAGTTAGGAAAACAACTAATTACAACAATTGTTATTCTAAGTTAGGAAGGCAATGAAATATGTACAGTTGTCTCAATATTGACCCAAATCAATTCCACGTGATAAATAGCATTGGTTTGACTGATGGTCTTTGGGCCTTGGGCCTGTTTAACAATCTATTTCTTTTTTTTTTAATCTATTTTGATATTTTTCTTCATGAATACTTTCTTAACTTAAAGAGATATCATACTGTGTAAGATTGATGGTTTGAGTTTTATTTTTTTTATATTTTCATTTAAAGATAATAAGAAATATATATATATATTGATTATTTAAACTTATTTAATTATTTACACGTCATTTATTTCACATATATATACACATATTAATATATGTCATGATCTTGGTATGATTGTATGATAGACTTACTTGTTATTATATTTGGGAGATTTTCTTATGAGAGCATCTCTCACCTTACTATGAGAGATATGGTGGGGGCCCTCACATCCATATCCAATGCCAACAACTTAAATATGAGGGCCCCCACCTTTATCTCTCAAAGTAAGGTGAGATATGCTCTCATAGGAGCATCTCCCATTATATTTATACTGTTATAAATAGGAAAATGGATGGTTATGAATAATTACTTTTATCTTCCTTTTTTAAATTTTAAATATTTTTCACTTTTATTAGAAAAAAGTCATATGATTCATTATTCGATTCGATTTATGGATATGAACGATTCGCAATACAATTCCGAGTTTGAAAACTATGCCCATTTCTATTGTTAATTTTATTAGACAAATTATACCAAAAGTATTTTAATTACATGGCCACTATCAAAACCTAAGCCAACCAAAAGATATACTAAAAAACAAAAAACATGATCCCAAGTACTATTGTGTAAGCTCTCGAGTGCGTGGTCATGACAACTAAGATAATGTCGTCAGCACGCCACTCATGAATATCATCAGATTGTTCAACCTGAATCACCTCCATCTTCGCCTCAGTATCAGTGGGCTTGATATCTATGCACCAAAAGTAGTATCATCAGACTACAAAGAACCAAGAGGTGAATAAAAATATATAACAATAGATATGTTGCATCAAGAGGAGTAATGACAATGTGAGCATATGGACTATCCAAAAACAAATGAACTAAGCAATAGTGGATGAATCTCAATGAACGAAGAATAAGATAAGGTGATAAGCTAAACAATGACATCCTACCAATTAGGCAGTCCACATAAGCTAATCCGCCACAGGATATTATCGTTGCCCTCTCATTATCAAACTAAGTTTTGGTAAAGAATATACACAGGGAAATAGCCCCGGTCAATATGGTACCTTGGGTAACAAACAGGATATTATTGTTGCCCTCTCATTATCGTTGCCTTTTCTTTTACAGGTACGCAGTGGTGTACATCCAGCTCAAAATCTATCTGCAGCCACAAAACAATGATCATATCCTAGAGATGCCTCGACTGTGTTAGAAGTGACACAAAGAATACTACCAATACGTGAGGAACTACTCTCAATCAAAGTTCAATCAAAATCCAATAACAAAGTCAATATTCAAGTACTCCTCCCGAAGCCTTTACATTCAAAACCACCTAACCACAACACCCCAAACAATGGTACGGCGTACACTAAACAAACCAAATCAAATACCAAGACACAAGGGGGTCCTAATTCCATCTAGGTGCTCACATGTGAACCCCAATAAATACAATTACAAGCAATGAGGAACATGCTTGTGACATGTGGATATCAATACTGAAAGTACACCATCAAGTCTCAATTATGCAATAATCAAAGGAGATTACAAACCAAACTTAAGTCATTGATTGCCTTCTTCGTACCACACAACCATTCGGTCCTAGGAGATAATGTAGTCACCGATGTCTCGTTAGAAAACCTTGATGCATCTAATGATATATGAAATCATATCACCCCACATATTCACACTTCGACGTGATTTGTACATCATACGTTATCCAGGCATTCCGTAAGTGGTATATCAATTCAAACATCCCCCATTATTGATCTCCCATTTAGCCCTCATTATACAATGCTAAGGGTCTCAAACTTTGTGCACAAAACCTATGTTAAAGGTTCCCTTCAAAAAAGAAGTTGGCCTTCTACAGTTAGTCGTGGGGGTAGCCTACGGCTGGCCATAGTGCAAAGGGGTCAAAAGTTCGGTTCTATCTTTGCAACCATAGTGTATCCACGGTTGGCTACTTGAAGGTTCACAATTAGCTGTGGGATTTTTCTATGGTTAGCCATGACTAGCCATGAGCTAATTGTAGATCAACCTGTCAATCAAGTGTCTTAGGGTAGCCTTAGGTGCCCCATATAGAGTCGAAATCTGGGATTTTACGACTCTCCGTAATGACAAACTCACGATCACAGAAAAGAGTTTGAATATACTCTTGGGAATGTATTAGTTTTGTGTCTTTCTATGGAGATTGTCCTTCAATGTATAGGTATTTACATGCCTTTAATCAAGGCTCTAAGAAAAGAAACCAATCTAATTATATCAATCACTAATCTAAGTTAAGAAAACAACTAATTACAACAATTGCTATTCTAAGTTAGGAAGGCTACAGCTGTCTCAATATTGACCTAAATCAATTCCACGTGAGATATAACATGGCTTTGACTACTGATGGGCTTTGGGCCTTGGGCCTGTTAAACACCCCCCCCCCCTCAAATTGATGCGGGAGAATCAACAAGCATCAATTTTCCAACCAAGAACTGATGGCGTGGTCGTGGAAGACCTTTGGTGAGAATATCAGCAATTTGAAGTTCAGTGGAGACATGCGGAAGGCTGATGATGTCACGTTTAAGCTCATCACGTATGAAGTGACAATCAACCTCGATGTGTTTAGTGCGTTCATGAAAAATTGGATTTTTCAGTAATCCGAATTGCACTTGTATTATCCGCATAGAGGGGGGTAGCTCCTTTTGCTAGAAAACCAATGTCAGAGAGCAGACCACGGAGCCAAAGAATTTCAGAGCATGCAGCAGACATGGCTCGGTACTTGGCCTCGGTAGAGGATTTGGAAACTTTTTCATATTTCTTGCATTTCCAAGAAATGAGACTATCACCCAAAAACATGCACCATCCTATCATCGATCTGATAGTATCCGAACAATCAGCCCAATCAGCATTTGAATAAGCTTTGAGAGATAAATGATTGTTGGGCGGAAAAAACAACCCACGAGTCGGTGTGCGAATAAGGTACCGAATGATGCGGCGAACAACAGCTAGATGAAGGTGACGAGGAGCATTCATAAACTGACTCATCAGGTTGACCGCATAAGAGATATCGGGACGAGTGATCGTGAGGTAGATTAAGCTACCAACTAACTGGCGATATGCAGTAGGATCGGAAAGAAAATCACCCTCCTCCCGACTGAGTTTGACATTTAGTTCGACCGGCGTATCTACAGGAGTTGAAGCAGTAAGGCCGGCCAAGGCAATGAGATCAACAATGTATTTGTGCTGATTGAGAACGATACCTTTAGTCGATTGATGAACTTCAAGACCGAGGAAATAGTGTAAGGGGCCGAGATCCTTCATGTGAAATGTCTCACGAAGAGACGCTTGGAGCTCCTGAATTATTTTGGCATTAGGACCAGTAATGACGATGTCATCAACATAGACAAGTAGTACAGTGATCCCAGATGGAGCATGATGTAAAAACATAGAAGGATCATACGGGCTTGGATGAAAATCCAAGCAGAGAAGAGTAGCTTGAAATTTCTCAAACCATGCTCGAGGAGCTTGTTTTAGACCATAGAGGGAGCGTCGAAGTTTGGCAACCATACCCTTCCCGGATGAGCATCCCTGAGGCAGTCACATATAGACATCTTCTTTGAGATCACCATGTAGAAACGCATTTTTGACATCCATATGATATAGAGGCTAAGATTGAGATGCAGCAACAACAAGAATTGTGCATACGGTGGTCATCTTGGCAACCAGAGCAAAAGTTTCATCATAATCAATACCATATTCCTGCCGATTTCCAAACGCGCCTTCTATCGATCTAAAGGGCCATCAGATTTTAACTTGAGAGAAAAAACCCACTTACTGCAATAGGTTTGACACCCTCAGGAGATGGGACAATATCCCACGTAAGATTTTGCTCTAAAGCATCCAATTCATCTTGCATAGCCTTGTTCCAACATGGGTCCTGCACAGCCTGAGAATAGGATTGGGGAATGGAAGAGGAAGACAAAGTGGCCATTAAGGAAGTATGTGAGAACCCATAACGGGCTGGTGGTACTAAAA
Organism: Cinnamomum chago; assembly: GCA_038049695.1. Classification (NCBI taxonomy): domain Eukaryota; kingdom Viridiplantae; phylum Streptophyta; class Magnoliopsida; order Laurales; family Lauraceae; genus Cinnamomum; species Cinnamomum chago. The sequence goes on along the minus strand of CP142454.1, from coordinate 89,751,737 downwards.
TACGAGTGGAGCGACGCAGTGAAGGATGTCTAGATGGAGCAAGTGCCAGGGTTGGACTGGATGCCGGAGGAAAATCAGGAGGGGGATCCCTGGTAGGCGTTTCACTGTTCCGTCTGTGATACACAAATTTAGGATTAAATCGAACAACTGACGAGTGGTCAGAAAAACCAGGTAAAGACACGAAAGAGGAGTTAGGAGAATCAATGTGTTTTTGAAAAAAAAATATTATTGTTTAAAGAAAACGACATTCATAGTGGTACGTAAACGACGAATGTGAGGATCATAACAAAGGAACCCTTTCTGGAAGGGTGCATAACCTAAAAACACACACTGAGCTAATTGTGTCGTTAGCTTTGTCCTTTCAGAAGGAGGCAAGTGCACAAAACAAATGGAGCCAAAAACATGAAGATCATCGTAGGATGGAGAGGTCTTGTACAATCGGTAATATGGGCTTTGATTCTCAATGGAGGTTGATGGCATACGATTGATAAGATGAGCTGCCATAGCCAGTGCCTCAACCAAAAAATGGGTAGGAACCGATGATTCAAGAAGAAGGGAACGAGTGACATCAAGGAGATGTTTATTTTTACTTTCAGCGATCCCATTCTGCTTGTGAGTATAAGGACAAGTTCTTTGAGAAATAATACCTTTGTTTTGTAAAAACCGTTGAAAATCTGAGAACACATATTCCCCGCCTGAATCAGATCGCAAGATTTTAATGCAAGTGGAAAATTGATTCTCAACATAAGCTAAAATGATTTTAAAAACATTAAAAACATCAGATTTTAATGTAGAAAGTAGACCCATGTGGACCGACTGAAATCATCAATAAAAGTCACAAAATATTTATAGTGAGGGTGGGAAAGAGCTGGAGCAATTCCCCATACATCACTATGAACTAAATCAAAACACTGAGAGGTGTGCGAAGTGGAATGAGGAAACGGAAGAGTTTTGCTCTTTCTCATTTTACAAGTAACACAATCAAAATGCACACAAGAAGATAAACCAATAGATTTATTTAATAAACCAAAATTTAACATAAGGGAAAAAGGCCTTGGAATTAGGATGTCCGCGTCTATTATGCCACAACGGGCAGTTATCCCTAAGAGAAAAATAAAACACATTATTGTCAAATTGATTCCTAGAAATTGTAGAAAAATCCAGCGGAAACAAGCGTCCATACTTAGGCCCCCTCACGATCTCCTTCCCAGACATCTGGTGCTGCACAACACAACTAGAAGAAGAAAAAAAGATGTTACAATTATTTTCAACAAGTTGCCCGACTGACAATAGGTTGAAAGTTAAATTAGGACAAAGGTAAACATTTTTCAATGGGATGGGACCAAGCATATCTCCGATAGAAGTAATGGGAACATGTCCGCCATCAGCGGTTTGTATTTGAAGATGGCCATTGTAACTTACCATATTGGAAAGAGGGGTGTGGGAATACGTCATATGATTAGACGCCCCGGAATCAAGGAACCAAGTAGAAGATGAAGGTGACTTACCTGAGAGACCAAAGGCAGAGAGGGCATTGATAATCATTTGTTGAACCAATTCAGGAGTGAGAGATGATGAGGGCACAGGCTGTGGGGGGGCAGATTTAGGAATAGGTATAACTGAGGAAGCCACATAAGCATGTGGAGTCTAAGACTGTGGATTCTGATACTGCGGAGCCGGATACTGTGGAGTCTGATACTGTGTTGACGGACGTGGTGGGCGGCGACGACATTCAAAGATGATATGTCCTGACTTTTTACATTAACTACAAACTTTCTGTTTGCATTGAGATACAAGATGCCCAAGTTTCTGACAACTGTAGCATTGGGTTTTGCTCAAGTCTCGAGGCAGAGGCTGAGAAGTTTTATTTGCCGAGAACGCGACTGAATAGGTTTCAGTCTTTTGTTGAGCAATATGAGCAGAGGTCATAAGGCGTTGTTCTTCGCATAAGAGTTCATTCAAGTAGATATCCAATGAAGGTAATGGCGTCCGATTCATTATGGCAGATCGGACACTTTCATATTCATTCCGCAGTTTCATCAAAAATTGATCTTGCTAACTAGAGGCCTAAAGGTCTTGGATTACTGTCAACACATTGTCAGCCACATCCGCATACTTAATACTATCGTATTCCGACCATAGTGTACGGAATCCTGAATAGTAGTCTTGTACCGACAAGGTCCCTTATGTATATCCAGCAATTGCAGATTCAAGATGGAATTATCGCGCAGAGTTGTCTTGATGGTATACTTTCTTCAAATATCCCCACATGGCTTTAGAAGTGGAGTAAGGCTTGCGATTCATTATCAGATGAGGCTCAACGGATCCCAGAATCCAGGATTTGATTTTGGCATCTTTAGTATGCTAAGAGGAGATCTTCTTCTCATCCTCAGTGGGTTTAGGGTCCGTGCCAGAAACAAATCCCCACAATTCCTTAGCTTTTAGGTATATTTGAAATTGGAAAGACCAGGCAGGGTATTTTTTTCCCGTAAATTTAATCAATGTGACCTCAGATTTTTCCATTGCAACCAAGATTGGAAACAAATCGAATTGAACGGAAAAAGAACTAGCCACAGACAAGAGAAACTATGTAGGATGTCTTCCCTATGTGTAGGAACCACAATCCAACCAAGCAAAGAGAGACAGAACAAAAAACAGCAATTTTATGTTCCAAAAACAGCCCAGACGAACTGGACAGTGCCTGTTTTTCCACTAAGTGGACCCCACTTAAGGGTCTAGCCCCAGATCAGACAACAAATCTATGATATCCCTCTATTTTGGCTTCTACTGAACCAAGTTTGAACTGATTCTACTGAGTATCCAAGATTCTGGACGGACTTGATGAAAACAATATAAATTTCTGGAAAAGCTTGAGAATGAGTAAGACACCAACTTGGAGTCTCTGAAAAATTCTGGAAAAATCACTAATATTCTTAGAAATATAAGGCGACCATGAATGGGTGATTTAAAGTTGATCTGATCAATCAAGGGTGGGCCACCAACAGGACGTCGTTGACGCAGGAAGAAGGTGTCGCTGGAAATTTCTTGAAAATAGATCCTGGATCTATTTCCTGCACGAGAGAGACTTATTCTCTATATCCCTATTCCCTTAAAGCTTTGGAAGATGTCTAAGATCAAGACTGCCTTGAACCTTGCTCTGATACCATGACAAACTCACGATCACAGAAAAGAGTTTGAATATACTCTTGAGAATGTATTAATTTTGTGTCTTTCTATGGAGATTGTCCTTCAATAAATAGGTATTTACATGCCTTTAATCAAGGCTCTAAGAAAGGAAACCAATCTAATTATATCAATCACTAATCTAAGTTAAGAAAACAACTAATTACAACAATTGCTATTCTAAGTTAAGAAGGCTACAGCTGTCTCAATATTGACCCAAATCAATTCCACGTGAGATATAGCATTGGTTTGACTGCTGATGAGCTTTGGGTCTTGGGCCTATTTAACACATAAGAGCCTTACGACTAGCCGTAAGCTTCAAGAGCTGCATTTTTTTAGGCTGATTCAGTTCAAAATTAGGTGCCTTCACACCACCTTTAGAAAATCTCTTGTAGCATACATCTGTCAGGGCCTGGCCCTCTCATTTAAGCCATCAACCACTACTTCAAGTGCACCATTCAATGCCATACATAAAAGCCCTAATAAATACATGCCATTCCACATTCTATAATAAATAAGCTTCAAGGTAGCTATGTTGAAATCAATGCTAGAATCAAACAATATAACACACATATAAATGGAAATCCATAAGTATTCTAGCTAGAAACCCTCTTAGAAGACCCAACTCTTGGAAATCAACTCAAAACCCAAAATCCTGCCACAGACCAAATGGATGGAGACTAATGAGCTAACAAATCACAATTCCTTCTCTAACTATTAAGAGAATATCCTAGAATCTACAAAGAGAAACATTTACCTAGGGTTGGAAAATGAGATGAAAAGCTTGGAAATGGGATGGATAACCTTGGTGGAGCTTGCGGAAGAAGATGATGTTGAGTGTTAGAGCTTGAATGGCCTCTTGGTCTTCAAGGAAGCAAGGAAGATGGAAACGGAAAAGGAGAAAGAGAGAGATAAAAGAAAGAAAGGAATGGGAAGTGAAGTGAAGAGAAGGGCCACTCATCTTTTATGTTCGGTGGGAAAGTTAAGTGGAGTTTCAGTTTAGTCCTTGGTCACTTAAGGCTTGGGAGTTGGTGTGTCGGATCGAAACAAGCCTTCAAGGAAAAGCTCGGTAAATGAAGAAATCTACCCAATGCACCCAAAATCATGAAAGTCTGAAATTATGGAAAAAGACCCCTCACAGTTTCCCGAAATTGCAAACCACACCCGACTAGGACCAAACTAGCTCGGAACGATACGAAACTTCGCACACATTATTCTAACACTAAACCGGACTCGCTTAGATAGTAATCTCATTTAGTTAGCCATAAGCTTAACTAATTAGTAATAAACATGTTATTTAGGGTCAGGATCTTACAATTAGACTTGCAACCAGCCATAAAGTTGTATACCATTATTTGCGGCATGATTATGTTCATCTTTAGTCAACTTTTCTTTTGAAAGCCAGCTAATGTCTCAACTTGTTAAGTAGATTTGTCTTATGCTTTCTAACAACTTAAGCTTTTGGGACATATTGGACAGTCGGACTTGACAAGGTATTAGAGCCATCTTAGGTTGCGATTACAAACTTCGGGGAGGCATTATTCCCCCAGGTCACATGGGTAGGCATACATTATAAAAGCTTAACCTGAGCTATCCATTAATCGTGCACAGTATTATAAAAGATTTGAGTTAGCCGATTCTCCGGCCTTGAACAGAACTGTAGTAGAAGTGTCATTTGTTCTCTTGTTCTTTTTAGGAGAAGGGTGGCATCATAACCATTCTTGAAGAATCTATCATTTCATGATTGCTTTTTCTATGTATACTAAGGGTGTGTTTGTGCTATTCAGGACATATTTTCCTTGCGGGAAAAGAAGAAAGAATGAACTAATTTTTTTTATTGGGATTATTTGATTTCCCATGGATGGGGTTCAAACGTTGGGTTCCTCTCCATGGCAGAATCATCTGGTTGCACAAACAAGTCCTAAAAGAGATATATATATATATATATATATATATATAAACCTCACATAATTCAAACTCTCACACTGTTTATATTGAAAGCCAGCTCCTATCGAGGGATCATCTTTTGAATTCGACCACATTGAAGGTTAGAATTTGAGATAATTCTTGGATAAGCTCATAATGAAATGTTCAAGTTTGTAATATTGACACGTATCCAATGGCTAGGTAGAAAGATTTCAAGATTTCGGTGGTTACTTTGATGCAGCCCAAGTGGCAAGAGGGGCTGCCATAGAATGGGTTACCAGATGATGGGCCATGTCTGGCCCAAGATCCATGGGCCAGGGCCAGGTCTATTGGGGCCAAGCCCAAGCCCCACGATTGGCCTAACAGGCCTTACTGTGCACAGCAGGGAGCTGAAGAAAGTAAAGGAGATCTTGTTATCTTAGTATTTCTTATTTTAGTCTTTCCATTTTTCTTATAAATTGTATGTTCAATGAAAGTAAAGGAGATCCATATGTGAAAGGGAACCTACCTTTTTTGGACATCCGAGAGGCTTTTTAAAGGATCTCTCATGTCCATTCTTAAATTTGTCTTCAATAATTTTTTTCTTCTTCTCTGTTTGTTATAAAACCCTATAATTAATTTTTCTAGGCTCGACTTCAAAGTACTTTTAACTAGGCGGGCCCTTCTAAACCTGTCTGGCTATGTCACACTTCCACAAATAATATGAGCTGAATGCTTTTGTATTGTGTCGCGACCCCGGACCGGCTGCCGAGGTCCAAATCCGGGATCGAGACATTAGTGATGGTGAGTGGTTAATATGTATAGTGTGTCAACAAGGTGCATACACTTATTTAATTTCCCACAGGTGTCCGCGGTGAGGATTATCACAATCATATATGAACATTTCTATTAAGTGCGGAAACGTGTAGCAAATCAAATATTCAATCCATCTCAAATCATAAAGATAATAACACAAGTATAGTACCGCATCAGAATGAGCAATGATCATTAGCATGTTACCCAAAGGTAAGTTAAAGTTTATACAAAGATCATTTAATTACATTTCCTAAAAATAGAGGCCAACAAGGCCAATATGAACAAAATACCAATCCCCAAAAGAATGGTTAAAAGTTTTCCCAAAATGTTATCTCTCTCTAGCAATCCAATGTCTAAATGGCATCATCAGCACGCCACTCAACTAACTGTCGCAGTTCTCCGACCGCCTCCTCGTGCTCCTCCTCGGGATAACCAACAACGGGACTTGAGTACCAAAAAGTGGGTCAAACACGACGGTTTGGCAAATGGGTAAAATACAATGACAATATGATAATAAATGAATTTACCTCCAAAAGCATTTAAAACCTGTCTCAATAACAATTTCTACGAAAAGATAAAACATTTATTCGATTACAATTAAACATTGTAAAACATGTAGGGTAACCAAGGAAACGGGAAATAAGCAAGATGGCAACCACACGAAGCTAAGTCCTCTGTCATTAAAGTGACAGAGCAATAACTAGGCACTGATCTCAGTCACTCAAGGTGAGGAGAAACAGTGGATCTTATAAATACATATACATATACTATACATGACCACGGTAGCGAGCCGGGCATCGGGGACCACAGTAGCAATCTGCCGCATCGGGACAAGACCACGGTAATAACCGGGTAGCGGGATCCAAACTGCAGCTGGCGGGACAAGAGGGGGATCTCCTAGTCGGTGGATCAGACCAACAGAGTTATCCAAGCTTAGTGGTGCCGACTGATAGGTCAAATAACAAATCGAGACATATGCAAGTAAATCAAGTACAATAAATAAATGGGCAAGACGAGGGTGCTCAAGGGCACACTGTCGTTTCATGTCGTGCAATGCACCTCAAGACAAGTAACTATTTCAAGTGTAATTCAATGCTTTCGGGAAAATAAGGCATGTAGTATAAATCTCGAGATCGATAAAGTACAATAAACAATTGAAATTTCGGTTAAAGTATCGAGTTCAAGATTTATTTGAAGTGAATAGGGATCCCGTATGTCGATATAATAATAATTTGGTACTCTTTGAGTTTGGGGACATTCCGGGCTCCTTATACACTTTGAATTCTCAAAACTTCGAATGACATCTTCGTTGTGAGAACCCGACCCCTAATCTCTTGGATTAGTGTCGTTTTATTTGTGGATTAGTTCTTTTAGTGGGATTAGTAGTTGTTGGGTTGAGTTTGTGAGCTACAATGGTTTTTCTTCTAGTTTTGGGCTTTTGAGTGCTTTAGTAGCTAGTGGGGCCCTCTGGGGGGTTCCCTTTTCGGCTTTGCATTTACTTGTGAGATTTTCCCGATTTGTTTCGTATTACGTTTTTGGCCCGTTGCATTCATCTTGAGGAATCCTACAACTTTCATGTTGATCCCGTATCCATTTGAGAACCCGAAACCCGATTTCTTGGCCTTGAGGGCAAAACAGTCATTGCACACCAAATTTGTACCCAAAACTCGATATTCTCGAAATCCGTGAAACATATACTTTTTGGAAACTAGATATTTCGACGATCATTTCTTCCTTCTTCGTCGAATTCATCCGAGGTCCCGAAAGAGATGATTTCAGCCACCCAAGTTCTTTAAGTTGTGGGACCCAAACCTCACTTGCTTATAAGAGGAACCCATCTCCTTCATTCATTCCATTCTCCATTGTTCCAGCACAACTATTGAGCCTAGGGCTTTTCTTGCAACTTCTTCTTCTTCTTCTTGCTTCTTCATCTCCAAGCCACACCAAGAGTTCATCAATCAAGAAATGGAGACCGTCTTCTTCTTCCTCTTCACCATGGCTCCCTATTGATACCATTTTTGGAGAAATCTCCCAACCTAGAGACCTCCCTTGAGCTTGTTCTTCTCATTTGAAGGTCATCCAAGTAAGTGTTCTTCTTCATCTTCTAGATTTGTAATCTTCTAGCCTTAGAGAAGCTCCACCTAGATTATTGAGAGGTTTCCTTGTCATTTCATTGTTTAACCCATTTTAGGGTTTGTTTTGGGGGTTTTTGTAGAGATTGTGGATCTTGAGCTTGAGAGGTGATTAGGAGCTTGATTTGCTCGATTAGAGTCAAAGGCAAGTGGATGAATGGATGGTTTGAATGTTATTAAGTTTTATGAAAAAAATCCTAAGTTTTATTACTTGTTCTTGATCATTGGATGCATGTTTGCACATATGCTTCTTGTCACATTTCTATTGATTTCGAAATGCATATTGTTAGGCCCTTGGTTGTTGCAATTGGTGATGGATGCACTCTCTTTCACTTTGAAATGATCACACACATAAGCTCTTAAGTTTTGACTTTTGGATCTTGGACTCTTTCATGCATTTACACATGCTTTTGAAATGAATTTGATTCATGCATGTTTTAGAATACAAACTCTTTTGAAAACCTAATTCTTTGTGCATTACTTTTGGAAAATCATTTTGAGAATTTGGGTTTGAGCCTTGCATATACATTCATCTCTTTCAGAATCAGTTTTGTATGCATTTTCATTTGAAAAGAGTTTTTAGAAATCAAGCTAGCCTTTGTTTTTAAAGTTTCAAATCATTTTAGGCTCCTTGTGTTTCATGTTTTTAAACTTCTTAGAATGACTTAAAACATGTTATTCTAGCTTGATTTAGTGGCCAAAGAATCCTCCCAAAGAAATACCTTCAAATATGCAAAAGTTGGATTTTTGGTCCCAACAGGGCAGTCAACCGACAGTGTCGTCGGTCGACCGAGACCTGTATCTCGGTCGACCGAGGACACTGCAGCTTGACTGCACCTGAAGCTCCAACGGTCACTTTTTTGACCGTTGTGTGTTCATGGTCGACCGAGGCCTGTTTCTAGGTCGACCGAGAGACTAGCCGTTGGACTGTTTTTTGCTATAAAGTCCATTCATTTCCAACCTTTTTCAAGGCTTGATACATGAACTTTTGAGACTATATTGGAGCCAATGAAAGGGGAATGAAGTGAAAAGGCTAGAGAGCTTTTTGGAAATCAAATACATGAGTATTTAAAAAGGTACACATTACTAATCTTTTTGATTTCCATTCAAATTAGAATCATGCATGTTTAAACCTTTGTATTTCCATTTATGCATGATTTCTAGTTTTTAGAGAGTTGTTTTGCTAACTCATTATCATCTTTGGTATATTAAAAATGGTTTGCAAACTCTCATGCCTAAATCACATGTGTTCTTAGAGTTTACTTTTCATACAACTTGTTTTAGATCCTTTCTTTAAGTTGTTTGATTTCTTCATGTGATTAGCATTCACCTTCAATCATCACCTTCTAAAGCGTTATTTTTAAATTGCATCAAGCATACCTTTTAGAGCTTCATTGTTGAGTTTGATTGAAGTATAACATACATACACTTGTGCACACACTTTAGCTTGTTTTAGTGTATGTTTGTAATTTGAATTACATCTTCATATCAGCCTATGTAGAGGCATTTTATTTGAGCTAAAATTGTATCTCTTAGAGTGTTCTTGAAGAGACACCTTCTTAGAGAAAATTCATCTTTGTAAAGGTTATTGCTTAGCCTAAGAAAAGCATTGTGTAAAGGTTATTGCTTAGCCTTGAAAAGCATCTTGTAAAGGTTGTTGTTGAGCCTAGAAAAACAACTTTGTAAAGGTTATTGCTTAGCCTAGTAAAAAGCATAGTTAGTGGAAATCCGGTGGGGTGATTGAATCACAAGCCGGTAGTGGACGTAGGCATTGAGGCCGAACCACTATAAACCTTGGTGTTGTGGTGGTTGCTTGTGGTGCTTGTCTTCTTAGCTTCCGCATCTTGTCTGGTAAATCATCTTATGTGTCTAGTTTACCTTAAAGAATCAAATTTGCTTTTTATTGGTCATATTTGTAGCACACCCTATTCACCCCCCCCCCCTCTAGGGTTAGGATCCAAGGACTTTCACATATGAATGGGTTTTTTTTCTCTCTTGTTAAATCTCTTGGAACTCTTGGGAATGTATGCATTTTATTTGGTCAAGTTTGTTCATATGGTTTTATAAGGAATGAGGCTGGATTGGCTATTCATGGTTATGTTATAAGTTACATTGACTTGAATTGATACTCATTTAAAGAGGTGTTTGAATTTAATTGTTCATTGGAGTTCTAATGAGGATTTGAAGTGATTATGGAAGAGAAATGCTAGTGGTTTAAGTGTTGGAAAGGAAAGGAAAAAGGAAGGAAAAATCAGTGTCCCGGACCAGCTGCACGCCCAGGTCCGATCGATCGGACCTACAGGCCGATCGATCGGCCTGTCTTTTAACTGTAAGGCTTTTTGGGCCGATCGATCGGCCGATCGATCGGACCATGTGTGAGAATGTCTTGAGCCGACACGCCTCACGGTTGGTTCGGTGGCATCGGAGTTCAATCCATTTCAATCTTGAACGGGATGGAACGACGCGATATCTTCTTTATATCTAAACACAAGTCTTTCCCTTGGTTATCGCGAATTCTATTCCTTTCGGTGACTGAATAGGTTGCTCGATGTTTCCGGATTAATATCATGCCTAGGATGGACCGTTTATGATCTTGATTCTTTTCTATTGTAACATCTAGTACTACCCATAAGCTCATTTTAAGTTTGAAAAATCGAAAAGTGCATAAGGAGCCCGGAATGTCTTCAAACTCAAGGAGTACCAAGTAATTATTATAATCGACATACGGGACCCCTATTCACTTAAATAGATCTTGAAATCAATATCCTTCCCGAAATGGTATAGTGCATTATATTTCCTCATTTCCCGAGATTTGCATCACATGACTTGTTTCCCGAAAGCATTGAAGTTACTCTGGTAACAGTTATTGTCCCGAAGTGCATTGCACCACATGATATGTCAGTGTGCCCTTGAGCACCCCCGTCTTGCCCGTTTGATTATGTATTTGTACTTGATTTACTTGCATTGTCTCGATTGTATTTGACCTATGAGTCGGCACCACTAAGCTTGGATAACCTTGTTGGTCTGATCCACCGACTTGGAGATCCCCCTCTTGTCCCGCCAGCTGCAGCTTGGATCCCGCTACCCGGTTATTACCGTGGTCTTGTCCCGATACCACAGATTGCTACTGTGGTCCCCGATGCCCGGCTCGCTACCGTGGTCATGTATAGTATATGTATATGCATTCATGAGATCCACTGTTTCTCCTCACCTCGAGTGACTGAGATCAGTGCCTAGTATATGTATTTATATGAGATCCCCTGTTTCTCCTCACCTCGAGTGACTGAGATCAGGGCCTAGTTATTGCTCTATCGCTTTAGTGATAGAGGACTTAGCTTCGTGTGGTTGCCATCTTGTCAGTTCCCGATTCCTTGGATACCCGACATGTTTTATATTTCTTACTTGCTTTCCGATAAATGATTCGTTTCCTTTATGAAAGTTGTTATTTAAACAAGTGTTAATATTCTCCAATGTAAATTCAGTTATTATTATATTGCCTTCTGTTCTTTATACCCGCACATGTTTTAAATGAATGCTGGTAGGGCGAATACCCATGCTTTTACATATGTTTCACACGATCGATGGTTTTACTAGATTTACGTGATTACACATGTTTTAAATGATTACCCGAATTGTTAAATATCCGTGCTTTGTTTTAAATGACACTTGTTTGCCAGATTCCTACGTCTATACCTGTTTTAAACGATACCCGGTTTGTTAAAAATCCATGCGTTGAAATATGTTTAAATGAACACTAGTTTTGTCAGAATTCTTTGGTTACACCTGTTTACATGAACACCCGGTTTGTTAAATATCCGTATTTCTACATAGGTTTCAAATGGACATTGGTTTTGCTAGACTGCTATGAATACTTGGCTTGTTGTATACTCATGTTTTTACTTAAGTTTCAAATGAACGTTGTTTTGCCATACCACTATATTTATACGTGTTTTAGACTAACACCCGATTGTCAAATATCTATGATTATAGATGATGTAAACGAACACATGTTTTATTAGATATTCATGTTTTTACCCATGCTTGAAATGAATACAGGTTTTCCCCGAGATTTCCGACTTTTGCATCCGTTTAATTATATGCAGCATTTGATCGAATAGCATGATTTATCTTATGTTTTATTCTTCAGTATATTATTATCTTTTCATCCACCTGCCAGACCGTCGTGTCTGACCCACTACTTTTGGTACTCAGGTTCAGATTTCTTCGTCCTGAGTGAGTGCTTGAGTTGGCTATGGAGCCATGTTTTGCAGGTTGTTCTGTCGGCTATGTCATGTAGACATTGAGCTTGACATCGGAGCTACGTCACATTTGGGTAGTAGTTTATAGCTTATTGTTGTATGGCTTCTATTAGCCTTTTTCTTGGGGATTCTTAATTAATGTACATTGATAATTGTAACTTGAACATATTTGGGAATGTAATATCATGTTACTGTCAGCTCTGTAATTTATTGTGATGGTTACTCCAGTCTGATATGATTCTTGATATAATAGCTATGTGCTAAAGGTTGAGTGCGACGCGGAATCCGATGGCCACGGACTTCGGGTCGCAACGCCACAAATGCTTCCGCAAAATATTCAGAATGTGTTGTCTTCACACACGCGGATCTTGGGGGAAAAATATATTTATGCTAAATCCCATTCCCGCCCCCGAGGTTTCGGTTCGGGGGCGTGACATTCGTGATATGGTTTCTTTCTCGGATGACCTCATATAATGCCTAGTGAATCTCCTTTGACCGACAAAGCTCAGTGCTCAAACGAACCGGAGAGTTCGCTTCGAGCGAGGAGCTCTCCGGAATGGTTGTCTGGGTAATTTCGGTTACCTTGCGGTCAGATGGCGGTTAGCCGCCGTTGGATTCGACGGTTAGATGCTGGCTGACCGCGCGACTGACCGCGGTTGGCCTGACAGAAAGACAGGTTACTGGAATTGTAACCGAAATGGTTAGGTTGGCGGGCGGTTAACCGCCGAACCCTTCAGCGGTTAGCCGCTAGCTAACCGTGAGGCTGACCGTATTTTCTGGAGAAAATGTTGCTATCTGGAAAAGCAACCGAATGGGTCAGTTGGCTGTCGGTTAGCCGCCGAGGGTTCGGCGGTTAGCCGCTGGCTAACCGTGAGGCTAACTGTATTTTCAGGGGGAAAATATTGCTATCTGGAAAAGTAACCACGACTGTTCGGCTAGCTGACGCTAATTTTGATATAAATGACTGATCAAAACCATCTTTAAAAATAGAGATTTTTACCAAAAAAAGTGTCCTTAATTGTGTATTAGACTGACTTAACTATAAATACACAAAAATACCTATTTTGGTGTTCGTACATTAATTTTGGATGGTTTTACCCTAACAAAATCGAACGAAATCGTTCTCCCATCTTCCTCAAAATTTTCCTCTCTCGAACGAAAATGATATACCTATCAAAGCAAGGCAAGTTGTAAAACTTTAAAACAAAAGTACATATGATTTGTGAAGTTGTTGAATCCAAAACATAAGATAGATTTGAAAAAGATTTTCTTATGATGAAAAACAACAACCATAGATTCAACCAAGTATAGAAATCATGTTACATATAATTTCAAAGATGTTTTCATTAACATGATTTACTTAGATATACCAATTTAAGTACTACATGGATTGAATCAAGGTGATGCATCCAAAACAATAGATCAATTCAAAACATAAACATGTTAAGGACACAACAAATCATAGTTTATCATGCTAGAAAAGATTTACCGATAATTAAAGCAAAGCATGAAAACATATGATTAAGAAAAGTAAAGCTTACTTAGTGATTTAACTCAATGAAACCAAGCTTTAGCTTTCCTAATGACCCCTTTCATCCCTTAGCTCATTCCCCTTTGATTGGCCTCAAAACATCTCAAGGAGGGCCTCTATGTTCCTCTAAACTTTTCAAAGGAATGAACCACTATTTATACCCAAAAAATGGGTTTCTGTGAGTGCCCGGTCGACCTGGTACAGAGCCCGGTCGACCTAGCTTCAAACGGTCAGAAAAATGACCGTTGGAAGAGCCAACGGCTCTTTGCCCCGGTCGACCGCGCAATGTGGCCGGTCGACCGGGTCCCTAGGCTGGTCGACCGACCACCCTACGGGTCGACCCAGGCCTGGGACCAAAATTCTCTAAAATTGTATTTTTCAAAGTATTTTCTTGAGGGAACTTTTGGGCCACTGAATCAAGCTTGGAATCATGGTTTAAATCAAACTAAGGTGTTTAAAACCATGAAACATAAAAAGCCTAAAAGGATTAGAAAATTTTAAAACATAGGCTAGCTTGATTTGATAAACTTCTTTTCAAAATAAATTGCATCCAAGTTTGAAAACAAAACATGCATAAATCAATATTTCTTCAAGTCTAAAAACCAATGCATGTGTAAATCAAGATTTCAAGATTTTTCTAAATCAATGCATGTGTGTAAATTCAGATGATGCTAGAATGATAATGCATCCATCAAATTACAATACACAAAATTCCTAACAATCTCCCCCTTTGCAATTTGATGGCAACTTACTCAACACCGAATTTTACACACTAAGTCTTCAGCTCCCCCTAAGCTGGACAAGTCTTGAAATCTCTTGGATGCTCCTTCTCTTAGCTTGGGCTCTAGTTCTTTTTCTTCATTCTTCTTGATGCTTGGAGCTTGATCATTCTTCAATCTTTCTTTCTTTAGCCAAGCATCTTCTTTAGCTCCCAGCTTTCTTTCTTCTATTAGCTCTCTCCCTTTGTCCATGCACTCTCTCCCTTTGGCAAGATATGCATTCTCTCCCCCTGTAGAAGATCCTACAATATCTCCCCTTAGGAAGCTTGGACATTCTCTTTCCCTGTAGAGAACTTGAATGCTCTATCCCCCTTTAACATTAAATTGCAAAGGTACCTACACACATGAAACAAGGAAAATACCTTTTAGTAGCACCTGTTAACAAAAGAAATCGAAAATGGAATACATAACAGGTTGTCATGTATGGAAGTAGTCTCTAAGGGTTCAAAGCCAATGCAAGGGTCAATTTGATCAAAACTAGTACTTCCTATGAAGGTTTACACTCCCCCTCAATCCATTCTCTCCTTTTGTCAAACTTTTGACAAAGATTTAACTATGAAGTGCAAGAAGAAGATGGTTTTACCAATTGAGGGTAAACTTCAAGAAAAGGATTAGACAAGTTTAACTATAGAGCTCAAAATGATCAAATTACCAAAGTATAGAGCAAGGCCAAAAAGGAGAAAAGCGATCATGGATACCAATTGGAAAAACAAAGAATACCAATTGAGATTTAAAGATAAGACTGTAAAATCAATCACTCTAAAATAGAGTTATAAAGAATATAACTATTAAGATAAATCCAAAATAGAGCTATCCACGATGAAATGGGGTTTACTAAACATAGCATCAAATAATTTAACTATGAAAATCATATGCTATGAAAGTTTTGAAATCATTTCATTCAATCAATAAATATGACTATCATGTGCAAGATGAGTGAAATAAAATTCAACCATGAAGCCAACCTCAACTAATAACCAACCAAGATTATGATCATATAAACATGGTGGTCATGAGATATACCTATATGAGCAAGAGAGGTGGCAAACATGAAAATTATGATGCTAATGGAGTGTGACATGGAACAAATATATTACTATCAAGTTCAATCCAATGTACATAAGGTCATCACATACTCAAGATAAGACATCAAACCAGTTTATACTAATTGAAACCAATTGAATTTGAAAA
Organism: Cinnamomum chago; assembly: GCA_038049695.1. Lineage (NCBI taxonomy): Eukaryota > Viridiplantae > Streptophyta > Magnoliopsida > Laurales > Lauraceae > Cinnamomum > Cinnamomum chago. Next base: position 89,735,941 of record CP142454.1, on the reverse strand, counting down.
CATGATTAAGAGCAAGAATGTGACAAACACAAAATTCCATCAAGCATCATAAATGGATATTCATCACTTTTAAAGATATAACTAATGAGCATAGTGATAAACAAGATAAATTGCAATGCAAAAGGATATAACTTGGTAATGCATGTAATTTTCAAAGTGTCAAAATCATATGAATTCAACTACTAAGATATCCATCAAACATATAGATATATGAGGAATGAATTTCAAAGAGTTTCATATGATCAAGATCACTACTATGAAGTTGAAACATGTATAAGGATGAAATCACTTAGAGAATATACATGAATCAACATCATAACCATCCAAAAGGAAATGACTAGAAGGCATAAAGGATGGATTTGAGAGTTCTAGTATGGTATCTTCAAATATAACTAAGATCACAACCATATATGAAACCAAATGACATTTGCATATAAAAAGAATATAACTAACTAAACAAAGATGCAAATGGCTTATAACAACAATTGATCATGAATAATCTAACTAAGAAAGCTTTTGAAATCACAATCAAATGATCATATATAGAAATACAAAGCAAGAGATATAACTCAATGGAAGCAAAAAAGCAAATCTAACATGATGAATTTATAATCAAATGATTTTGAAAACCATGATATGTAACTAGAGATGTACATGAAGACAAAATCAATTGATCATAAAGAAACAATGCATTTTAATAAATGTAACTATTTAAGAAACAAAATGCAAATGTAACATGACCAACAATATGATTTAACTATAAAGGATAGGTTGGTCAAAGAGGTTCAAGGCCTTAAGGTTTGTCTAAGTATCTAACTTTAGGAATCCACCTAAGGTCTTGAGAGAGTTGATCCTTGAGGTCTAGTTTAGGAGTCCCACCAACTCCAGGAGATTTGACTTGATAAATTTTCAATTTGGACTTATCACCATGATATTTAGATTTAACTAAATTTAGCTTAGATTGGTGATTAGTCTTTTGATGTTGGTGAGTTTGTCTCTTACCGGATTGATTCACAAGTGATGATTTATCAAACAAGATGCGGAAGCTAATAAAACAATCACCACAAGCAAACACCACCACACAGATTTATAGTGGTTTGGCCTCAAAGCCTACATCCACTACCGGCTTGTGATCCAATCACCCCACCGGATTTCCACTATTTATGCTTTTCAATAGGCTAAACAATAACCTTTATAATATGCGTTTCAAGGCTAAGCAATAACCTCTACATTATGCTTTTCTTAGGCTAAGCAATAACCTCTTCCACCAAAGGTTGATTATCTCTCTAAATAGTGTCTAAAATACACTTGATGGAGATACAATTAATAGCTCATTACAATGCCTCTTAATTAGGCGGATATGAAAGTGAAAAACTAATTCACACACACACTATGAATGCAAAGATGAATGCACAATGTGTATGTATGATGTCCTCAATCAATTTGAAAATGAAAGCTCATAAATGTATGCCTAAGGCTTTTGAAAGTTTTAGCTCATAAAAACATTTATGATTGAGGAAAGAATGCTAATCACATGTTAAAAATAACTTGTAAAAGAAATACATATGTATTCTAAACAAGTTATGAAATTCTAAGAACAAAACATGTGATGCATAGGGATGTCAATCAAATTAACAATGTAGCTCAATATGTGTATGCTATAAGAATAAAACATAAAAAATAGATTTGATTGAAATTAGGGGACAAATCATATGTAATTATAAATTCAACTTGAAAATGATATACCTATCAAAGCAAGGCAAGTTGTGAAATTTTACAACAAAAGTACATATGATTTGTGAAGTTGTTGAATCCAAAACATAAGATAGATTTGAAAGAGATTTTCTTATGATGAAAAACAACAACCATTAATTCAACCAAGTATAGGAATCATGTTACATATAATTTCAAAGATGTTTTCATTAACATGATTTACTTAGATATACCAATTTAAGTACTACATGGATTGAATCAAGGTGATGCATCCAAAACAATAGATCAATTCAAAACATAAACATGTTAAGGACACAACAAATCATAGTTTATCATGCTAGAAAAGATTTACCGATAATTAAAGCAAAGCATGAAAATATATGATTAAGAAAAGTAAAGCTTACTTAGTGATTTAACTCAATGAAACCAAGTTTTAGCTTTCCTAATGACCCCTTTCATCCCTTAGCTCATTCCCCTTTGATTGGCCTCAAAACATCTCAAGGAGGGCCTCTATGTTCCTCTAAACTTTTCAAAGGAATGAACCACTATTTATACCTAAAAAATGGGTTTCTGCGAGTGCCCGATCGACCTGGTACAGAGCCCGGTCGACCTGGCTTCAAACGGTCAGAAAAATGACCGTTGGAAGAGCCAACGGCTCTTTGCCCCGGTCGACCGCGCAGTGTGGCCGGTCGACCGGGTCCCTGGGCTGGTCGACCGACCACACTACGGGTCGACCCAGGCCTAGGACCAAAATTCTCTAAAATTGTATTTTTCAAAGTATTTTCTTGAGGGAACTTTTGGGCCACTGAATCAAGCTTGGAATCATGGTTTAAATCAAACAAAGGTGTTTAAAACCATGACACATAAAAAGCCTAAAAGGATTAGAAAAATTTAAAACATAGGCTAGCTTGATTTGATAAACTTATTTTCAAAATAAATTGCATCCAAGTTTAAAAACAAAACATGCATAAATCAATATTTCTTCAAGTCTAAAAACCAATGCATGTGTGTAAATCCAAATGATGCTAGAATGATAATGCATCCATCAAATTGCAATACACAAAATTCCTAACAATATATACAAAGAGCTATTCCAGAAGAGATACGATGACATTCGCCCAAAATTCTGTTTCTCTCTCCTTTCATTTGTTGAGTTACCGAACTAACTTAGGCATCGTAGTGCTTCGTGCTGAGAGCAACCAAGGTCTCTGATCTATGTTCTCTTCTTCCCTTTCAAGTTTCTAGCGTTCGATTTTTCCCAAGAAGCTTTACATCCATCCGAACAAGTCCGGAATTATTTAGGCACGCACAATTGGCGCCGTCTGTGGGGAAATCAAATCAAATTCACAAACACCATGCCTCCAAAAACTAGAAAGGGCGAGGGATCATCAAGGACCCTGCCGCCACCACCAGTATTGCCAAGGCAATTGTCGTCGGTCGCTCGCCAGAGGAGAACTGGGGCAAGGTCTGCGGCAGAAGTTTTTCGGAAAGACCTGAGGTTCAGTCAGGTTCATCTTCAAAGGGGGTGACGACACCTTCCCGGCAAGATAACCTTCTGCTGGAGCATCCCGGCAAGATGATCCTCTACTGGAGCGTCCCTGAAGAGACAAATCCCAACACCGGATTGATGTTGACGATGATAACAACCCACTCCTCGCGAATATCAGGGCCCATAACCTTGTTATCCAAGAGCAAGATGAGTTGATTCGTCAACTCTGGCAGCAGTTCCAGGAGAAGGCGAAGGCCCCGGTTCCACCCCCTAAACACGACCGAGCTCCTTTGGTTGAACAGGATTTGAGGCAAATCCTGAATAACAAGCGGCGCGACCGACCTTACGATGACGGCGAGTAGAAACCACGTGAATGATGACTCAAAGAGGCCGAGACAAAGACCGAAGGACAACGATGACTTGAGAAAATGGCTTGACCGACAAGTTAAACAAATAGTCTAACAGAACATGGAGGTGGTTGTTTTCACCCGAGATCAGCTAAATGCCTACAACATTGAGGATCTCAGTACATCTCCCTTCTCTTAGGAAATAATGAACTTTTCTCTCCTTGAAAAGTTCAGTGTCCCGAGGTTTGTTCTTTACGATGGGACCTCGGATCCAGCAGCACATCTCCGACACTTTGCTCAAAGGATGTCAATATGGAGCGATATAGATCACCTAAATGGTAGAGTTTTATCTTCCAGTCTACGAGACCTTCCCCTAAAGTGGTTCTGTGCACTTACAGAGGGGTCAATTTCGAGCTAGCGGCAACTCCAGAATTCCTTCGTGGAGAAATTCCAAGCTCACAAGGTCATTTCCAAGACAAACGATGACCTAATGGCGATCATAATGAGGCGGACCGAAAAGATCACTCAGTTCGCCAAAAGATTTTGGACTGTATATAGCCAAGTTGAAGACGCCACTGATAGGGTAGCCATCAGGTCCTTCAAACAAGCTCTACTGCCAGGCAATGAGCTTTGGAAGGACTTGGTTCGGTTCCTTGTGGTCACAGTGAAGGCACTGATGGCCAGGGTGAACCAATTCATTGTGCAGGAAGAAGTCGAGGCCCGAGCTCGGGAAAGCTTTGGCCTTTGGCAAGAAGATAAAGCCTCCAAGAAAGATAAGAAATCATCTTGGAAGGAGAGGCAGACCGAAACAGGGCATCTACGAGCTCAGCAGTGGTCTCGGCCTCCACCTCGGGGGGCGGAAAGAAGTCCAAACCAACTACACCTCCTATAAGGCTGTGAACACGGCCTTTAAGGAGCCAATCTATAAGCTCCTTGGCAGGATCAAGTCACAGCCATTCTTCAAGTGGCCGCAGCCGATGAAGGGTGATCCTTCCACCCGAGATTAGAACAAGTTATGTGCTTACCACAAGCAAAATGGGCACAAAACCAAAGACTACATGACCTTCAAGTCCCACCTTGAAAAGCTCGTCAAGGATGGACACTTGGAGGATTACATCAAAGAGGAAGGTAGAAATAACAACCAAGATCATCAGCATCGAAATGATGATGGTCAGGACAACGATGAGTCGGAGGGCATCATTAACGTCATTCACTAGCTCCCGCACCAAAGGGGAGCAATCAAGCTCGTGCTGAGGCCAGGAAGGCTTTGTTCAACAAGCAGGTGATGACGGCCGAGTTAGAACCAGCTGCAAAGAAAGCTCGGAAGGAGAGGCCCAAAATCTGGTTTTCATATAGGGACCTAGATGGGGTCCGTCTCCCCCACAACAATCCTTTGGTTGTGACCTTGAAGTTAAAGAACTTCAAGGTACAGAGGATTCTTGTGGATCCTGGGAGTTCATCAGAGATCCTCTACTTCGACTGCTTCAAGAAGACGGGTCTCAAAGAAGAAGACTTGCAGGAAGCACGCACTCCTTTGGTGGGTTTCAGCTCGAAACCAGTATATACCAAGGGGAAAATCACCATCAAAGTTCAAGTTGAAGGAGTCAGCATGTTAGCCAACTTCCTCGTGGTGGATGCACCATCCCATACAATGCAATAATGGGGAGAACTTAGCTGCATAACATGGAAGTCGTGCCTTCCACTCATCACCAAAAATTGAAGTTCCCGTTGGAACGAGAACAGGAGAATTAAGGTGATCACGGTCAGAGGTGACCAGCACATGGCCAAACAATACTTGATGGTCGTAGTACCTGGTGAAGCAGAACCAAAGCAGGTGCATATGGCCGAGCTGGACAAGGAAGCAGAACTGGAGGACGTTGGCCTAGCTCCAAAACAAAAAAAGCATTGAAGATTTAGCCGAAATCAGGATCGATCCCAATGATCCTGAAAGATATTTTCTGCTTGGAAGCCAACTCGTCAAACTTGAGAGGTCCGAGCTGTTAAATTTATTAGTACAGAATAAGGAAGTTTTCACCTGGAAACCATACGAGATGCTTGGTATCAACCCCGAGGTCATGTGTCACAAATTGAATGTGGATCCAAAACACAAGCATGTGGTCCAAAAAGCTCGGGGAATGGGGATTCTGTAGACCGAGGCTGTGATCGAGGAGGTTGAAAAGCTGCTGGAGGCTCAGGAGATCAAGGAGGTCCACTACCCAGATTGATTAGCTAATATAGTCGTGGTCAAGAAAAAGAATGGAAAGTGGAGGGTCAGTGTCGATTTCACCGACCTCAACAAAGCATTCCCAAAGGAAAGCTTTCCACTTTCCAAGATCGATCAGATGATTGATGTGACTGCTAGGCATGATATGATGAGTTTCCTAGATGCTTACCGATGTTACCATCAAATTCCAATGCACGGGCCTGATGAAGAAAAGACCACATTCATAACACCTAGAGGCATCTACTGTTACAAAGTTATGCCATTTGAGTTAAAAAATGCAGGGGCAACTTACCAGAGGCTGGTAACCAAGATGTTCCATACCCAGTTAGGGAAGACAATGGAGGTCTACATTGACGACATGATTATCAAGTCTAAAAGGTCACATGACCACTTGGCAGACCTAAGTCAAACGTTTGACATCCTGAAAAAGTTTCAGCTTAGACTAAATGCATCCAAGTGTACATTTGGTGTCGGCTCCTGTAAATTTCTGGGAAGCCTAGTCACCAGAAAAGGAATTGAAGCAAATCTAGACCAGATTTTGGCAATCTAGGGGTTACAAAGTCCAACTACGGCAAAACAAGTTCAGAGGCTCGCTGGAAAGGTTGTTGCGCTCAATCGCTTCATCAGCCGAGCTTCAGACGAGTGCCCACCCTTTTTTCAACTTTTGAAGAAAAGTTCAAAGTTTCAGTGGACTCCGGAGTGCGACCGAGCTCTGCAGGAGCTCAAAACCTATTTGGCTTCACCACCCTTGTTGTCAACACCGAAGCAAGGAGAAGTGCTCTACCTATATTTGGCCGTCTCGGATCACGCAGTGAGCTCCGTACTCGTTAGGGAAGAAGATAGGCAACAGAAGCCTATTTACTATATAAGCAAGATCCTTCTTGATGTCGAGACCAAGTATTTACCATTGGAGAAGTTTGCATTATCACTTGTCAGTGCTTCTCGCAAACTTTCACACTACTTTAAGACATACACTATCGTGGTTTTTACAGAACATCCACTCAAGTCCCTTTTCAGAAAGGCAAATTTCTCTGGAAGAGTCTCAAGATGGGCTGTCGAGTTGGGGCAGTACGATATTCAGTATCAGCACCGAACGGCAATCAAAGCCCAAGTTTTAGCAGACTTCATTGTGGAGTTTGTTTCTCCAAGTTCGGCACCGAGCCAGCTCAATACTGAGCTAGGGGGCCAGGAGGATAAGAATGAGGTTACCGAGATAACAAAAGAACGATCTTGGAAGCAGTTCATTGGTTCATATTGAAGGTCCCCATCGACGGGTCCTCAACCTTCAAGAGGGCTGGTGCCGATATAGTCCTCCAATCTCCAAAGGGCCTAGTCATCGAGTAGGCCTTAACACTTGGCTTCAGGGCGTCCAATAACGAAGGTAAGTACGAAGCATTGATTGCAGAGCTCAATAGTGCTAAAATCCTTGGGGCACGACAGTTGGTGGTCTTCAATGACTCTCAATTGGTGACGAGCCAGTTGAACGGAGACTACCAACTTTGGGACGAAAGGATGGCGGCCTACCTAGCTCATTCAAAGCAACTCCTTTCTCAGTTTGAGAGAGTTGATTTCAAATACGTCGGTAGAGATTCTAATTCTCATGCCGATGCTCTTGCTAACCTGGCCTTTACTGTTGAGGCTGGGAGAAAAAGAACTATCGAGGTGGAGACGTTGGAAAGACCAAGTATAGAGCTTCAGCCGCCTCGACAGGTTTTGTGTGTTGATCTCGGACGGAACAGGATGGACCCAATCATCTCCTATCTTAGGGATGATCAACTTCCTGAAGAAAGAATGAGGCTCACAAAATCAGGCTGAAAGCAACTCGATTTTAGTTGTCTCCGGATGACAAGCTTTACAGGAAGTCTTATATCGTCCCTTACCTCCAGTGTGTTCACTCAAGCAAGGTTGAAGACTTCCTTTATGAAATTCACGAAGGAATGTGCGGAAGCCACATTAGCGGTCGGTCACTGGCTTACCAAGTTATCAATCAAGGCTACTGGTGGCCTTACATGCAGAAGGACGCTCAACGATATGCCAGGAAATGTGAGAAGTGTCAAAAGTTCTCACACTCCATCCATCAGCCAGCACAGGATCTGAGCCCACTCTCTAGTCCATGGCCCTTTGCCCAATGGGGCCTGGACATTGTGGGGCCGCTTTACCAAGCTCCAGGGAACAAGAGGTGGCTAATAGTAACCACCGATTATTTCACCAAATGGATAGAAACTGAACCGTTGTCCTCCATCACCGCACAAGACTCGAAAAACTTTGTGTGGAAGAACATTATCACAAAGTTTGGAATTCCACGAGCTTTGGTCTCGGACATTGGGACCCAGTTCGACTCTAACTTCTTCAGAAACTTCTGCCAGGAGCTCAACATCAGAAATTACTATTCCACTCCGGCTTACCCATAAAGCAATGGTCAAGCTGAAATTTCGAACAATGTGGTGTTCGATGGGCTCAAAAAAAGGCTTGACCGAGCTAAAGGGAGATCGGTGGAAGAACTCCCAAGTGTCCTTTGGGCATATAGGACTACTCCAAGTCGCTCCACTTTAGAAACTCCTATTTCCTTAGCCTATGGAATGAAGGTCATGATCCTAATTGAGATCGGTCTCCTAACCCTAAGGTCAGAGCTCTTTGATCAGGGCCAAAACAAAGCGAATGTGGCCCGAGAACTAGACCTAGTCGAGGAGCGAAGGGATGCAGCAGCTGCCCGCCTAGCTGCCTACCAGCAACAATTGGCTAGGGAGTACAACCAAAAAGTCAGAAAGAGGAAGTTCTCAGTTGGAGAGTTGGTCTTAAAGAAGACACTTCCTGGAGATAAGAACCTCAATGAAGGAAAACTGACACCGAACTGGCACAACCCATTCAAGGTGATCTTGGTTACTCGACAATTAGCATACAGGTTTAAGGACATGGATGGTAAACACTTACCACGGCCATTGAATGCAATGTACCTCAAGAAGTATTATTTTTAAAATATTCTTTCGAATTGTACCCGATTTTCAAAATCAATAAAAGTAATTCTTTTGGAAGAATCACTCTTTGTTGCTTTCAGTTCTCGCCAAGTTGTAGAACTCAGCAATTACCTACCTAACTGCTACGGAGCATTAGGAGAATAGAGAAAAGCCTTAAAAAGTTAAGGCACAAACGAAACACCAAGTTAGAGAACTCGGTGGGTACCTCGGTGTTAAGAATTGAAATATGTTTAGTCACAGAACCAAGTTTAAAGTATTTTTATCACTGAGGTAAAAACTGCAATACCTTGTATTCCTAAGGTTAAAGAGCTTAACCCAGTTTGTTCTTGTTAAGTTCGGTTAATGAACTAAGCTTAACAGTAAGGAAAAATTTGGTATTTGGATACAAGCTTGTTTTCTTGAGTTACATAACTTAAGATAACTTTAGTACAAGGGATATCGGTTATTGAACCGAACTCACTTACTTAAGCAAATTGATCTCCTAAACACGTGGAAAGCTCGGTTAAGGAACTGAGATCGAGCACATGTAATTCGCGAAGAATATGTTTGGTTGCAAGCATGAAAAAGACAGTGTAATTGTGTTCATAGAATGGAAATACATTGTTCATCATTACATCGAAACCAAATAAAAAAGAAAGAAATGCAACAAAGATAGTCTTTAAGCAGTCATCTTAGTGGAAGCACCGGCCTCGGTGGTAGCATCAGCAGCATTAGTCGCGGTTGGAGTGGCTTCGGTCGTAGCAGCTTCGACAAGAACCTCGAACGGAGTGGGGGCAAAACTTGATCCTGCCTCCGAACTCAGGAACTTAGGGGGATTCTTATAAGCAGGGTGGTCCTCGGGGACTTGATCCCTCATGGAGAGGACCTGAGCCGTATAAAGAGTCGTCACCTCTGCCACTCCTTTAGTGAAAGCAGCGTCGGTTTCGACCTGAAGTTTGGCTTCGATCTCATCTTTTTGCTTCTCTAGAGAGGCTTCAAGCTCGGCTGCCCGCTTCTTTTGAACCTCTGCCTCGGTCTCCAATCTACGGTTCTCAGCCATTGTCGTATCAAGCTCGGTCTTGAGGCCGTCGTTTCTGTCCACTTGCTCCTTCAGCCTTTGACTGCTCGCTTCCAGGGCTGTTTGGAGGTATTTCTTCTCTGCCTCCAACCTTGGAACCTTGGAGTGGTTCTGCTAAAGCCTCTCCAGGGCGACCTAGCACTTTTGCACCATCTGTAGAAGAAACAGGCGTGAGAAGGCAATAACCGAAACGAAACACTTGGTAAAGTTTGTAGAAAGCTTACCAAGATTGCCGATTGCATCGATGACACCGCTAACGTCAGGTCGTCAAGCTCCCTGTGCCTTGCCATGTCTCGTGGCAAGGCACAGGCTTGACTGAGTGTGGCAATAACGAGAGGATTGCCAGCGATACGGTCCTCTACCGTCATTGGCCTTCCGGGCTCGACTTGGAGGCTCGGTTTCTAGAGAGTCGGCTCGGTGGGACGGGGTGCCGTAACTGCGCTAGGACCCTTCTCGGTGGGAGCCTCTGTCCTAGGCCTCTTTTCTCTTCGAGCCTCCTCCCTTATGATTTTGGCAGAACACTGCCAACTCCTGAACTTGGACAAAGAGCAGGAGCGAGAGTAGGGGCATCATCTGTAGCAGAGGACGTGGAGGCACGAGGGGCTCGGTCTCCCAGTGCTAGAGCCCCCAAGTCTTTAACGACCACATCAGGTCAACGCTGTGTCATGTCTTCTTCTTCCTCCGAACTAGATGAAGGAATGGAGGAATGGACTACTCGACCTCGAGGAGGTCTTGGCTCCTACTACATTTGTATTGGTTTCGGCAGACCTAGTGGCCATCGAGTCAAACCCAAAAGTGGTGGCCTCAGCACCAGAAGTGGCCCGGTGTTCAACGTCGGTTGGGGCCTGTACGGGCTCTACCCTTTCCGCTTCAGCGTGAGCTTGACGCCCTCCCCAAGGTTGACCAGTCTTCCTCTTGATGAAGGAATGGTATCTCGGTTCGTAGTTCAGGAGCGACCGGGCGGCTTGGTCTTCGTGGCCTTGGTAACTGTACACTGCCCGAAACCAATTGTCGTTCCTTACCCAACTGACTCAACGTGCTTCTTTTCTTCTTTGGTGGACATCTGCACGACAAACAGAAAATGTGCCAAGTACCTCGGCAGAGAAGAGGAGAAAAGTACAAGGAAAAATATAAAAGGTTGGGAGGTCAGTGGTTACTCGATGGGCTCCCGAAGTCACGGGGAATCTTGTCACTCCTTGCCACTTCGGGCACGGTTCCTGCATATTCCCAATTTCCCGATACAAACAGGCGGTCATCCCCGGCATATCTGTTGGAGTCTTCTAGATCATTGATGATCCACTCCCGATTTGCCTTGGTTCGGAGATAGTAGGTGTTGTAAAATTTGTAGAGGTCATAAACCTCCTCGATATCATGGACGCCGAGGTTAATACCAAGGATCATATTGAGTTCGGCGGCGCCCATTATGATTTTGAAACTGTTTGGCATCAACTAGCAATGGCAGATGTGCCATTTCTTAAGACAGCTTCTAAGAAGGGGGTGAAGGGGGAAATTGAACCCCACCTTCGACTACGGTGACCAGATAAAATGGCATCCAACCATTAGTAAAGGAATAATCGTCGAAGGGATTTTCAGGGTCATTCAACCTAATGAGGACATCATCAAGAATCCCGTAATCGGCTCTAAATTTGGCTATGGCCTCTGAGGTTTCTACTCTCTGCCTATAGATACCCATTATCGAAGCTTGAGTTCGAAGGAACTAAAGAAATAAAGAACAAGAAGTCTAAAAGGGGAGAAGGTCAAGGAAGCCCAAAACCAGAAATAAACAAGATGGGAAGGGAGGACTTACAAACACGAGACGGACGAGACCGGGCTCAAACGACACTGAGCTTGGATTTGCAAGAACTCGACCTCGGCGGAGCTTCTCTCTTCAGTAAACCCTCTCTCTTCTCTGATGAAGGTGAAAGTGAAGAATAAGAGAGAGGCACCTCTATATATAATGGAAAACGAGGCGCCATTTCGAATTCCAATGACGCACGTGCGGAACGTCGTTTTCGAGTACTGTGCACGTCTCTTCGAAACGATTGGACGACCAACCAGGCGGTGACACGTGGTGCTGCCGGTACGTCTTCTGTATCGATCGAGGTGAGCCATTAATTATTTCGGGCAGATGAAGCGACATCGACGTGCCATTAATTATCTCGGGCATATAAAGCGAAATCGTGATAGGGATCAGATGTCATCAATCGACACCGAGATGAAATACAGTATGAGCTTCAAACCTAATGTTCAAAAGGTTCTCCCATCATAATGTTCAGCTTCCGACCTCAAAGAGTTAGGGAACTCTAAGAAGTCAGAAGCTAGGGGGCAGTTGTGTGGGACATTTTGAAAATACTGAGATTGTCCTAGTTTCGGTAAAAGTATTGGCTAGGCATGTCTTGGTCTCGGTTTAATGCATCTCGGCAATAGTGCCAGAATGCTTCCATATTAAGGTCATACCTGACCTCGGTACCATCTTTAGTTCGGTTCGATTAACCGAGACGAGCACCGACTCTTAATCATTACAACTGTACCTCTATAAAGACTCAACCATGTTATAGAACGTGTTGAGAGACAAGGACATGCATCGGATAGAGATAAGAAGTTATCCTTACCCGGTGGTTATGTCCACAATCTCTGAAAGAGCGGGATCCACAACTTCCGAGAAATCAGGGTAAGGTCCGATGAGACTCTACTTCTAAGAAATTAAGGTAAGGTCCAATGGGACTCCACCTCCGAGAAATCAAGGTAAGGTCCAATGTGACTCTACCACTAAGAAACCAGGGTAAAGTCCGACGGACTTTACCTCCGAGAAATCAGGGTAAGGTCCGATGGGACTCTACCACTAAGAAACCAGGGTAAGGTCCAATGAGACTCTAACTCCGAAAAACCAGGACAAGAGTCATAGGACTCCCGGCCTATATATACAAAAGAGCTAATCCAGAAGAGGTACGTGACATACGCCCAAAAGCCCAAAATTTTGTTTCTCTCTCTTACCCTTTGTTGAGTTACCAAACTAACTTAGGCATCGGAGTGCCTTGCGTCGAGAGCAGCCAGGGTCTCTGATCTCTGTTCTCTTTTTCCCTTTCAGGTTTCTAGCATTCGATTTTCCTAAGAAGTTTTACATCCATCCGAACAAGTCCGTAATTATTTAGGCATGAACAACGATGATGGTGGAGGATATAGGTCGATGGTGATGATGGTGGTGTAGATGATCAATGTCGCGACCCCGGAACGGATCCCCGGGCCCGCGACGTCATTTTGATATTCGATTACACTGTCTACTGTTTTCCCACAGGTTCCCGTGGTGAGGATTCCCAAAGACACGCGGAATTTGACTCACACGATCAAGTATGCGGAAGCGTGTAGCAAAACACAACAAGATGAGCATCAATAAAATATTTAAGTGCCATGACATATAATCACAAGGCATAGTATCAAAGAAAGAAGCTAACAAGGCATTCCCTTTATAGTTCAAGTTACAAGACGAACCAGAAAGTAATTTAAGTTTAGTTACATCCCATAAGAGGCCAACAGAGGCCAATACACTTCTCAAAAATATAACCAAAAGAAACCCCATGACAAAAGGGTGACGAGACTCAAGAACCCGCCCGACATCTAGATGACATCGTCGGGCTGCCACTCTCTCACAGGGGTTGGCTCACAAGCCTCCTCCTGACGCTCCTCCTCAAAGGTAACGTCTCCTGCACCTGGGCACCAACAAACAAGGGTCAAACACGACGGTTTGGCAGGTAATCAATTTAGGAGCAAGCATGAACAATAATGTTTAGGCAAACATATAAACAATACTTGATTTAAAAATACTATCATGACTGAGGTACATTTGTAGAAATAAATAGCCGAACTGAGATAATAAAACAAACTAGCATGAGTACATAATATATCATGAACAGTTATCATCCACAAAGAGCCCATCCTTTCTCTATCATTTATATAATGAAAAGAGCAAGCACGCACGACAAGCACGATATACATAATATAAGCACGACACGATTTCCCACAAAGACGATTAGCCAAAAACATATTCATATGCACAATTTCCAAAACAACAATGTAGCTTAAAATACACATGCACAATGGTCCTATAGAGATTACTTGCCTTGCCCAAATGCTAAACAATCCTTCTCAAGCACTTCTCTCAAGCTAATCCAACACTACAAGAAAACCCAAGAGAAAACCACACAACTTACTCAAAAATGGAACCAAGGAACCCATTTTAACAAAAGGGTTTGCAAACATGAAAAACATGATCTTGAGGAATCAAAATAACTCCATGAAAGATATGAGTGAAAGCTCTTACCTAGAGAAGGTCAAACAAGAGAAATGAAGACAAATGGAGGGCTTTCTCAACCTTAGCTTTCAAGAAGAAGATATCAATCGGAAACTTGAGATGAGGGGAAGAAAATGGTAGCCTTGGAATCTTCTTTGGAGTTTTCTAGCTAGCTCATGCAAGGTGAAGAAGATGGAAGAGAAAAGGGGTTTTTCAACCCTAGGTCAAGAGAGTTGCAGAGATTGGTAAAGTGAATGAAAAGAGAGGGAGATGGGGCTTAAGTGATGAGAATGGGCCCCAACTAGATGAACTTGAAGTGATCAAAACACGATCTTGGGAGCCTCAGATGACTTCGACGAAGAAGGGTAAAACGATCGTCGAAATATCTAGTTTCCAAAAAGTATATTTTTGACATGGTTTTGAGATCTCGAAAATTGTGTCCAGATTTGTGCATAAAAGACAATTTTACCCTCTTTGGGCCAAACATGGGTTTTTGGGCTTCAAACATGAATGGGCTTAAAACGAAAGTTGTAACACATAGAAAAATCATTCAAATGAAATCAAAATCACAATCACACGGAAATCGATACGATCTTCCCAAGCTCACACATGCACTAAGGCCTTCCTGAGTGTGTCTGACTAATATTAAACGTCCTCATAATTTCCCAAAGCTATGTCCAAGTCTAAACTAATCATTTCTAACCCAACAATAACTAAACTCACCTAGGACTAAACAGATACTAATCGCACACTAATCGAAATGGTCTGGGTCAGGGTCTAACATCCTCCACCCCTTAGGATATTTGGTCCACCAAATAAATCAAACAATTACCTCTGGTAAAAGTTGTGGATACTTCCTTTGCACTTGCTCTCTCAGTTCCCAGGTGGCTTCCTCTGGCTCGTGATTTTCCCAAAGTATCTTGACCCAATGAATAGTCTGGTTTCTCAATTCTTGCTCTTTGGTGTCAATGATCTTGATCGGTCTTTCCACATACGAGGCATCTTCTCGAATCTCTAAAGGCTCATGCTGTAGAATATGTGCAGGACTAGAGACATACTTCTTGAGGATAGAAACATGAAAAACTTTGTGTACCCCGGAGAGTTCCGGCGGTAACGCAAGTCTATTAGCGACATCTTCAATCTTGCTCAAAATCTCGTACGGACCAATAAACCTTCTAGACAATTTGCCCTTCTGTCCGAATCTCAGAGTCCCTCTAGTTGGTGAGACCTTCAAAAACACCTTGTCACCCACTTGAAACTGCAATTCTCTTCTGCGAGTATCTGCATAACTCTTCTGCCTACTTCGGGCGATCTTCAACCTTTCCTGAATCAACTTGACCTTGTCACTTGTCTCTCCAACGATCGTCGGCCCATGAAAACTACGTTCACCGACTTCTTCCCAGCAAACCGGAGTTCTGCATCTTCTACCATAAAGTGCCTCAAAAGGTGTCATTCTGATGCTAGAATGGTAACTATTGTTATAAGCAAATTCACAAAGAGGTAAGCACTCATCCCACTGAATCTTGAAATCCAACACACAAGCACGCAACATGTCTTCGAGAGTCTGTATCGTCCTTTCTGACTGACCATCGGTCTGAGGATGATAAGCTGTGCTGAACTGAAGTTTGGTACCCATCGACTCATGAAGAGTCTTCCAGAACTTTGGAACAAACCTACTGTCTCTGTCTGAAGTAATGGAGACGGGCTGACCATGTTTACTAACAATCTCATCAACAAATAACTTCGCAAGCGGTGCCATATGCATCATATTCCCGGTCTTCATCGGAATGAAGTGAGCCGACTTTGTCAGACGATCCACAATGATCCAAATTGCATTATTTCCCTTCTTGGTATTAGGCAAACCGGAGACGAAATCCATGGTAATGCGCTCCCATTTCCACTCCGGAATTTTCAAAGGCTGTAACAAGCCTAGAGGCTTCTGATGCTCTGCCTTGATCAACTGACAAGTTAGACAACGAGACACAAAAGCTGCTATCTCTCTCTTCATGTTGTTCCACCAGAATCTATTCTTCAAGTTGTGGTACATCTTCGTGCTACCCGGATGCATAGAATATCTCGTGCTGTGAGCTTCATTCATTATCTCATTCTTCAAATCATCCACATTTGGCACACACAACCGGTCACGAAAATACAATATCCCATTCATCATCTTGAAATCGGGACGTTCTGCAATAACCTCTACTATCTTAGCCAAATCTGGGTCTTGCAACTGATTTTCCTTAATCTTCTGGATGAAGGTAGGTTTTGAAACTGTCATATTTGCTAACATCGCACCCAATCTTAGGGTTTGTACCTCTACACCCAACTCTTCAAACTGCTGTAAGACACTCATTCCTCTCAGATTGGCCATAACCACTGATTTCTTACTCAAAGCATCAGCTACAACATTCACTTTGCATGGATGGTACTTGATTGGGAAGTCATAATCTTTTATATACTCCATCCACCTTCTCTGCCTCATACTCAAATCCTTCTGCGAGAACAAATACTGTAGACTTCTGTGATCTGAATGGACTTCAAACTTCTCTCCATAGAGATAGTGTCTCCACATCTTCAAAGCAAACACAACTGCTGCCAACTCCAAGTCGTGAGTTGCATAATTCTTCTCATGGTCCTTCAACTGCCTCGAGCCGTAAGCAATCACCTTGCCCTCCTGCATCAATACACAACCCAGTCCCACATTCGAAGCATCTGTATAAACAATAAATCCACCGTTGCCCGATGGTAATGTAAGGATTGGGGCTGTGGTTAACCTTCCTTTCAACTCTTGAAAACTGGTTTCACACTGATCGGTCCAAACAAATGGAACATTCTTCCTAATCAATTTTGTCAACGGGGCTGCAATGGACGAAAAACCTTGGACAAATCTTCTGTAGTAGCCTGCTAACCCCAAAAAGCTTCTAATTTCTGTCACACTATTTGGCCTTGCCCAACTAACAACTGCCTCTATCTTGGCCGGGTCAACTGCTAAACCTTCTCTGGAGATGATGTGGCCTAGAAAAGTGACTTGCTCTAACCAGAATTCACACTTACTGAGTTTTGCATACAACTGGTTGTCCCTCAAGAGCTGCAACGCTGTCCTCAAATGTTCTTCATGCTCCTTCTTACTCTTAGAATATACCAGGACATCATCAATAAATACTACTGTGGAGTGATCCAAATAGGGTGCAAAGACCTTGTTAATCAGAGCCATAAAGACTGCGGGTGCATTTGTCAAACCAAAGGGCATCACTAAGAACTCATAGTGCCCATATCTTGTTCTAAAGGCTGTCTTCTGAACGTCTGAGTCTCTAACTCTCAACTGATGGTACCCTGACCTCAAGTCTATCTTGGAAAAATAGGTTGCTCCTTGCAATTGGTCAAACAATTCATCTATCCTTGGCAGTAGATACTTGTTCTTCACGGTCACGTGATTCAACTTCCTGTAATCAATGCACATTCTCAAACTTCCATCCTTCTTCTTCACAAACAACACCGGTGCTCCCCACGGTGAAACACTTGGCCTAATAAAACCTTTACTCAACAAATCTTGCAATTGGAGCTTTAGCTCACCCATCTCTGCTGGAGTCATCCTGTATGGTGCAATCGAGATCGGAGTTGTCCCTGGAAGGAGCTCAATCGTGAACTCAACTTCTCTAATTGGTGGTAAACCCGGGATTTCTTCTGGAAAAACATCCGGAAATTCACACACAATGGGGATATCCTCCACCCCTTGGGACTGTTTATCCTCCGTGATAAACGCAATAAATGCCTGACATCCACTCTGCACTAATCTGCTTACTTTCAAAACTGAAATAAACCATGCCTGAGATTTCCTTCTGTTCCCCTGAAATATCAACTCTGCCTATGGTCCTTGGAATCTGAATGTAATGGTCTTACTAAAACAATCCATGGTGGCATGATATGCTTCTAACCAATCCATGCCTAAAATGACATCAAAATCATGCATGTTCAAAACTATGAGGTTGGCCGGTAGATTAACTTCTCCTAACAAAACTGTACAACTAGGGTAATGGTTCCTACACACAACTTGTTTCCCTACTGGAGTGGTCACTACTAGAATGTAATCCAACTCACTACATGGTGCATCAATCAACTTAGCAAAACTAGGAGATGAAAAAGAGTGTGTGGATCCAGGGTCAAACAAAATCTGGGCTTCTACCCCACAAACAAGAAGTTTACCTTCTACCACGTCTCCTGCAGCTTCAGCATCTGCACGGTTGAGATAGTACAAACATCCATGCATCTGTAGTCTGTTCGGTACTTGGTTCTGCCTTCCTTGGCCTTGTCTGTTCTGCTGTAGAGGACGAGCATTCTGATTCTGCGCTGGTTGCCTAGCCTGTTGCTGCTGCTGAGGTGGTCTAATCTGATTTTGAGCTGGTGCTTGATTCTGAGGAGCTACTTGCCTCTGCTGCTGGTTTCTGTTCCCTTGAATCTGAAGTAGTGGGCAATCCTTGATTGCATGATTCATAGCCCCACACTTGAAACAACCACCCATAGCCTTGCGACATTCGTGAGTTTCATGATTCTTGCCACAATGTCCACACCCTTGCCTCACATGACCTTGTTCTTGTCTTGGCTTCTTGCCCTGCTGCT
Organism: Cinnamomum chago; assembly: GCA_038049695.1. NCBI lineage: Eukaryota > Viridiplantae > Streptophyta > Magnoliopsida > Laurales > Lauraceae > Cinnamomum > Cinnamomum chago. The sequence continues at coordinate 89,717,231 of CP142454.1, read as the reverse complement.
GCCTCTGATTCTGCTGCTGATACTGCTGTTTCATGTCCTGAACAATCATGTTGTTAATATCTTCAAATGTATAAGCCCGCTTGACTGCCTCATCATATGTAGCTGGAGGCACTACTCCTATGACATCCCTCATGATGATCGGATTCAGTCCTTCCAAAAATTTAGTAATCTTCTTCTGTTCCGTATCAATCAACTCGGTTGCGTATCTAGTCAATCTTTCAAATTTGGTGACATAATCTAGCACCGTCATGCTACCTTGCTTGAGCTGCTGAAACTCAATAGCCTTCTGCCTCTTGACATGAGAGGGGATGTATTTATCTTGAAACTGTATCTTGAATGCTGCCCAAGCCTCTTCATCAGCCATCACTGCATATGGGTCCTTGACTGTTTGCCACCACCTATCTGCAAGCCCATAGAATAACGAAGCTGTGAGGTTGACTTTCTGTATACCCGTGCACATGAAGACATCAAAGATCTTCTCCGTATTGACTAGCCAGTCATCTGCCACTAGTGGGTCCTCATTGCCCAAAAATTCTTTGGGTGCTCTCTTCCTAAACTTCTCAAATAGAGCATTAGGGTCAGGATCCCTATTCTGAATAACAATCTGTGGACCCATGGGTGGTGCTACATTCTTGTTCTGGAGGACTTCTAACAATTGTCTCTGAACTTGTGCCATCTCATCATCTTTCTTTGCTAGTTGTTCCTGAAATCTGGCCTGGTTCTCATTAGCCTGTCTTTGCTGGGCTATCATTGCTTGCATGAGTTCCTGAAATTGTGTGGCTGTTGGTGTATCAGATGCATCTGACTCATTCTGGTTATTGCCTGAAGCATGATGATTGGGAGCTTTTCTTGGAGGCATATTGCTGTAAAATAAAGAGTTAGAATACAATAACATAGTACAAGGGTTTCTAAGATCCTATACGAACGAATCTATCGAACTCACGAATCCTCGCCACGTTCCTAAGACCTTTCTAATTTCTTTTAAGTGCCTGAAACATGTCTCGCTCTGATACCAGTCCTGTCGCGACCCCAGAACGGATCCCCGGGCCCGCGACGTCGTTTTGATATTCGATTACACTGTCTACTGTTTTCCCATAGGTTCCCGCGGTGAGGATTCCCAAAGACACGCGGAATTTGACTCACACGATCAAGTATGCGGAAGCGTGTAGCAAAACACAACAAGATGAGCATCAATAAAATATTTAAGTGCCATGACATATAATCACAAGGCATAGTATCAAAGAAAGAAGCTAACAAGGCATTCCCTTTATAGTTCAAGTTACAAGACGAACCAGAAAGTAATTTAAGTTTAGTTACATCCCATAAGAGGCCAACAGAGGCCAATACACTTCTCAAAAATATAACCAAAAGAAACCCCATGACAAAAGGGTGACGAGACTCAAGAACCCGCCCGACATCTAGATGACATCGTCGGGCTGCCACTCTCTCACAGGGGTTGGCTCACAAGCCTCCTCCTGACGCTCCTCCTCAAAGGTAACGTCTCCTGCACCTGGGCACCAACAAACAAGGGTCAAACACGACGGTTTGGCAGGTAATCAATTTAGGAGCAAGCATGAACAATAATGTTTAGGCAAACATATAAACAATACTTGATTTAAAAATACTATCATGACTGAGGTACATTTGTAGAAATAAATAGCCGAACTGAGATAATAAAACAAACTAGCATGAGTACATAATATATCATGAACAGTTATCATCCACAAAGAGCCCATCCTTTCTCTATCATTTATATAATGAAAAGAGCAAGCACGCACGACAAGCACGATATACATAATATAAGCACGACACGATTTCCCACAAAGACGGGAATTCCGGCCGCGGAACCGGACACGCACGATGTGTAATAAATACACGACCAGTCTGCAGACAGTCCACATGTTTAAAGACCCCCAGACAGTGGATCAAACTGAAGGGGGCAGTCTAAGCTCAGTGGTGTTTACTTACTTCATGAATGCACAAAACACGCGAAACACGGTCTAAACACGTCGAGATAAAAAGGGGGAAATCACTTATCAAAACACGATGAACACGACTAGCAAGGGCATAATTAATATGCATAACACGCTTAGGAAGTGATCCCCTTTTTCTTGAAACACATCTTCAAAACTAGCTTGTACTTAACTTCAAAACAAGTGCACGATGATATTCATCATATCAAAACCAAAGTACGAATACAAAGCCTAACAAGTTCATGCAAGGACCTTGGGTTGATCGTTGTGCAGCCGAAGCCCAGAAGTTGGAATTAAAACAGAATTGGTGCCCCAGAAGTTCGAGGACATCTAGGGTTTCGAGTGCGTAATGTCAAGCTAAAGGCCACTTAACATGTTCTAGTTTTCATTCTTACAAAAATCTCTTCAAAATAGGAAATCTGTCAAATTCGGTCACCTCGCGGTCAGGTGTCGGCTAGCCGAACTAAGGCCTGGCGGCTAGCTGCCAGCTGACCGACGAGCTGACCGCTGGAAATCCAGGTCCAACACAGCCATCTGGAAAAGGAACCGAACTGACTGCGGTTAGCCGAACTGAGACAGGGCGGTTAGTCACAAGCTGACCGTAGGGCTGACCGCTGAAACCCAGTGTGAAATGTAGCTCTCGGGAAAAGGAACCGACAACGCACGGTTGGCCAGCGGTTAACCGAGATGGGGTATGGCGGCTAGCCGCTCGCTGACCGTCAAGCTGACCGCAACTCCCAGGCGAAATGTCAGCTTCTGGAAAAGGAACCGCCGAGATCTGTCAGCTCGCGGTTAACCGAAATGGGGATTTCGGTTAGCCGCCAGCCGACTGACGGCTGACCGAACTGCACGGGAAATGCAGTCCAGTGCAGATTTTTGCACATTTCTTCTTCCCTTCTTCTTGTTTCTCATTCCATTGCACTCCCTGAGCCTACATGCTCTCCAAGGGGCACAACACATATTTTTTTCCAAATCTTAAACATTCAATCCGAAGAGAACATGATCATGAAGCTTGTAAACATATTCATATGCACAATTTCCAAAACAACAATGTAGCTTAAAATACACATGCACAATGGTCCTATAGAGATTACTTGCCTTGCCCAAATGCTAAACAATCCTTCTCAAGCACTTCTCTCAAGCTAATCCAACACTACAAGAAAACCCAAGAGAAAACCACACAACTTACTCAAAAATGGAACCAAGGAACCCATTTTAACAAAAGGGTTTGCAAACATGAAAAACATGATCTTGAGGAATCAAAATAACTCCATGAAAGATATGAGTGAAAGCTCTTACCTAGAGAAGGTCAAACAAGAGAAATGAAGACAAATGGAGGGCTTTCTCAACCTTAGCTTTCAAGAAGAAGATATCAATAGGAAGCTTGAGATGAGGGGAAGAAAATGGTAGCCTTGGAATCTTCTTTGGAGTTTTCTAGCTAGCTCATGCAAGGTGAAGAAGATGGAAGAGAAAAGGGGTTTTTCAACCCTAGGTCAAGAGAGTTGCAGAGATTGGTAAAGTGAATGAAAAGAGAGGGAGATGGGACTTAAGTGATGAGAATGGGCCCCAAATAGCTGAACTTGAAGTGATCAAAACACGATCTTGGGAGCCTCGGATGACTTCGACGAAGAAGGGTAAAACGATCGTCAAAATATCTAGTTTCCAAAAAGTATATTTTTGACATGGTTTTGAGATCTCGAAAACTGTGTCCAGATTTGTGTATAAAAGACAATTTTACCCTCTTTGGGCCAAACATGGGTTTTTGGGCTTCAAATATGAATGGGCTTAAAACGAAAGTTGTAACACATAGAAAAATCATTCAAATGAAATCAAAATCACAATCACACGGAAATCGATACGATCTTCCCAAGCTCACACGTGCACTAAGGCCTTCCTGAGTGTGTCTGACTAATATTAAACGTCCTCATAATTTCCCAAAGCTATGTCCAAGTCTAAACTAATCATTTCTAACCCAACAGTAACTAAACCCACTTAGGACTAAACACATACTAATCGCACACTAATCGAAATGGTCTGGGTCGGGGTCTAACAATCAATGACTGATTGAGCCTATCTCAGATGGATTGTGTAGTGGGCATCTATGATGATGATGATGATGGTCAATAATCGATGTGAATAAGGAGAAGATGATGAATTAGAGGATGGGTACTATAATGGGCATTTATGATGATGATAATGATGCATAATTGATGAAAATGAGGAGGAGATGATGGATTTGAGGATGGGCATTGTAGTGGGACTGTTAGATCGTGGCTGGGTGGCCTTGGGCAGAGATGTGGTCCAATTTAAGAAATCACAGGAGCACCAAACAAGAAATCCATAGGAGCACCATACATAATTAGGACAAGTTCATTGGGAAGTAAAGGGCTGTACATAAGGTCCCTACAAACACAATATTTATAACTTATAGAAGTTTGTATAATGAGGATTTTACCCAAAAAAAATACTTAATGCGTACACGTGTAACCCAATCAAACACTTTAGATGTTAGTGCACCAATTAGAGTAATTGGACTGAGAAACTCTTCTTTTTTACCAATTTGGCACGTGGTCGATGCCGACCTTAATTTACACTACCTAAGGTTGGTGCTGACCATATTGTCATGAAAAGTTACAACTTTATGTGAAAAAAAATAGAAAACCTGCATCGGCACGACCTTATTTTTAACTAGTAAGGTCCGTACCGACCCTGTATTAAAATTAGGGCAAGAAAGTTTCAACTTTTTGCCAAAAGAAATCTAATAACCTGCATCAATACCAACCTTGTAGTAAATTAAAAAAATGGAACTTACGTACTTGTAGCAAGTGACTTGCATGGGATTGCGATTCCATGCAAACTTATTGCGTAAAAAACATCCGCACATTATCTTCCTAGCTAAAAATAAACAAACACACATTCTTCAAATTAAGGATAATTTCAATATACAAACATACCCCAGACAAAGACTATCATTGCCATTTAATAAATTTTCCATAAACATTATTCACATACGACCCCAAAACATCACATCGACTGTTATATATGTCATATACATACCATTTTTCTGAAAAAATGGAAAGAACCAAAATAATTCATTACATGTTCTTTGATTCAAATTTCATGAAGTTCATTATTGAACTGGTGGATTTTTCCAGCTCCCATGGTTGTGGCCCCCTCTCTATAGTTTGAACAAGTTACCACCCTTCGCTTGTGATGTCGATCTTCTACTTGAATGATGTTCTTCTTTGGTCAACCCGGCTGCTTGTTGGCTAATGGTGGGAGGACTCTCTCAGTCAAGAGTTGTTCCCATTGCTTTCTATCACAGGTAACATAAATGACATTCCTCTAATACGTGCTTGTGAGGTACCGATGCTCACAGTAATGTCATATGGATTTATATTCCGTGCTTTTATAGTGGTAACAGCATGGCAATATGGGATCCCAATGACATCTCATTTTGTGACATGAGCATGACTTCCGTTCAAAATTAACTACATCGACGTACTCTACAGATTGCACTTGAAATTCATTCATGGTTGCTATCCATACGAGTAGCCTGTGTGATTTTTCCATTTCGTTGCCAATGTACTTCTCTACGTACGGAGTTAGTCGTGAAGTAATGGTTTGTACTTGAGTTGATCGTCTTTGCAAGAATTCCATCAGTTTTGCACGTATCTCTTTCACTTGCTTTGTAATTCGGAGCACTCGGGTGTCTTTGAGAAGACTATTTGTGCACTTTGTAGTGTTGTCATAAAGCATGTCATATCTGTGTCCATGAGCAAATGTCATTGCTTAGAATTGATGCCCGATTGCATGACTTGACGTCTGTAGACGAGCGTGCATATAATTACATCCATATGATCGGGCGTCAATTCAGGGCAACAACATTTGCTTTGTGAAAAATGGTATGTATATGACATACATAACAGTCGATGTGATGTTTTGGGGTTGTATGTGAACAATGTTTATGGAAAGTTTATTAAATGTCAATGATAGTCTTTGTATGGGTATGTTTATGTATTGAAATTATCATTAATTTGAAGGTTGTGTGTATTTTTATTTTCAGTTAGGAAGATGATGTGCGAATGTTTTTTACATAATAAGTTTGCATGGAATCGCAATCCCATGCAAGTCATTTGCTACAAGTACGTAACTGCCCATTTTGAATTTACTATAGGGTCGGTATTGACACAGGTTATTAGATTTTTTGGCAAAAAGTTATAACTTTCTTACCCTAATTTTGATACAGAGTCGGTACCGACCTTACTAGTTAAAAATAAGGTCGGTGTCGACACATGTTTTCTAAATTTTTACATAAAGTTGTAACTTTTCATGACAATAGGGTCGGCACCGACCACATGCCAAATTGGTTAAAAAAGAAGAGTTTTTCGGCCCAATTGCTCTAATTGGTGCGCAAATATCTAAAGTGTTTGATTGGGTCACACGTACGCATTAAGTATTTTTACCGATAAAATCCTATTGTATAATAAGAGTATTTGACAAATGAATCCCTGTGTACTTATTATAGAGAAACAAAAACAAAGGCAAATCATTTTATAAAAGTCCCCATTTATGGTGCTTGTGAAAATAAAATCTCTAGCCTTTTCTTTTTTATGACTGCATTTTGGATGACTACAGGTGGGAATAAGATTGGAGATGCCAAACAATGTGTTAGCTGAGGATTGACATTCAATACAATGAATCCCATCTGCTGAGTACGGAAATATCGGTTTTAAGGACCACAGTAGCCTTCCCACCCTAACATCAATAAGATGTTTCTAAAAAAACAAAAGAAACACTCAGTAACCTTCCTGTTTCAATTTCAAGCAAATACAGATATTAATATAATAATAAAAAAACGAGTCATTTCAGATGATTATTATCCAAGGCGACGCTTCCGGGTAACATTAAATTAAATTCGAAAAATGAGAGAGATTTGGGTTTTCTTCTCCATTCTTTTCCGACACCTGACATTGCGAAGCCCCAAGTCTCTTGTATTTCCTCTCCTTTTCTTTCTCTCCTTCTTACTTCTTCTACCTACTCTTACATCTCACTAATCTCTCTCTCTCTCTCTCTTTCTTAGTCCTCCACCTCACAATCTCCGATCATTTCCGACTGATCAGTTTTGTAGGCCACTCGATCCGAATTACCGTCATCGATTCTTCCTCTTTCTCTCACGGCGATTGCGTCTGATTCCGGCGAATATTTCCGTCAGTCTCCGGTCGATCAATTCTTTCGACATCAATATTCGTTCGTTTTCAATTCCTTGGGCGAATTCATTTTCAATTCTCCCCCGCCCTCACTTTTTTTCTTCTTCTTCTTGTCTTCCATATCAAAAGAAGTTTTCAAATTAGGGTTTTGGTTTGTTCCCACCACACGCAGGCGATTCGGTCATGCCGCGAAGTTCCCGGCACAAATCCCACAAACAAAAGCACGGCTGCTTCAGAGGCTCGAGAGAGCATTCGGATTCGGAAGAGTTGTTGATAGAGAGGAAGCGGAAGGAAGATCCAGCAGCAGTTACGGTTTCCGATTCTGCGGAGAAAAGGGGGCCGCAGAAGGAGAAGGATCTGCCTCTTGATCACAGTCGTGCTTCAAAGAAGAGGCGAAAAGAGCGAGCCTCCGCTACCGATTCGGCTGCGAGTGATGCGTGGGGCGATGGCCACTGCGGCGGGGGCGGGGAGGAAACGCTAAGAGTTGAGGTCTTGGTTCCTGAGAAGGAGGCCGAGCCCGGAGGTGAGAGTTTTGAATGGGGTTCTGAGAAGCGGCAGAGCAGCAGGTCAAGCAGAAAGCAGGAGAGTTGTAGTGGAAGGAAAGATGAGAGCGAGGACTTCGCCAAGGGGGGAAGTGGCAGGGTCGATTTGAAGAGAATAAAATCGGATAAAGATTCAGGAGGAGGAGGGAGGCAAGAGGGTAACGAGCACAAAGACGAGATGGAGAAGGCAGAGAAGGGGCTACAGAGTATAGAAGATAGGAAGGTTCAAGATGCCAGGCGTGAAAGGAAGTCAGTTGACACTGTGATGGGGATGACAGGAGGGGGCACTGAAATGAGTAGGAAGCAGGGAATCCAAACAACAACAACCACGACGGCTGGTTCTGAAGAAGAGCGTCATGTGAAGCAGGAAACAAAAAGTTCTGGTAAGGTACTAGTTGCTCGCTTTTTAATTGCCTCTCTCTCTCTCTCTCTCTCATAAAGAATTTTTAAATTACCGTCATGTGTACTAGTTGCTTATTCATTTTTTTCCCTCTGAAACTGAAGTCACAGGGAGATTAACCAATACCCCTGTAGCTGAAACTCAAGTGGGGTGGGATTTATATTCTTCAACATTAGTCAACTGTCAAGGAGCTTGACCATAATTTATTTGTGGCTGATATCTGTTCTGAAGTTGATTAATTACCCTTTGACTCCATTCAACCTTAATCTTAAGAAAAATATATATAGTTAGTATGGTTTATGTTTAGATAAATTTTATGAGCAAACTACATGGTGGTTCTTAGGAAAGATGATTGCACACCATTAGCATTTTGTTGTAGAGGAGTGATCATACAACCAAAGGTGTTTGCAAGAGGTTAAGAATCTTCTGTGGCCGAGTAAAACAAACTGAAGTCCGGAGCAGCACATGCCACAGTGCTTGGCAGACTCGCTTGAGATTTTAATGATTTATTGTCGATAATAACCATTAAAAAATGTCGATAATGGTAAACCTGAAGGTTAGAAGTGGATGCATTTTGCCTTCTTCACGGGCAATGGTGAGGTTGTGCATGCTTCCTTGGCTAAGGCTTGGTTGGGAAAGTGTTTCTCGCTGGTTGTTTATGAATGACTGTGATTGGATAAGGTAGCTGATGCTTTTAGTGCCCATGTAACAGCCTGCATAAAGTTTACATAGGGATTGAAAAGAGATAATCATTGTCAAATTATATAGGACTGGAAGCTGTTTATGAATTGTTTCTTAGGCAATGGTTTAATTTGTCACCCTCTTGTTAAGGCTAGAGAGAACTATCCAGAGTCAATCCCATTTTCAATCTCTTTCATTTTCTGTCTTTGAAGAATGCATTACTGCCACCTGCTCGTGATCCACAACATGATGACGAGGAATTGGTTCCAAGTTATCACGACAAAGCTCATTTCTTTGAGAAACCATTGATGACAACTCTCATTGGGATTCTTCCTTTGTATCGGCATATTGCTAGATGGAGGTGATAAGTAGGTCACCTCCTTGAATCTAGAGGTGTTCCTTTAGGGTTCATTACATGCTTTGAGACATGGCGTCTTCCATACGTTAAATTGCTCCATTTTCCTATTGAGGCCGAACCTAAACCTGTGCTCGAGAGATAGCTGTCCATGCACTGATAAGGGATGTATGGATTCTCGAGAATAGTGGTCCCCCTGGACTGCCCGGATCCCATGAGTGAATAGAAAGTTGGATCTACATTGGATCTCACCTGAATCGCCCCATCTATCCTCTTGAGGAGAAGTTTGGTGGCGAGGAACTAAAATTCACTAGAGTACGAATCTTCAAAGGGTGGCATTCTGATCAGATTGAGGGTTTTCTAGTGCTGAAGAGATAACTAGTTTCCCCTGCTTAGTCAAGGCACTTCTTAGAGAAGGGGAAGAAGAAAGGGCTAATGTAAGCTTTCATCAGACACGTCCACTAAGGACCAGCCATCATAATGGCCACTCATGTCCACTAAGTACCAGCCGTTATAACGGCCCGGACACTAAGTCCAATATCCCAGGTTAGGGACCAAGTGCACAATATCATGATCACATAGCAACTAGAATCTATTACTAATAAATTATACAACAGTATTGTGGAGCCAATCCCATACCAATCCCTATTAGATTAGTGCCCCACTTCTGATCATAATAGGTAAGGGATGATGTAGGAGAGGCCCACCTTCATAGAATATCAATCAAGGTGACAGAATCATACTAAATATTCCAAGATAGCCCATACAATTTATTATAACTATATGAAAATCTTAATTAATTCGGTTATTTAGTAATTATATACCAAGTCTAGGACTAATTCCCTATTCATAAATTCCATCCAATACACCCTTACACACAGAGAGACTGTTACAGCAATGAAATCCACGCCTGAACCTTCCAAAGTGAAATCCAGTGGGTCCGGCTAGACCAGATCAAGATCAGACCTAATGTCTAAGGTCACCCAAGTATAGGCTTTACTCTTAATGGATTGGATTCACCATCAGATATCTTTACTGGGCCCCACAGTCATAACAAATACAAATAGAATTCATAAATAAGCCTTACAGTTAACAAAATTGAAGCTCCTGGATAACTGGGAAAATGGAGACTAGGCCACATGGGACTACCACCATTCAGATCGTCCCTGAGCCTACTTCAAGACGTGGGGTCCTAATCTATGGTTAACTTAGGTAGTGGGTCCCACAACAGTTATCGACCTTTCAGTCTGTTTCCGTCAGTTTCACCCCAGAGACTCTGAGTCTGTTGGATAGTGGGACCCACTGGTCCAAACCCAAGATGTCCCACTACACTAAGGTCGCCCAAGGGTTTCCTACAAGATGGCTGGAATTGATTTCCCATCATGTGATCAGATGGGCCCCAGAAGATCCTGACGCAATGGACTACAATTCATGCAACTGTTGTCTGTATTTCCCCATATCACTTGGATGAAGACCCAGATGGGACCCACTCCTCATGGGTCCAAGACTCTTAGGGTTGACTAAGGGTCCCCTATAGGATGTGGGGTCTTGATCTCAGATCAGGTCAAACAGTGGACCCCACAATGATTGTCGACCTTCAACCCTGTTTCTATCTAATTCATGTCAGAGCAGAAAAATAAATTGGATGATGACCCAAACAGAATTCAATCCTTGTGAGACCAACAACACCTCTAGGGTCGACCAACAGTGCCCTACCAAATCTCCGGACCTGATCTGTGATCAGGTGGGCCATGGGGTCCCACAATCCACCAATTTCCATACACAACCTGTCTATAGTCTCTGTTTTCAACAAAATTCATGCCTATTCAATGTACTCAATAAAAATAGCACTCCATCCTATTCGTATTCTTCCATCAACCATGTACATATGATTTCTGAACTCAAAAACAAATTTCTATAACCATTTCATGTTACAGAAAACATCTCTATACACTGAACAATACAAAAAGAATTGGATCATCTGCCATTATCAAACATCTTGATTATTTAACTGATTAACTAGGAAGATCCACTCACCTTTGATAAACAATCGTTGCCCTTGCAATATGAGGACGCGAATAGGACATTCGATGTTCGTCTCCCCTTCAGTTGGCTTCTTCCTCTAGATTTCTAGCCACAACTTTCTCTCAGATTTCTCCCTAAAAAATTAGAAGATAGTTTCATACAAGAGATGGTCGATGGTTGCCTATATATACCAAGAGGAATTGAAGTCCTAGTACTCTTATTCTTCATAATTCTAATCCTCCTATACAACTCCTTTCCTTTCTTTCTAAAAACTTCCACGTTAAACACTTCTAATTCAACTAAGGGTCCTTCCTGAGCCAACTAATCCTGGGCCCAGGTATTCAAGATATTACAGCTCTTATGGTGAGGAAGGAGAAGATGACTTCCATTTTGCCATTGGTGCAAGATTGATAGAAGATTGGAGATGGAAGAGCAAGAAGAAGAAGATGAGAGAAAAACCCTTGCTTGGTTAGGGCTTTTGAGCTAGAAAAAGGAAGAAGAAGAAGAGTTCTCCTTTTATACAAGTGAAGATGGGCTCCACCACTAGGAATTCTTATCGGGCTAAAATCATGGCTTTCGGGACTTCGGGTGAGTTCGACGAAGAAGGGAAAGATGATCGTCGAAAAATCTAGTTTCTATAAAGTATATATTTCGAGGGTTTCGGGGACATCAAATTTTGTGTCCAGATTTGGTGTAAAAAGACTATTTTACCCTTGATGTTGGGAAAGTCGGGTTTCAGGGTTTTAAACGGGGACGGGATCAACATGAAAGTTGTAGGGATTAACGAGATGAGTCAAACGGGGTTGGAACAAAAAATATTGAAATCTCTAATAACCCCCCCGGTACACGCAAAGTCACTAAAAGAACCCCCAAAGGGTCCCACTAAATAAAAAAGAAACTCAAAACTCCCCAAAGTTATAGAAAAGTTATTCCAATCCCAACTTAACCAAAATCCACTAATCTCGCTTAGAATTAACACACAACTTAATTAGTGCTAATCGTAGTCACTCGGGTCGGGGTCTTACTATTATTTTATATAGTTCTTTTAATTTTCATACTTCTCAACATAAAATATAAGCAGAGGTCTATTATGGTCCCCTTTTATGCTTGGAATTGACGTTGAAGTAGTTGCAGAATTAGGTCATTGAGAGGATTGGAAAGAAATTCTTAATATTGTTTTCTTTGGATTACAATGATAAAGGTGAAATTATCGAATTGAACCTCCCGATTTACTTGATGCCCTTTTCAAATGTCCAACGAAATTCTTTAGGTGTATCATAAGACTGCGGTGGGGTTTCCTTTTATAAGGAATGGAAGGGAAAAAGTACCACCACTCGTGGATTGGACCTTTACTTATCAACCTCCATCTAAAGGTGGATTGGCTTCTATAGCAAATGAATCATGCTTTGCCGAGCAAGTGGCAATGTAGGCTGTGCAATGATTTAGAAGGGTTATGGAAGGAACTGAGATGTGAGATCCAACGGTATAAAGGGATGTTGAAGACAGACACATCTAATTAATTTTTGAGAATTTTGTGAGGCATAGTATTTGTTAGGACTATCAAAGATTTTGGGACCTGCTGAAAGACGACATACTTGAATTCTTGGAGGAATTTCATGAAAAGGGGAAGTTAACAAAGGGCATGGGAGCCTCCTTCACAGTTCTCATTCTAAAGAAAGTTGAGGAAATCGGTATAAAAGAATTCAGGCCCATCAGCTTGATTGGAAGCGTTTACAAGATCCTAGCTAAGGTGTTGGCAATGAGGCTTCAAAGGATATTGACAAGTATTATATCAAAAGAGCAAGGAGCCTTCATTAAAGGAAGACAAATCTTGGATGGAGTTCTTATAGCAAACGAGTCTATACATTCAAATGAAAGGAAAGAATACCAGGTTTGATATGCAAGCTTGATTTAAAGGCATATGATAAAGTGGACTGGTGTTTCCTGCAATACCTTTTACAGAGGATGGGGTTTGGTGGAAAATGGAGGAAATGGATCAAGGAATGTGTATCTTCAGCATCGTTCTCTATCTTGATCAATGGCACCCCAAAAGTTTTCTTTCAAGCTCAAAGAGGGCTAAGGCAGGGAGATCCACCATCACCTTTCCTGTTTGTAATTGTAGTGGAGGTTTTGAGCAAGATGGTAAAGGCCGCAAAGAACCGAGGATTAATAACGGGTTTCAAAGTGGGTGATACGACTCCATTGAGTAGGATGGTAAAGGCCACAGAGAACCGAGGATTAATAACGGGTTTCAAAGTGGGTGATACGACTCCACCAGTATCCTTGTTACAATTTGCTGATGATTCACTTATCTTCTGTGAAGCGTCTGAGGACCAAATTAGAAATGTGAAAGCCATCCTAACCTGTTTTGAAGCGGTGTCGAGCTTAAAGATTAACTTCTTCAAGAGTGAGATGATAGGTATAAGAGTTGAGTACTTGGGATTGTTTCCGGTTGCAAAGTGGGATCGTTTCCAGTTAAGTACTTGGGCCTTCCCCTTTGTGAAGGGGCGGCGAACAAATCGGTGTGGGATCCGGTGGTCGAAAGGATGCAAAAGAAACTACCTATTTGGAAAGCTACACACCTATCTATGGGAGGTAGAATAACTCTTATAAAAGCAGTGATGACAAATCTCCCAGTTTATTATATGTCACTTCTGAATGCCCAATATCAGTGATAAATATGACGGAGAAGTTGCAACAGGATTTCCCGTGGCAAGGGAGGTGTGAGGAAAAAAATTTTCATCTAGTGGACTGGTCCTCGATCTGCTCATCCAAGTCGGAAGGAGGTTTGGGTATCAAATCAATGAGAGACATGAATGAAGCCCTGCTAGGGAAATGGCTATGGAGGCTGGGGGATAAGTCAAAAGGCCTATGGAGGAAGATGTTGATGGCCAAATACGACAACCAAAGGGATGGATGGGAGACTAAAGATAACAGGTATAAATTCTCACCGATGTGGAAAGTCATAATATCTATTAAGGAGAAGTTTGTGCAAAATATTAAGTACCGGGTTAGCTCGGGAGAGAAGATTCTCTTTTGGAAAGATACATGGATAGGGGAGTGGCCACTAGAAAAGAAATTCCCAGATTTGTTTAAATGTGCTATGGAGAAAGAAGCAAATGTTAAATGCTATTTTGAAAAAGGTAACAATGGGGAGGCGATATGGTGCCCCATCTTCAGGAGAAATCTGAGGGACGTTGAGGAAAGGCAGTTTCTATCCCTTATAAATCTTCTTAGGGAGGTGAATATTCCTGAAGAGGGGGAGGATGATAGGATCTGGAAAGCCTCGAAAGATGGTTCATTCTCCGTCTCATCATTTTATTTGGCCATCTCCAAAAGGACAAGGAGGAGATCACAGATAGCAAATGTTTGGAAGTTAAAGGCACCACCAAGAATTGTGGTCTTTGGGTGGTTAGTTCTCCGAAGCCGAAGCCTCACTATGGATAACCTTAAACGGAGAGGGAAGATACTGGTCAATGCTTATCCTACGTGTTTGGAAGATGAGGAAACAATAGATCATCTCCTCTAAGGGTGTAACATTACCGTGAAGATTTGGAATACTGTAATAAGTTGGTTTGGTTGTAGTTGGGTCTTCCCAAAGAATATTCAAGATCTGTTTATGGCTTGGAAATCTCCCTTACGGTCACATTAGGGGAAGCAAATGTGGAATCTTTCTTTTCTTGCAGTGATTTGGCATATATGGAACCCTAGATGTTTTGAAGGAGTCGCAACGAATGAAGAATCGATATGTGGAAAAATTAAACTTTCTGTGGCTTAATGGGTGTTAATAAATCCCATGTTCAGAGACTATTATGTAGACCAAATCATGTTCAATTGGAAGGATGTGGCTGTCATGTAGTCAAGCTTTAGGGAACCTTCTTGTACTTAAGAGACTTTCTCTCTAATTTGTGCATCTAGGAGGGTCTGTGTAGCTCGACCCCTGCTTCCTGGGGTTTTGGTGTTGTATTTCGTCCTCCTTATACAGGTAAGATGTAAGATCTATTTCAACTCATGAGCATGATACTGGTGGATATAAAGATTTGTTGTAACACCACATAAATGTACAAATCATGTTCAACATTTCACCAATAGTACTTAAAAGAATTCCTTATAGATCTTATCTAGTGTTAAAAACTTGGGTAAATATATTCAGAATTCAAGTATCAAGGATAGGAGTTCTTGTTTCTGTAATTTCGATCCCTAGTATTTGGGTAGGGTGCTCACTGTCACTTAAATATCATTGGAAGAAAACAACCTGTGTTGAGTGTGGTTATTAATGAAAGTCTGTGTACACTCAAGATCTTAAACAATCAGCATAGAGTTTGTAGTGTGAAACAGAGAAGGGTCCGTCAATGTTGGTGCCTTAAGAACAGAAATTGTCTTTACACTTTTCCCCCTTAATTGCACTATATTGAGTATATTGTATCTTTGAATTACTTTTAGAAACAGCCTGGCTTGTGGGCCCCACCTGGAAGCCTCTTTTTTGTTGTTTTTTTCCTTTTTTCTTTTGTGTTTGTTTTATGGCGTGGGCGCGGCATGCCGGGGGGTGGTGAAAGGCCTCCCCATGATATGTGCAGACAATATTAACCTTCTAGTTATGGATTGCACTTTTGAGGGCTTCTAAGTTATCAAAACCCTGTCGGTTAGATAAATCGGATGGGTGCCAAAATTGCATGATCAATCTAAGTGCATACACGACTTGGATGAGTGTCAAATTTGGGTGAGAGGGGGAATCGTCATCAGAGATCATGATGGTAGTATGCAAGTGGCTTACAAGGGTTTGATTTGAAGGGATGTGGTTGGATATCAATTAGGGTTTACGGTTGAGGTTTGGAATGAAATCAGTGAGATGGAATGGGGATGCATTCGCCTGAACAAACTGATTGCAAGGATCATTTTCTCTGATGCCAATTGATGCAGGTCCTAGGATTAGGGAAAAGTGTCAAAACACGATATGAGGTATCTATAGATACTTTCACACGAGGATGCACTTCAAGGGGATAAAACCCATGAATCTAATTCCATTAATCAAAAGTGTATGACATTCAATATTATGCATATAATATAAAATAAGCAAAGAAAACATTAGGGTCTAAGATTCCTACTCAAACTAGGAAAGTAAAGAAATTGGAGTCGAGCTTAGCAACATCTGGGTTGGCAACGGTCAGGTTGGGCTGTGCATCAATGGCAACAACAACAGTAGCTGCTGCTTTCTTCTTCATCAACAAAAGAGGCGAGGTGAAAGAGGCTTCGATTTGGGGTTTTTACCTTCTAAGTTAAAAAATTTACCTTCCAAAAAAAGGGTTACATTTAGACCCCTCTTTCTTTCATTTTTTATATTTTAAAGGAAATCTTTCAAAAACACCCCGTCTCTATGTAAAAGAAATATTGGGAAAAGGGGCAAATGTAAAAGAAAAATGCATAATAATTCTCAGAATTTGCAGGGGTTTTTTAATTTCTTTTTTACTCTTTCAGGTTTGGTGGGGGCTTCAGCCCCCAAACCCCCAGTACCTGGGTCCGCCCCGTGTTGCATTGAAGGGAATGCTCGCATCAAGCCACCAATGCGCCATAGCCATGTTAGCTGCAGCTTTCATCTCTTTACTTGCCATTGTAGATTTAATGCTTGGCTGCAATCCAAGAGTGGTTCTTGGTGGAAAGAAGTTACTCATTGGAGGTTGGGGTGCTTTTGGTAGAATACCCTATCTTCTATTATGGATTGATGCATTTTGGGCTTCTTTACCCTTTCTAATGGGGGAGCAATTATTTCTTCTAACTTTGCATCTTCGGAGTCTTCTTCTAATCCTTCATCATCTTCATTCCCAAATGGATTTCCAATATCCTCATTTAGTTCTATTTTTTTTTTCTTTGTTCCTCTTGGTCTCCATCACTAGCCTCACCATTTGCCATTTAACTTTAGGGGGTACCTTTTTTACATGCTACAATCTCCCCGGTAATCACACCAAAATGTTCTTTTAATCTTGTGATTCTACACCCTTTGATGACCCTTTCACAATACATACAACCAAAATGTTTATTGTTTTAGGTATCTATATAGCCATATTTCCTTGCTGGATCATCAGATCATGGCGGTATACTTAGTCTAATTGAATCTTATGGTGGTGCAGGTGTACCACTTTTTTCAACTCCACTCATGATAATTGGCAAAAAGATACCACAATTCCAAATTTCTGATACAATGGCAAACATGAAGGAACACAAAAAACAAATTCATTCAACACTACTACCAAATCGATTCAACATGAATACCAAATAAACTCGACATTATATATCTACAGGCATTTAGTAATGGAAAAAAAAAGCAAGCAAAAAATTGTAAAAATAAAAATAAACAGCCCAGTGGCCTCAATAGGGCAACAGCTGAACAGGGCACTTGTTTGAAAAGGGTTAGCAGCAAACCGAGCCCAACAACAGTCCAAAACAACAACAACAACAACAATAATAATAATAATAATAATAATAAAATATGTAACTATGAAATAAGTGAAAAAATAAAAATAAAAACAAATAAAAGAACAACCTGAATAGGGAGAGCCAAACAGGGCATCTGTTTGAAAAGAGCCAGCAGCAAACCTAGCTCAGCACTAACCAAACCAAACCAAGCCTTTTCCCACTAGGTGGGGTCGGCTATATGGATTTGACGACGCCAATCAAATCTGTTTAGGGTCATGTCCTCCGTTAGATCCATGTAGGTAAGGTCATGTTTAATAGTTTCTTTCCAACTTCTCTTGGGTCTTTCTCTCCCTCTCCTACTCCGGGCAATCTCCATGCTTTCACACCTTTTAACAGGTGCCTCCGAAGGGCGTCTTCTAACATGACCGAACCATCTCAGTCGATTTTCTCTCATTTTATCTTTAATCAGTGCTATTCCTACTTTGCCCCTAATCTCCTCATTCTTAATCCTATCTCTCCTTGTGATCCCGCACATCCATCTTAGCATTCTTATCTCCGCAACTTTCATCTTCTTAACATGATTATGCTTTACTGCTCAACACTCTGATCCATATAACAACGCTAAACGTACCGCCACCTTATAATACTTTCCTTTAACCTTGAGGGGGATTTTCCAATCACACAAGACCCCCAAAGCACTCCTCCATTTGATCCACCCGGCCTGAATCCTGTGACTTACATCAGTATCAATCTCTCCATCCTGTTGCACCATAGATCCAAGGTACCTAAAGTTTTCTTTCTCTACAATCTTTTGTGTGCCCAAACTTACTTCTAAGTTACCAAGTGTCCTACTTTGACTAAACTTGCATTCCATATATTCCGTCTTGCATCGACTTAGCCTAAACCCTTTTGTCTCTAACGTTTTTCGCCACAATTCTAGCTTATCATTCACTCCTCTCGTTTCATCCACTAAAACAATGTCATCTGCAAATAGCATACACCACGGCACCTCATCCTGAATATGTCTTGTAATCTCATCCATAACTTGGGCAAACAAGTACGGGCTTAACGCTGAGCCTTGGTGTAGACCAATCGTGATAGGAAACTCTTTAGTCTCTCCGCCAGTCGTTCTTATAGATGTCACGACTCTATTATATATATCCTTTATCGCCTCAATATATACGACACACACTCTTTTCTTTTCCAGTACTCTCCATAGAATCTCCCTAGGAACTCGGTCATAGGCCTTCTCCAAGTCAATGAACACCATATGTAAATCTCTCTGGCCTTCTCTATACTGTTCCATTCACCTTCTCAGGAGAAAGATAGCCTCCGTGGTTGATCTCCCAGCCCCAGGCATGAAACCAAATTGATTCTCTGAAATGTTGTTCTTCTTAGTCTTCCCTCAATAACTCTCTCCCATAATTTCATTGTATGGCTCATCAATTTAATCCCGCGGTAGTTCGCATAGTTCTGAATATCTCCTTTGTTCTTGTATATGGGTATAAGAATACTTTTCCTCCATGCATCAGGCATCTTCTTGCTCTTTAGCACTACATTAAAAAGCTTTGTCAACCAACTTATGCCCTCCTCCCCCAAGCACCTCCAAACCTTAATAGGGATACCATCTGGCCCAACCGCTTTCCCATTCTTCATCATTTTCAATACTTCTTTAACTTCTTCCCTACTGATTCTCATATAAAACATATGATTCGATTCTTCCCTAGAAATGGTAAGTTGCCCCAATTGTATGTCACTACTACTGCTATTGTTAAATAACTTGTAGAAGTAGCTCTTCCAACGCTCCTTTATCTCCTCATCCTTTACTAATACCTTTTCATCCTCATCCTTAATGCATTTAACTTGGTTTAAGTCCTTGGTCCGCCTATCTCTGGCTTTGGCAAGCTTGAATAACTCTCTTTCGCTTTCCTTAGTGTCGAGTCGCCTATATAGCTCCTCAAAAGCCTTTGCCTTTGCTTCACTAACTGCCTTTTTGGTTTCTCTTTTTGCTTCTTTATACCTCTCCAAGTTTGCTTCATTTCGATCCTTTTGCCAAGTTTTAAAGCACTCTCTTTTAGCTCTTATCTTGTTTTGGACGGCCTCGCTCCACCACTATGCCTCTTTCTGTGCCGGAGCACCCCCTTTGGATTCTCCTAAGACTTCTTTCCCTACCCTCCTAATACACTCTGCTACCTTATCCCACATGTTATTTGCACTCTCATTTACCGCCCAAACGTCTTCTTCTAGTACTTTTTCCCTTAATGCTAGTTGCTTATCACCTTTCAAGTTCCACCATTTAGTCCTTGAGCATCTATACAACTTTTTTCTAGTCCACCTTTGTAGCTGCACATCTATGATCAACAACCTATGTTGGGAAGTCAAGCTCTCCCCCGGTATAACCTTGCAATCTTTACAAGCTAAGCGGTCTCTTTTTCTAGTTAAGAAGTCGATCTGTGTCCTTGAGGAGCCACTCTTATAAGTCACCAAATGTTCCTCTCTTCCTAAAAAAGGTGTTAGTTACCATGAAATCATAAGCCACTGAAAACTCCAAAATATCCTTCCCTTCTTCATTTCTATTACCGTATCAATGTCCCCCGTGTACTCCTCTATATCCATCTACGTCGCGACCTACATGCCCGTTCAAATCTCCTCCTATGAAGACCATCTCGCCTTGGGGTATTTCTAGTAGCACTCCTTCCAAGTCTTCCCAAAACTTCTCCTTATGTCCATCTCCTAAGCCCACCTGGGGGGCATAAGCACTAATTACGTTCACTATCTCTTCTCCTAACACTAACTTAATGACAATAATCCTATCTCCATGTCGCTTTACACTAACTATATCTTCCTTTAAGTCCTTGCTTACCACTATGCCGACCCCATTCCTCGATCTATTAAGTCCCGTATACCATAACTTATACCCAGGCCTCTCAATCTCTTTAGCTTTCTGTCCCACCCACCTTGTCTCTTGTAGGCAAGCAATTGCGATTCGTCTCCTTTCCATTGTATCTACCACTTCCATAAGTTTCTCAGTTAGGCTCCCAATGTTCCAAGTACCTAATCTCAGCCTTCTATTTTGGACTAGCTTCTTTACCCTCCACACTCGTCTCAAGTGTGAGGACCTTTGCCTATTTAGCACTGCACCCGGGCGCCGATGCAGCGGTCCTTGCTCACTTATCACTGTACTCGGACCATACAGCGCGTCGCTAAGTAAGGGACGCCCCAACGAAATTTCATTAGGTCTCAAATCCATAAAGAAATCCGACTGAGTATTGTGCTGGTTGTCGGCTACCTAACGCACAACCCTTCTCCTTTGTCCGGGCTTGTGACCGGCTATGTCAAGGATACCCCAACATAGGCGGAGTTAAAAAAAAAAAAAAAGAAGCAAACCCGTCCCAAAGGGGAGGCAAGAAAGAAAAAAGAAAAAGAAAAGAAAAGAAGGGCACCTGTCAAGCACACCCAGCCTAAAAGGGGGACAAAAGAAAAGCTGAAAGCCCTATCTAGTTTCAAATGGGGTTGATTGTCAAGAAAAAAGTGGGGGTCGACTCGACTGTTAAGAAAGGGGCACCTGGTAGCTTCAAAAGGGATCGACTATCAATTTAAAGAAAAAAAAAAAAAACCTAGAGCAGCTGCAACTGGCGAGTGAGCAGCAGCTCTGGAAGAGGAAATGAAAAGGGGTCGAACTCGAACTTGAAGTCCACTGTTTGGAAATAAGGGAAAGAAATAGTGGAAGAAGTATTTGGCCAGTGCGTGGCAATGAAGTCGGGCTGAGCAACATCTGGGTTGGGCTGTGCAACAATGGCAACAACAACAATAGTTACAGTTGCCGCTTTCTTCTTCATCAACAAAAGAGGCGAGGTGAAAGAGGTTTCGATTTGGGGTTTTTACCTTTTAAGTTAAAAAAATTTATACCTTCCAAAAAAAATTTACATTTAGACCCCCCCCCCCCCCTCCCCTTTCCTTCTTTTGTTTTCTATTTTAAAGGAAATCTTAAAAAAAAAAGCCCAAATTGTGGAATTTTGGCTAATTCAGACGAATTCTTTCAAATCGGACTGCAATATCCTAAATTCAGACGAATTGGTCCAAATTATTGGATAAATACTTGAATAATTGATTAGGAGGAACTTTTGTTTCAAAAGGTTCTTCATTTCAGTCCATGTCTCAACAGGATCTATAGTTTGCCTTCTCCTCTTCTGTTGTACCTCAACCAACCATATTGCCACATAATTGCAAAATCGAGTTGCTACCATGGTGACTTTATGGTCCTTAGCCATTGGCTTATGTGCAAAAATATTTTTGACGGACAATAACCAATCCATTAACTCATCCCGTTTCAGTTTTCCATCATATTCAGGAATGATAAGTTTAATCCCTAAATCTCGATCAACATTGTTTTCCAATTGTGATTTCGCTAATTCCAAATATTTTTTATCGTCTCGATTATTATTCACGGTGATCATTTTCTAAATTGGCAAATCATATTTCGATCCTTACAAGAGTTGCTTGCATCTAAGTGATCATTACGGATAATCAAGCATTTTGGGTTGTAAATTTTCCTCTTAACTCTTCATGAGATTTTCTTGTTTGCTCAAGTTGGTTGATATTAACAACTGCTCCAACCAATTCCTCCATGGTCATGGAAGAAGTCTCCACATCTATATGCTTCTTGGGAGGCATATCTTTATGCAATTAAAAAATTTTGATTGACCTGATGTGTACATCTAATCTAGTCTTCACTGCACAGGCTAATGCAAATCTGAAATCAGACTTCGGATGACACTGATATTGCCAAATCAATTAGGGCCCTTGATTGTGGTCAACCTGCCTTTGATTACTAATGTCAGCAACTCCTGTTGGCTGGGCTTCCGATATGGGTCAGGTTGAACCCGACTTGAGCTTATAAGGCTTGCGTGACAGAGAGGACATGTGATGCCATCATTGTATTTCGGTTTTTGTGTCGGAGGAAAAGGCCGGGCTGAAAAATCCCCCCCCCCGCCCCCTCGTTTCTATTTTGGAGAGAGAGAGAGGAGCCTCTCTGTCCTCTTTGCTGCTAGAGAAATTGATGAAGTCGTTTGGGCACGGCGCGGATGATGATGGCTGTGACGAGATCGAACGACTGAGGTGCATGAAGTTGTTAGTGATCTCGATCTTGATAATGGCGGTGGAGAGGAGCGAGGTCGATGGTCACTAAAAACCTGAATGACGATGGTAGTGTAGGTGACAAACGACTGCAATGGGTTCAACATTGTCTGAGAATGTTGCTGCTGGCATTGGTGTTGCTACTGCTTGTTGGTGCTGATGATGGCGAGATGTTTCAAAGGTGCCAGATACTTCAATTTCTGATCTCTTCTCGTCTCTCTTCTCGCGAGATTGGGTTTTTTGCATGATTTAGGGTTCTTGGATTTGGGAAGATTAGGGCTCAGATTGGAAAATTTGGGCTCAGTTTGAAAGGGTGATGGCATAGCTCAAACACGATCGATGTGGATCGACACCTCCAACGGTGTGATTGAGCCGAAGACTCAAAACCCTAAGATCACTTGGGGAAAAATACCCAAAAGGGAACGGGAACACTTCTAAAAATTTTGATTATCAATATAGCAAACTTACAATAAAGAACTCCCCTCTATTTATAATAGAGGAAAGACTAAATAAGGAAAATCCTAATTACTGCGTGATTGCTAAATTGCTCTAATTAATCTCTAATAAAATCAAATCAATTATTCTCTTAACAAATTTAAACCAATCTAATTAGGGAAAATACTTAATGGGAAAGACTCCTTGGTGGGGTCCACTAGGGGGCCCTCTTCTTCTTGGATCTCACTGCATCAACTCTCCCCCTTTTGGGAAAACTCGGCTCTGGCAAGTTGAAAGGTTGATAACATAGGAGAGAATCCGACCACAAGTTCGGAAAAATGTTTGCCTGGGTTAAAAATGAAATGTATAAATGTCTGCCTTTTCTTTTGATCTGCATGGCATGGCTTGGGAGTTTGACGCAATGTGTTCAGCCATCTAACAGTAGATCGGAAGCATCGCTTCTTCTAATGTCTGTATTTAGCGTGAATGGGCACTTTTTTAATGAGAGACTACCACTGTAAAATCCGTCATATCTGAGTGCAATATTCAAGCTTTCATTGTTGATCCCTGAAGATGAAGTCAATGTGAGGGACTACAACAACTTGATCTTCTTGTGAAATGATCGTTAGCCCCAAGTGCAAGGCCGCGATTGTAGTAATAACTGGTGAAACCGGGTCGATCCATAGGGAGTAATTAATCGCGTAAAATCTGTCCTATTGGAAAACTAGTACTAACCTAATAAAGTCTATAAAAATAAATCTCTACGAAACTGAAATTAAAATTTAATTACAAATCCAAATTAAAAATTACAATCCCAAATAAAAATCCTAATCTAAGAATCCTAATATAAAGCTGCAAAAACATAAAAGACATCAAACCACCAATTGCATAAAATCAAATAAATCATGCATTAAAATAAAAATCCATTAATAATATCATTAAGAAATAAGGATAAAAAGAATTCTAAATATTCTTATTATGGGAAATCACAACATTATATTGGCAAAATTAATAAAAGACTGCGAAAACACCGCACCAAGTGCGTACTGTCACTACCCACAAACACGCGATGCCGATCCAAGGCGGGACACCTTTACCTCACTAATTGCGTCTTTTAGATTAAAACGAACCAATAAACTAGTAATTCCCCAACATTAATCAAAACTAAAAAAAAATCTTTCCTTACCCTAGATCGAATACATCAAGAAAATAGGACTTGCGCATAATCCCATCTTCAAGTCTTCAATCCTTCACCAAGGGAGAAGTAGATGGCTGGTTGATGATGGAGCGATGGCAGCAACAGTGGCGGCGTAGAAATCCAAGTGGTGGTGTGCCTTAGGGAAGGCCTTGGATGAAGTAGTGATGGAAGAAAGGGGATGGAGAAAAATTAATGGAGTATGTGCTGGTTGCTGGTCGTCCAAGGTGCTGTGTTGATCTCCTCCCTCACATCCAGCCCTTTGTGCTCTTTTTATATTCCTTTGATGGTTTGTGGTCCATGTGGGATGGGCACAATTTGGATAATGCATGACTTGGATAAAACCAAGCAATGGGCGTGCATGTGCAATGAACCACCTTGGCTTGAGTTGTCTTCTTACTTTGGAAGATTTCAAATTTGAAATCTTTTCTTGATTGGAATTCGAAGTGTTGAGATCTTAGGAAACTTGGTCTCTTTTGAAGTTATCCCCAACTTAAAATTGCTTAGTACATCCACCTATTAGGCATCTTCTTATCTCTTGCAATTCTCCACGTGGGCCCACATGTCAACTAAAAAATTTAAATCCTGAATTTCAGAATTTAGTCTTCAACTGGGCCCCACTTGGATTTTGAGACTTTTGGTGAGAGGTCTTGGACATCCATGCCTTGTTGCATATTTCTCTTTGATTTGAAAGTTTTCAAATCTTGGAAACTTGTTTGATTGAGATCTAGTTGTGGTGACATCTTGAAAAATAAATTTGGACTCTTCATAGGTTGAAATCACCTTGCGTGGGCCCACTTTGATTTGAGAAAATATCCAAATACGAAATCCCAAAGTTTGCAAGAGAGATGGGCCCCACATGGGGCGTGCAGCTTCGGAGTCTCCCGTGCTTTAAAAATCCACTCCCACGGGGTGGGTCCCATGGGTGGCTTCTTCTTGAATTTTTTTCTTCCTTCTTTTCTCTCTTAATTTCTCTTCAACGCGGGCCTCAAAATTCTGTTTTTTTTTCCCTACAAAAATAAAAACAAATGTCAAAGAATAATCTATTCATATAGGGAAGGAATGATGCAAGATGCGGGCCCAATTCACATTAAATAGATGCATAAAATGTCACCATTTTATCAAATTTTCTTTAATTAAATCAATGGTGCAAATAAAATTCATCATTTCATGTGTAAATAAAAAGTAATGCGAAATTTGTGACTTTCAATGCCAAAAATAGAGAAATTCATGATTTTATGTGAAAATGCAATTTTTGGATGAATTTTGACTTGAATTCAAACTCTGATGCCCATAAACATAAAATCATGATTTTTTTACCAAAATGGTCCATGATTTGATGATTAAGTCCTTAATTAATTCTAAAATGATGATGAAATTATATATTTTTAAGGACTTATCTTGAAACTACTGGAACAATCGACTTGATTTCTGAGGACCCAATTGATTTTTCTGGCAGTGACCTGACAATTGGATCCAACGGATGTTCAATCTTTTTACTAACGTGATCAAAGTCTTTAATATATGCTTGCCTTTTCTCTTCCTCAAATTTTTGCAGCTCTTGACTGACAATACTATGATCAATATTATTTGTACCCACGAAATCAACTTTTCCATAAAATTGTTCTTCGATGTCATCCTTGATGTCTTCTGGCCTCACTTGTGGTGTAGTCATGACTTCTATTTCAACTGTTTGCTCTTTTTGTGACTTTGCTGTGGAAGGTGAGGATGTAGACAAAGACGGAGCTGTCGACTTCATTGGAATGAGTCTACTCCATATTCCATTCCAGAAAAGTGTATACGTGTTTGCCTTTTCATCACTATGCACTTTCCGATCAAAAAGCCATGGACGCCCAAGAAGGATATGAGCAATATTCATATGGATCACATCACACCAAATCTCATCCTCATAACAGCCAATCTCGAAAGATACCAAAAATCTATGATTCACGGGGATAACATGACCATTAGACCATTTGACTTGGTAGGGCTTAGGAAGCTTCTCAGTTGGCAAATTAAGCTTGTCAATAACCTCCTGTGCGTCAAAGTTTATTGCACTACCATTGTCAATAATCACATTAACAGACTTGTCTATGACTCTTGCCTGCGTGTGAAATTTCTTAGCTTGTCTCCATTATTCTTCTTCCTTCGCATTCGAATTGAGGAGTCGCCCAATGACAAGAGTGGGATTATTTTCTCCTTCAAAAAGTCTCCACAACATGAGCTTTTGGTCGATATTGTTGCATGTGAGACCATCGAAGCATACACTCAACATGGACGGCTTCCAAGTATGCCTCTTGAGTGGTGTTGCAATGATTCATATTTTCCACGATGTCTGGTCTCAAACCTTTGACATAATGAGCTAAATCATGTGTCTCGCCTTCCTCCAACTCGCATATGAGAAATTGGCGGGTATATTCATCAACCGTCAAATTTTCTTGCTTCAAATTGAGAAACTCCTCAAAATAGAACTCATTCTCAAAATACCAAGCACCGTATCTAAGTTGATAGAAAAATCGTTGAGTTTCATTTGAGTGCAAAATTCTCATGACTACTCAAATATATGGATATCAAATTTGATTTTTTTTTTTTTTGCTTGGGTCGGGCCTGAACTTAGGTTAGACCCAGCTGCAACACACCAGCAGGCACGTGGGAGAGAAACTGTTGTTTTCTTTTTCTTTTTTTCCTTTTTCCTGCTTCTGCAGGTTTGGGTTTGGGCTCAGGTTTGGCCCAAGCTTAGGCCCAGAATGTGCTGGAGGACAACACATGGAATGTCTTCCTTACTTCCTTTGGTTTCTCTTGGGTTCTGTGCATAAGATAGAATAAAAAGACAAAGAAGTCTTGCGTTCTTGTTGGGATGAAGATGGAAATGAAAGGCTCTGTACTGTAACGAGATCATTTTTTTTTTTTTTTTTGGTGAGGAGGTGTGGGGCGCTTGCAAATGATGGCTGTTGAGATGATGACTGTGGGGCTGCTGGGTTGCTGAGGGTGGCTGACGACGCGCAGGAGATGGACTGGCAGCCTCGAGACTCGCTCTTCTGATGGCGTACAGCAGCCTTGAGACTCAATCCTCTTCCCAAATTTTTATTTTTTTTTGTTCGGCTGGGTTCTGGAAGACGAGGCACAGGGGTTTTGGAGAGATGTTGGGATGGGGTTGGCTGTGATGGATGAAGGTGGAGGAAGACTTGGGTTGGGTGTTGGTTTCGGCTAGAATTGTGTAGGGCTGGATGGATGGAGTAAGGATGTGGGGCCTGGCCTGGCTGTGATGGATGATTGGGCTTGGATTCGGTGGATTGGAATTTTTTTTTTTTAATGGGACAGAGATGGCTTATGGAGGTGTGGGTTGAGGCCAGGGCTGGTATGGTCGATTTGGGTGTTCTGGGGTTGGGGGTGGGTTCTCGGTTGAAGGGGGTAGGGGTGATGGTTCAAGGTTTGCGGGCAGTGGTTGATGGGGTGTAGTGTGATGGATGATGTATGGATGATGGTGGTAGATGATGGTGGATGATAACAGACGATGGATGATTGGTAATGCACGGAGATCGAGATTCATGGGTTACCTTGAATCGGCGATTTGGACGGCGATCCGAGATTGGATCGTCGCTCTGATACCAATTGATGGTGTAGCTCGGACCCGGTCGATATAGATCGACACCTCCAGCGGTGTGATTGAGCCTGAAGAATCAAAACCCTAAGATCACTTAGGGAAGAATACCCGAAGGGGAACAAGAACACTTCTGAAATTTTGATTATCAATATAGCATACTTACAATAAAGAACTCCCCTCTATTTATAATAGAGGAAAGACTAAATAAGGAAAATCCTAATTGCTGCATGATTGCTAAATTGCTCTAATTAATCTCTAATAAAATCAAATCAATTATTCTCTTAACAAATTTAAACCAATCTAATTAGGGAAAGCACTTAATGAGAAAGACTCCTTGGTGGGGTCCTCTAGGGGGCCCTCTTCTTCTTGGATCTCACTGCATCAAAGGGTGTGGTGTATGGTTCCGGTTGGGGTTGAGGATTGGAGCGAAATTAGTGAGATGGAATGAGGATGGGTTCGGCTGAATAAATCAATCGCGAGGATCATTTTCTCGGATACCAATATGCAAGCCCTAATGAAAAAGTGTTGAAGCGCAGTACGATGTATCCACAGGTACTTTCATATGAGTTCACACCTCAAAGGGATAAAACCCACGAATATAATTCTAATAATCACAAGTCTCAGATTGAATCTCTACATTATGCATATAAATAAGAAAAGAAAACCTTAGGGGCTAAGATTCCTACTCAAACTAGGAAAGTAAAGGAATTTGAAATTATTCTGACTATAACTCATTAATCAAAACGAGAAACTAATAACAATTAATTAAAAGAATTAAAACAAGAAAACTTCTAAACTTTATTGTGTCCCACATGTGGACCTCATGTCTAAGGCCCCGTTTCTTTACTAGAATTCCTGACAGAAATTCAGGTTGTCTAGGAATTTATAAGGAATTCTATGTTTCATTACCAGAATTCCTGGGCATTTGAAATTTCAGACATTTGAAATTTCAAAAAACTCAGCATTTGAAAAACCACTTTAAGAAGGATAATTTGGAAATCTCACTTGGCACAAGAATTCTTGGAGATGGACGACGGCATTCCGGGAGCTCAAGCAAGAATTAAGGCCATGAATGAAACAACGAATTTAGAATTCCAGAATTTTGCAGCATTTCAAATACTAGCATTTGAAATTTTATAAATTCTAGTAAAGAAACGGGCCCTAAGTCTTCTTTCAATGACTCCTTAGATTGCATCATTATGAAGATATTATTGTATTTAACTTTAGCATACACGAATCATTATTCATATATGAAGTTTGTGATGTATGGTCACAAATGATGGTAGTAATTAAATGATAAGCTAGAGCTTTAAATAAAGACTTTGATTCAAATGGGTTGAAAATTAGCATATCAAGTCAGAATATATGTTTTGAGTATCTACAATTTATGCACATACAAACATGCATACTGCATACATACATATGTACGTGGAGCATAAGTGTGTGTTGTTGGTTGGTGAGTGTGAAGTGTGAAGTGTGCATGTTGATTGTAGAGTGGGCCAGGCAGTTCCATGATTGGGATGGTCTGCCCTTCCCTGAAAATCCTGCCATTTGGAAATTGGAAGTAGATATATTAATCTAAACACTACAAAAATTGTTATGTGTCTTGGCTTTGAACTGTGAGTCAATCCTTTGATTTGGTAAGACTCGAATGCCAATTTTAGTTGACTAATGCAGTTTCAGGTTGATTTGGAAACTTTTAAGGCAGGCCTACGGCTTTCCATACAACAGTTTTTTGTGTGCTTCCTCTTCTATTCCCTCATCATGCATTTTCATAACTCTTTTTGTTTGCTTCTAGTCTTTTCTTTATCTCTCTCCTTTCGGAGTTTGTTAGGGGACCAAGTTGGACACAACTAACTTATGCAGATATTATTCTATTCTTTTTAACTATCATACATGAATTATTATTATGCATGTATAAAGTCTGTGACTTATGATCGCTCATGATGAAAGCAATTAAATGATAGTCTAGAACATTAAATGATGTAAATTGTAGATTTGGGAGTAGAGTGGATGTTTCGGTCAAGATTTAAAATGATTTAGCACCACAATGTGATAGATTTTGATATCTAGGAGCATTGTAGGACAACCTAGCGGGTTTGACTGGATCTACCAAATAGAGAAAGTACTAGTAGAGACAAGCTTGTTGAGTTTTTATGCAATTGTCGAGTACCACTTCAATTGAAGGAGCATTGTAGGACAACCTGGCTGGTTTGACTGGATCTACCAAATAGGGAAAGTAGAGACAAGCTTGTTGAGTTTTTATGCAATTGTCGAGTACGACTTCAATTGAAGGGGCATATTTATAAGATGATAGTTAGAATTTGTTGTATGGGCAGCAAAGAAATGGATTGAAACTTAAGTACATGTGGTTGAGATGTGAATGTCAAAGGATGTGTTGATGCACTAGAATGGATGGAATTCAGAATTGGTACACTAAGAGGAAACCATGAGTAGCTTCGACGTGAAGAAAAAATATCAAGGAATATCGTTGGAGATGATTTGGTTGCTGCAAAGAAGGCCAAAAGAAGAACAATAACGGCCTCAATACTACGCATTGTTTTGAAGATCAGAATTGTATCGCAAATCATTAATACCTATGAGTCATATAAAATCATGAATGGCAGGATTTTTTTATTTTTCTAATAAAAATGAAAAATAAATAAAATTTAGAAAAGAAAAAAAAATAGTTATTCATAATCTATCCATTTTCCCATTCACAGCAGTAAAAATAGTTATGATTGTATGATAACAAATAGGTCTATCATACAATCATATCAAGAACATCATGACACATTAATATATATATATAAAATAAATGATGTGTAAATAGTTAAATAAGTTGTATCAATATATATATATTTGGTATCTTTAAATTAAAATATAAAAGTAAAAATAAAATTCAAACCATCATCAATCTTACACGGTAGGATATTCTTTGAAGTTAATAAAGTGTTCATGAAGCCAAAAACCAAAAAAGATAAAGAAGAAGAAGATATAGACAATCCCCATATGTACAGTCGAAAGCTTTAATCAAATGCATGTTCTCTATTCATCTTTGAAACCTCCCCAAAGCCGTAAAAACTCTTAAAAGGTTTTGTTAACTACTAAATAACCTTTTAAAGGTAAAAAAGGTAAAAGATTATTAATATTAACTTATTGGTTGTGGCTATTCTCGCTCAACCAAATAGCATGAATCATAAGATTCGATGATACCATAAGATTCACACCGGAGTCTTAAGATTCATCTGTAAAAGGGTCAAGGGATTCGTTGCATAGATACGAATCGGTTTCCTTAAGATTTAGGATATGAATCTTAGGCCTTCAATTTCAAGGAACTAGAAGAAAGGGGAGATCGATGGAGACCTTGAATAAGCAGTGAGGAAGACATGTTAGAATGTGAAATTACATATAGCATACTTAAAATAGGGTTGAATGGTAAGTGGAACTCACAATGGCGACCCTAAATAGATGGGAAAAGACTAGTTTGATAGTGAAGGTGGTGGTTCCATTGAGAGTGGTTTGTTTGAGGGTAGTGTGATCAGTGCTAAACAAACATTAGTCAGAGACAATAGTGATGTGCTTTTTAGGGATGCATGTAATGCTATATAGATATACTTCTATGGAGTGTTTTCTTTATGCATGCCTTGGGCACTTGCACCCTTTTCAATAGCCACCTTAGACAGGATACCACATTCTGATGTGCTTCTTTGTTCTTAGGGATGCATGTGTGTGGGATATAGATAAACTTTTATTGAGAATGTTTTCTTATGTCTTCCTTGGGAACTTACACCCTTTTTCAGTGACCAGCCAAGAGGGAGTGGGAGGGTTACTGTAAAACCATAAGTGGTCCGATAAGAAATCCAACAATTGCTTCCCAGCTTTGATTATTTGTGTTTCTCATGAATCACCTTAAGTTGTTGACGATAATAATTCACTCGGGGATGTTATGGACTGTTTAGAATGATGCCTTCAAATCAGTGGATTACAGAATGGATGGTCCATATTAATGGCAATGTAAAGGACCAACCCTAAATCTTGGATGGTGAGGGAAATAGGTTATCAAAACCAATTAGGTTAAATCACTATTGGAAGTTGTACATCAAGTGGCTCACACCTTTAATTGCTGTTGTTCGTTGGTCTAAATCATCCAACATGTAGTCCTCATCTTGGATGTCAATACAAGGTCAATTTTAGACGAGGACATTCCATGAAGTGGGCTGCCCATGTCTCCAAATAATCAATTTTACCATTGTAGTCTGATTATTCAATGAACGGTCAACCAAAGAAGATGCTGATAATCCAGAGGTTGATGGGGGGAGTATAGCCTTTTTCTCCCTTTTCACTGAGTTATTAACAATTTAATATTGAAAAAATACAGCTTTTAGGTAGGCTGTACTGTTAATACTTCTAAATAATTCACTTATTTGTGACCAAAGTTATGCACAGATAACCTGCAGCCTGCCAAACAAACAACTTTTAAATCTTACCAATAAAAGAAACGAAAAAGAAAAGAAAAGAACCAACATTACATCTAATTTGAATTGCTCTATCACGAACTGAGGTGCTCACCAATAAGTGTTTCATACGAACACCCCTTTAGCCAGTATCATGGCACTGTGAGGATACGTGAATACATTAGTCATTCCCATGGTTTTTCATCCATCCGAATAGACTGGACCATTGGATCGATATATAACTGTCGAAACTTGTGGGCCTTTGATCAAGGGGCCCATATGATCATGTGTGCCCTCATGACATAGACGCGCGGGGGGTGGGGGTGGAGGAATCTTTTGATTCCCCCATTCTCATCCCCAGGTGGGCCCCACACAAAGGTGCACATGGGCTTCCCCTACGAGTGGTGCACTAGGGGGAAATCGAGAGAGAAGGGGTGGGGGGTGGGTGGGGTGTTTGATCAACGATTGACGAGTTTTCGTCATCCAAAATGAGTGCATAGTCAATCCAACTGTCTAGTCCATTTGGTTGGGTGCCAAACCTCACGATCAACCCAACAGAAGAAGAATCCTCACTTGTGCGAATGCCTAGTGGGGCCCACCTTATGATCCATCTTGGTGGACCATAAAACATGGATGCGCCCCCGCCCCCTCTTCTCTTTCCCACCTCTTTCCATATGGACTCGACCGTTGGATTGATCGTGCACTCGTTTTCGATGGGGAAACTTATGGGACTTTGATCAAGTTGTTAGAAATTAGGATGATCATCCGAGCTTACACAATTACTATTATTATGATTTCTAAAGGACATGACAACTTGGACTTTTGGCTTCCTTAAAATGGTAAGGACTTGGACTCTTAAATAAAAAGGATTTTGACTCTTCATCACAATTGAGAATATAGTTTTAAAACTTTTCAAACATGCTTATATGACAAACTAATTGGTGAATGTCAACAAAATAGCAAAGACAACTGAAACTGCCTTGCATGATTCAAAACTAAGATATGGATTGTGCACAACTGTAAGTGGTCTCCTGCTTTGTACACAAAAAAAAAAAAAAAAAACCCTGAAATCTGGATTGTGGAATTTAAAGGGAAGTCCATTCTCTCATTCGTGGGTCCCTCGCGGAGGGCATCACACATGTGCCTTGGTTCATCATTAATCTACTTCCTCAAGGTTGTACTAATAGCTCTTTATTGTATTGATTTCTGCAAATTGCATCCGTCTCTGTGGTTAGAAAATAAGGGAACCATATTACTTCACTTCAGGTATTTGTTCTAGCTTTTATGGTCCATTTATATCCTTTAGTGTATCTCTGCTCTAGGCTCTCTTGCTTGCCGATATGGCCCATTCACGTTCTTTAATGTTTAGGCATTCTTAATACTCACTGTGTCGTTACAATTTGCTTCCAAACAGGGAAAAATCAGAGTGCTAGTCTGCTGTTGGATTCATCTTTTTCTTATTATCTTGCCCAGGCAATTGATTGGGCTGTGTTTTTCCCTCTTTCTATTTAAGCATTAATCTTGCATTTGTTGACATGTAGTGAGGAATGGGAAATGCTGAGCTCATGATTTTTAATATTGTAAGCATCTACGGTAATGTTTGCTTCATTAGTCTAGCCTGTGCGATCAGGCCTTAAAAAAATTCATGAAACATAAAAAGGGTATCTCACCCTATTGATGAGGGCTGATGTTGTACATGCTTACATATACATATTATTTGGTCTAAAGCTGCTTGATGGATAATATTCCCTAGCAGCTTTGAACTTTCTGCATTGAGGTTTCATAAATTATATTTTTCCCCTTTTTCTGATTTTGGACAGAGTGGCAGATACAAGATGAGTTGCATAATCCTGAGTTAGAGAAAGAGCATGAGAAATGGATTAGGAGGCATGATGGCTCTGGTGATAAAGATAAACGGCAAGAGGTCGCTAGAGATGGTGAAGATAGCAGGTTATCTTCAAGGGATGATCACCTCAAAAATGGTAGAGGTAAAAGTGAAAGTCATAAGGATGATAAATACAGAGATAAGTATCGAGATGATCTTGATTTGGATCGCAGATACCAAGATGATAAGCACAAAGATGAACGCTCTAGAGATTGTACCATGGACTGGTCTGATAAGTCATCTGAAAGTCGCCAGAAGAAAGCTAAGCTCCAAAGTAGTGATCGTGATGGTAGTCCTTATATTGATGACCGGGGCAATAGAAATGAAGATAACAGGGAGAGGAAAAGGTCATCTTATGATTTTGAGGATTGTAGTGATCACGGTACCGATGGGGTGAAAAGTGCATTGAGCGGTAGTAAACTAAATTCCATTGCTGACAGAGGAAGATCTGAATCACATCAGCGCCATTCAGATGTTGCAGATCATTCTACACCCAGCAAGAGCCTACTGAAGAGGTCTCCCAGCTCCAGCTCTCATGTTGTCAAGGATCATTATAGGTATTTGCTCCAGCCTCCCCTCCCATCCATTTTCTACTATATATAAGATTTCAAGAATCGAGGGAGTTTCATTTGTAATGATAACTTTGCTTATTTTGTTAAATTTTGGAGGAATTACTCAACTTATAAAATATCTTGGTGCTCTTATTCCTAACAGCTAAAAGTTGACATTTAATCAGTTGATGCATGTATTGTCTCTGTTTTTAGGCATGGATCAAAGCAAGCAGAATCCCGAGAGACAGTTTCTGAAGAAATGCATTGGCCTGATACAGGCACAGCTGCTACAAGAGAGGTTGTTAGTGCTTTTAGAAGTTCCAATAGAGTATCGGAGTCTCTGCCTAAAGATAAACAAATCCGAATGAACCACAGCCACTTGACTGAGTTAGCGGCAGAAACTCCTGCTCACCCCCAATCTGGAAGGTCCCCAAAATCAGGACA
The DNA here is from genome assembly GCA_038049695.1 of Cinnamomum chago. Classification (NCBI taxonomy): domain Eukaryota; kingdom Viridiplantae; phylum Streptophyta; class Magnoliopsida; order Laurales; family Lauraceae; genus Cinnamomum; species Cinnamomum chago. The sequence goes on along the minus strand of CP142454.1, from coordinate 89,681,927 downwards.
CCAGTCGCCGTCCATACAGTTCCCAGAGAAATCTCCTATATCCACAAGCGATGACAGGCGATATTCAAACAGAACTGGTGTGAGGAGTCGTCTTGAAGTGGAGGAAATGGGACGAAGTAATAGTGGTTCTAAGGATGCAAGAGATCATTCATCTAACAAAGGCAGAGGTTGGGAGTTAGCAAAGGAACATTCAAAGGATGATCTTTGCCAAATGCAACTTGATGGAAATGCAGCACCTGTTGATTCAACTAGTCACTTATCGAGTCGTTCTGCGAGTCTTCCTCCCCCACCTCCTTTCAAGCATGGGTTTGGCAGTCCTTCACTCTTGGGCTCATTAGAAGAAGATAGTCAGGTAGCAAGTGACCGAAAATCTAACAATCATTTCAAAAGGAGTGTGGACCCCAGGATGGGTAGAGGGCAGGGAAATGCTTTTAAGGCTGTTCCAAACTGGCCATCACCTGTGGCAAATGGCCTTCTTCCTTTTCAGCATGGGCCACCTCCCGGTGGATTTCATGCACTGATGCAGCAATTTCCTGCGCCACCTCTATTTGGAGTAAGGTCATCCTTGGAATTGAGCCATCCTGTTGTTTCTTATCCTATGCTTGATGCTGACAGGTTCTCTGGCCATCCCCGTCCATTTGGATGGCAGACTCCGGACGATTCTTGTCCTCCACACATGCATGGTTGGGATAGAAGCAATAGTGTCTTTGGGGACACATCTCATATCTATGGGAGGCCAGAATGGGATCAAAATAGGCATTTGATGAGTGGCAGGGGGTGGGAAATGAATGCAGATATGTGGAAGGGACATAAAGAAAATGAAATGGCAGAATTGCCAGCGTCTAAGAATGAGCTTGATTATTCAGCGCTTGTCCTGTCAGATGAGCATCGGCCTGGGAATTCCAGCAACCAGTCCCATGATTATATGAATCAACCTGAAGATTTACCGGCTGGGAGAAGTGAAGCTAAGTGGTCTGACCATACTCCAGAAAAAATTTCTGCCGAAGGACCTCAGAAAATTGTACATGAAGACACACCTAAGGAATCTAAAACATCAAGTAGTGACAATTCTGTTCTTTGTTGTATGTATCTCTCTATGCTCGACATCTCTGTAGATCTTGCCTCTCCAGAATTGTATGAACATTGCACGAGCTTGATGGCACTAGATCAGGGCACAAAAGGTGCTACTGGACAAATTTATCCAGTGGTATCCAGAGAGATTTATTTCTTGGGGAAGAACTATAATGTAAGACTTGTGGCCTCTTCTGTTAGTTTCTTCGTCTTTTTTCTTTTATTTTATTTTTTTGTACATTCAAATGTAACACTTTATTTATTTATTTATTTATTTGCTATTTTTGAGCAGGACAAATTAGAGATGGTGGGATCAAGATGCCCCAACCACGTACTAAGGGATTCTCTCTTCCCTGCAATAACAGAAACAGTTCATCAGGTAGATTCGATATACATGCATTCATTCATGTTAACTGATGAACATTTTAACATCGAGAAGTATTATTGCTCCACTACGGCACCACCTACCGGAGGAGCTTAACCTAAGTTCATTGCTTCACTTTAGTTATATAGTGCACTGCACTGAATCAATATGGACATATCAATATCATCTGTGCTCTAAACTCAAAGCCATTGAATTGTGGGTCCTCATTGAATCATGATGCTTAAAAGGGGGAAGAAATTCTTTGTTCAACTAGGACCCAGAATGGATGGTAGAAAGGAATGCTGAAACTCATTGAACAAGTAAAAGATTCACTGATGAATTGGATGGAGTTGTCTAATTCTTATAGTTATATTGGACAGTGCTTCATCCATCACTTGACCTACCTCTACCTGATGAACAGTTCACTCTTGCTCCATCACACACCCACAAGTAGCACTCGAGTTTGGACTGCTTTTGGTCCTGGATTTGAAATTGTTGATTGTGCTTGTTTAATTTTTGATCTTTTTTCCTGGCCTGGCCCATGATAGATCTGCGAGTTTTTAAGTGTCATGCTTGTTTCCCTTGTGTATTTTTTGCATCAGCATTATGTAACTTTACCACATTTGTGTAACACATTTTTGCTCTATTAAATATATCAGTTATAGAACAAATCAACAAAATGAAGGATTTGAGTAAGACATAATAAATAGAAACAACACAAGGTGAACAGAGTAGCGTGTACTGGAATCATTGAGTGCCATTATGATTAAATGGGTATTTCTTTTGTTAAGTAAATGCACCGAGATTTGCATGCTAAGATATGTGGAGTTATAGGAAAGTTTATAACTAGATGGCATAGCATAGAGCATGGGTAGCTACAGTAGAGGAGAAAATCAAGGAATATCGTTTGAGAAAGCACACGTGCCTTGACCATTCAAAAAAGGAAAAAAAAAAGAGTGAACTGATAAGAAACTTCTGTACCATATATTGAAGAGCTGCAAGTTCAAGGAACTATGCAAGGATCTTGAATTTAGAGAGAGGCATGATGGAGTGGAGACATTTAGAACATTGCTTTTTAAATAGGGTTGAGTGAAAGTTTGGGACTCACAAGACATAATGTAAATAGATGGAATAAGGCTTTGATGATGATGAGATCATTGCTATATTCATGATGAAATAGGGTTGTGATTTGCTTGTGCCACCCATAATAAAACAAACAATAGGCTAGTCTTGGTTGGTCCCAGAAGATTAGTTTGGAGTGTTATTTCACATTACAGAATTTTTATGATATGACAGTCACTGATAAGAAGAATAAAGAATAAGGTTTAAAAGAAATGAAGACAAATGAATCTTGCCACACTTTCAGGCCACAACAATAGCGATTGCTTGCTCCTTCTGGTACTTCCAATATCATGGCCTATATTGCTTATATGTTACTTTTTTTTTTTTTTGGTAAAAGATATATTGCTCTCAACTATGCTATCTGGGTTTTAAATATGCAGGGGGCTATGGACCTTTACAAGAAACAGAAAGCACATATGAAGGGAAAGAGTCCTGGCTCGTCGTTTGATGGGTCAAAACTTGACAGGGCATTCCGTGCTTCTGGTGAGGGAGCAGAGCCCACTTCACCTATTAATGAAAAGGATGGAGAGGGGATTAGCATTAGCTCCAAAAGTGACCTGTTTGGTGATGCTAAGGAGCGTCAGTCTTGTACTGTTTCCAATACTGTTTCTGGTCATGTTGTTTCTGCTAATGATTCTCAGGCATTTGGGGCTTTGATGCCAGAGTCAGTTGAATGTATGGTAAATTTAAGTCAAATACATAATCCTCCCGGAAGTACACATTGAGAGAATTTCTTCTCCGTGCTTTTTTTTTTTTTAATTTTTAATTGAGTAATTGCCGTTCTTGTTGGAATGCAATGAGATGGGTTTTTTCACCCTTCTGATGGTGCCCTCTAGACTTTTTGGGTGGTGCCGGTGGTGTAGGCTTGAAACCTCCTGTGCACACAGAAGGACCATCCTGTGTCCGTGCATCCTCGTGTGACAATTATGACATTCAAACACGTTTTGGCATTTGGGTCTTTGCATTTAAGAATCAGGTATGTGTTAAGTGTGTTACTGAGGCAGTTACTTTTCAAGCTTTTGTTCATTCTAGCTATACCCTAAAACAAATTTGCTTTCTTTGCAGCGGAGGTGTGGGGCTAACCGGAGGTGTGGGCCGGTTATGTCTATCTACTACTTTCCCTGGTGTAGTGTTTGGTCCTCTTTGTAATGACTTGTACAACCAGGACAACTCCACAAGTTGCAGAAATGCAAACCAAAAATAGCTGCACCCTGTGACAAGTGTATTGTCGAGGTCTATTGGCCCTAAACCCTGGGGCAACTGCCAAACCAGCTCGTCGCCCATGTACTACCAATTTTCGCTCCCAGTGTGCTTTGAGTGGCAGTCGCTGTCCTTTTGATTTTCAGAGTGAGTCAGTTTCCTTTTCTGTCTCGCGAAGGTAGTAGTAGGATCCGATGTTGGAGAAGCAGTCCGTCGTCTGCTGTATTTGTATCTGTATGAATCACAATTGTCATTCCCTCCGGACCCTCCCTGTATAGAATCTAATCCGGGGCTCTGGGTCTCGTCGTCTCGTGTAAACCATAAGTAGTAGAGCCTACCATTTAAATTTCAAGCGGCTTAAAATTGCTGTCCTTGGTCCTTGCACACTGTGAAGGATGAATTGTGTTTCATTCCAAGAGAAGTTGGGCACACCCATCTGATAAGAATGATCATGTGATTAGAATACAAAGACCAAAGTGACTGAAATCAACGAAGTAATTATTCTCTCAAGGTTTTCATTTTTCATTTTTTTGGCTAGTGCTAATACGTTGCGTGGGCGCCACTCTTGTATGCTATTAGCCCTCAAGAAACTTCTTAACAAAAAACGTCAACAATGATAGTAGTAATAGTAGTAGTAGTAGAGGGGTGGGGGTGGGGGTGGCTGATCACGGCCCAGGCCCGACCAGGGACCAGTCCGCTTGGGCTAGATTTGGGCCAGTATAAAGACTGGGCCTGGATCTAAAATTAGGCCCAGTTAAAATTTGGGCGGGGTGGGATTAAGTTGATAGAAAGCGCAAAACCGAAAGCCTGAGCACAACCTGGTCCAAACAAGTAGTGCTTGTACTCTCATCAGAAGTTTCTGGGCTTGCAACTGTTCATGTAAAACTTGACACTTGCTCTACTTTGAAGCCCTCAAAGCGCAGTAACCCCCCTGAGGAACCTAACAAACCCCTGGGCCCTCCAGATCCGCATGCTTCCAGGTGGGTCTCATTCAGTCTGAATAAAGAAGGATCAATGGATTGGCTATTACCAATAATGATTCTATACAAAAGGTCCACATGTATTACTTTATCACTTCACAGCTCCATTCTGTCCTATTTTTGTATTTTATCAAATCAGGTTCTGGTTTAAGTTCTTTCATCTGAATTTGGGCTTTTAGTGCAAACCATGGGCCTCAAAATCCTGACCTTGGCTAGGCCCAACGTCCTGACAGACCAGCCTAACCTATGCACAATACAAATGCCCTATTATCATCTTCCCTTCGTATGAAGTAGAAAAACAATTAACACTCACATTTCAGAAAATGAAGAAACACCATCAATGGCCCCACTGGAAGTTTTGCAGTTTAGGAACTAAAGGTGGAAACCAAATGCATCCAGAAGTCATTATGTCATATATCAAAGTGCAGTCTAGCATTGGGGCCTACCTTTCATCAATGCAACCCCTTTGATATTCTGTCTCATGATCTTGCATCAAGGCCACCCTTGTCCACGAGGAGACTTCCCATTTACCCTTCTCTCATTGATGAACTTACGTCTAAGTGGGCCCACGAGCTAGACTGAATATAAGCTATATAAAGTCCATTGCCATAGCGAACAAAGTCTGAATTGGGAATAAATATGGGATTTACTTAGGCTATATGGATTACCGTCCGAACATTAAATATTTCATCACGTAGGTTATATCGATTACCGTCCGAGCATTAAATATTTCATGTTTTGTTGGCTCATCATTTGGTACAGCTGAGGCGCACCCTCTAAGGATCCAGAGGGTTCTATGACAGCCCCCACCCAATCCCACCATTGATGAGCAATGCACCACCAAAAATTCTCAAATCAAACAATACACATACATTGCAAATGTCAGATTAGTTGTATGAAGGCGGCTTTCAATTAAATTAGATTAGAAGATGTGCGTATAAGACATTAAATGGCTGGGTATGTTGTTTGTACCAACATACATTTGATTACATATTTCCAATCAGCTTCAATGCCTGCAACCTAAGCTTTTTATTTGGCTCGAGAATCATTAAAATGAATGGAAAAGAGAAAAAAAAAAAAATAGGGAAAACAAAAATACAAACTCATTGAGGCAGAGCGAGATCTCACGGGATAGGAGAATGGCTCTGCTTCAGAGACATGCAACGGCAGTATGAGTCCTAGTTCATGAATTTACGGCAATTTGGGGCTTTACAGAGACAAGGGACTTTGCAGTCGTCACTTTCATCAGGATCAAACAAGTAGTCATACCTGTTACCAAAAAAAAAAAAAAAAAACCCTCATCAAATGATCACAGTAACATAATGTGGTATGGGTTTTCCTGTCCTATTTAAAACATATGACCGCGTGAATATCAACTTAAGCAGGAGGGGAAGGGAAATCACAAAGTTTGGATTACCAAATTGATTGTTCCAAACCAGACTCCTGTTGATAAAAAATTACAAGAATGAAAGGTCTTGCCTTCAAACTGCATGTTAGTCCCATTTTTCTACCAACTTTGAGGCCCATCAACCAAAAATCTCTTTATGTCAAGACACAATAACTGACAGTAATAGAATACAACATATAAGCAGCAATCTTTTCTGAAGCAAGTTCATTGACACTCTCATCAGGTCATCACCAACGGACCTAGCTACAAGGTGCTGAAGGTAAGATGAGGATACCATGTGAAGCTGAAGAAAATTGGTAGTCATCAACTCGGAGAATCATTGTATCATAAATGGCACACCGAAGAATCTTTTGACCATATGAGAGGTTTTTTATGGAACTAGATCAGTTGTTACCATTTTTCTAATTGGTTAGGAATTACCAAGACGCTATGGTGCCTTCATACTTACTAGATACCATGACTTGCCATATCTAAGCACCATAGCCAAGATGACTAATCTGTGTTTTTTTTCCCCTTCTAGTTTGTTTGCACTTTGCAGATAGTGGCACAAATCCACAACCTCGTGATTGCTGCAATGAGCACATGCTAGTTGTGCTATGTGCTCTTGTCAATCAATAAATAGGCAAAGAAATTTGTGCTCAACAAGATTTCATTAACCCTCCCTAAATGACAAATAAAAGCAAGGAACATATGAAAGAGAGTTTTAGAGAAAATAATACTATATTAGCCAATTTGTGTGTGTATAATGTATGGAAAAGTAAACCAAATTTAAAGTTGTTCCAGTAGTAGAAGGGTTGAGGGGTAATACGTTAGCTCGTCACCAGAGGAGACATTTGTCTTGGCTATAAGTACGATCCGGCTTTCATCACTACTCACACTCATGATCCTTGCGTAGCAATTGGGCATGCACTGTGATAAAGAGCCATTAAGTTTCTAGAAGCATGGTCTCTAGCAAGTGGGAACTAGAAGGTAGAGTTGCAACTTGCAAGAATAGAAAATTCATTGAAGAATTGTATGGCAAAAGAAGGCTTCAACTTGAATATTAAATAGCTTACAGAATGGTTTATTAAGCGTGCAATGTTCCCTTTATCTGTAGCATCAATAACCACTTCTTCACTGATCTTAAAGAGCTGCAGGATCAGATTCATGTAGTATTTCAGATGAGGGAAAAAAACACAAAATGCAAGGCCTAGTTGGAAGCAAGAAACCCACCAAACTCTAGTTCAGATAACTGCTCCAGAATCCAGATAATAATTAGGAACACAGACTAAACAAGGTATTCAGTAATGACTACAACCATATTTTCATAGAATCAAGAACTGGAGAATTTAAGTTGATATTTTTTTATAATAAGTGAAATTTCAACCATTTCGGTTAACTAGGAGATGTTGTAGCTAAAGTGTTTTTAGTAAATGATATTTTAAGTAAATGTCGATGGCAGTAGCAACAAAAACAAAAACAGTAACTGGTTAGTGTCCTTCCTATATATATATATATATGTATATATAAATGATTATGGATGAGTTAAATGCCCATATTCAAGAAGAGGTACCGTGGTGCATATTATTTACAGATAGTATTGTATTGGTAGATGAATTAAGAGATGGTGTGAATGCAAAACTTCAGAGATGGCGGGAGGCTTTAGAATCCAAAGGTTTTAAAATAAGCAGTACAAAGACGGAATATATGGATTGTAACTTCAATGAGCATATAGAAAGGGATGAAACTACTGTGAGAATTGAAGACCACGAGATACCACAAAGTGATTCTTTCTGGTACCTTGGCTCTATAATTAGTAAGGATGGGGAGATTGATGAAGATGTCGAACATAGGATAAAAGCGGGATGGTTGAAGTGGAGACTCGCTTCTAGAGTACATTATGACCGACGAATGCCAACAAGATTGAAAGAGAAATTTTACAGGACATCGATTAGACCGGCTATGACCTATGGAGCAAAATGTTGGCCAATAAAGAAACAACATATGCACAAAATGGATGTAGCAAAGATGCGAATGTTGAGGTGGATGTATGGTAAAACTAGGGATGATAAAATTAGAAATGAATACTTTCGAGAGCATTTAGGGGTAATAACAATAGGGGATAAAATTAGATGAACCCGTTTGAGATGATTTGGGCATGTTCAATGTAGGTCCACAACAGCGCCAGTAAGGAAAAACTTGGCTATGAGGTTGATGGCCCACCAAGGGAAAGGGGTAGGGCAAAGAGGATGTAGATGGAGGTAGTAAACATAGATATGTAGAAGGGTAACTTATTTAAGGATTTGACTAGAGATAAATCGAAATGGAGAAGCAGAATTCGTGTAACCGACCCCAGCATAGTTAGGACAAGGCTTTGATGATAATGCTGAGGTGATATATATATATATATTTATGTGGGAAATATTCATGTGCATCCTTCTCTCACCATATATATATATATTTATGTGGGAAATATTCATGTGCATCCTTCTCTCACCATATGGTGAGGAACAAACTTAATGGGGCCCTACCATGGGACTTGGGGGGGATGGAAAGAGAGATCTTGGATGTGCCCATATGCCAAGTTTGGGCTCAATCCCATGCCACTAACACCTTCATCCGTGACCCACAAATTTAATGAATTTATATTAAAAAAAAAGAAGAGAAATTGACCCTTGATCCAACAGTCCAATCCATTCGAATAGGTGGAGGCACGATGGATCTAGTATACTTAAGGGGGTCTCATATGTGTGGATGGTTCGGATGTATCAAAAAGGCAGCCCTACTATGTTGTCCCTAACCATAATATAGTGAGGGATGGATGCACATGAATATTTCCCATATATATATATATATATATGAGAAATATTCAAGTGAGGGATTCCCTCACCATGTGTGATGAGGGACCCCTTTTTGGGGAGGTTTAAGTACAAAAGGGCTTTTGTACTTGAAGGGAGCACACCCTTTTGTACTTGAAACCTCCCCAAAAAGGGAGTTCCTCACCACACATGATGAGGGAATCTCTCACTTGAATACCCCCCTATATATATATATGACCAAGGCTCTCCTAGGCTCGAGCTTAGGATAAAATTTCGTAAGCTCATGCTTGTGGGGCCCACCTTTAGTCCATTCAAATGAACCAAACACATGACCCCCCTAAATTGCACATGTCCACCAACTTTCGATCATATTTGAATTTACTGGACCATTGGATTGACTATGTATCGATTTGAATGGAATGTTGACCGTTAAACTTTTGGGCCCATATGGAGATGATAGAAATCACGGTTGGGCCTGATATTTTGCAGAGAGGAGGATCCCAGGGAGTCCTTGAAATCCCCCCATCCCCATGTGGTTCCCTAGGTGGGTCCCACCACACACTTGAGCTTACCTTATCCTAAGCTTCAGCTTAGGATAGCTGGCCCCTATATATATGCTATTGGCAATAGATATGGATCCAATGGGTCCCCCCCTACTCATAGTAATGTGAGAGTTACTCTCATAGGAGCAATGTCTCTCTCTAACATATATAATATATATATATGGGAGATGCTCCTATGAGAGATATCTCTCACCTTATATCAGAGATAGGTGGGGGGCCCTCACATCCATATCCAATGCCAACAACTTAAATGTGATGGCCCCCACCCCTATCTCTCATATAAGGTGAGAGATATCTCTCATAGGAGCATCTCCCATTAATATATATATATATATTTTCGGTAACATGACTTGAACCCACAACCTCAAGGTTGTAATAGTGGGTACCTTCCACCGGGCCAAAGGCCGTCCATAATTTCAATAAATATAACACCTAATGTCAACAATAGGCTACAAGTGTTGAAGTATTATTCTCAAGTTTTTCCAAAAAAAAGAAGCCAACCTATACTTTCAATTTATTATTTCCTTTTCATAGTCTGAGTTAAGTGAGCATAAAATGTTTCAAAAATCCCCAAAAATCACAAGTCACAGCTCAATATTAATAACTCAAACTAAGTTATTAGATTTCAGAAAATATGGCAAAACTTGATTGCATGTTTTCCCTTCTCAGAAGCTAAAACCAACTCAAACAATAAGAGACAGATAGGTGACTCACATAGCAGTCTTTGCCTTCCAATTTATAGCGTGCCTCCCTAAGATCCGCAACACTGCGTCTGACCTGTTCACCACGATATTCAAGAACCTGCAAAACCAGAACAGGTACATTACATGTATTAGAAAATTCGGGATTTTTTTTCCAAATCTATATTATTTAATTTATGTTTTCCTTTGTAAAAAAAAATTTTGATGCTTTATTTGTCCACACTTCCATTTATTTAAATGTTTTGTCCACACTTCCATTTATTTAAATGTAAGTAAGGACATTCACTCATGGCAGTGACAATGGGGTTTATATGCTCTCTCTCTCTCTCTCTCTCTCTCTCTCTTACTATACTGCTTGCTCTCTCTCTCTTACTATACTGCTTGCTTCTAAAACAAAACATTAAGGGTCTATCTGGAGTGCATTGAAGAAGCAGATATTCATGTTCTGAAGTTTTGAGGGTGAAATGAACTTTTCTTCAAAATGGAGGTTACAAAACTAAGTTGGAATTTCTTTGGTTGATGGATAAAACATCTTAAATAAATCTTCCAAACCAAATAATGAAGCTTGATGACTAGGTCAGAAAATGCTACGTTGGATGCTGATTGTTGACATGTGAGTGGGAAAAAAATGTCTTAAATTGATCAAGATCAACACACAAAGGAACAGAAAAAGGAATTCCTTTGGAGTTCAACAAGTGATCTTAGTGGGTACCATTTCTCCTTCTTGAATGTTCCTACGTGCAAACAGGCCCCATCCATGTATTCCAGATCTACCAAGACAAACCCTCCTTTGCTCAGTTAACTAGACAAAATGAACAAATATATAATGAGATGAAAAGCCCAATCAGAAAAGTGATATCAACTGAACCCATTAAAGATGATAGATAGTTTGCCTGTAAGAAGTGAAGGCGTTCCCTGAATGTAGAAAAAATCCTAGGATCCTTTTTTTCCTGTTCAGACAACAATCATGCACATATCCTTATTTCGTAACTCATATAAAGTTCAACTCAAACTAAGGAAAAAAAGAAGAAATGGAAAAAATCATTTAAAAGTAACAAAAAGATTACCCTAAATGAATTCATGCATTCAATTGCACCTAGAGAATGATGAAAAGGACCTCCTATTCTGTGGGCAATTGCATATTCTCCCGTTCTCTACATGGCAGAGGAGAAAAAAATAAGAAATACATAAGCCTGAATGATCTGAGACTTTGATTAAAATATAAGTACTAAGGCAGAAGGAGAACTGAATAGATCTGGGTTTCAGGAACAAAACTAGTAATTGGAGCAAGATGAACCCATAAAAGATGAAACTAAAAAGCATAATTTGTTTCTTTCCTAAATTGGGGGTCCAAGAATGTGTAAAAACATTATTATAATTTATAAAATGGAAAGAGTAAAAAATCAATACAGTCCTCAACAATTAAATTATTAAGTTGGTATCGACTATAAACTTCGCTGAAAGTTATTGAATCGCGCCCTACCCAACCTCATTTGCAGCTTTATTGGCATAGGAAAGCTTAAGTATAAAATAATCTTACACCAGTGGCAAGTATGGACATTTGCAATACAACACTGCCATACAAAAGAAGATGCACTGACATAAAAGAGCAGCAAGACTAGAACAAAGAACAATAAACTTGATAATCACCCATTTTAACCATTCTCTGAGTTTTTCTTCATTTTTCAAGTAGGAGGTAAGTGGAACACGAATTACACATTTATTCCATAGATGAACAACCATACTGATAACTGTATTAAAGATCAATAAATGATTGGCCAATATTCTAGAAAACAGAAACTTCCTTTTGATGGCATATACAAGGTTTACATGTCGTCATCACCAAAGCAGCCTGATCCAATGTATATGGATATACAAGGTTAATATGTTTTTTTTTTACCTTGTTTGCCATTTTTCTATAGGTGCGGCACCTTGCAGCAGATAACGACTCAAATTGATGAGTTTCTAAGGTTGGATCCCGTGGGACCTCTGTTCTTGTTGTTGAAATTCGCCTTGAACCAGTCTGCTTCACCTGACTTTGGAGCAAACTTTTGGTAGAGAAAACACCAGTTGGAGTCTGTATGACTAAAACAGTATCTGGGTTTGGAGCCCTACGCAAAAGATGTAAACTTATAATCAGATTTTTTTTATTGGTAACATGACACAAAGCATCAACCTAGTGGTTGCAACAATAAGCACCTTCCAACTATGGTGTAGGCTGTTGTCAGCATTTAAATATCACTATACCATATCTTCTTATAAAGTTCTTGACAGGGTTTAGAGATCACTATAGCACAAGATAGAAACAGACCTGATATTTTCATATAATAACATAAACTAGCAAAGGGAAAAGGACATATTTGAGAGAGAGAGCATTCTCACTCACTCACGCACGCACATATATAGAGAGAGAGCATTCTAATCCTAATGAAATCTTACTTGTGATTGGAGCAGTATGAAACCATTTTTGTTATCTGTTTCCCATTTTTCTCCAAGCAGTGCAACTGCAATTTGACAACAATAGATATAAGTGTGTCATGACAAAACAACAACAAAAAAAGCAAAAAAGAAAAAGAGGCAAGCAGGATTTGAGAAGTATGGGACATATATTGGTTCATGGTCATTCTGAAACAAGGATTGTATTTTAAAGACAGTTTAAATATTTGTCCCTTCATCTTCATTCATGCTTCAGCTCAGAAAGATAATAGCAAATGGAAAAATATAATCAAATGCTTAAATGAATAGTGCATGCAATTTCTATGAACTGCGGATAACATTAGTGGAGTTAAATAAATAAATAAATAAATAGCACCAATTATCATCATAAATAGAAATTTGTTTTAGTAAATACCTCCATTCGGTATCCTGCCCTCGATGCACACATTGCATGATAAAAAGTTGAACATCTGTAACACTGCATACAGGAACCGTGCTTCTGTCTGCAAATTACGCATTCCTAAATATCCATGGAAAACAAACACACATGTGAAATCAGAAATGTGCTTGTATCAAAATTAATTTTGTAATCAAATACTAGATGCACTCTCTAAAGGAAGTTAAGCAAACTATAGTACTGCAATTCCAACCAAGGCTAAGTTGCATAGCTACAGGCACAGGTATAAAAATTGCACAGGGTATATGCAAGAGTCAGATTTGACAAACCTTGAAACAGAGGGTTCACAGATTCCGAAAAATGTTTCAAGTTAAATTAAAATATATCTCTATTTGTATGTAGAAAAGATTAGTTTTATCGAGTATAGCAGTATAATGGTGTTTGGAAGTTCAGTATTATCAATATACAGTTGTTGTGAAGGATCTGACAGAAATCAGCGTAATATACAATGCCTTGCTCATTGTAAAAATGAAGGATCTGACAGAAATCAGTGTAATATACGATGCCTTGCTCATTGTAAAAAAAATTGTGTGACATAACTATAAGACCATCCGCAACATTCAACCTGTATAAAAGACCTCTCTGGGATTCTCAAGATGCCAACTGCAGGCTCCATCTTTTCATCACTCAAGAAAGAAACTTCAGGTTGAAACCAAGCACACGTGACATGAACCCACAATGGCTCCACATTTGATGGCTTCATTGCACCTCCTAAAAAAGTAAACTTCACATTAAATAAGATTTCATGTAAACACACACTGACACAGCTACCAACTAATGAAATACTTCATAGTTTAAGAAATGCAGAGTGACAAAAAATCAGTCTCACTACTGCAAGAGGCAAGTATATCGGTTCTCAAATTTAAAAACAAAACCTCCCCCTCTCTTGTACAAATTTAAGTAATAACACACCCAAGTCATTCTTTGTATCGTGAATCTCACACAGTAATAATGAAGTGGAAACCTTTATCTGAAAGACACAAAAGCAACCAGCCTCAAAAAGAAAGAATTTGAAAGCAGCAAGCTTCCATAAATCTAGAAATCACACCTTTTACGGGACAAAGGCAACACCCTCGCTCAATATCAGGTGTTTCACATGCCCTGCACACCCAAGATGTGAAATCTCGTACAGTTCTCACTCCATAGCATTCCTGGTGGACAGCTATTTGACATCTGGAAATAATGCAGTTCAAATTAGTGATGCCATTATACCCTAGAATAATCCACGGGATCCAGTATAATCTCCTAGCCACCAACACAATTTGGACTAGATCTCACACAAACATTAGGTGGGCAAAGGATGCAATGGTGATAAGACGTACCGGTTGCAGATGATAATCTTATTGTAGTCCCAATCTTCAACCCATCTGCATATTGCGCATCGTTCCGTTGTCCACTTAGCTTGGACTGGTTCATACTTCTCTGCAAGACGAAAATAGAACCATTATCAGGTTGTTGAATGCTATGAGATGAACTCTAAGGGCACGTTTGTGTACATCTAATTTCCGTGGAAATTGGAAATTGCCACATCAGCAAAATCCATGGGTTTCAAATTCTTTGGAAAAGTTTTTCCGCGGAAGTCAAAATTTTATGTTTGGTGCAAAAAGGTTTTCCTCGATGAATTAGTGCTAATGTTGTTTGGTGCAACTATGGATTTCTTTAGTGAAAACTATTTTTTAGTGAAAACAATTGGGTGGGTGGGTTGATATGTGTGTGGGGTGGGTGGGGTTGGGAGGGGAAAAGGAAGAAAGAGGGTGGTTGGGTGGAGTGAGGGTGAGAGAGAGGAAATTGGGGGGTCGGTTTTCCGTGGAAATGGACTTCCCATACCCCCCCATAGGAAGTCTATTTCCATGGCTAGGAAGGAAAATGCTGACGTGGCGAAAAAGCATTTCCACGGAAAACTGCCGCACCAAACACATGAAAAAGAAGTTTTCCGTAGAAAACTACAACCTTTTCCGCGGAAATGGGCTACACAAACATGCCCTAAATGATCGTTGATTTACCTCGCAAGAATGCAAACAATTTTTGCTTCCCTATCTTTGAAGAAGCGCGCTTGGCAGGAATGGAAGAAACTAGACCACGTGCATGGTATTCCGAAATCTGTAGCATCTGCAAGGTTAAGAGTGCAAGTTAAAACGTGACATGCCGTTTTTTTTTTTTTTTAATATAATAAAACCAGGATATCATCAAGAAATCAAATGTGTGTGCTATTGGCATACTACCAAGAAATCATTATCAATGATTCCTTACACAAAAATAGGGAAAATTAGAAGAAAAACGTTGTGGCTATTGGCATGACAAACCTTTGTCAAACTATCAGCACCTAATGCAGAAAACATTAGCACTACAGCAAAATTACAAGATCCACTAAGTACAAACCCATTCTTCCAGTGTCAGCATTGAGCTTTTCACTTTAACAGTAGTCTTCCGGTTTTTCTTTTTGGAACCTGTGTGCCGCTCCCAGTCACCAAGTGTCCTCTTTTCTGCCCCACATGAACCACACCTACACACAACTCTGGAACAGACATAATAAAAGATATTAATAATGGGATAGAAAACAACAAAATATTATTTCATAAGCAAACATCTTTGCTTCAAGTGAATTTCCAAATGTATCCTCTGTTTCGAGCACCTTCCAAACGGTAAAACAAGTGAAAAATAGAGATACTTAAATTCTTCAATTGAAATGACTAATATTTTAGGAGTCTGCATGTTCAAATAGCATCAATAACTTTTAAACCATTTCCAGTGTATGCTAAACTTCAAATATATCATCATCGTCGCCGCCGCCGTAGTCAAAGCCTTGTCCCAACTATGCTGGGTCAGCTACATGAATTTTGTCTATATATAGGTGTGCTCCTATGTAGATGTCTCGCACAATCTCTCGGGCCCACCTGGGTCCCCACCAATCATGGCTGGGGTGGGGGGTTGAAAGATCCAGAAGGGACCACTCCACATATAAACTTTCAAGTTAGTCTCATCATTTAGCCACTTTATCAGTGGCCCTCAAATTTAATGATGCTAAATGCATGGTTTTATTTCACTTCAATCCAAGAGTCCGGTCCATTCAGATAAGCATAAAACCCATGAGATCCGCGACATGCAAGAGGGATCGGTTAGTGTGACAGATCGGATTGATCATGTGGGGCCCACCTAGGGCCCCACGGTTGTCTCGCACTGTGCATGACATCTGCAGAGTTGTGTTTCTCATATTTATATATACTATATCTACATGTATGTGTACATTAGATCACAACAGCCCTCCCATGCTAGGCCCATATTTTTTGCATTGGGCCAGCCACTTGCTCTTCTGGAATCCAACCTACTCAATCACCCTACCCTCCAATGTGTTATGAAACAAAATAGTACTTATATGTAAATATAAGAACGTATGGACTATTTTATAGCATGAATAACAAAGTAATGTGTGAATTGTTACTTTATTATTGAAAGGCCAAATTCCGAAATACCATTTTTCTTAAAAACAAGATGTAATAATGAGGCATATGTCACTCAACATGGTGCATGACTGAAGCACACGCTTCTCCTGGGGTGTATGCTTCAAATATGCCCTCATACAGTGGTACACCCAAAATTCAAACCACACCTCAGATTTGAATCACGGGCCAAGGCGTGGGTCATTCTCGGGAAGCCTCCAGGTGTAAGCCCCAAGCACTTCTGAAAACACTTCTCCTTAGCCTTTACCAATAAAAAAAAATGGTTTACACATCAAGCCAATGAATCATTCCATTTACATCCCCAACCAACATCTATGATTGAATATCATCATCCTCATTATTGAGAAAAATAGACCTTGTATTATGTAGGAGGGTTTATAATTTTATCAGCCAGGAGCCCGGGACTAATATTTAATTATGTCAAAAATTGATAAATAATAATACCGCATGCACTGTGTATAGCCCTACTATATTCCTCCTTTCTTCTTCTCTATTATACTAAACCCTAGATCTCTTAAACTTTAATACTTATCACCATCAAAGCCTTATCTCTCTAGGGTCAACTTTCTGAATCCTACATTTCTACTTAACCTTGTTTCAAGTCATGTTGTGATAGATGTATATCAACATATCAACATCATCAATTAAACCTTATTCAATCAATTTGGGGTTAGTGATATGAGTGCGTGTTCGTGTGTGTGTGTGTGTGTGTGTGAGAGAGAGAGAGAGAGAGAGAGAGAGAGAGAGAGAGAGATCCCATGATATTACCTAAAATAGGTTTGATATTCCTTAAAATAGGTTGTAAGGCCTCAATATCCTATCCCATTTCATACTTGCTCCCATGATAAAAAAAAAAAAAGGTTGTGAAGCCTCATACCGTATCCCTTCTCATGCTTGCTCCCATGATATCCTCTAAAACTGTTGTCAGGCACTAAGGCTTATCATTCTTGAATACAAACAACTCAGAAACCCCACCTTCCCAGCATGAATTGTCATTGGCCCAAATAGCTCCACCATAGGACTGATCACGTAAAATGCATGACTTACTCCATTCTATTAATCATGTGAAAATCACTTGATCAATCCAATGGTGGGACCAAATTTGATGGAAGTGAGAATTTAAGCTGGTGTCAATTCAGAGCGGATAGGAGATACAAGCAGTTTAGATTCAAGAAAGGTGGACTTAAAGTGAAAAATGGTGGGTTCGCCTTTGACAAATGCATGCCTTTCACAGCTATCCCTATGAATTGGCACAGTCCAATTTGAAACTGATTTAACCATTAACGACTGTAGGACTTAATAGCCAAAAACAAAAAGCTTTCAAATCATGAAATCTGCGGTTAGAATTTTTATGATAGGAGTGATATTTGGCGCAACCCATCTTCGAGGTTCCTTCCACATGCCTCCTGTAGCAGTGAATCGAATGTCCCAAGTGGGCCGCTCAGGAGTCCATGAAAATTGTGTTAAAGTCAGAAGTAAATACATGAAAGTTCCACAGAGAATAATTCAAGTAGACTGAAGGAAAGAAAGGGCCAACTACAGTAGATAATTTTTATCAATATCAATGAAATCCACAACTGTATAAACTGTCTCAATACTTACAAATGGAGCCTAGGAAAGTAAGTCCCTTCAATGTCAGAACACACAACAGTTATCTTCTTGGGCACCACAAATAATCCATTGCCGTTATTTGTTCTGTTAGCAGCATTAGTTTAAAAAATTAAAAAGAAAGAGTCAAAATGACACCGACAACAAATTTGTGAGAGAGAGAGAGACCTGATTTTTGGCGGCCATTTATTGGTGTCTGAAAATTCAAAATTGAGGTTCATTTTGCAATCAGGGCAGAAATAATGAGTGTCCTCCAGATCCTTTGACACAGGGAAAACTCAAGTCAGTTCTGTATTTCAGTCTCGTGAATTCTCATAGATGTAAACATGTAGATGTAGCCTACAGGATTATAAAAAGCAAGTGATGATAAGCATAACATATATGTCAAACCTTGAAAATGTTGCCATAAATCTTGTCACAGTTTGCGTGAACCCAAACTTTACATCCCTCACAACGTACCTGTTTCATTTGTTTAGTCCAGACAACAGTGTCCTGAATGATTGTGCTGTGTGGAATAGAGAAAAGCAAGCAAATCAACACAATTGTTGAGAGTAGATACTCACCCAGCTCCCACCTTTGGAATGATGCCAAATCTTCTTGCATATGCCACAATACCTTTTGGATTTCGGCAACTGCAATGACAGTGCATATGAGCACAGTTCACAAATAACAACTAAACGACAACCGTGGCACTCAAAAGTTCTATTTTAAGTAACCTAGATAAGGCATGTCATACTAACCTTCGTGCAATGTTTGCATAGTAACTGGCCTTTAGGAACAGAACATTTCAATGTTTGTGTAGTTTTGAGTTGAATGGTTACTCCACACCTGTCACAGGGTTGTTCTGATTTGTTTTTTTCAAGTCCAGCCTGCACAGGGAACCTAAAACGAATGACCATAATATATAGTTGAACAATCTTTTACTGTAGTGTATCTTCCCACAACAGAGAAAAACCACTTGGCCCTGCTGAATCTTCTAGCATCTGCAATACTTATATCAAGGTGAAGAATCCATTAACAAGTTTAAATTTGATTCATGGCGGTCAAGCAGTTACAGTCTAATGAATTCTCAATAGTCCAAATAAAACAGTAAGACAATGAGCATGACATGCAAGTGCTTTAGTTCCATTAAAACTAGCTGGAAGCCTACTTCAGCTAACTTTATTTTTTCGTTTTCAGTAATCACAACATTACTACGTAAATAATAGGCTCCATGAGAACTAACATCATTCTATCCCACCAAATAATCACGACATTACGTAAATAATAGGCCCCATGAGAACTAACATCATTCTATCCCACCAGAGAACTGACACCATTCTACCCCACCAGGCCAACACCCACAATCCCGTGTGTACCACCACTCAATAATGCTGCATCTGGCACTTTGGCTCCTTTCTGTTTTAGAAGTACATGTAAATTCTTTCCGGACTGTTGAAAAGCTGCATTCCTAGTATAGATACCAAAAGTATCAAGAACCAGGAAAACTTTTCCTGAACTGCAAATGCTGAAGAGCCAAGGCATCCTGAGACAGTCTATACAAAGTCACCCATGAAATTCCAATCCTAAATCCTGTTGTTATTCCAGATACGGTGGCAGTCCACTAATCTAGAACCGATAACATAAGGAAGCAAAATAAAAGTGCAAAGAGGGAAAAATCAAAATTTTCGGTAACTTACCTGGCTCTGAGAATAGCATTCATGATCCTGATTTGAATCTGTAGCTTCTTGGATTCCTCTGGAAAGGGACTGATGATAAGCCTGCTGCACAGCGGCTGCACTCGTTTCCTCTGCTAGCTGTGCCCCAGAAAAACCATGCTCTGTTAAGAATGCCTCCTCTATCGCCATCCGGAAATCACGCAGCGTGTTTGGGTACGACTGGGTCTGCCCCTGAAATCTGCACGAGCCAGCATTTCAGCCAATCCCCACTCTTTCTTCTTCTTCTTCTTTTGTTTTTATTGTATTTTAAATCAACAGGAAGACCTCTTTCTATCAATATTTAAAATACAGAAGCCCTCCAAAGAATGCAAACCTGTCTACATTGTCTATGAATGGAAAAATCATGCTGTTCTTCACCCAAGCATAATCCTGCTTGTTACACAGGACCAATGAGGAAAAAAGAAATAGAATCAATAGATATGCCTGCCTAGTTCATCACAGAAATTCATAATGAATTTAAAAATGTATAGACTTTATCTGTGCCTTAATCTATTTACCCTTTCCTTTCCATTCCGGGGGCGTCCAAAGAACAAGACACAAACAGCTCTGTTGACTCCACAGTTGGGAACCATTTCAGGAGCTTGCAGCATCGGATCAATCACAATTGCAGGCCAAGCAGGGTACATTTTCCCTCGTTTTGCCCATACAATGTCACCCACAGCAAACTCCTCCGACCTATGAGTATGACTATGAAACTCCTTCCTCTTGTCCAGTGGCGCAGATTTCGATTTCTTCTTCTTCTCGACTTCAATAAACTGCTGCTGCTCGTGGAGGGACGTAAGAGAGCTTCTGGAAGTCGAATTCTTCTTAAAATCCAGACTCCTAAAGCCCACGTGCTGCAATTCATCTTCTGCCTCCTCCTCTTGTTTGATCAATGTGTACGACTTTGGATGTTTGATCAATGTATACGGCGACTTAGGATTCCTGCAGTTGAATTTCTCCTTCTTTCTCTCTTGTCTGGCAATCCTGGCATCGAATTTCAATTTCGGCTTCTCCTCGCATTCCTTCACGACCAATTCACCATCGAGAATCGGGTCGGAGGCTTTGGATTTCGGCCTATCCTTCTTCCAGGGATCGAGGAGCACGGAATCATTGAAACGGGAAGGGAGCACCTGAACCCGCCCCCTCGACGTCCTCACCAGCGGCGGACGAAATGCCGCCTCCGCCGCCCCTGAATTCCTTCCTCCGGCGGCGCCGCTCTCCCGGAGCCGCTTCGACTCGGACTCCGCCTCGCCGGAGCAGTAGGAGACTTCGGTAGACCACGACGCAGCAGCCCCGTCCTCATGATCGGAGCTGAGTCTCTGCCGCAGAATTCCCTCGGAGAACAGAGGAATCCGGCCGGCGGCGACATCGCCTAGCAGGTCGAGCGGGTAGAACGAGCTCGGCTTCCGTTTCTTCCGGGTCTTCTTCTTCGGAGGAGCTCCTCCGTCGTCTTCGGAGGCTGATCCTCGGGATCTGCATCTCTTCAGATGCGGCATTTCCGATTTCAGGCTTCGTTTTATGATCATCTTATCTTCTCTTTCCCCTCTCTCGATGGGAAAGGAAAATCCAAAGACCAAGAAACCCTAGCCCTCCCCCAACCAAATTTAATGCAAAAAAAAGAAAAAATCTACCCTAATCAGGATATTTGATCGAGACCGATGATCTGTAGAATCTCGGGGCGGAGATGAATCCTGTCGGAAAGGAAAGAAGCCGGGAGCGAGCGCCGGCGGAATTGCAGGTGTTGGAGAGGGGAAGACTACGGAGAATGAAGGGATTGGATTTGCAGCAGAAGGATTTGGACGGTGGAGATGATGGGGGTGGTTTTGGGTTTGGTTTTGCAAACAAGCAACTGCCTTTTGTGTGTTTGTGTGTTCCTAAATCCTAATCATCCTCCTGCTCCTGCTGCTGCAATAGATGTATTATGATTTATGAAATATATGCAGCAACACACACCCACACTCACACAGGATTATTTATAAAATAATAATATCTTTCTATCTCCTCTCTCTTTTGCTCTTTTTCTCTTTTCATGGGGGGTTTGTTTGGCAGGCTTCCAGTTCCTCGTAAACAAAATCCGCAATAAATAGAGCGAAGATGAGGGAAGTTTTGTTGGGGTTCTTGGAACATACTCAGAATACATTTTTTTTTTCTTTTTTGTAATAATAATAATTATTATTATTATGTCTTTTGGTGCAGGGACTGAGTTTCCATTGATTTAGATAACTCTTTGTGTGATGTAACTTTAGAAACAACGATCAGTGAGAGACACTTGAGAGTCCCATTTGAATGGTCCTGCATTAAAAAAAAAAAAAAAAAAAGATATAAACTTGAAATGCGATGAAATTTTCTATTTAACATGTACTGATAAATTTTTATTGAGATTTCTGAAATGGGGTACATTAGGAGTTAGGCCTCAGTAGTTCAATCAGGTTACCGGATGGATGACGGATGGAAAGAGTCCATCCTCTGTCTCTCGTGTGTTTTACACTGGGATTGAGTGGGCGCACCGATCACACCACTGCTGCTTCAAAAAAAGATACATAGAAAGTGTTCCTAACTAACTCATTAGTAAAATTGCAGAGACACAGTCTGAGATTAATTGTTACATTAGATGTTGATCAGACCCACGAATTTGGTCTCTTAAACATTTTATGGGATTTAGCAGATAAATGTGTACGGAACCAACGAACATGGGTTACGATTCCTTTTAACTTCCCTTTTTCCCATATTTTTTTGCACGATTGGGTTGGGCTTGTTTGGGCAGACTAATATATTTCAGTTGTGATCAATTCCTCTCCGGTTTTTTTTTTTTTTTCTCATTTTGTTGTAGTTCTAGCTAGATTCCAAATATCTTAAATAGATCGTTACATCGTCACATAATTTGAGATGGGATGGGAGACAAAAGTAGACCATTTGGGTAGAAAGGGATCAGCAATCAGGGGATTAGATAGCAAAAAGATTAATCTGGAGGCCCAATCCCTGCAGCTTTTAGAAGGTTTGCAGTACTAACTTTCTTCCCTTTGGGTAGAAATGCCAATGGCTACATTTGACGGGCCTTCAGGAAGTTCACCTGATCGTACGTATACATTTCTCGTTAGATGACATTGACCAAGTTGCTAACCTCTTCACACAGGTAGTGACATGTCATTGTTATTTCATCTGTAAGTAGTTTCGACCCAGACGAAAAGGTACTCTCGGATGAAAGAGAGGTAGATTGAAGAAAACCAGCTAGTCGTCACTCGCCCGGGTTAAACCAATAGACCGTACTATATTGGTTGCAGTGACGAGCCATTTTTTTTTTCTTCAGTCCTGGAGTATTATATAAATATATATATATATATATATATATATATATTTCAGTTTCATCCATTTACTAAGAAAAAGAAAAACAGAATTTTATCATCGGAAAACATCTGCCCGTGTTCCTGTACGTGCTCTAATCTCCCAGCTCTTGGCTCCTGCGTGTCCGGGCTGCGTGCATGTGATACATGAAATTCCGAGGTGGGTCAGGCCTCCAAGAGGAGGGTCCAATTGCATGGAAGTGCAGTATAGATGTAAATAAAATAACTACGTAAGAACATATAGTTGATGGTGGAGCTCCAATTCATTTTCTATTTCAAACTAGAGTAATTTATAAAAAGAGAATTGGGTATTGATTTAGCATGTAAAGCAATTTAACTCAGTATTGGCCTGATTTTAAAACCACAAGAGTATTCCCATGAAAGTGACGATGCAAATATTGATAGAAGAATTGGTTAAACCCAAAGTCGAGACTGTTTCCATGGCGTTTTTGCCCAGTAGCAAGTCGACCCACTGAAGCACTGAATTTTGCTAATATCTCATTGTACTTTTAGACCTTGATGGGGTCCTCGACATTACATTAGAAGCCATATTTGACCCAGAGTTTTTTAATTACCCTTCTCTAATCGATAGCCAATATGCAAACAAGACAAGATAACAGTTCAATTTCATGTATGAAAAAAGTTTGAACATGAAAGGCTAGAATTTTCAAGACGTACATTTTTGTTCTTTGAACGTACCTGGTATGTGCCAGATCACCAGATCATAGCCTTTCATTTATTTACACAACTCAAACTCAATATTCCGAGCCATGAGAAAGACTTTAAAATTAGACGATTTGTTCCGTATCGTTTTTGTCCACAATGTTACACATGATGTCCCAGTTTTGGCCTAGACCATTGTAAAATTTGGGTGGAACGTAACTATATATACATAAAGGTTTCTGCAATATCACTATGTATTTCCCAGTTATAAATTTTTTATACTAAAGTCTAAAGGTATACCATAGTCACCGTTACAGCACCCGTTATAACTTGATGTATCGGTCATCTATTTTATATCGCTGGACTCCACGTCTTAAATCCATGCACTCTGGCAATATTGTATTGCATGCAATCGGGATTTCGGATATACCCATCAGGACGTGAATGCATCCAGTGTTCACAAAGTCGGGCCTGTGATAGGTATTCGAGTTCATTGATTAATACCCAATTTAATTAAGACAAGACTTTGATGATGAAATTGATAAAGCTAATAATTGGGAGTGCTCCAAAAATAAACACCCTGTACATTAGAAGGTGCTAGTAATTACCCAACTCTTGGCTTCCATGTTATATATCGCCATCTAATCTACTACTAGGAGCGAGTCGGGCAGTTTAGATCCTTGGATCTGGAAGGACTAGGGATCATCTCATATCAATGGTGGGACCTGCAAGATGAGTGAATCCATCAGATGAGTGGGAAGTTTAGTGATGATGGGGCCTTCTTGTTGGATAATGGATATATATACAGACCATTTGTCCTATTTCCAATAAATGGGCATAAAAGAACTTAGAAAGTACTGAATAATCCTCACTGGGATGGCTAGACTAATGTGAATAATATCAGGCTGATGCCTGGTGGTGCCATGTCAATGTGATGGACCGTCTGGATCATCTGACCATGCAACTGGGCAACTGCTGGTGGTTTTGTGGAGTGAATATATAGAGACCATGGCGCGAGCAAAATCACATGGCCGAAGAAAGAAAGGTGTCCCAATTTAAAATAAGTACAGCTTCATGTGTCTCCCAACTGTCGGATGTGTGAAACTTCATTTTGAGGTCCACCTATTAATAATCCGAACTATTGAATTGCTTTATTTTAAGAGGGTGTAGATCCCATAAGATTGAGCACATGATTATCATAATATCATGCATTATTAATCATATGCATTGATCACAGTATCAATCATGTACTCAATCTTACGGTGGGACCGTGGAATTCGATGATATGTTACTAGCTTGGGTGCTCAAGGGCCGGGCTTGGATCTAGATTTTTTTTTTACGTTTAATATATAGGCCAGGCCTAGATTAAGTGATAGAAACCCGGCCTAAGCCCAAGCCCAAGCCCGGCCCAAATAAGTAATGTATCCAATTTAGTATTGATTTTCCCAACAAGTAACTAGAAAAGACCGAAAGTGTGATAGAAAGCTGGGCCCAACCCAATTGACCAAATGGACACACTTGAGCCAGGCACTTAAGACACGTGTTAGGCTTGGACTGAATACGGACCTAAATAAATATCTCCAAGTCCCCCGCGGGGGGCGGGGGGGGGGTCTAAATAAATATTTTTTAACAAATCAAGATGGCTATATATATATATATTTTGACATATCTCCAAATTCAGGCATGATAAATACATTAAAATCAAAGATTGAATTGTGCATTAAAAATAAAACCAGGATCTAGCTAACATAAATAATTGTATTTTAGTACATTCCAACTTCCATAATCCATCAAAATGGAGCTTGACGTTCTATTAAATCTTAAAAGTCTCAATGATTCTGTGCAAAGTTTCTCCACAATTTCCCTTTCAAGGTACACAAGACGAGTCTGTGAGAAACTCATCCTCCAGTTTGCTCAAAGTCCAGTTTTAATAATGCTCATGGCTGAAATTGATCGTTCAGTAGTTGCAGTGGAGACTAGAAGAGTAAGCACAAGCACAAGCATGATCACTCTAAAAACAAGTTGGTAGACCGTTGATCTTTTAATCCTTACCAACCATTGGCACGGTTCAGAAATAGTTGACCATTCTTTGAAATCTTCATGTTGAACTACATTATGCTCATAATGTTTCAGTTGTATTTTCAACTGCATTTTCTGGGGATAAAACTTCTCTACCAACTAGCAAATGTCGTCAATTTTAAAAGACTCATGTGAAAGTCAAGGATGCAAAGCTAAACTAAGAATAAGCAACTCCACTGCGTTCTCACTAAACCGACGATTTAATTCTTGTAACTGAAAATCAATTGCAGTATAAAAAATATTCACTCAATAATGATGCTTAATTGTAAACTCATATTGCTGTTGACGGCCAGGCTCGACCTCATCTCACAACATAAGGAGCATCCATATCCGGGATATATATATTGTGTGCATCACAAAATGATTTCACCTTAGTAAGTAAAGCATCCAATCCAACATCTCTCAAATTTTGGATAAGTGCTTTAGTTGATGAAATAAGATCCATGGCATTCAAAATATCTTGAGAATGGTGTTTCAATGCTTGACAAATTAAATCAGTGATTTCCATAATTTCTTACATCATGTGGAAGATGAAAACAAATTCAAAGGAAGTCAATGCCTTCTGGTTTAATTGGAAGACGTCTGATGAGGAATCGAGGAGATGAAGCGCCGATTTGTACTTCTTTTATTTTTTACTTTGTGCAAACAATTGGGGGGGGGGGGGGGGGGGGGTGTCCTTGTTATAAAATCAATATATAAACTAATTAAAGCATATATAATATAGGAAATAAATATTTGAGAGGAGGGGCCATGGCCCCTTCATCTTTGTATCTTCAATTTTAGCCACTTTTAGGAATATATTTCTTAGAATTCATAAAAATTCGATTTCATGCAAACAAATAGACCATAAGAACGGGGTTAGAACAATTTTTTACAGGCATTACATGGGTGATATCCGACAATTATATCAGTTCATGTTGTTATCAACATTTGAAATTGCCTGTTTAATTTGTG
Organism: Cinnamomum chago; assembly: GCA_038049695.1. NCBI lineage: Eukaryota > Viridiplantae > Streptophyta > Magnoliopsida > Laurales > Lauraceae > Cinnamomum > Cinnamomum chago. The sequence continues at coordinate 89,655,024 of CP142454.1, read as the reverse complement.
AGATTTTAAAAATATCTTTTTTTACACTTCTCTTCCACCAGTTATTCTAGAAATATATATGTAGGCCCCTTACATCATGAACTCCCCTCATAACATCACTTTGGCCCCTCCATTATTTAAGAAGTTTTTAACATGATTTTGAATCATAGAAAAAAAGGAAATAAAAATATTGTCAATTTTAGGGAAATTTTAAAATGAAAAAGGAAAGGGAAAATTTAAAATGAAAAAGGAAATGAAGGAAATGAGAACAGATGAAGAAGGCTTGATGGAGATACGGAAAAAGATTTTTTAATATTCATTCTAACACATGTACACTTGCCCCAAATCTTATGATCCAAGAGGGGACAGACTTGTAGAGACTTTGACGAATAAATAAAGAAGAAGAACAATAAACCCTCTTTCTCTCTTATAAATTTTTTTACATTGCATATATATACTAATTTCACTACATGTTATTATGTATTTTCATTCTCCATGGGTTATTTTGAAATTTAATCCGCTTAAAAATAATGTTTGTTTGGGTTCTATTATTACATTAAGTTTTAGTTCAATTGGAGTTTTATCCATTGTTGATAAAGAAATATAGTTGTATTTTTTTAATTATTATCTATTTTAGAAAAATCTTATTAAAGAGATAAATTAAAACTAGTGGAACCATGGTTTTGAATGGGTTAGATTTTAGATATGGGACGATGTCATTACTTTTCTTTGAGGTTTTAAATACTGAAGTCTTAAACTGTAACCTACAAGTTACATGCATAAGAAAAGACAGTACCACTTAGAGATTTTTTTTTGTCCATTAGTATATATTAATTTACATACAGTAGATGTACCTGTGCATCATATATCATTATGTTATTCAATCGTCTACTTGAAATCTAACCCATTCAAAAGAACATTACTTTTATTTCTTTCCTATTATATAAATTTTTAATCCAATCATAACTTATCTACCATGGATAAATATAGAAAATTTTATTTTTCTTCTGATTATCCATGTAATTTGATTATTACGTATTTAATTTATTGCATAGTTTATTACTTGATTTTGTAATTTTGTTCAATTTTTTTTTTGGCCCCCCCTAAACACAATTCCTGGTTCTGCCCCTACATGCAGGAATTATTGAATGCAACTTTATATATGGAAAAAACAAAAAAAAACTTTCAGAAAAAGAGAGGTAGGCAAAGGGACAGAGGCGATGGAGGACAAAGACCGGCTCAGGATGCAAGGAGCTCAGATTGGGTGAAAGATGAATGATGGTAGAGAATGACATTGATCCATTTTATGTTAAGAATACATACGATGAGATAAGACTTTTTGATGTTTTATTTGGAATATTTGGACTGGGACAAAACTATGTATTTGGGGGCATTTTTTTTTTCTTTTTCTTCTGTGTGGGGACATTTTTTAATCTCGAGATTGTCACGCCCCCGAACCGAAACCTCGGGGGCGGGAGATGGGATTAAGCATAAATGTATTTTACTTCTCCCAGGATCCGCGTGTGTGAAGACAACACATCCCAACACATTCTGAATATTTTGCGGAAGCGTTTGTGGCGTTGCGACCCGAAGTCCGTGGCCATCGGATTCCGCGTCGCACTCAACCTTTAGCACATAGCTAATATATCAAGAATCATATCAGACTGGAGTAACCATCACAATAAATTACAGAGCTGACAGTAACAGGATATTGCATTCCCAAATATGTTCAAGTTACAATTATCAATGTACATTAATTAAGAATCCCAAGATAAGGCTAACAAAAGCCATACAACAAGAAGTTATAAACCACTACCCAAAAGTGACGTAGCTCCGATGTCAAGCTCAATGTCTACATGACATAGCCGACAAAACAACCTGCAAGGCATGTCTCCAAAGCCAACAAGACACTCAACTCGGGGCAAGAAATCTGAACCTGAGTACCAAAAGTAGTGGGTCAGACACGACGGTCTGGCAGGTGGATGAAAAGAACACAATATAGCGAATAATAATACAAATGATAAATCATGCTATTTGCTCAAAATGCTGCATATAATTAAACGGGTGCAAAGTCGGGAATCTCGGGGAAAACTTGTATTCATTTCAAGCACGGGTAAAACATGAACATCTAATAAAACATGTGTTCGTTTGCATCATCTATAATCATAGATATTTGACAATCGGGTGTTCGTCTAAAACATGTATAAATATAGTGGTTTGACAAAACAAACGTTCATTTGAAACTTAAGTAAAAACACAAGTATACAACAAATCGGATATCCATAGCAGTCTGGCAAAACCAAAGTCCATTTGAAAGATATGTGAAAATACAGATATTTAATAAAACTGGGTGTTCATTTAAAACATATCTCAAAGCAGGGATATTTAACAAATCGGATATTCATTTGAAACCGGTATGAACACAGTGATCTGGCGAAACAAGTGTCATTTGAAACATATTTCAAAGCATGGGTATTTGACAATTCGGGTGTTCATTTAAAACATGTGTAATCACATAAATCTAGTAAAACAATCGATCGTTTGAAACATATGTAAAAGCATGGGTATTCGCCCAACCGACATTCATTTAAAACATGTGCGGGTACAAAGAACAGAAGACAATATAATAATAACTGAATTTACATTGGAGAATATTAACACTTGTTTAAATAACAACTTTCATAAAGAAAATGAATCATTTATCGGAAAGCAAATAAGCAATATAAAACATGTCGGGTATCCAAGGAATCGGGAACTGGCAAGATGGCAACCACACGAAGCTAAGTCCTCTATCACTAAAGCGATAGAGCAATAACTAGGCCTTGATCTCAGTCACTCGAGGTGAGGAGAAACAGGGGATCTCATGAATGCATATACATATACTATACATGACCACGGTAGCGAGCCGGGCATCGGGGACCACAGTAGCAATCTGCGGTATCGGGACAAGACCACGGTAATAACCGGGTATCGGGACGGGACCACGGCAATAACCGGGTAGCGGGATCCAAGCTGCAGCTGGCGGGACAAGAGGGGGATCTCCAAGTTGGTGGATCAGACCAACAAGGTTATCCAAGCTTAGTGGTGCCGACTCATAGGTCAAATACAATCGAGACATATGCAATTAAATCAAGTACAATAGATATACGGGCAAGACGGGGGTGCTCAAGGGCACACTAACATTTCATATCGGGCAATACATGTCGGGACAAATAACTGTTACTAGTGTAACTCCAATGCTTTCGGGAAAACAAGTCATGTAATGCAAATCTCGGGAAAAGAGGTGAAACCATGAACTATAACACTTTCAGGTCAAATATTGATTTCAAGATCTATATAAGTGAATAGGGGTCCCGTATGTCGATTATTGAAATGACTTGGTACTCCTTGAGTTCGAAGACATTCCGGGCTCCTTATGCACTTTTACACTTTTCAAAACTTCGAATGACATCCTTGTGATATGGTTTCTTTCTCGAATGGCCTCATACAATGCTTAGTGAATCTCCTTTGATCGACAAAGCTCAACGCTCGAACGAACCGGAGAGTTCGTTCGAGCGGGGAGCTTTTCGAAATCTGGGGGATTTCGGTTACCTGGCGGTCAGCTGGCGGTTAGCCGCCGCTGGGGCTGGCGGCTAGCCGCTGGCTGACCGCACAGCTGACCGCGGCTGGGCTGCAGAAATGCAGCTTACTGGAAAGCTGACCGCCAAGTGCGGTTAGCTGGCGGTTAGCCGCCGAGGTGTTCGGCGGTTAGCCGCTGGCCAACCGTGGAGCTGACTGAGTTTTGAGGTGGAGAATGATGCTCTCTGGAAAAGGAACCGTGACATTTCGGCTACCTGGCGGTTAGCCGCCAGTCACCAGGCGGCTAGCCGCCGGGTGACCGCAGGCTGACCGCCAGTGCGGGAATCACCCACTGTGTTCAGATTTGAGTCATTTTCCTCCTCAAAATCATCCTCCTCACTTCCACTTAATCCTTGCCACATAACTGAGCTAAAAGCTCCTCCAATGCAACTATTTACACTTCTCCACAACTCCAATATGGGTTCATCTCCTCACCTCTTCCATCAACATCAATTCCAATACAAGGGAAGAAGGAAACCATTTCACAAACATTCATTTAGGATATAACCAAAGGACAATACATGCTAAACCAACATGTTTGCAAAACATTAAATGACTTAGCCAATCACATTCCTCATGAAAACTCCAATGAAAATGTAAAACTAAACATCTCCTTTCTTCTCACTTAAAACCAAACCAAAGGGAAGAATCTCCATTGTATACAAGGGTCCATTTGCCATAATCAAGGGGTAATTAAAAACCATTGATACCATTTCCAAAACAATAGATGATTTAGCAAAACTCATTAAATGAGCATCTATTTCCAATCAATGCAAGCTAGTAAACATAAACATGAATGGGAAACCAACCCCATTCATTTTAAAATCATATGAGCAAACCTTGACCAAATGAAAGCACATTTTTTTTTCCAAGAGATTAACAAGAGAGAAACCACCATTAATATGCAATTTCGAAATCAATAGAAATATGACAAGAAGCATGTGTAAAAGCATATATCGCATTATAAAAAACAAGTAATAAAACTTAGGATTTTCTCATAAAACTTAATAACATTCAAACCATCCATTCATCCACTTGCCTTGGGTTCCAAGCTAGCAAATCAAGCTTCTAATCACCTCTCAAGCTCAAGATCAACAATCTCTACAAAAACCCCCAAAACAAACCCTAAAATGGGTTAAACAATGAAAGACAAGGAAAGGGCTCAAACCAAGCTAGGAAATAGAACCTAAGGGAAAGCCATTGCACATCCAAGGAAAATGGGAAAGAGTCTTTACCTCTAGAGTCATGAATGAACAAGAAGGAGCTTGCAATAGGGGCTGCCCACCTTGGTTTTGCACAAGAATGGTGTCAAACAAGAGAGGAGATGAAGGAGAAGAAGTTGCCGGAGTTCCCTCGTCGGATTGGTGGCTTGGAGGCTCCATTAGAGCAAGAGAAATGGAAGAAACGGAGAAGAGGGGCTGCTGGCACTGTAGCTATGGAGGTTTCAGTCGATGGAATGGAGAAATGAGGGAGAAAGAGAGTGGAGTCACTTATATAATGGGTGGGTGTGGGTCCCACTACACTCAAAGCTTGCAAAGGGTAAAACATCTATTTGTGGGCCTCGGATGCGATCGACGAAGGAGAGAAAGATGTTTCTCAAAAAATCTAGTTTCCAAAAAGTATAACTTTGGCATGGTTTCGAGATCTCGAAATTTGGGTCCATATTTGGTGTGAAAAGACTGTTTTGCCCTCCGGGCTGGAAAAACTGATTTTCGGAGCTTCGAATGGGTACGGAGTCAACACGAAAGTTGTAGAGAATAAAAAAATAAGTCAAATGAGGCTAAAACAAGAATTATCAGGAATTTCGAATAATCTCCCAATCTCGCGCAAGGTCACTAAAAGAACCCCCAAAGGGTCCCACTAATCACAAAGGCACTCAAAATTCCCCAAAACTAGAGAAAAACCATTCTAGCTCCCAAACTCAACCCAACAAATACTAATCCCACTAAAAGAAACTAATCCACAAATAAACAACACTAATCCAAGAGATTAGGGGTCGGGTTCTCACAGAGATAATTCTTGATCTCGGTCTTACCCAGCTCGGCGGGAGTGCCAGCCTGGAAAGACCCCAGAACCCATCCCAGTCAAAGTACCTGCAGGGCGCACTTCGGTCTCGGCCCTAACTTGACCTCGGTCTCTGCTGTCATTCAGCCATAAATTGGCTGCCGCAGACTGACAGAAAGACTGGGCGCTGGACCTAGAAAAGTAGCCAGCCTTATCTCACGGTCACATCCACAGTCATTGACGTGAAACGCAGGTTGATGGGACTTCCCCTTTTCACCTACCTCCACTCAGGAAGGGCCTGATGAGACCCCTGCTCCAAGAGTCAACTCTCACGCCTATATATATGCATGAGGTAAAACCACCAAAGGTATGCAAGAAGAGATATTCACATACTCTTTCTTCTTCTCCATTCACTCCTCCTCAGTTTAGTCACCGAACTAACTCATGTATTGGAGTGCCTTCAGCTGCTACAGCCAGGGGTTCCGACCTTTGTCTTTGCTTTCCCTTTCAGGTTCTAGGGGGATAATCATTTTTCAAATAATCAAATTGAGAGCCTAATCCCCTCCTAACCAAGTCCGTAATTTTTAGGCACTTACAATTGGCGCCGTCTGTGGGAATTGAAAAAACTAAATCAAGTTCGTTTAAACCATGCCTCCAAAAACCAGAAATGGCGAAGGCTCGTCAAAGGTCTGAAAGGACTCATCATTACCACCACCAGCCTTTCTCCCGCCTCCAGAGCCGCTGGAGAATCTGCCGATCTCGCTGGAGAATCTGACAGTCTTTCCCCCGCCTCCGGAACTATCGGTAGTCCCTCGCCAAAGAAGATCCGGGGGAAAGTCTGGTCTAGTGTGCGTAAAAGGCATCGTCCAATCAGACTCCTCGTCTAGGGCGGTGACGACACTTCCCGGCGTAATGATCGCCAGATAGTTCCTCTCCACCAGAATGCTCAGCCACCTGAGCATCCCTAGCGGAATGCTTCCTTGACGGATCTTCCACGACTGGGCAAGACTCCTATAGAGGCCAGGTCTCATCACTCCTATTGCCGCACTCACGATGACGCTCAGTCCTTTCACCAAATCGATGAAGATGATGACCCTCTGCTTGAAGACCTCAAGACCTAGAACCAAGTCATCCAAGAGAAGGACGAATTGATTCGTCAACTCCAAAAGCAGCTCCGAACAAAGGAGAAGAGGACCCGTGCTCAGCCTCTCAAACACCAGCGGGGCCCTATGGATGGACGGGACTTAATGTAAGGTCTGCGACCTTACTGGGTCAGTTGGGCCCAATTACAGGCCCGTTGACCCATTTATTTTGATAATATTATAATTATTATTTTATTAGATATTTAAGTGGGTTTAGATGGTTAGCGAGTTTCTTTTACTGTTAGAATAGTGCATGCGGAGTTTCGTATGATTCTGAGTTCGTTTGACCCTAGTAGGGGGTAGTATGCAAATTAGGAAAAATTGAGTATTTTTCCGAAAAATTCCTATCACCGTGATTTTCAGTTCGTTGGAAAGGTCTCGTTGCATTGATCAATTTTGTCTTCTGGCTCGTTGCGATCCGACGACCAGAAACCCTTCTAATAATTCATTCTTTCACCGTACCCACTTAAGGGTAAATTAGTCTTCTTCCCTCCCTTCTCTTCTTAATCAGGGATTAGCCCTAATCTTTTAATCATTCTCTGCAACGAAAGAAGCTACAACAACCTTTCTTCTTCCTCATTCTTCCAAGGCTCCAAAACTCCTTCCCTGAAGCATCACTTCCGCGATCCGAGCCGCTCACCTTCTTCTTCGCGATCTCCTCTTTCCATTGACATCAGTTTGGTAAGATTCCCTCTCTTTCATTTTCTCAATCAATTCTCTTTGGTTTAGATTTAGGTTAGATCTTAATATTTTCCTCTCTTTTCTTCTCCTTTGCGTGTTAGATTGTGTTTGGTAAGGGTAGATCGAGGTTTCCGCAGTAGTAGGGCTTCTCCTCAGATTTCCCCAATTCCAATCTTCTTCTTGGTTGAGGCAAGTAGATCTACATTTTATAATTAAGTATGTAAGTATGTCTTCTATTGATTGGATGTGTTTTCTTATTAGGTTTCCCTAATTCCAAGCCTGTTCTGTTATTAATTTGGGTTAATTTAATTTAATTTAATTATTAATTTTAGTGCTAATGGATTAAGTGGAAATGATGATGAATGGAATGGATTATTGGAGGAGCACGGTGGCTCAATTTTTGTGCAGGTGAATTTTTGGAATGGATTTGATAAAAAACATTGCAAAAAATGGGGTTCTGTATTTGACGTTCAAGAAAAAAATAAAAAATAAATAAATAACGCAGATGGCTGGACGTGCAGAACGTTGAACATTCTGAACTTTCTGCACATCCTGGCCATGACATTAGCGCTTTTGTTGAAAAAAAAAAACGTTGAAGCATACTGAACGTTCAATGGCATGACATCAGTGCATAGGATGAGTATAAAAAAAAAAGGGAAACAAACAGCAACGTTGAATGGTGTGGTCTGACATGGATGATGCAACTGTTGGATCATCCATCCGATGAATCGGACACATGTTGGTCCGTCGCGCTTTTATATATATATATAAGGGGCAAACTTCTATGGGCCATAACTTCTGAACCATACGTCGGAATTTCGCGAGCCGTATACCATTGGAAAGCTCTTTGAGCGTAGAATCCAATGATATATGTCTCGGGATGATTGGGGATCAGGTAGGTAGCTAGCTAAGGAGATTAATTATTTAAACCACTTTCTTGTTAGTAACGAGATTGTTAGCCTAGGTTTGGGCAGTAGACATTGGAAACCATGAAACCACTCTCATGTGACCATTAATGAGATTTTGAAATCGTAGCACGTGGCTTGGTGTGCTTCGATGGGTTGTCTAGGTATTCGTGTATTGTGTATGGTTTAAACACGTATGGAATTGAATCAATCGATGCTCAACATGATTGTACACCAAGGAAGTTCTTTATAAGCATTGATGATTCAAATTCCCCACGCACTCCGTTACACCACATATGTTACATGGATGACAGCACTTGCCTAGGATTGGATTGTAATCTCTCCTTGATTTGTTAAACGTATCCGTTGATTTTATATCCTTGTACACTCTCTTGGCATAAAATACCTAATTAATTATGAAACATAAACTCTTGTAGAATTAGAACAAGGACCTGATTTAGAGTGTACCTTAGGAACCATGTATCGTGTATTGATAAACATGTCTGGCTAGAATGTAAGGGATTATCGTGTGGATGACCTATCTTGTATTGTTTGAATGAGATAATCCCTAAGAACACGCTTTGTTCGCTGAGCTAGCCAGACTTGCTTAACTTGGTTTTCCCCGCGTGTCAACACCACTTTATTATTATTATTATTATTATTTGCATATCATGGTCAGCTGCAGTTTGGGGTTTATTAATGGGCCGGTTACTCGGACATCGGGGTGGGCAGTCGGCTTTGGACGACATCCATGGCGTTGAATAGTTGGGAGTGGGCTTGGACCGTGCTACTATTCCCAGGACTGGGAGCTTGGATCCCCCTGGAGCCGGACTTTGGTATCAGTAGTCCGGATAGGATTGTTACTGGTACCCCGTGAGGTGGCTTGGACATCCACGGAGTCTCCCTCTTGTGCATTGCATTACATTGGTAGTGGTGATTGTTAGTATTGCTAGAATTTCTATCTATGATTCTGATGGTTATTTACTCATGCTACATGCCTAGTATTGTTCCTTGTATTCCTACGATCTTGTACTTGTCATTACTCTTATATTTGATGCTGTTATGTTTTAATTATATCTTGCTTATCTATTGCTCAACATGTCGTTGACTCGGTTCCTTGGTGTACAGACTCCTCAGGTGAGTACTACTACGAGGAGTAGGCCGGTGAGGAGATCCCAAAGGATCTCCAACCAGCAGAGGAGGTACGGGAGTGGAGTGCCGATGATGTAGAGTAGCGTCATCATTACCAGGCACATGAGAGACTCACTTTCGGACAAACAATAGATTTTATTTAATTCATTGTTTTCTTCGTTGAATTTTCTTTCATTGACTCTATGTTGTTTAATGGCCATAGTTTATGGGATGGCCATAGTAATTAAATTAACTTCCTCTTTAGCTTTAATTATTGCTTGCAACTTTAAATTTAATTGAGATTTATTATCCATTGTTGATATCAATGTATGAATTCCGCTTTTGTTTTATGTTTTGAGGTTGAAATACATTATCCTCACAGCGGATTTACGATCCTGGGGCCAAAAAGGGCAATTTTTTTTAATTGGCCCAAAATTTCACTCCCCATATCCGGTTTATTTTCTAATCGGGTTCGGGGGACGTGACATGATGGTATCAGAGCAATTGATGGTTTTTCAGGGTAAAAATTTTAGAAACCATAGGACGCGTGTGAGGATTCCGTTAGTTAGTAGGTTGGCTCTGTAGTTCTTTCTTAGCATTGTATTGTTAGCCTGGGGCATATTGGAATTAACCTTGAATGTTTTACAGGACGATGGGTGGTAGACCCACCCGATCTAATAACGGACCACCGCCAGAGGGTAGTACTTCTCAGAGTGGCCCAGAGAATCAATTTCATCAATTCATGGCAGCATTTATTCAATCTCAGAAGGATTTGGTTGAACAGAGTACTAGGCAGAACGAGAGTCAGGCTGTATTCCAAGCTCAGATGCATGAGGTAGTGCAGAAAGTGGGCCAGCCATAGCCCAAGGAATATGATCTCAATGAGCTGATTGAGAAATTCAGGAAGAGGTTCCCACCAGAGTTTCATGGCATTGAGGACCCCACTGTGGCAGATGAGTGGGTTGTTCAGATGGAGAAAATCTATGAAGTATTCAAGTGCACGGGTGTCCAACAGGTGCAGCTAGCAACCCACATGTTCCGTGGGACAATAGAGAGGTGGTGGAAGACAGTGAAACATCCTTATGAAATGATCGCAGAAGATGTAGCCTGGAAGACCTTCACTGAGCAGTTCCAAAAGAAGTTTATCCCTGAGCACTACTGTGATCAGAAAATGGAGGAGTTTGAGAGATTGGTTCAAGGTGATCTATCAGTACAAGACTATGAGATCTCTTTCACCCACCTATCCAGGTTTGCAGGGAATCTGATTCAGCCCGAATCGGAGAGAGTTCGAGGTTTATCAAGGGACTATGAGTAGATATCAAGATGCAAGTACAGCGTAGTAAGCTGACTGATTATGATGATGTGGTCAAAGAAGCTTATTGGGTAGGGGAGTCTCTTAAGGATGTGATTGCCTTGGAGCAGCAGAGGATCTTGGCATTAATACCTCAACCCAAGGCACAGGGTTCTTCCACCCAGTATTATCAGCAGCCAGCATCTAAGAGGCTTCGGGTTAAACCAGTGCTTTGCTAGTTACCTCAGCGGATCACTTGCACTTTCTGTGGGGGTAGCCATCATGTTCTTGATTGCAGGAAACAGACGGGTGCATGTTTCCATTGTGGGGACCCAGGGCATAAAGTTCACAACTGTCCAGGGAAGACAGGAGTGGCACCACCAGCATTCCCACCTCCGGCGCCCAAGCCTCCACATCTTGTGCAGCCGTTGAGACAGGTGCCTCCTGCTTAGGCCAGACCCCATCAGCAACAGATGATTGTTAGACCAGGGCAGGTCCCCCTTCTCTCAGGAGATAAAGGACTTCTCTCTCCCTGAGAGACTCAGTGTTCCGAGGTTCGTCCTCTATGACGGAGCCTTGGACCCCCGGTGCACCTTCGGCATTTCACCAAGCGAATGTCGGTTTGGGGGGACGTCGGCCACCTGAACTATAGGGTCTTCTCCTCCAGTTTAGGTGACCTCCCCCTCAGATGGTTCTGCGTGATTCCGGAGGGATCGGTTTCAAGCTGGTGGCAACTCCAGAACTCCTTCGTCGAAAAGTTTCAAGCACATCGGGTCATCCCAAAGACGGGTGGCAACCTTATGGCGATCCGGATAGGGGAGACTGAAAACGTCACTCAGTTTGCCAAAAGATTCTGGATAATCTATAGCCAGATCGAGGGCGCCAAAGATGACACCGCCATTCACTACACCATTTGGGTGATTTTGCAACATTTGAGATTTCTTATTAGTAACGCAAATATTTCCATTAAGTAATTTGTCACATTTATTATCCGTTAGCAATATTCATAACCGTTAGTAAATATCTTTGCAAATACTTGAATTATTTTGTAACATTTATTGGATATTTTGTGACGATTAGTAATGTGTTACAATGGTATCAAAATAATAAAAAGAGGAAAAACCACATTACAAAATAAAAATGAAAACAGGAGGCGGGAGTGATTTTAGTTCCCGCGCTAAAGAGAAGACACAACATAAGAAGCAGGTGAGAAGGGGGAAAAGAGTGAAATCTTGACAGTGAGCATGACGATGAGCAATATAAGTCCGGCATCTTCCAACGGTCATCTCTGATTGATTTTTCTACCACGACTACAACTCAGAAGGTGATTTTCTTCTTCGTCTCTACCTCTTCTTCATCTCTCTATTTTTTTTTACCTTTTTTCTGTTCTCTTACTCGTTCCTTTTGACAAATGGGGGCTGACATCGGTTTCCATCTTTGCACAACTCCCACTTCTCAACCATCTGGTGGGATATTGCTCAGACTCTCTCTTAGCCTCCTTGCAGCAGGTCAGGTGGGTGCTTTCGTTTCTGTTTGGTAGCTGGGGCCATTTTTCGGCAGCTTTCTCCTTGCTTCCTAGCTGCTGGAAGCTGATTGCCTATGTTGGTGGTGCTGGTTCTTGCGGTTTTCTGCCGAAGAGCTGTTGTTTAACTTCTCCTTTTTGCCAGTTAGCTCCTTTTCCTGCTGCGTTTTGAGTTCTTTCTTGTTCTGTTTCTTGTTCTGTTTAGAGCCCCTTCTGTTTTAGGGTGCTTTTGTTTCTGTTTTTTTCTTTTGGCTGTATTCTTTCTTCTCTTGTCCTGGGGGCCTTGCTCTCCTTTTCTTTCTTCTATACAAATTTACCAAATTGCAAAAAAAAAGGGTTTCATGATTTTTTTTTCTTCAATGTGTTCCATGGGTTCCATCTTCAATGGGTTTCACAACCTCAATGTTCCCTCTCGGCTTGATGGATTTTTTTTTTTGAAGCGAAGGTCCTCTGCCAATGAATTTCCCAATAGCAGAGTGAGAGAAAGATTGCTTGCTTGAGTTAACCATCTGAAGGGGGATTCGAATGGTAAGTTTACCATTGAGCAATTCTGGAGGGGGGACAGATGGAGGGGGAGAAAAGACGGGGGAGAGACAACTAGCATATGTTTTAGGGGGGGGGGGCAGAGGAGCCCTTGCCTGGGGGATAAAATTTAAGCTGATTCAGATGATTATCAAGGAGAAGCAACTGATCAGGCTTCCAGGAAGTGAGAGAGGCTGGGGGCAGGGTTGGTGAGGTAGCAAGAGATGGATTAGGTATAAAAGGAGGCGTTGGAAGAGGGTTAGGGGAGGGGTTGGAAGAGGTCGGGGGGATCTGAGGCTGGGGGGTTGACGGTGGAAACAACCGCCGAAAGTAATGGGTTCAGGTTAGAAGAGGGGCGGGAAGCTGGAATCCCCTGATTCAAAGGAAAAGGGGAAGAGGGGGACGCACCTGGGTAAAAAAACCCTGATTCAGAAGAAGCTGAGGTTGCTGATCACTGGCCAGAGAAGTCGAAGGTTGCTGGACAAGGACCCTGGGCTCTGGAGGTGCTTGGTGGATATATCTTATCTTAGTATGAACTTATTACAATATTCACTCCTATGGATTTTAGTGTTTATTATTTTTGCATTCTTTCTAAAACAATAAAATGTAGGCCAATTTTTTTTTTTTAATATTTTGGTTTTGGTAATGTGGGGTTTGAAAGGCTATAAAAATTAGAAGCCCCCTTCCTCCGCATGGGTAGGCTAATTTATTCGCTTATTTTGTTTTAAATTTCTTAAGTATAAACATGCTTGAAAGTGCTTTGTTGAATCGCAGAATGTCTGAGCAAATACAGAAAGATTGGATGGACAAAAGAAATACGAGGTCCACACTTTTTGAAGATGGGGTTAGGCATTTTGATCTTTTTGCCCAAACAAAGTTGGGCGGGTCGGCTTGTCCTTGCCAATGTAAAATCTGTAGGAATAGGTTCTGATTGATATACGAGGTGGTTGAAGATCATTTGATCGCAAACGGTATAGATCTCTCATACCGTGTATGGGTTTTGCATGGTGAAAGACGCTTGAAGACTCTGATGGAGCATCCAGTGGTGGGAAACATGAATAAAGAAAACATTGAGGAAGAAGGGCTTGGAATAGGGGACTTTGTTAATACTTATATGGGCTGCCATGGTACTGAAACAGGAGATATTGAACCACCATTTGTTCCTGAACCAAACTTGGGTAAGAGGTATCTTGACTATAAAAAAAAAAGCCAAAGAAAAATTGTACCCCTCTTGTGAGGGGCCTGAGACAACACTTTCAGCGGTTGTTGAACTTCATAATCTGAAGAAACAGTTTGAGTGGTCAGGAAATAGTGTGACAGCATTGTTGTCCTTGTTGAGGCGATGGTTACCCAAAGGAAACACATTGCTAGTGAAATATCCTATAATGAAGCAAATGTTGAAAGACCTAGGGATGAAGGCTAACTGCATTCATGCGTGTGAAAATAATTGTATGTTATACTAGAAACTTGATGAAAATTTGATGGAATGTCGTCATTGTAAAAAACCTTAATATAAAGTCACAGAGGACAAAGGAGGGAAGGTTTCAAAAGAGCCTAACAAAGTTTTGAGACACTTTCCTCTAATTCCGAGACTCCAGAGGTTGTATACAATACCATGGATAGCGCGTGAGATGACTTGGCATGCTAGATCTGAATCTTCTTGGGATTATATGAGGCATCCATCTGATTCTGGCCAATGGAAAGTATGTAAAGAGAATTATAAAGGATTTGCAAATGAGGAGCACAATGTTTGGCTTGCTATTGCAACTGATGGATTTAATCCATGTGGAGTTCAATCTACTGGTTATAGTTGTTGGCCCGTCATCACGGTGCCTTATAATCTCCCACCATCATTATGTATGAAAGTAGAATTCCAAATATTGTCTATGCTAATTCCTGGGCCGAAGGCACCGAGTCAAGACATTGATGTCTTTCTTGAGCCACTATATGACGAGTTGAAACAGTTGTGGGATCGTGGAGTGCCTGCTTATGACATGTATAAGAAGGAACATATCTCACCGAGAGCTATGTTGATGTGGGGGATTCACGACTTTCCTGCTTTCGGGAACCTATCCGGTTGTGTAACCCATGGATACAAAGCTTGTCCAGCATGTGGTGACAATACTCCATCTCTTCTTCTACCTATCAGCAAGAAAATTGTTTACACAAATTATCGACAGTTTCTTAATAGTGATCACCCGTTTAGAGATGGTAAATACTTGGGGCTCAAGACAGTGGAAGATAATCTTCCTCCAGAATCGCTAAGAGGGGAAAAATTCTACAGCATTTAGATCGTATCAAC
This sequence comes from Cinnamomum chago, assembly GCA_038049695.1. Taxonomy (NCBI): domain Eukaryota; kingdom Viridiplantae; phylum Streptophyta; class Magnoliopsida; order Laurales; family Lauraceae; genus Cinnamomum; species Cinnamomum chago. Next base: position 89,639,927 of record CP142454.1, on the reverse strand, counting down.
TTTGTATCTTGGAAAGACAGCAATGGCAAGCGAAAAAGAGCCAAAGTGAATGTTGATGGTGATGGTAGTGAAGTTACTGTGGCATGGTATAAGAAGTCCATCCTTTTTGGTCTGGGGTACTGGATAAACCACAAAGTCCGCCATGTTATTGATGTGATGCATATCGAGAAGAATGTTGCTGAACATTTACTAAACACCATCCTTTGCTTGAGTAAAACAAAAGATACTGTAAATGCACGAGAGGATATGAGGCTTCTTGGCATACATAATGGGCAGTGGATGCAAATTGATTCAAACACGGGGAAAACAGTTAAGCCACATGCTTCTTTTGTTTTGGATAAGAATGAGAAAATGGATTTCTTGAAGACTTTGAAGTACTTGAAGCTCCCTTCAGGTTTTTCTTCTAACTTGAGCAACATTGTTAGTCTCAATCCACCTGGTTTGCTAACAATGAAGTCGCATGACTATCATGTTATCATGGAGTACTTGTTACCTGTATTGCTTCAGCATGCCTTTCCGAAACACCGAGACTTACGGAAGCTATTCACCAGATAAGCTTATTCTTTAATTTATTGTGTTCGAAGGTCTTGATCAGAAATGACATTCAAGAAGCCAAGTTCATGGTTGTCGAGGCATTGTGTGTGTTAGAGAAACATTCTCCACCATCCTTTTTTGATATAAGCATTCACCTTGTGGTGCATTTGGCAGATGAGGCGTTGCTTTGTGGACCTACCCAAGATCGGTGGATGTATCCTTTCGAACGGTAAATAACTTTTATTTCTATCGTCTTTGACTTTATTTGACGTGTTTTTGAATTTAACATTTACATAAATAAGTTTGGAATATTTAATAGGTCGATGAAAGAGTGTAAAGACATTCCTAGCAACAAATGATATGTTGAAGGTTCTATTGCGGAATCCTATCTTGTTGCTGAATCTGTTAGGTATGTTATGGAGTACATGTCCAATCCACGAGCCGGTAATCACAAATACAGTCAAGAAGCCTTTTTAGATGAAAATGGCGAATATAGTGATGAAGGGCCTATGCTAGATGGTAAGGATGTGTTATTATCCCCTCACCAATTTGTACAGATACGTCGATGGGTACTTTTTCGACTTGATGTCGAAGAATGCGATACATTCTACAGGTCAAAATTCTTGACTATCTAGGCAAGTAACATGTGTTATTATATAGATATATACTTATATATTAAAGCCTGGATGAATGAAATGCAGCGAGTATCGTGAGTCGTTGCAATCTGGTTCACGTGCTAAAGGAAAAGGGATTACAAAAACAGAGGTAGAAATACAAACAAATTTCATTGATTGGTTATACAAGAAGGTATTAATTCTTACAAAATCAATGTAATTTAGGAAAACTAAGATAGTTCTCTCACTACTTATGTTTTAAATTGTTTTCTTTTGTATCATGTTATAGTTGTTGGAGGACGATGCTATGAATTCTATGTTGTGGCGGTTAGTCAAAGGGCCAACTAAAGCGAAGACATATAAGAAGTATCGTGTCAATGGTTTTGTCTTCTCTCCCAAGTCTCATGATGATACTGTTACCACCCAAGATAGTGGTGTTTTCATGAGGGCAATTACTTCTTTTACTGCAAGTAGGTTAGACAAGAATCCTATTGATGCAACAACGATGTGGTATGGGATCATTAAACAGATAATCGAGGTAGACTATACCGACTTTCAAGAGGTGGTTTTTTATTGTGATTGGGTGAGGGTGGAAGACAAGGTTAATGGCCGTAAACTCTGTCCAGACTCAAGCTTGGTGATGGTCAACCTCAACAAACTGAAAAGTTCTAGTAATTTTTTGGATGAGCCAGCCATTCTTGCTAAAGAGGCCGGTCAAGTGTTTTATTCACAGCATTTGAAACATCCCGATTGGTCGGTGGTTATACATTCTCCAAAGCGATTGACTTGTCGAGTGGATGAGCTAGATGTACCATCTGACTTCCAATCTACTCTTGAAGACCAACCCAATTTGAAACCCCTGCTGGAAAGACGACGTTAACTTCTTTTGCTATTGATGTTTCCATTTGTGTTTAGTTTTATTTTGTGAGTTATATGATTTCTTGGTGCAATTTGATGGTTGTATTGAGTATAATTTGATGGTTGTGCCTCAAAGTTGAATGCAATTAATTTGAAGTTTTGAAATGTAGTGTAATTTTTACTATTGTTGATTGTTTTGGCATGACCATTTCCAGATTTGAAGTAGTTAAATAGGTACGTAGTTAAATAGTTACTATTTTCTGTTATGTAGTGCACTATAATTTGATGATTGTGCCTCAAAGTTAATGCGATTTGTTTTAGGTTTTGAGGTGTACTGTTTTGACTCAAATTCTTTTGTATGCAATACATAATATTTGCCACTGTTTGCAGGACAATTTAATGGCATCAAGTGGCCAATATCCAGGTCCTAGTGCCTTGCAGCCACCCCCATCAAGTCAAGAAGCACCCCCACTAGGGCAAGAAACACCCCCGGTAACATCTCAATCATCTGGTGCAACTTCATCGGTTAAGGCTAAGTTGCTTGTCTCAGTGTCCACTAAAGGCACTGTTATTGGTCCTAATGCGGCGAAATGGGCAACACGGTTGGGGCATTTTATTCGAGCAACCATCCCATTGAATTATAAAGATTGGAGGCTTGTGAAGCCGACCTTTAAGGATGAAGTGTGGGAGGCTTTATCGGTAACAATTTATTTTTGGAGGCTTTGTCGGTAACAATCTTTACCAAAATGAATTTCTAACTATTATAATTCTTGATAGGGTGAGTTTGAATATGATGTGCCTATGGCTTTGGCGTACAAAAATCTTTAAAAGGAGTTCTCTTCTAAATTCAGGACAACAAAAAGTAATACCGAAAAGAGTTTGTAAAGAAAGCTTTGAACAAGGAAGCTGCTATTGCCACTTGTCTAGAAGGTATGAATCCAACAATTTGGGCCGAGTTTGTGACCCGTGAATTCCGACCCGAAGTCATACAAAGGAATGCAAAGAATGCAGCAAATAAGAAGAAGAACACTATTGGTCACACTCTTGGGCGGCAAAAATATGCCCAAATGCATTACAAAAAGGTACCATCCTATCTTACTCTCTTTAATGGAAGTGTATTGTGGTAACACTTGATAATCTTTTGTGTAGAAACAAAAGAACCCTAAAGCCAAAGTCAATTGAGAGGATGATTGGCTAACAGCTCATGAGCATCCTGATGGATCCATTTTGGAGAGTGCTCGTGCTGCATAGTAAGTATTTATACTCATTACATTTTAATGTATTGAGTAGGTCTAGTCATAGAGTATATTTTGTTTTGGAGAGTCCTCGTGCTGCATATGTAAGTATTTATACTTGTTACATTTTAATGTATTGAGTAGGTCTAGTCATAGAGTATATATTGTTTTGGAGAGTCCTCGTGCTGCATATGTAAGTATTTATACTTGTTACATTTTAATGTATTGAGTAGGTCTTAGTTATAGAGTATAAATTGTAATGCTTTTAGTCAAAGAGTATATATTATTTTGGTTATGCTTGTTGTTTTAGTACTGAATCTTTAAGTATATATTGAAGGAACAAGTGAAGGCTGTTAAAGAAAGGAGAGCTATTGAAGCAAGAATTAGGGGAGAGAATGATATTGGCGAGATCATAGATCTTAAAGGCAATGTACTAGCTGAAGTATTTGGGAAAGACACAAAAAGTCATACTCGTGCTGTTGGCTCTCAAATCTCGCCAGCACAAGTTGAACATGCTGCTATTGGTGAATACTTACTCGACAAAGCATTGGCATCATCTAGTCCCGATGTCAAGAAAGAGTTAGTTGAGGTTAAAGCTTCCCTAGCCAATCTAACTAACTTGTTGATGGTGAGTTTGTTTTGTCTTCAATTCTTTAATTTCATATAACTATGCTTAATTAACTCTCTTTAAGCTTGTGTTCTTATTTTTCACACACTTAAAACTTGTATTCTACCTTTATATGCGTTTTCCATTAATACAGGCTCACATTGCAATTGGAAATGTCCCATCGCAGTCTGTGGTGAATACACCTCATGATGGTTCAAACTCACCCCGTCGTTCTTCTTCAGTCTCTCCTCAAAACCTGGCTTGTCTTTTTGAGGCGACAAGTGGTCGTGTAGAATTGTCTAAGAAGCCTATGGTTACCCTATTGGATAGGGATGGGAATGAAGTAGCCAAGGGATATGTAGTGACTGATCCTATGCACAAAGACATTTGCCATGGTAGAAGAGTGCTTAGAGGTGAGACAAAGATCAATAATGAGGAAGTGCTTAAAGGTGATGCACTAGTCTATGATGGTCCTCAGGATGGAAATAAAACTATGCATGGTTTTGTTGCTGGAGGGTGGCTGATTTGGGCTGATGGACGGTTGAAGTATGATTAAGAGTAGTTGATTAGGGCTAATCTTTTTGGACATGTTGTTTGGCATTTTTTTTGGGTCTTGTGTAAGAACATATGGGCTGACTAAAGCGTTAACTTGGGTTAGTTTTCTTATTGAAATTTGCTAGTCTTTTGGACATATTGGTTTATTGTTCTAGTTGGAAGTTGTAACGAACTTGCTGAACATTTTGGACATGTGATCTAACAATCTTTTGGGCATATATGTATAATTTTTATTATTGTTGTTTGTTTTTATAAGTATGCTTGTTTGTTTTACAGGCTTGTGAGATGATTCAAACCACCCCTTTTTAACTCCGCCAATGCAAGCTTAAGAAAGCCTTTGCATTGTCGGTTCCAAGCCCGAAGAAAGGAGGAGGATGAAGGGGTTCTCTTGGAAGTCTTTGTAATGTCAATATATCAAGGTATTGGCAGTATTCTTGTCAATCTTTTTTTTGTTAAAGGTAGGATCATTGATATTGATATGCTAGGTTTTTATGCTAATTCATTAAAATTGTGTGCCTTTAAGGTTCTGTATACTTTAATTTTGATACCACTGATCAAGTATGTGCTTGTTGTTCTTTTGGCAAATGATAATGATGAAGGTGTGGTGGGTTTTTTCTTTTGTTTCCATCCTATTTTTTTCTCAAGCCTCATGGCTTACTTTATTATTACTCTCTAATTACTCATATATGTCCATCTGTTTTTAATTTGTCATTACTATTGCATGTGGTACATTTGCTTTGTATTCCTTGTTATTACACAGTATGAGTCCCCTCATCGCATTTTATTTTGCTATAATTTTATTAGTGTTTTATTTTGATATCTTGACTTGTTTACTTATTTTTGGTACTTTTTACATCATCATCATCATCATCATAATCATCAAATCCTTTAGGGTGTTGTGTATGTGGGTGCGCGTGCGTCATCATAATCATCAAATCCTTTGTCCCAAAAATGTCGGGGGTAAATTTGTTTCTTACACCCCCTACCATGGTGTTGTTGCTGTATCTAGGCATCATAGATCCTTAGTTTATTTATTAGTACATTTCATGGAGAATCTCTATGATTCTATCTGGTTTTACTTTCAGAAGTAACAAATTTGATGTGTCTTGGGTAGAACATGAATATGTTAGGGCGCTGTGTATGTGGGTGCGCGCGCATCATCATAATCATCAAATCCTTTGTCCCAAAAATGTCGGGGGTGAATTTGTTTCTTACACCCCCCAGCATGATCATAGAATCATTGCCTAGTTGAATTTGTTTCTTACACCCCCTAACAGCTCATGTAGCCTTACTGATGCCTAGTTCACGTGGCATCGTGGTTTTTTATAGATTTGATCTATATATCATTTGTCCCGTCTCTATTTAGTTACTTAACTATTAAAATACAAGTGCTTGATTCATGTACTTGCCTTAGGTTCCTTTCACGAATGTCATTTACATTGAGCGTTCTGATTTTCGGACTAAAGATTCAAAAGACTATTATGGGCTTGCTCCTGGTAAATCTGTCCTGCTAAGGTTTGTGCTTCTGCGATCCTCTCTAAGAAATGCATTCCAACCTCACTTTTTGACTACTTGACTGCTTTTACTTAAAAATGCTACTATAATGATTTCCTGTGTTTTTCTTTGTCAATACAAGTGATTCTTTATCCCTCTAATTTGTGCAGATATGCCTTCCCTATCAAATGCACGGAAGTTGTATATGGGGATGATAAGGAGACTGTTGTTGAGATTCATGCTGAATATGACCCTTTTAAAAAGATAAAGCCCAAGGTTCGGTTCATTGGATAATTCCTTTTCTTTTTTTAATCATCTCTCCCTGCAAAATATTTTGCAAATGTATGGTAAAGGATGCAAGCAGGTCAGCCCAAGCCAAGTTTTGTTTCAGGCCTGAAAATGGGGTTGCATTTTGGTTTTGCTTGTTTGTCTTCTTGATGGATGAGTGGTGCACAAGCTATGAGACCATCTACATCCCTGGCCAGCTATGTGAGATGAGACACCCTTGCCACTTGGGTGTCTCACATTTCTCTTTGCTTGCTTAGTCTTTGTAGAAATTAGATATAGGCAAGGTCTGGATCATAGTTCATATAAATATGCTCGGATCAGGTCCGTGGTCTAAAAGTTGTTTTCTATCCTGAAAACTTTGAACGAAGTGCTCCCCATTGATAATACAGGCAGTGGGGATTTATGGGAACTATTGACACTTGATGCAGGGTGTTCTCCATTGGGTAGCACAACCTTCTCCAGTGGTCGATCCTCTTAAAGTGGAAGTCAGATTGTTTGATAAACTATTCCTTTCAGAGGTGTGTTACTCTCATTTCTTTGCAGTTTTTTTTTTTTTTTTTGACAAAGTCACAGCTGTGCTCATGACTTCTTTCTAATTGCATCAGAATCCTGCTGAACTTGATGATTGGCTTGCTGATTTGAATCCACATTCCAAAGAGGTCATACCAGAAGCTTTTGCTGTATCCACTCTTGCCAATGCTGTATTGGGAGACAAGTTTCAATTTGAAAGGCTTGGTAAACTCCGCAATCTTGATTTTTGTTGTTTTACTTGTTTATGGGTGTGCCTGGGTATGCCCCAACTCTCATAGTCAGTCTTGAATGATCTGGCAGAATGGATTATTCTCCATTCTGTTCCTTTGGGGGCTGCTCAGAGATTGGAATGACGGTCAGTGGGCTACCCCATTTTTCCAGCTTTACTGCTCTATGAAATTGATCCTCCATTCTGTTGTATCTCTAGAGATATATGCCTTTTAAGACTGCAGTAAGTTTTCAGCATTGATATATATTTTTTATTTTCACGTGTTGATCCCACATGGGGATGTGGTTTCATGTTTCTTTCAATTTTGATAGCAAGTGTCATTTAGCAATATAGCATTTAGTATCTATGTAGTCAGAAGTACTGTAGGTGGCCTGTCAGAAATTGATCAGGAAATTCCATTGTTTTTTTTTTTAAAACAACAAATACTTAGTAACGGATATAAACCATTACAAATATAATACTTAGTAGCGGACTCCAACCGTTACAAATAGAATATTTCGTAACAGATATCAACCATTACAAATAGGTTGACCAAATAGTTATATATGCGTCAGAAAGTGGGAATTACCAACAGTTTTATCCGTTGGGAACAAACTATGAACAAAATTAATAACCGTTACTAATAAATTGTAACGATTATAGATGTGTTACTGAAATTAATTTCAGTCACAGTTTATAACCATTAGTAATATTTCTAACGATTATTAAGTGTTACTAACTTCCGTTACTTTTTATTTGTGACGCAATTGTGTCAACGTAAAATAACCGTTACTAATATTTTTTGTAACGGTTTTAGATCCGTTATTAATTGATTATTATGGTGTAGTGATTATGTGCTTCCAGCAGGCCTTGCTCCCATGCAATGAGCTCCGCAAAGACCTAGTCCGGTCCCCTGTAGTCATAATGAAAGCATTGATGGTTAGGGTGAACTGGTACATTGAGCAGGAAGAAGACGAGGCCCGAGGCAATGAAAGATTCGGCCTCTCACAAGGAGACAAACCCCCTAGAGGAGACAAAAAAATTCTCCAAAAGGGAGCCAGACAGGAAGAAGGCCTCGACAAGTTCGGTAGCCTTCTCGGCCTCCACCTCTGGGGGCAGTAAGAAGTCAAAGTTCAAGTCCGCCAAGCCGGCTGGCGATTCTTACAAAGCCGTCAACACGATTTTCAAGGAGCCCCTCTATAAGCTCCTCGGCAAGATCAGGACGGAGCCCTACTTTCAATGGCTGCAGCCGATGAAAGGTGACTCATCCACCTGGGACCAGGGCAAGTTTTGCACCTACCATAAGCAGAATGGGCAGAAGACCAAGGACTGCATGGCCCTCAAGTCCCACCTCGAGAAGCTCGTCAAGGATGGACACCTTAAAGATTACATCAAGGAGAGTGAAAGAATCAATCGAGCTCAGCAGAGCCGACCTGATGAAGATCAGGATAGTGACAAGCCGGAGGGCATCATCAACGTCTTCCACCTGGCCCCGCTCCTAGGGGAGGTAACCAAGCTCGTGCCGAGGCCAGGAGGGCTTTACACGGTAAACAGGTGATGTCGGCCGAACTAGGGCCTACACCCAAAAAGGCTCGCAAGCAAAGGCCCAAGATCTGGTTCTCGGACGAGGACCTGGAAGGAGTCCAGCTCCCCCCCATAATGACCCACTGATCCTCACTCTGCAGTTGAAGAACTACAAGGTGAAGCGCATTCTTGTGGATCCCGGGAGCTCGTCTGGGATCCTCTACTTTACTGCTTCAAGGGGCTCGGTCTTATAGAGGAAGATTTGTAGGAAGCTCGCACTCTCCTGCTGGGCTTCAGCACGAAGCCAATATATCCTAAAAGGAAAGTCTCCCTAGAAGTCCAAATCGGAGGCGCCACTAAGACAGCCGACTTCCTGGTGGTAGATACGCCATCCACATACAATGTCATAATGGGGTGAACTTGGCTACAAGAGATGAAAGCAGCAGAGGCTGGTAACAAAAATGTTTCAGGCCCAGCTCGGGAAAACAGTAGAGGTCTATATTGACGACATGGTCGTCAAATCTAAAAGGTCACAGTACCACTTGACAGACCTGCGTCAAACAATTGCCATCCTCGAAGAGTTCCAGCTCAAGCTAAACGCATCAAAGTGCGCCTTTGGTGTCGGCTCCGGGAAATTCCTGGGAAGCCTGGCCACAAGGAGAGGGATAGAGGCAAATCCAGATCAGATCTCAGCTATTCAGGCCATCCAGAGTCCAACCACGACAAAACACGTTCAGAGGCTCACTGGAATGGCTGCGACCCTCAATCGCTTCATCAGCCGCGCTTCGGACAAATGCCGCCCTTTCTTCCAACTCTTGAAAAAGAGCTCAAAGTTTCAGTGGACTCTAGAGTGTGATCAAGCTCTGCAGAGTCTTAAGGATTATCTTTCTTCACCACCCTTGCTGTCCACTCCAACACAAGGTGAAGTTCTTTATCTTTACTTGGCGATCTCGACTCATGTAGCAAGCTCGGTACTAGTCAAAGAAGAAGGCAAGCACCAACAACCTATATACTATACGAACAAGATCCTGCTCGACGACGAGACCATGTACCTTCCACTTGAGAAACTTACACTGGCGCTTATCAGCGCCTCTCGCAAACTCTCTCACTAATTCCAGACATACACAATAGTGGTTGTTACAGAACATCCGCTTAAGTCCCTTTTCAGAAAGGCAGACTTTTCTGAAAGAATTTCAAAATGGGCCTTCGAAATGGGCCAGTACGATATCCAATATCAACCCAGAACGGCGATCAAAGGCCAAATCTTGGCAGATTTCATTGTAGAATTCACCTCTCCTAGTTCGGCACCGACACCGCTCAATAACGAATTGGGAGGCAATAAGGATGATGAGGCTACCAAGACAGAACAAGACCGATCTTAGAAACAGTTCCTCAATTCAGCTTGGAAGATTTTCGTTGACGGATCCTCAACTTCTAAAAGGGCTGGCGTTGGCATAGTCCTTCAATCTCTAGAGGGCCTCGTCATCGAGTAAGCCTTAACCCTTAATTTCAAAGCATCCAATAACGAAGCTGAGTACGAAGCACTGATCGCAGGTCTCGGCAGCGCTAAAATCCTGGAGGCACGTCAGCTAATAGTTTTTAGCGACTCCCAGCTGGTGACGAGCCAGCTAAGCGAAGACTACCGAGCCCATGACGAAAGGATGATAGCCTACTTGATCCGCGCAAAGCAGCTCCTCTCTCAATTCGAGAAAGCCGAAGTCAAGCAGATCGGCAGAGAATCCAATTGCCATGCAGATGCTCTCGCCAACCTGGCCTCCGCTGTAGAGGCCGGAAAGAGAAGAACAGTTGAGGTGGAGATTTTGGAAAAACCAAGTATAAAGCTTCAGCCACCTCGGCAGGTTCTATGCGCTGACCTCGACCCAAGCTGGATGGATCCAGTCATAGCATATCTAAAAAAATATCAGCTCCCTGAAGACAGAAATGAAGCTCACAAGGTCAAGATGAAAGCAGCTCATTTTTTGTTATCTCCGGATGCGAAACTCTACAGAAAATCCTTCACCGGACCTTACCTCGAGTGCGTTCACCCTAACAAAGTCGAAGACTTCCTTTACGAAATTCATGAAGGAATCTGTGGAAGTCACATCAGAGGAAGATCGTTGGCATACCGAGCTATTAGTTAAGGCTACTGGTGGCCCTATATGCAGAAAGATGTTCAGCTCTACGCAAGGAAATGCAAAAAATGTCAGAAGTTTTCACACTCTCTGCACCAACCAGCGCAAGACCTGAATCCACTCTCCAGCCCGTGGCCCTTCACTCAATGGGGTTTGGACATCGTAGGGCCTCTTCACCGAACTCCAGGGAATAAGAGGTGGCTAATAGTAGCCACTGATTATTTTACCAAATGGATAGAGGCCGAAGCACTATCCTCCATCACTGAGCAGGACATGATGAATTTTGTATGGAAGAACATTGTAACAAGATTTGGAATTCCTCGAGCTTTGGTCTCGGACAATGGGACTCAGTTCGACTCCAACTTCTTCAAAACCTTCTGCAAGGAGCTTGGCATCAGGAACTACTATGCGTCTCTGGCCTATCCACAGAGCAATGGACAAGCATAAATCTCAAATAAAGTGGTGTTGGATGGACTGAAGAAGAGGCTCGACCGAGCTAAAGGCAGATGGGTAGAGGAACTACCAAGCGTCCTTTGGGCATATAGAACTACCCCAAGACGATCCACTTAGCTTCTTACCAGCGACAGTTGGCTAGAAGATACAATCGGAAGGTCAAGGAAAGAAAATTTCCAGTTGGAGAAATAGTCTTGAAAAAGTCACTTCCAGCAGATAAGAATCCTAACAAATGCAAACTAGCGCCAAACTGGCATGGGCCCTTCAAAGTGATCTTGGCATCGGGGAAGTCAGCATATAGGCTCGAGAATATGGATGGTAAAGAATTATCATGCCCATGGAATGCCACGCATCTCAAGAAATACTAATTCTGAAATGTACTCAGTTATTGAATCAATGAAAGAGACTCTTGTGAAAAGATCTGCTGCATTGCTTTCACGTTATGGAACTCGGCTCAGTCACAGGACCAGCCATCTTCAGTCCGGTTATTGAACCAGTTGCTTAGGCTCGGTCACAAGACCAACCACCTTCAGTTCGGTTATTGAACCAGTTGTTTAGGCTCGGTCACAGGACCAGCCACCTTCAATTCAGTTATTGAACCAACTGCTTAGGCTCGGTCACAGGACCAACCGTCTTCAGTTCGGTTATTGAACCAACTACTTAGGCTCCGTCACAGGACCAGCCGTCTCCAACTCGGTTGTTGAACCAACTACTTAAATCGCCAAGTTATGGAACTCGGCAGCTCAGTTACAGAACCAGCCAACCTGGTCACGGGACCAAACACAAAACAACTATGCAGTTCAGTTACGGAACTCGACAGCTATCCTAGTTCGGTTACGAAACCAACTATGCAGTTGAAGGACCTGATGGCTTCCTATGAGAATCTAGTTCGGTTACCGAACCAACTAAAAGTTTTTCTATCTTTAAAGGTGCAAGTGCTTCTTAAAGTTATTCAAACTTCAGTACAATTAGAATTTCCGGTTATTTAACCAAGTTTGATTTACCTAAAGTCACTTCTGGTTATGGAACCGAAGTAATTTTTTCCCAATAGTCATTCAGTTCCGTTTACTGCACTGAACTCAACTACTTCAGTTATGGAATAAAAATCAAGCACATACATGTTATTATCAGAAGAAATGAGAAGGCAAGTATGGAGAAAAATACTATTTCATTAATGAAAAGAATCGTTACAGAGATCTATATACTTTCATTACAAAGAAAGAAAAAGAAAAAAGATACATTATTTTTTAAGAGCACCCTCTGCCGCGGCTTCACCAGTGGGAGGAACTGATAGGTCGACTTCGCTAGGAGTCTCGGGCGGGGGACAGACCTGGGCTCCTTCAGCTAGATTCGCAAGCGGAGGAAAAGGACCTGGGGCCTCAAGAGGAGCTTCGGAAGGATTGGAGACAAAGTCTGGCTTAGGATCGGACGAAGCAGGCTAGAACTTGGGCAGATTCTCGAAAATGGGATGGTCCTCTAGAACCCCATATTCCTTCAGCGCTTATCGACATCCCATTTCGTACAGCTACGGGCTCAGGTTTCTAATCTGAGCCACATATTCTACCGTCGCCCAGTCCACTCCGTCCTTGTAAGCACGAGCGATCTCGGCCTGAGAAGAGGATTCGGCCTCGGCTCGCTCCTTCTTCAAGGATTCGAGCTCGGCTTCCTTCTTCGCCAGCTCAGTTTCCTTCTTCTTCAGCTCACCTTCAAACTCGTGCACCCTCTTCACCTTAGCCTCGGCCGCACCCTTCAGCTACCTTGTTTCAACTCGCAACTTAATGATCTTGGTCTTCGCCTCTTTGTTCTCTGCTGCTAGCTCGGCGTTCCTCCCCTTCACCTTCTTCAAATCTGCGATGCTGGCTTACAGGGCCGCCCCTCATCCTCCTCTTCTCATCCTCCAGCTCACTAAACTTTGCGGCACTCCGGTCGACTCTGTCCACCACCACCTGCAACCTCTGCATATTCTGTGAAAAGGAAAAACACATTAAACAAGCAGCCGAGGTACAAAACTTACAGAAAAATTAAGACTCACCTCGATCGACGACATGAGCAGGCTCAGCTCTCCGGCCTTATTGTGTTTCTACATATTTCTTGGAAGAGCACAAGCCCTGGAGAGCGCCGCAATGACTCTAGAGCTGGCCCCTACCCGATCCTCTACATTCAGAAATTGGCCGGGCTCGAGCTGGAAGTCGAGCTTGAAGTGGGGTGGCCCAGCATGCCGGCGCTCCACAGCCAAACCAGAAGGCTATTCCGATTGACCCTCCACTTGGGCCCTTTTTTTCAGGTGGAGGCCTATCCCCCTCTTTTCCAGTTTCGGCCGCTTGCTGCCGAGTCTCCTTGACTGGGTCCTCCGACCTGCCCATTTTCTCCTGATACGGGCCCTAAACACTCTTCTTTAGGGTGGAGGACGAGGCCCCGACTGCACCCGAAGGACTGAAGGGGGCGTCGGCCGAGGACCCGGAAGCGGCACCAAACCCGTTGGAGGTGTGCTTTGGATCCGGCTCGGCCTTTGAAGATGATGGCGGCCAAATCGGTGACAGGAGGTCGTTGCCCGTCCATTTCCTCTTCTTCTTCTTCTCATCCTTCTTCTAGGTTGGGGGAGGAAGAGTAGGCTTCAACAGCCTTCGTCGAGTTAGAAGCCGCGGGGTCAACCGCAGAAGAAGAAGCCTAGGCGCCCGAAGACACTCGTCCGTTGGTCTCGGTCAGAGCGAACACCACCTCCCCTATCGGTTTGGTAGGAAGCTCGGTCATCTTCTTAATGTAAAACTGGTATCTCTGCGTATACCGAAGCAAAGAGAAGGCAGCTCGGTCGTTATGACCGTGGTACTGATATATTTTCTGGAACCAGGCCTTGTTCCTTTTCCAATGGTCTAGGACGGCCTCTTTTCTTCTTTGTTGGACGCCTGCACAGAACACAGAGAGGGAAACATCAGCTCAGCAGAACAGTAATAAAGCAAATACAAGCCCTAGAGGAAATGAGTATTTACTCGGAGGGGTCCCAGGTCTCTAAAGAACCTGAATTCTCCTTGTTGCCTCGGTCTCGGTTGGCCTGAACTCCCAATTCCCCGAGACGAGCAGACGGTCATCCCCAGCATATTTGTTTGAATCCTCCAAAGCGGTAATCAGGGGCTGATGTGTCACCTTCACCCGAAGGTAATACAAGTCCTCTCCCCTCCAGACTTGCAGATGTCATGCACACCGAGGTTAATACCGAGGATATCATTAAGCTCGGCGACGCCCCATGATTATCTTGAAACCATTGAGCATTAATTGAAAGGGGCAGAGCCGCCAGGTGCTCAGGCACGATCAGAAAAGGAGATGGACGGGGAATCTGACCCCACCTTCGATTATTACTACCAAAGGAAAGGGCATCCAATCTTTAAAATACATGTGCCCGTCAAAACTACCCCGGAGCTCACCCGACTTCACCAGAACGTCGTCTGGTATCTTGAATGCATTCGTAAGCCCCTCTAGAGCCTGGGGGTTCTCTATCCAGTGACTGTAAATCCCCATTTCTAAAAACTAAAAAGACGGAAGGACGGGATTCAAAACCCTAAAAGGCAGTGGGGTAGAAACCCTAAAAAGAAGAACAGAAACCCTAAACAAAGACGAAGGGGGCGAGGAAAGATAAGGAGAGAGAAGACTCACAGAGAGGGAGCAAGGGGTTCAAGAACAGGGATCTCCGGATTCGCTAAATTCTGATCTCGGCAGAAAGTCTTCTCTAGTAGAGTTTTCTTCCAAGCAAAAGCAAAAGTAAGAAAAGGAAGAAGGGGCTTCCCTATTTATAGAGGGAAGAGGCGCCTTTTTAAAGCACACGTGCGAAGCGTCGCCTCGAGCTCTCCACGCGTCGCTTCGGTACAGGCAGCAACCAACCAAAAGATGACACATGACACCGCCAGTTCATCCCCCACAATAACTCTGGTAAACCTTTAGTCACCTCGAGCATATGAAACGACGTTCGCGTGTTCAGTTAGACGAAATAATGATGACACGCCATTTATTGTCTCGGGCAGACGAAGCGACATCTTAGTAAGGATCAGACGCCAGCGGACGTCAGCGATTGGCACCGAGATGGGATCCAGACACAAAATATCCTCTCATGTAATTTTAGCTCCCGACCTCAAAGAGTAGGAGAATTCTAAAAGGTCAGGAGCTAGGGGCAATTGTGTGGGGGCATTTCTTAATCCCGGGATAATTCTTGATCTCGGTCTTACCCAGTTCGGTGGGAGTGCTAGCCTGGAAAGACCCCAGAACCCATCCCAGTCAAAGTACTTGCAAGGTGCACCTCGGTCTCAGCCCTAGCCTGACCTCGGTCTCTACTGTCATTCAACCATAAATACGCTGTCGCGAGTTGACCGAAAGACTGAGCGTCGTACCTAGAAAAGTAGCCAACCTTATCTCACGGTCACATCCGCAGCCATTGAGGCGAAACACAGGTTGATGGGACTTCCCCTTTTCACCTACCACCACTCAAGAAGGGCCTGATGGGACCCCTACGCCAAGAGTCAACTCTCACGCCTATATATATGCATGAGGTAAAACTACCAAAGGTATGCAAGAAGAGATATTCACATACTCTTTCTTCTTCTCCATTCACTCATCCTCAGTTCAGTCACCGAACTAACTCAGGCATTAGAGTGCCTACAGCCAGGGGCTCTGACCTTTGTCTTTGTTTTCCCTTTCTTGTTCCAGGGGGATAATCATTTCCCAAATAATCAAATTGAGAGCCTAATCCTCTCATAACCAAGTCCGTAATTTTTAGGCACTTACATCTTTTTCTTTTTTTTTTTTACTAGGTTGGGCTATTGGTAGCAGTGTTCATGGCCCGGGGTGAGACAATTGAGGCCCAATCCAACTTCAGAAACACAGTCCCTTATCCATCCAAGCTCGCCACAAGTTATTGATGGACCCGATTCCTTCTGTTCCTCCCCCATCCGTCCCCGGGGTCACCGAGAGGGCCGAATGGAGGGAAGAAGGAAAGAAAGGCGAGTATCAACATTTTTGTACGGGTATGCCAGATTTTCTATTCTACTTGGAATTTAGAAATGGTGATCCAGAGATCCACCTTCACAAGTAGAAAGGAAATCAATCTTTTTTCTAACTTCTCATTGCACATATATTTAAGAAAAGAGACAAGGTTTTTTTTTTAATGCCGTGAGAGGCGATTTTGTTTGCCGTGAAAGACGATTTTGTAGTGAAATGCAATTTACAAATCTCATCAAAATGAAAGACAAGAAATGTGATTTTTTTTGTCTCTTAAAGAAAATAAAAAATACAACAGAAAAGTAAGAAAAAGGATCTGACTTCTTAGGAAATTGCGGGGACGCGTTCAGATCGACGGTCACAAGTCATGTATGGACTTCGCCATAGTCCTTCAGATGAGAACATGCGATGCTTTGATTCTTTTGGCTTGGCTTGGACTTCAATTTTTTTAGAGGATAAGGACCAAAGGAAGGTCCTATATCTGATAAAAAAAACGAAGAGATGGGCTGAAAAGCCGCGTCTAGGCCACGTTGAATAGGAGAAGAGAAGGCTTTGCCTTGGGGGGGAGTGCCCCCCAAGGGACTTCAATCACCTTGTGGTGTTTGTTGCAGTAGAGTTTCTTAAGAGTAGCAGAGCTTCTGGGAATTCTGGACGAACTTTCTAGCTAATGTTTTCTCTCTGATTGGTTTTTCTTGGAATGCTCTGCTATTTATAGGCCTTTGGTAGCCATTTAGGAGAGTTTATGAGCATTGATGGCTTTAAAGCTCCATGATGGGAGGAGTTACAAGTTTTTATTTCTTGATTTTGTAACTCATTTTTCCTTGAATTTGATTGGCCGATGGGGAATGATGGGCATTTAATCGCCTTTAATCTCCAATATGAGAGGAGTTTCATGGCTTTAATGCCATGATGACTTTGACTTGTAACTCCTATTTCCTTACTTTTGATTGGGCCGTCCAAAATAATGAGTTAATGACCGTATTTAGTTGGGTCAATTAACAGCATTAAGTGGTCGCCGGGGATTTGAAGAGTCGCGAGCCGTGCCGCGTCTTTTGGAATTCTTCTTGCGATGATCGACGATGGATCTTCATGTTGATCGATGTCGGATGATCATGCAACTTCATACATACATTGCTAACAGCGGGCCGGTACCATCTGTCTTGTTGATTTCTCGATCAATCGGACAGAAAGTGTACTTTCATGGTCAGCCAATTGGCGATCTTGGAGCGATCAATGACGATTTCATGCTCTTGACGGCGGATCCGAAATGTAGATGGAGATCAGTCGATTCCGAGCATCAAAATCAGATTTTCAGGAATCACAGGGGCTGGAACTCCCGAAACGCGAAAATGACCGGAAAACGTGCCTTCCGGCGGCAATCCGGCGACCCGGACTTCCAGGGTCGCCGGCGACCATGGGGTTTGGTCCCCTTTGGTCGCCTTTTCTTCGGCCGTTTTTCGGCCTTTTTCAGTCCTTTTTTTCTTCTGTATTTTTCTTGAATTTTTCCTCAGTTTTTGGCTTGATTCTCCTGAAGAAAACCCGACGAGAAGTCATGCAAAACCGGAGCACAAAGTTTCCTATTTTTTGGAAAAGCCGAAGACCTTGCCGCGCATAGTTGCCGATTTTCGGTCAAGAGTCGAAACTAGGTCAAACGATGTCGGAATGACCCGAAATTTGAGGTGAAGCCTCCTGAGCAGTAGATAGGACCAACCATGGGCCTTAGCTCGATTTTTGAAGCCGTTTGGGGTCCCGTTGCCGGTAGGCTTGATTTCGCCGCGAGGAAGATGTCGTACTTTGATGTGCGGTCAACCGATGTCCGATTGACCTAAAATTTAACAGAGAGTCTATTGGAGTCATTTTTAGATGATCCATTAGCTCTGATTTGGATGTCATTTTCCCGGGGTGCTCCGCCGCTGGTATCCTTGATTTTCTTTCGGAGCATCAAAATCGGATCAAACGTTGTCAGAATGACCTGAAATTTGACGTGCAGCCCTTTTGGAGTATGTTGAAGCCGCCCATGTGCTTTGTTTGATGAGTAATGGTCCCGGTGGTTCTCGCCGCCGAGAGGCTTGATTTTCTTTCAGAGCGTCAAAGTCGGGTCAAACGTCGCTGAAATGACCTGAAATTTGACGTGGAGCCTTTTGGAGGTATTTTGAGACCATCCATAGGCTCTGATCGAAGTTTTAATGTCTTCGACGCCGCCGCCGCCGCCAAGAGCGCCAGTTTGGCTGCCGAAGGAGTGAAGTTAGGCCAAACGATGCTAAAATGGCCTGAAACTTGATGTAGAGTCTCCTGGTGGCATCTTGGGGCCAGCTGTGTACTTTGTTTTATGTATTAGGGTCTCTGGTTTCACCGCCGCCAGGAGCACCTGCTCAGTTATATGAGGAGTGAAGTTGGATCAATGACGTCGAAATGACCCTAAACTTCATGTGGACTCCTTTTTTGGCTGTCTTGAATGATCTTGCATTTTTTGTTTGATTCTGACAAGATCTGATGCTTGAAGTAGCATTGCCTATTTGTAGTAGGATGCGGCTTGATGTTGAAGAAGCAAAGTGACATTTTTTGTGTCAACAGTTATAATTGTTAGGCCCAAGCCTGTTCATTTAATAAATCAGGTTGGACTGAACTAGGCTTTTAATGAGTTGCATAAGCTTTCTAACCATTGGTTGGACAAACAACCACTAAAATATAAGTATTCCTCATTTAAATCGGGTTTTGGGCTTCCTATCACTTAATCCAAGCCTAGCTCAATTTTTGAATGGGCACAAATTATGTATCCCACCCCAACCCATGAACATCTTAGCAACTGATCAAGTAAACACTAAAACCTTACACTTGAAGGCTTAGATATCAATCCCTAAATGTTGCGTGAAACTAGTCGAGAAGTGCATAGAAATGATGTCAAATGAGCCCTAACATGCCACAATCACTCAACTATGAGTGTGCTGTGTGCATGTATGTATAATATGAATATTATAAAAAAAAAACCCCATTTTTTAGCTTTTTTATGGGTATGTGGCCCACCTTAGCCAATACAGTCTTTTCACACACGCTGCCCCTAATGAATATTCACAAGTCCAAATTAATTTGACACTTATCTAACTTTTCATCGCTATTGGATTGAAATCATAAAAAAATAATGCTTCTAAAACTATTAAATTTCAAGGTCATGGATCCTAGGGTTAGGATGATCTTATAGAGTTTAAATTTTACAAATAGATATGTTTCATATAGATTTTCTCATCCAACTGATTTCCATAATCATCATGCATCCATGGGGGTTCCTACTAAGAGGGGCTTTTTTTCTAACACTTCTCATGCATATCTTACTTTGATGCACTGTTGGATAATTCTAAGGGCCTCTTTTTTGTAGGGTGGAGTAAAATGAAATAAAATGGAATGTGAAAAATAGTAATAATTCTATTTCCTTTTGTCTGATTTGGCTGAAATTTCTTGATCAGGTCATTCGGCAGAACCGGAATGAGGGTAAAAATTTTAGGTTTGAATTCCGGTCCATTTCGGTTTGTAATACAATTTTCACTATTTTTTAATTTCTTTCTCAATATTCATATCAAGAAACATGCATAATTTATATTTATCTATTTATATATATGTATATATATGTTTCTTAATTCTTATTATTCCGAAAAGTTACTTCAAAAAATTTTGTCGAAAAACTGAAGCACCAAAATATTCGATCTTGGAGGCTAGACTGAAATGATAATCGAAACGAAATTGACTAATAGTATGAAAATAAAAAGAAAGTGAAATTGTAAAATCACAAAATGACAAAAGAAGTTACTTTTAGTTAATTTTTTTTTCTTTCTCAGAAAGAAAAGAAATGGAAAAATTCCTGTGAACGAGTCACGACACGAGTGCCACTCGCGGGTTAAATAATGAAAAAGATTAAGGGTGAAAGTGTCCTTTTATAACTACCACCAACAATAATGTACGTACCCAACAGTCAAAAAACCAGCCGTCTTTTGCTTGGACATCGAAGAAAAGGGGAAGAAGAAGATATCTACAGCTCCCGCGAAATCCCTAAAAGAAGGGTATGATTTTTTCATCCAAATCTTATCCATTTGAATTTATGCAATTCCTTTTTCATCTTTAGATCCTTCGATTCTGTCATATTTCATGCATATTCGTCAGTCTAATTCGTCGATTCCAACCTGGATTTTTCTGTTCTTGGTACGCAAAATATCTTCTTTTAAGCTCCAGGGATTCTAGGGTTAGGTTCTGTCTTATATTTTTAGGTTGTTGATTGAATTTGATGCTTTTGTTTCATGTTTGGATTTTTCCTATAAATAAAACTTTTGCAACTTTTTGTTTGCTGATGTGCTCAAATCTGTAAACTATTCACGATTTGAGTACCAAAAAGCACCTTCTTGCGTGCTAAATGTTTTTTTTTTTTTTCTCCTTCTTCTTGCTCTTCCAAACACGATTTGAGCAGAATGGCATCTGTAGACTAGACCACTTTTACACTCTTATGAATTTCGAGTTGGATTTAACAACATCTTGATGAGAGAGGATTTGAAGTTTGAAGATGAGTAGCTATTGGTGAACTGTAGTGGGATTTTGCTTAAATCAACATTTGAATTGAACCGTGTTAATTTAAGGCTGTTTCAGGCGTTTGACGTTGAATTAGGTAGGGCTTATTGCTCAACGATTTCGCAATATTTTTATATGAAGATATTGTTTATATTCTCATATTGGTTGTTATCCAAACTCTGAATGGGAAGGCTTTTCACTGCAATATTACTATGTATATAGCTTGGGTTCGCATAATTTAACATTCTAACTTTTAGCAGAAGGAAGAATCCTTCGAATGCTTATCCTTCTACCCCAAACATATTACAAGAATGAATGCATCTGCAGTATACTGTTCAATGTTAGTTTTCTAATGTTAAAAATATGTTGGCACTTTTTTTTTTTCTGTGTTATTAAGGGGCAGTGCAAGTTCATCAAGTGTGACTAATGGAAACAAAATCATTGTAGAAAAGATTCTATAACATTTGATCTTTGCTTCCAAACATTACATTATACCCACATTGCCTGAAACTCAAAATGATAAGCTTTATCATTAATCCTGCCATTGTACTTTGGGACACATATTTAGGCACCGATTGACAGAGACCTGCATAATTAGCAGATGTGAAAAATGTCTCCAGAAGTTGCTTTATTGAAATTCTTTGGGCCCGTTTGGCACTTTACTAGTTTAGTAAAAGTCAAGTAAAACCTCCATTTTTCAGACAAGGGGTCACATCAAAAGTACACTTTTTCAAAATTCCCTCCTCCTTTTTCAAAAAAAAAAGTCAAAAAGCAACATCCTTTCTCCATTAAAAGACAAAAATTTTCTGCTTTTTTTATACAAAAGGTGAAAAAGATTCATACCAAACAACTAAAAATAAAATACCATCATAACCCACTTATATTTTATTCTCTCTTGATTTGATGCTTTACTTCATCTTTATTTTACAGTAAAATTACCGAAAGGGTAGGGAATCTTTGTGTATGCTGGGAGTCCTTGTTGCATTTTTCTACAGTTTAGTGTGGCGTTTTTTGCATGGAAAAGAAAATATCCAAACTAAATTTACTGGAGTCTCTGGAGAACCATTTCCTATGGGTGATGGTGGTTTGGGTGTGTCAAAACCGCTTTTTTGTGACACTGCAAAAACAGAAATCTGTGAAATACATAATTCCAGTGTTACACGAAATGCCCTTAAGAATTCACTAAAATTCTCTACTCTCCCTTGTAATCTCTCGTCAGGATGTGGTGGTCTCACTATCTCATAATCCTTGGATCCATTTATTTGTTCAACCTTGTGGCGGACCCAGGTGTTGGCACGTGGGTGCAATCGCACCCATGAGATTCGAGAAGCCCCTTCTATAAGATCTTAAAAAATTCAATTTATTATTTAACTTCTTCACTTAATCATTTTGCGCACCACCCAAACGAAAATCATGGGTCCACCATTGGTTGCATAAGTGGTCTTGGCTACGTATAGCCATCTCCCTGTAGATAACTCTCTCTTAGGAAACATTGAAACCTTAGTAACACCCATTGAGTGGAAAAGAGAAGTAGATATAATGTGGTAGATATTATAGTTGGGAAATTCCTCTAATTTCATTTAGAAAACAAGAAACTGCGAATTTTCTCTAATCTTGCCAACTTATAGTGAAACCAGATGATTGTAAGATCCATGGTTCCAAACTATCCCTAGATCTGGAGACTGTTCAATAATCACCAGTGAACAAAAATGGAGCGTGATATGATGTCCAAGGGGCTCATCTCATCCCACATCTCACATCACCCAAGTAATGGGTTTGATAGGGCTTCATATACCTGTTTGGGTCTTCCACTTATCGGGTTAAGCTTTTGGGTTGGTACATGATATCAGAGCTGGTTCCTGTCGTTCTTGTTTAGTTTATATGGCAAGCTTATCCATGAAATCTGTTGGGCCTGCACATGAGGGGGAGTGTTAGGAACATGGTTCAAAATCTCAGTCTCGGTCGCGGTATCAGCCGGGCCGAAAAACCGAGATGATATCGGTATCGGTCGCGGATATCGGTCCGTCGCGGTCATCGCGGTATGAATTTTTTTTTTAATCCAAAAAAATTCGCAAAAATATCCAAAAAATCCAGAATATTAGAAAATGCTGGAAAACTATATTTGTTTCCATTAATAACAACAATAAATCAAAATCTCGGTCACCTTAAGTTATGAGTCCTGTCTGTGTCGCAGACTCGCAGTTCACTGTCTTTTTTCCAGTATTTCATATAATGCAAACATTATTGATGCTCTGCTCATGATCAATTTATTAGTGTCAAATATAAGAAGATAAAGATAACATATCAATCATCATTTAATACTAACTTAATCATCAAATAAAGTTGTGAAATTCAAGACCCTAAAGATTAGTGAATGAGATAGTGAGTTAGTGACTGAGATAGATAAATCATAATGCACTTGGGCATCAAAATGTTCATGGTTTACCTGAAATTAGATCTAACATAAAAGTATGTAGATCTATCATTTACACACCATACAATGATCATGAATCATTAAAACAACATATTTATGATGAAATCCCCAAAAAATGATATATTATAATTCAAATATTAAAAAATCCGAAAATAAAAAAAATTGAAAAAAAAGTTCAAAATCATGTGTATGAGTAGATCTAGCATGAAAGTATGTAGATCTAACTTCTAAATGAAGAAAACAACACAATTACACAAGTGAGTAAGTGACAAACCTCTATGCTTCATCTATAAAAAAAAAATAATAATAATAAAAAAAATAAAAAATAAAAAAAATAAAATAAAAAACATAGTATGCTTTAAGTTGATTTCCTCTTACCTTAGATAATATTTTCTTCAAAAAATAGAAGTGAGATTTGAAAATATGCAAGAGAGATGGTGGCTGCTGCTATGACTAGTAAGGAGTTGAGAAGAGAGGAGAAGAAGATGAAGATGGGAGAAGAAATATAAAAATTAGGGTTCTCAAGCTTTTATATATATCTCGACTGATATTTTGAAAATATCGGCCGAGATTTTGAAAAACCCGAGATGAAGTTCATCTCGGCCGAGATGGGCCGAGATGAAGAAGAAAAAATCCGAGACCGATATCTCAGTGAGATATCGGCCCGGTATCAGCCGAGACCGGTTTTTAAAACCATGGTTAGGAAAGTTCCACATCCCACATCACCCAAGTAATCGGTTTTACAGGGCTTCATATACTTGTTTCGGCCTTCCACCTATCAGCTTAAGCCTTTTTGGTTTGTACATGGTATCTTACAAGCTCAACTCTCAAGATCTACTAGATTCACATGTATAAATATGTTGGCTAAGCCATCCATACATTATTGTGGATACCTTCCTATATGCTTATATGCACATTTCCATGATAATCCTACAGTAAAATTCAAAAATAGCTGAAAGATATGTAGGCTCAAAATAAATGCAGCGTAATATAGACTTTGGTGCATTTAGGGATGTGTAAAGCATGCAAACCTTCCATTTGATTCGGGCATGGTTTCCTATATCAGATAAATTGTATACATTTTGAAGTTTTTACATCTCCATTGTGCTCAAGATAATTCCCTCTCTTTTTGGTCGTCATCATCATTATCATCAAAGCCTTGTCCCAACTCCCAACTATGTTGAGGTTGGCTAAAATAAATTCCCTCTCCTGTTGGTATGAGATTTGAATATGTGATCCTTGATGGCATAATATGTTGAGTTAGATTGATTTGATATATTTAAAGTTGTCTCTAATTTGCATCTATCTTTTGTATTTCATGCCGTCTCTCTAAACAATCTTTCTGCACTCATTTCCACGTCTTTCACTTTTGTACTTGTATTTTGATTAACTGGAGACAATTTTTGCCATTACTTATTGGAGGTGTGGACTATGGTGATCTCGAGGAAGATTTTTGTTCTGGCTATTAGTCATATTAGTGAAGTAATTTTTTTCATTATGGAAATTATTTTTGCATGACTATCTTAATTTTATCTATTCACTATTCAATTCAATATTTCCTTCTTATTCAAACTTTAGGCTTATCTTTCTTCATTATGGAGGGAAGAATTAGCTGAACAAATGGTGTCTTGGATATGTAAAGGTTTTTACTCACCACTTCGAAACTTTGACATCAACTGGATATAGTATTGAGTGTCAACTGTCTTCATGATGTAGTTCTTGTGCACCATGAGCCTAAGGTCAACAGCAAAAAGAAGCCCAAGAATGGGCCAGCATTCGACCGCCCATTGGGCATAGCTCATGGTTAACCAGCCCAATTTGTGGGCCCCACAGACACTAAAAATTGGTTTAGCATATGTGAGATCCTATTTGCATGTTCTTGCTTGTCTTGTTAGCTTGTTCATCTTCTAGGGGGCTTTGGACTACACTAAGTCCCACATCGAAAACATCCAAGTCCTAACCCCGGGCATATATGCATGGCCTGACCTTAACCCCACATAATGCAGCCTTCGGGCAAAGCTGACAATGGCATGTGGATAGTGGGTCCTGGTCATTACAGAATAGTATTGTGTGAGATCCTACCAGCCTAGACTTTCTTGTCTTGTTAACTTGCTTGTCTGGCAAGAAGATTTGGACTACACTAAGTCCCGCGTTGGAAGCATCCAAGTCCTAACGCCAGGTAAATATGTGCGGCCTGATCATAACCCCACATGACGCCTTTGAAAGCCGTAAGCCTTTGAGCAAAGTGGACAATATCATGTAGATAGTGGGGCCCGGGTCGTTACAGAATGGTATCAGAGCCGTGGACAACTCTGTTTCTGGTGGGGGAGAGTGTGAGATCCTACTTGCCCAAACTTGCTTGTCTTGCAAGGGGCTTTGGATTACACTAAGTCCCACATCGGAAACATCCAAGTCTTGACCTTGGGCATATACATGCGGCCTCACATGATACACTTTAAAGCCGTGAGCCTTCGAGCAAAGTGGACAATATCATGTGGATAGTGGACCCTAGTCGTTACAGTACATGCTTAAACTCTTCACCATTTTAGCTCCATTTGCTGGACCGTATCGCTATTAAAGTGATGTTACAGTAGGTTTTTAACGAGATCAGCATGGAAGTAGTTTAAGATAAGGAGATTCATGTAAGTAGTTAAGAACATAGGGTAAAGAGACCATGCGTATTGTCATTAGGTCAAACAACCAGCCTGGATAGATGTAGTGATGTACTATTTTATATTCAAATTCTTGTGTTTCCTTTTATTTTATTTTATTCAATTAAAATCTCAAGACCCTCTCCCTCTTTCTAGTATGATGGAACTACTTCACAATGGAGAAAGAGAATGGAGATTCAAGAGAAGAAACTTGTTCTCTTGATCTCAAACAATAAGGAAAGAACACTATTAGGTAGCAGTGTAGCACAACTATGGAACTTTAAATTTTCACTCAAACAAATTGATTTGGGGTGAAAGACATAGTTCAATTTATAGGGATAATTGCAAGTCTGGGATTAATCATCATTAATTTCCTTGCACTTAAGCAACTATACAATGAACAAAAACAAGGAAAACCCAAAAGTCTTATGGGTAACTTAATGGGTATTACAGGAAACAATACACAATACTAGATACAATGCATAATAATAAGTGGTTGCTTGTACTTCAAGGAATGCTAGAGTACCAAGAATCTAGCTTACTTCAAATAGCACCCATTAAGCTCGACTTCGCTTACTCCAAGTGAAATATTCATCTTGATGAACAAATACTTTGTTGAGGTCAACGTCCACCCTCGCTCCTGAGCGGTCATAATTGTGGTCGAACCCTCGCCCTCACCATAAAACTATTGTTGTGCCGTTTCCTATCACCAATTGGTTTTGAGATAAGTGGTAGCTCAATGGGGTGTAAGATCCTACAAATGGTATCAGAACCTGGTAGGTCGGGCATTCGAGTCATGGGACACGCGTTTCGCGAGTTCCCAGCAGGAGTCTCAGCGGGTGTGCCGTTGAGGGAGGGATTGTTGAGGTCAATGTCCGCCCTCGCTCTTGAGCGATCATAATTATGGTCGAGCCCTCACCCTCACCATAAAAATATTGTTGTGCATTTTCCTATCACCAATTGGTTTTGGGAGAAGTGGTAGCTCAATGGGGTGTAAGATCCTACATACTTCTTGAAAGGCTTGGTGAACAAGTCTACCATTTGGTCTTGAGATTTGCAAAAAATAACTTAAACATCTCCACCCTTCACCAATTCTCGAATGAAGCGGTACTTGATCTTTATGTGTGTCACATGCTTGTTTTGCCGAATTGACTGAAGAGATCTTTCAAAATCAACTTCATCCACCTCTTTAAAGATGAAGAACAACGCCTTCTTCTCCTTCTTGCGATTGTGCTTCAACTCATTGAGTTGTAGTTGATTGAGAGTACTTTGATCTGTTAGTTCTTCAAAAATGGTTTCAACAATGTCCCAAAGATCTTGAGACCCATAGAACACCTTCATTTGGATACTCCATTGACTGTAGTTCTTTCCACTAAATCAAGGAAGCTGAGGTTGTAACATGTTGGAAGCCATGATTCACCTTGAACAAGGCTTTGATACCAATTTGATGAAACTACTTTATCACATTGGAGAAAGAGAACAGAGACTCAAAAGAAGACACTTGTTCTCTTGATCACAAACAATAAGGAAAGAAGCCTAATAGGTAGTACAACTATGGAACTTTAAATTTTCACTCAAACAACTTGATTTGGGAGGAAATACATAGCTCAATTTATAGGGCTAATTACAAATGTGGAATTAATCATCATTAATTCCCCTTGCACTTCCCTAAGCAACTATATAATGAACAAAAGCATGGAAAACCCAAAAGTCTCATGGTTAACTAAACGGGTATTACACAAAAGAGGTTTTTACAAAAGGGCCCCTGTATTTTCAGTCAATCTCAAAAAAGCCCTTGAGTTTTGCATTTTTACTAAAACCCCCTTGATTTGAGTGTGGAACAAGAAACTGTCAGTTCTAATGTAGAAATGACAAAACTATCCTTTGTAGAGAGAGAACTTCCCTCCAGCACCTCCCTCTATCGTCTCCAACAAGAACCCTCCCGCTCTCTCTTGCCAACTGACCCATCAAATCTCCTCTCCTATCATCACCCTTGACAAGGCACATCTCTCTCTAGTACTCTTTGAGTAATTGTACATCTCTGTCTATCACTACCCTTCTCTGTTTCTCACCCTTCTCTTGTATTCTTCTTTGCTTGGATGGTGGTGGGAGTAATGGGTGGTCACATGTCTTTAAGAGAAGAGAAAATGTGCTTGATTTTGATTAAATTGCATTATTAAGTATTTTCCCTCTGCATCTGATTTGATCAAGTTGCAGTGTCCGATATTGCTGCATTTTTCTAGGAACATCATCCAAGACTGCAAAGTGGAGCAAATGGAAGCTTGAAAAAAATAAGAAAATTAATCAATGCCTGGTAGTTTCATAGCAGATTTCAAGATGTATAGGCATGCTTGGTCCTTGGGGAAGAGATATCTGCTAACATGATGGAATATGGAATCAAGAGAACACCAGCACGGTCCAAATCTCTTTGGGCATCACTTGTTCAAAAATATGAGGAAAACAAGGATGGTAAGAAAAGCAATGAGGCTTGGCCTTACTTTGATGACATGTATCTAATTCTATCTGTTGGAGAAGTGGCAAAGAAAATGAACGGCCAACAAGCAAACAACCAGGATGAAATTTTTTGAAATGCCAAGCATCAGATGAAGACTCATCCAAGAGGGTAAATGACAGTGCCTTGTTTCACTTCATTTCTGATACAAAGCAACAAAGACAAATTTGATTTGAAAAGCACTCAGCTAGATTGATTAGTAGGATGTGAAATCAGCAACTGCAGTATTTGCATAATTACCAATGTAACAATAGGATTTCATATAATAGGTTTTCTTCAGATATAATGCCTTGATAATAATTGGATTAAATAATTTAAAATATTACAACAGCAGAGAAAGATCCAATTCAGAGGGCAATTGCCAAGTGCTCGATTTGTGGTGATGAGCATGTTAATGCATGCCCACTGCTATCATCACCATCTAAGGAGAGGAATGCAGGGAGAGAGAGGGAGGGGACCTGCCTTTTTGAGGGTGTCGTTAGGGAGAGGAATCCACTGGGCCTGATCAGCAAAGAGAGAAGAGAAAGGGAATAGTTGAAGGAAGTTTTTTCTCTGTAAGAGGATATTTTTGTCATTTCTCTATATAAACTAATTTTACCTTCAGATCAGGGAGGCTTTAGTAAAAATAAAGAATACAGGGCCCTTTTTGAAATTATCTAAAAATACAGGGGCCCTTTTGTAAAAAGCTCTACAAGAAACGATGCACAATACTAGATACAGTGCATAATAATAAATGGTTGGTTGTACTTAAAGTATTTCTAGAATACCAAGAATCTAGCTTACTTCAGACATAGCATTGCATTTAGGTAATCAGGCCTCCCTTGTGCTAATTAAATGTCTGAAGACTCCTTTCCTTTGAATCCTCATTGACCCTAGCTAGGTTATGCAAACTTTTAACCCCAAGATTGATTATTCTTTGAGGTATATTAGCTTTTCCTCGGTTGCATCATTGTTGGCCTGCATTGGACATGTCCAAACTATCTCAAAGGAGCTTATCTTATTTATCACCTATTGATGCTACCTTAAATCCTCCCGGAAGTGCTTGTTTCTGATTCTATCTTTCCTAGTTTTACCACACATCCATTCAACATGTCATCCATTCTCAGCTCTCATCTCCAATTGCCAATGTTATAGGCTAAAATAACATGACAGACATACAACAGACATTCACAAAACCACTATGCTACAGCAGGGGTATAAATCAATATGAAGAGAATCTTTTAAAAAAAATAGAAGAATAAAATTGCACTATTGTTCCTGTTCACTGAAAACTGGGCTGAAACGGCCAAATAGGCCAAAAAGGTCTGAATCTCGGATTGAAGTTTTTCAGAAGGCTGTTTGGTTTATCACCTGACTGGACCCAATAATTTCTCCAGTTCGGACAAGAACAACTGAATTAGATGCTTATGGATTTAACATATCATAATAACGAGGGCGATGATGATGATATTTTTATTATCAGTATTATTCAATATGCATTTAGTTAAAATCATTATTTGTTAACAGTGTGGACCTTGTAGATCCCATATACTTTCGTGGTACAGGTCTTGAGTTCATATGCGGAGGGCTGTAAGGAGATTAATGAGTGCTACAACTATGTTGAATTTGTTTAATCTACCTGGGCTTTCGTGGGTGTCTAGTGGTAATGGTGGTGAAAAGGTATGGCTGAAGAGTTAACTTTTCCTGTCACAGTTGATGTCAACAACATTATCTTTTGTCATTATTCTAAACATGGCACTGTCTTGCAGGTTGGACTCACTTTCTCATTATTCTAAACATGTCACTGTCTTGCAGGTTGAACTAACCTCTGCAGAAGTAGAATCTCTTCGTTCAGAAATTGCTGTTGCAGAAGAGAGAGAATCTCATCTGAAAGCGCAGTATGATCTTCCAGACTGCCTTTTCCATTGTTCCATCATTTAGTATCGGCTTCATGCATTTTATGGTCTTTTGTGTGTGTGTGTGTGTGTATTAAACATTTTTTAAGTTCTTGGGGTATCTTCTTACGAGCTTGAAATTTGTCCAGTTCTTATAGGGTTCATGTGGTGATTGGTTGCAAATGAGATTGGCCAATGTGCTGTGCAATCAGTTGGAACTCATTTTTCAGTTGGTTGCATTTGCATGTGCTCCAAACTGAAGATGCTTTGATGACATCTATTCCACTATAAACTTGGGGCATTATAAAGGTTGGAAACTATATAGAAAAATGTTCTACATTTCCACATCTTCTGCCCCAGGCCTTATCCATACCAACCTCTGATGAGGTGTGTCAACAATGGAGGAAGTCTCCATCAACTGTGATTTCCAACGTTTGTGCCCCAAATGAATAGTGAAATGGATAGCCATTCAATATCCATAATATTCAAATGAAATTGCAAATTGGAGTTAATGTAAAGAAACCCTTAATTCGAGATAATTTTCACTTATATATTTGCCTTACTAGATAATTTAGAATATGATTTCATGTTAAATCATCTACCTTATTCATCTTAGGCATGCGAATCTGTGATAACCTACAGCAGCAAGCTTAGCTAACTGTGATGGATTCCAATCATCTTTAATAGTATTGTCAGAGAGTAACATATGGTTTGTTCTTGAATGATGATCTAGAGGCAAGAGCCTGTAGCACCAGTGGAAGTTGCTCGCTGTTCCAACCACAAGGCTGCAGGTTCAAGTCATATTATCATTCACTAAAAAAAAGTGATGTTATTGTTGTAGGACTTTTTACTAGAAAATGTCTCTTCTGCAATTTTGAACTACGATGTTTTTTAGACTGCGCGTCTTGATTTTTCACCAACACAAAGCTCATAGTAAATACACAAAGTCCACAATAAGTGATGATCTCCTGGCTGATATGGTAATGAAACTAGAAGGTAAGATTTAGTTTGCAGCTGGTTGGATTTTTTGTTTCACTTGTTTTCCTAAGTCAGACTCTTATGTAATGCTTGGGCTTTGCCAATTCTCCGCCATGTCCTAAATTCTACATTTGCGTCCATGTTAACACAAGTGCTTGTATAGTCTATTTAGACCAGTTTTCAAGAAATCTGTTGACTAAATCGTTAGTGGTAGCCTAATAGAAGTGGGTTCTGGAAGCATGCATGTATTACTTTTGTTTTTCTTTGAATGGTAGTGTGTAACTGTGTATTACTTATTCATTTAATACATTTGATACTGTGGCTAATGCAGTTTATTCTTCAATAAACTATGGCGTCTTTTGATCAATTCTTTATCATGGCATTCTTTGATGATTTTTCATTTACCACCCAGTCATTTAATCACTGCCAACATTCTGTCATCTGTTATCACATATCTGTAATTGGAATTAAATTTAATAGAAATTTGTGAGGTTTCGTAGCTTTAGCTTATTCCGAGATGAGCAATATTAATAAATGAATGCTTGAATATTTTTTCTTTCCATCAGGTTGGAACATCTCGATGAACTTCTGAGGTCTGCTCGTCTTTCTGGTTATCTGTATATTCGAAATGTAATGACCTTTGTCCTTATCTTGATTTCCTCTTTTTAGTTGAAGACTCCTGCAATATTCTGATGCCTGCTGCATTGTAATTCTTTTCTAACATATTTTCTTTCCATAGAGATGGATGGCACTGCCTGGAGAGCCACCTATAGATGACAGTGATGTAGATGATTGGCTTCCACGCTTTGTTGTTCTTCATGGATCATGTATCTTTTTCTACCTACAGTCTACGGGTAATGATTCCTGATATAATCTCCACTGAGGATTGGTAGTTTATCAGATGTTTATTATTTTGTATCCTTAAACTTTGAATTTTTTTTATTTTTATGTTCATCTTCTTGCATAATTCAAAACCTTTTGAATTCCTAAACATAATATTTATTTGGGATAATCTTTATATTACAAATGACGTACAATGTAATGCTTGATAAATTCATCAGGTGGACCCTGCCTATCGATTATTCAATTTCCAAAACCTTCATTTAGTTTGCTCTATTATGGATAAGTCATCTTGTAACATTTAGTCATCGAACAGACCGTTTTCACCGTCTGCATACTGTTCTAAAGCTCAACAGTTTTGTTAACAGCTAACATCTAATAGGTAAATACAAATCATCATATCAACAAGATTTTTGATAGGGCAGGGTTTTTAGCCTTGATGTACTAATGATGGGCCTACCAGAAGACCAAAAGGTTGAGTCACATTGCCTGTCAAGAAACAAAATCTTTGTTATGCATTTATTATTGAAACGTTATAGAGGCATTGACCGCGAGTACCTATTCCCTTTTGAGTGTGCATATTTTAGGCCAATGTTGATGAATTTGTCACCATATTCCTTCCTTTCCTTTTTCCTTTTCTTTTGTGGCTTCTTTCTTGTGATCCTATTGATGGAACATCTTGGTGGCTAGATTTGGTATGCAGATCTAGGTTTTGATCCTAGGATTGCATCAAGAAGCACCATTTTTCTGGTGAACATTTTTCCAATGCAATATGCGCTTTTGTGTGGCTTTTTTTTTTTTTTTTTGTGTGTGTGTGTGTGTGTGAGTTTATTTATTTATTTAAAAATTTTGTCATCCTATTGAACGCCTGGGTGGCTAGTGCAGTTCTAGGATTTGATTCTAGGGTTTCATCAAGAAGCCCCATTTTCCATGGATGATTTTTTTATTTTATTTTTATTGCAGAAGTAGGAGCGTACCTCTTGAATTATACACCAAGATAACCGAAAATTTTTAATCATAATGATTGATCACACTGGAAATAGTTTC
This sequence comes from Cinnamomum chago, assembly GCA_038049695.1. Classification (NCBI taxonomy): domain Eukaryota; kingdom Viridiplantae; phylum Streptophyta; class Magnoliopsida; order Laurales; family Lauraceae; genus Cinnamomum; species Cinnamomum chago. Next base: position 89,607,024 of record CP142454.1, on the reverse strand, counting down.
ACAAACATGAAAGAAGAAAGCATGAGAAATAGCCATAAAGTTCAGCCAAAGCTCAAAATATTCAAGCCTAAGGAGAGATCAGTTTCACATGAACGCGTCCAAAACTCTTCATACATCTGTTAAAAATGGCAAAAGGACCATGCAATGTTAGTCTCCACCCTAGTAGGACTTTTTCCTATAAGCAAACAACACTATGAGAAAACTAACTAGTATACTTGGGAGTTGAAACATTCCATTCTAGGGAGTGTGTGGCCCCAGTTTTGGGGCTCAAATCGGGCTATGGGTCCATCTGTGGGCTCCCCAATGATGGCTTTGTTCCTTTTGCATGGGCCCTCGGCTCTCCTCTTTCACGCTTTGAACCTGGTAGCATCAATTTTTCCTAGTCATAAATTATGAGCTACCATCTCTGATCTTTCACTCCAAATTAGTAGTTCTCGTGTATTTATCAGTATGTGCTCTTGATTCCAAATGCATATGTTGTATTGAGTCAAAGTTGATGAAACATTTTTTGCAGACTTGAGTCCTCTAGATTCCACTCTGTTATCTGATGTTGTTGAAGTAGGCAGACTGCCTAGCTTCTTACAAGAAGATCAACAAACACGTTATTCATTTTATATCTTAACTTGTCATGGACTACGCTTTGAGTGCTCAAGTCTTTCTAAAATACAGGTACTTCCTTCTGTGGGCTCTCTCTTTTATGTTTGCACTTTACAAATCAGTCTTAAGCTGTAGTAGGAAGAATGACACTGAATGAGTAAAAAAATGGTGAGTCTCAGGCTTTAATGATAGAAAGAGGTCTTTCTGCAGTGGGAGCCTTTATGAAATATCTTACAAAATCTCCCTTTTTAGGCTATGGAGAATAAAGAGAGATGTTGAAGGGAAACTATGCTTGGTTTTTCATGGCATAATTGTTACAACTTGCAACCCATCAACTTTGTATGTGGTGTAAATGCACATAATTCCAGGATTTTGAAATTGCACATGGTGGGTGTGTTTGGGAGAGGAAAGCGCATACTCTTCTTGGACTACCTTCTGAAAGGACTACGAAGCTGTAGTTCTAATATGTGTTATGATCAAATATTGGACCAATTGGCTTAAGAATGTCAATGAAATTAGCATTAGAAAACAAGGGTTCTTCTGGTTATATATTTCATCTTTTCTTCTTCCTACTCCTTTCATCTTATATAATGTCAGTAATCCATGCATCATGTTTTTAAACCATGGTAAGTTTGGTTGTTCTGGGAAGGTTCTAGCAGAATGCTTTTTCGCAAATTTTATCTGTGCGTTTCCGAAAGAAGCTGAAGCTTAAATTGACATTAATTTGACTTGGACAAAGTGGTAAATGATACCTGCATATTTTAAGTCTGGTTTTCGTTTTACACACACCAAAAAAGAGTCTGGTTTTCTACATTGTTCAAGCCCTGGAAGCCACCTTAAGTGCATCTTTAATGAAGCTACCCAGAAAAATTTTCTTTCATAAAAATACTTGCATTCAGTGTTCTAAAACTGGACCAGCCATTAAACTAGTGAAGGCTAATGTTTAGTTGAATCTGGTTCAGCCGGTTGTACATTCCAGTCAAACCATGACATCAGCATGAAATCATGATTATGTAATAACTAAATTAAAAAATGAAAGACATTATACGATACGTGTATAAAAGGTAAAGAAACCATTAATGAACTGTGAATTTCTAGAACTCATGGCTCAGTTTAGAAAGTTTTTAAAATGTTGAAAAATAAACTAATGACAATTTTTAAGTTCTAGATTTAATTTGTCATCTCTACTTCTCTATGCTTAAAACCAGGCAGTTTGACTGGTTTGGATGGTTCAACAGTTGAATCGCACAGAAGTTCAATTAGTGGTAAGTGGTTTTGATATAATGGAGCCACAATTTGTAGCAGTCCGGGTTGAACATGCTGATTCAGTCCAGTTTTTAAAATGGTTACGTTTCCCGCTTTGAGTTCCTGCATTATTTCACACTTGTACATGAATAACTATAACAAAATCTTGCAAAATAAGGAATCTAGAACATTCTGTTATCCTTGCATTTCTGACACCACTTGATAATGGTAATTAAGATCTCATGACAGGTTTCTTACTGCCATTATTCTCATTTTTTGCTTCTGTTCCTAATCCTATATTCTCTTTGTTTGTTTTCTACCATTGATCTGCTGAACATGAGTTTCAGGTGGATGCATGGATAACAGCATTAAGAATTGATTGCAATTTGGATTCTGAGATGACTACAAAAGATACAATCAAATCATAGCCTATGCAGATAACTGTATGTATGATGTAAACAGAATAATATGTGTTTTATAGAAACCATTAATTTCAGAACTTGTATTTCTTCTGTGACTTTGACACAATGTCACTGTATATATAACCTGATACTCAATGTAAAGGAAATGTGATGGAATTTAATCCTCCCTACTGAATTCTCTTAAAACTGTATTGAAAATCATATGTAAGTAGACTTGATCATTTGTTCGAGGGTGTATTCTTGCTGCCCTTTATGGATTCAGATTTGAAGAGAAGTGGGCTGCTGCTGGCGCTGGCTCTTTAGGATGATGGGGGCGGATAAACTGGAGTTCGGATCCTCTTTAACAGCTATTATACGGAACTGTGTAAAACTTTCATTCCGATCGCCTATAACTTGCAAGTTTTATTATTTTTTTGTTTTTTTTTTCTTCTTTTTTTTTTTTTTGTCTTGGGCTAGTGGTTTAGGATTTTTTTTTTTTTTTTTTGTCATTTTCAAACTTGAAAACCCAGGAAATCCTTGGGCATGTTTATTGGACAGTGGCCTTGGGTGTTGTTTTTGTTTTCTTTCTTTCCTCTTTTTTTTTTTTACATGAGTGTGTTGTCTACTAACTCTCACACAAAAAAAAAAAAAAAAAAAGAAGAAAAAAGAGGATTTTATTGAAAAAATCCCGAAATTTGGTCATTTTTCACGAAAGGTCCCCGCAAATTGTACAACACGAATGGGGTCCTTCAAGCCTTTTTTTTTTCTTTTTCCAACTTTGAAAGGAGTGACGCTTATCTCTGATGGGGGCAACGCTAGTGTCGCTCGTCAGAGCATCTCCTAATGTCTTCTTCTTCCTCTCCTCCTCTTATTTCTCCATCTCCCCCACTCCATCTTTAATGGCTAGCATTTGGCCACAGCATAAAATCAATGTAAACCAAACTAAAAAATGTATCATGGTTTCACTTGTTATAGTGTAGATGCATGTATTTGGCTACATACAAATTCTTTGTAAAATGGAAAATTAAACAATTTTTAGAAATAGCCTGGGGTTCCATCTCCTATGTTGGAGATGCCACTGAGACCTTGACTTTGCTATGTTTTATGAAGTATTAGCTACATAGAAATTCACTGTCATGGACAGGATTCGGCGTGGTCACCAAGTTTACCAACAGGTGTGTGCCTCTTGCCACTCAATGTCTCTGATTTCATATCGAGACCTTGTCGGTGTGGCATATACAGAGGAGGAGACAAAGGCTATGGCTGCTGAAATTGAGGTGGTCGACGGGCCTAATGATGAAGGTGAGATGTTTACTCATCCTGGTAAGCTAAGTGACCGTTTTCTGCTGCCAGACCCAAATGAACAAGCCGCACGCTTTGCTAATGGAGGGGCATATCCTCCTGATTTAAGCCTCATCACCAATGTAACTGCATTATTTTTGCCCCTTCTTTTTTGTCTCCTGCTGGTGTTTCGGTGGTTTTCTGGCTTCCTTATCAGATTTTTCAAGGTCCCTACATTTGAGAGTCATCACCAAAGGGGCTTCCCATTAAAGATGGAGTGGGGGAGATGTAGAAATAGGAGTTAGAGAAGAAGAAGACGACATTGAGAGATGCTTTGATGATGGACGCAAAGTTGAAAAATAAAAAACGAAATAAGGTATGACGGAGTTCATTAGTGCTGTATAATTTGCGGGGACCCTTCGCAGGGAATGACCAAATTCTAAGATTTTTTCCATAAAATCCTCAAGAAAAAAAATGGAGCATTAAAACTAACAACATAATATTTCTTAAATGAAGAAAAAAATATAGCTTACCTGTAGCCTCTAAGTGTCAGAGTAGTCTGCTATTTAAAATCATTACTCGAAACATATAAATCATGAACTACAGCTTGAAGAGGACTAGGATGAACTTGTGGGTACCAAGCGATCAGACAAGTGATTAGTGAAGAATAAGCATGCAATCTCCAATTTTATTATCGAATAAAATATTATTATGATATTTAAGAATAAAAATTAAGATATAACCCTAGCTTTGGGAAGGGATGGATCGGGATGTTGTTTCCCGACATATTAGGTTTTGAACGGTTGGGATCACTCGTTAGTGGAGAGAGTGGGGCAGCTGGCAATATTTGTTGGTGGGTCTCATTTATTGATGGACCCCATGTGAATTATCCACCGGCATACGGATGGATGTGTGGAGTTTCGTACCGCTCGACCCCAACGTATGGTCAAGATTTAAAAAAAGATTATCATTTCATTGAATGTATGGCGTCACAAGTATAAATATAAATGTAATGTGACATGGAGAGTACAGGTTAATCTTGAAATAGGAATTATATTTGATTATCATTTCATCGGATGTATGGCGTCACAAGTATAAATATAAATGTAATGTGACATGGAGAGTACAGGCTAATCTTGAAATAGGAATTATATTCGATTTGACTTCCACCTAGTTTGATGTTGTTATCAGAGAATTTGCTTTCTTTAATGTTTGAGGTCTTTTTTTTTTTTTACTAAAAGGTCCCTCTATATTCATAATACTGCCGGACTAATTAGTAAAAAAGAGAGTTTTAGTAAAAACATAAAATATAAGGACCTTTTTGAGGTTTTGTGAACATTTAGGGGTCTTTTTTGTAAAAAAAGTCTTAATGTTTTATAAGAAAAAAGACTGTTTGGGGCCTTCCATCTAAACTTACGTTGAAAATTGGATTAAGGGTTTTCTCTTAGAACTATTATGTTACTTGATTGCATCCTAATGGTATGTCATGTGATGTGTGGAAGGATCCCATGTGAGATCAATTGCTTTGATCTTGGATTTTCCAAGCCGGTAAAATCTTAATCCATGTCCAACACATTAAACTAATAAATTTTATATAATGTTGCGTGCGAGGAAACACATTTGTTAGGGCCGGTCCTATAGAATCATGTGGTTCGATTAATTTTCGTCTTTTGTCCAGATCATCTTTCATTCATTACTGACTATGACTATGATGGCCCATCTTCTATGAAACATTTTTAGAGACTGAATTAGATGAGGTATAAATGCCCTGAACCCACAATGTGAGCCGACCCGTGCAATCCCAACTGTTACGTAGAGAGAGCAGAGGGGGCCCCCACCCCACACCACCCCACCCCACCCCACGCACAAAAAAATCAAAAAGATAAGAAAAGAGCAGAGGTATGGTAGAAATAAAATATAGATGTCTTGATTCATATGAAGAAAAAACAGCTTTGCAGAGATTCAAACTTACCTTGAATTAATGAGAAGTTTCTTTTCTTTTTCTTGTGTGTGTAAATGAACTAATGAGAAGTTGAGATATCAGTAACATTCCTTTTCTAAAAGAACAAAATAAGAGATTCAGATATAAAATATTGGTTCTTTCAAGAGCCCAAGAAGAAAAACAATTAATTTTCTCAACACTCACTACTACTTCAACATGAAAAAAGAGTGGTCATGTCATATTTCTCGTAGCAACAAGGACAAGAGAAATACGCTGGACCTCCACTTCCACTTGGCCTCATCTCTGCTCAACAAACCTGAAATAAGAAATGGTAAAAAAAGTTCACAAGAAAATCAAAACTTTAGAAATTCAAATGAGATGAAATAAATATTAGATGTATGCTCAACGAGTCTGAAATAGAGAAATATAAAAAAAAAAAAAAAAAAAAACTGAAAGAAAAAAAAAAATACACCAAACTGTCAGGTCCCAAATTATAGAGTCCGAGTGAGATGGAAAGTAATGTTGTTGATGCCATAGTGGAAGATTACCATAGAGTAAAATCAATTACTAAAACAATGTATTTATTTATTTTCTTTTCAAATATATTTAAAAATACAAAATTTTAGTATTCTTTTATTAGTTGGTTCGGGTAAAGAGAAAACATTACTTGTGAACATAAACATTGTTTCATTAAAAAAACTCAAGATAGAAAATTAAATTAAAACAATATTGAAGAAATTTAACTAAAAATAGAAAATTGAGTTATAAATTTTATCTAATCACTGGATCGGGCCGTGCCAAGTTCCTTTGTTTATCATGATCTTGAAGATCTCCAACCCATTGAGAATTGAGTTACATTTGATGCCGTATTAGCGGGCCCAATTTCGATTTGAGCCAATGCATGATGGAAAACTGATTTGTGGCCGTCTGAATTTCATAAGTGAACCCCACCAAAATAAAATAATCTGTCAAAAGGTCCCAAGGCAAAAAAATAAATAAATTTTGAGGCTAAAATATCAATATCTAGGATGATTTCATTATAATGAGAATTTGATCAATCCCTAATTTACATCATACCTCTTTCCTTCCTCATAATCCTATGGTGGCATGCATCTCCTGGATAATTGATCACCTACCAGCTGTGCATAGTTTTCAATTTGCTTTAGAAATATGTTTCAATGCAAAATCTCCATAAAATCAAATTCATGCCATACAAAAGTGGACTTGCCTATAATTGATCCGAACTCTATCCTACTCATGTCCACGTACGTGAAAGGCCTTCTCTCTTCTTCTTTTTTTTACCAGCAATGGGAGGGATGATTTGTGATTAGGATGACTTGTGGATTCAGAATTTTTAGGAGAAAAATTGAGGAAAATCTGGAAAAACTAGAAATAATGTTCTCACTTATCTTACTAATCTCTCTCTCGCTTTAAAATTTCTCTCCAATCCAAATTGAATTCAAAATTGCAGGTCCAATTTGCAATCAAATGAGAAATTGTGATCCAATTGCGAAATCAAATCCTATGTCTACAATATATAATAATGTGCAGAAGGGTCCAGCATAAAATCAATTGCATTGATTTTGGATCATTTTCCCTGCTGGTAAAATCTTTATCCATGGCCCAAAATATTGAATTGCGCGGATGATGAGATACCAAACAAGCCCAAGTCCTATGGGACGACGAGAGTGGGCAGAGCAAACACATTTATCACAGTCGTTTGTCTCTTTTTACATGTTTTTCCCTTTTGGGATGGGATGGATACTTGCCAAGAATCCCACTACCTAAGTAGGTGTTGAAGGATATGGAGAAAAACAGAATGCACTTTACCAACAGACTTGGAGTTAAAAAGTTTCGAATACATCTTATTTGCTTGTCACAACCTCCTGCTCCTGGACGGAAGATTTGCACATTTATTTAGAAATACCATCACGGTAAGGTGCCATTTAGCTTGTGTCTTATAAATTGAAATCAAATTATTTTTGTTATTTTTTTCCTGAATGACAAAAAATGAAATGAAAATTGACAGTTCAAATCAACATTTTAATTTGTACTAAGTTTTGTGTATTTTCATGAAATAGAAATTGGTCTGGGTCCAAATGGAGAACTGAGATTTCCATACCTGCTGGACAAGTGTTGGGATAGTCTTTCGATAGCAGGCCTGCAACAAGATCTCATAACGTGAATGCAGACTATAAGCAGAATTATCATCTAGGGCAATCGATTGTACAACTAGGGTCAACTAACAATTCTAAGGAAACAGATGATGATGATGATGATCATAATAATAATAATAATAATAATAATAATAATAATAATATGTGCAGATGAGCAGTTTTGAAAACCTAGACCTGGGAGCACCTGCTGTAAATCCTCACCCCTGTACCTCCCATCAGGGCCAATCCCAAACACATTCTCCAGCAGCTGGCTACGTGGATGGTGGGGACTTTGCACCAGCAAACTCCACAGCATCCTCAATTACATCATCAATCTTTTTATCAATAGCCTTCAACTCAGATTCACAGGCTAGATTGTTCTCAATTATGTATTCCTTTAAAGCAGTGATAGGGTCTCTTGCAGCATAACTAGCCTTCTCGGCTGCCAAAAGAACAATAAGTGTGAGTTGAAACAGTAGTCAATGGTCGAAGTCCACACAGGATGCCCATCAATGAAACTTATTACTTCTGGCAATATGGTCAGATGAAAATAATCTCCTGTTGAGTGCATTCCTATTTAAATGCTTCTCTATCATAATGAAAATTCAAACTGGAAAATTAAAAAAAAAAAGAAACAGACAGAAAGATGATACATATCCATCCCAAATTGGCTAAGGATAACAATGAAAAGGGATCATAAATTATAGATGGATTGAAAGCAGATCGATGGTATCAGGCTTCTGTATAAATTACAATACAGTATAGCATATGATATATTTCTGCTTCTCATTTCCAGTTTAGACCATCACAGTCAAGTTTTCCCCACTCATCCATCTTGGCCAAGAACAGCTTGTCTTTTACCCATATAAACACTACCTTGTATTGAGTAAATATTTACTTGAGACCAATATAACCATTCAAAAACCCTAAAAATGGGCATACAGTCATTTTACCCTCCCAGTCAAATAGGAGAGGGCTTTAACTAGGCAAGTGAAGGTCCAATGTTGAAAGGTTGTGTGTGGGGCCCATTGCGTGAACTGGAGTTTCTTGATCTCGGCAAGGGTGTGCTCGGGTATGCTACTGCGTGGGGACCATGTCCCTTAATCTCGGCTACAACCCGATCCATATCGATCTCGGCACTACATGCTGGTCTCGGTCAAACAGCATTCAGTTCGGCCGCACATCCCGTTCAGTCTCGGCAATGCAGGCTCGGCAATGCAGTATTGCGCTTGCAGCTAACAGCCACGGCCCTGTCGTGGCAAGGCCCAAGGAAGGGGTCTGACGGGACGTCAGCCACCATCAGATCAGGGCAAGATCAGGCCCAATGTGACTAGCATTAAATGCAGTGTGGGCTGATCGGACCCACATTGAATGCAAGGAGGCTTGTGATGGACCTTCATTAATGACTTTGTGGGCTGATGTGACCCAGGTCACATCACAAAGCCCACTGGCACTCACCCAAAACCGTTCCATATATAAGGCACGAGCCATATGAAGAGGGGGGTAAGCATTCTCTTCCAGACAACTCCTCCTTCTTCTTCTTCTCCGATCGATTGCTGACTTAAGCATCGGAGAGCCCTGCGCTGCCCAGAGCCAGGGTCCTCTGACTCTTGTCTTTCTCCTCTTTCAGATTCAGGTCGTCGCTGTTATCTCCTCCATGCATTGAGTAAGTCCTTAGAGGCATCCTGATCTTGTGAGTATATTATTCTTGCACTTACAATTGGCGCCGTCTGTGGAGAGGATTTCTATAGTCTTTCCTATTCCTAAACACCATGACGAGGAGAGCTGCGAAAGACGGAGAAACTTCCAAGACAAAGCATGCAGGACCGCCCCCTACCAAGCAGAGGGCTGGCAAGCAACCAGTCACAGAGGACGACGCTGAACGTGCTCTCATCCGGATCAACGTTCAGGAGCGTGACCTCCGCTCGGAGTCCGCTCCCGGGAGGGGAGACACCCAGCAACCGGCAGGCCTCCTGACAGGTCAGGATCAGCTGCGTAAGTCTCCAGTGGGCGATGGATCACGTCCCCCCGGCCAGGCGGAGGACGTTGAGGGCCTGGTGGAGGACGTTGAGGATACTGAGGATGAAGACTACAACCCTGATGACGACTTGGACTCCACCCTTCTGGCGATTAAAGCACAGAATGAGGCCATCAAGGAGAGAGACGCTCTGATCCTCAGGCTCCAGCAGCAGCTGGAAAGAGCTACGGGATCAGCGGGGCTTCGGCAACAGTCTCGGCAGCAGTCTCAGCAGCATCAGTCACGGCAGCAACAGCGGTCGCGACAACAACAGCACTCACTGCGACAGCACGAGCGGAGGACGTCCCGTGACAGGCGCCCCGACTCCCCCGAGAAGGACTTGAGGGACCATCTGAATAAAAAGAGGCTTGACCGAACTCGAGATGAAGGTTCGAGCGCTAGCCACAGCTACTCGAGGAAGGCGTCAGAAACCATCCCGGAAAGCAGGCATCATGATCAGGAGTGGTTAGACGCGCGCATAAGGGAAACGGTCCAGCGTAATTTGGAAATAGCTGGTCTCGGCCGAGACCAAAAGGATAATTGCTGCGACCCCGTCGATCTCGGCGCATCTCCCTTTTCTCGAGACATCAGGAAGCATCCCCTGCCAAAGAAGTTTACCGTCCCGAGGTTCGTCACTTACGACGAGACTTCGGACCCGGCTACGCACCTCAGGCACTTCTCCCAGAGGATGTCTGTCTGGGGAGACGAGGGCCATCTGAATTGCCGAGTCTTTTCCTCTAGCTTGGGCGACATCCCCCTGAAGTGGTTCTGTGCGCTCCTGGAGGGGTCCGTCTCGAGTTGGCAGCAGCTCCAACAGTCCTTTATGAAGAAATTCCAGGCCTACAGAGTCCTTCCGAAGACAGATGCAGACATCATGGCCATGAAGATGAAGCAGGGAGAGAACGTCACCCAGTTCGCCAAGCGGTTCTGGGCGGTCTACAGTCAGATTGAGAATTCCAAGGACGAGGTTGCCGTCTTCGCATTTCAGAATGCCTTGCTGCCAGACAGCGATCTTCGCAAGGACTTGGCCAGGAACCCGGTCTCTTCCATAGCAGCGCTCATGTCTATCGCCAACCGGTACATCGCCCAAGAGGATGACCAGGTCCGTGCTCGAGAAAGCCATGGAACCGCGCAGAAGGACCGAGGTGAGAGGCCCTCCAAGAAGGATGGGGGACCGTCTCGAAGAGATGAGCCTCGGCGAAACGAGCGACGAAGAGATGAGTCGGACAGGCGTTGGGCACCTACCAGCTCGGCAAGGACTCAGATGTTCGCCTCGGCAAGGAGCAAAAGGCCCAGGCTGTCCGAGGACGCATATCGGGCTGTCAACACGGTCTTCAAGATGCCAATCCACAAGATCATGTATAGGATAAAGACAAGGCCGTACTTCAGCTGGCCAGAGCCCATGCAAGGCGACCCTTCCATCCGAGATCAGACGAAATTCTGTGCCTATCACAAGGAGGGCGGCCACAAGACTGAAGAATGCAGAATACTGCGGTCGCATTTGGAGAAGCTTGTCCAGGATGGACACCTGCAAGAGTTTGTCAGGAGAGAAGACAGGGCCAATACCCGAGCCCCGCGCCGAGATGAGAGGGGTAATGACAGCGACGGGTCTGAGAAGATCATCAACGTCATCCATTTGGCACCCCCGCCCAAGGGGAGTAATCAAGCCCGTGCCGAAGCCAGGAAAGCCGCTCACGGCAAGCAAGTAATGGCCGCCGAGCTCGGCCCAGCACAGAAAAGGGCTCGGAGGGAGCGTCCCGAGATCAGGTTCACTGATGCAGATCTGGAGGGGGTGCAGCTCCCCCACAACGATCCCCTGATCGTTACTCTGAAGTTTGATTGCTCTAAGCAGGGCGTGAAGAATTGCACTGTGAAGAAGGTCCTCGTCGACCCCGGCAGTTCTTCCGAGGTCCTCTATTTTGATAGCTTCCGAAGGATGGGACTGACAGAAAAAGATCTGCAGGAGGCCCGAGTTCCCCTTATCGGCTTCAGCGCCAAACCAGTTTACCCCAAGGGGAAGGTGACATTCAGGGTCGAGGCCGGTGGCGCGTCTGTCATGGCAACCTTCATGGTGATCGACGCGCCCTCGCCCTACAATGCTATAGTGGGCAGGTCCTGGCTCCATAGTCTGGAAGCAGTCCCTTCCACCCTCCACCAGAAGCTGAAATTTCCGTGGGAGGGGAAGAGCGGCCGAGTTGAAATCATCACGGTCAGAGGAGATCAGCAGGCGGCTAAGCAGTGCTTGACAGCAGTGGTACCCGGGGAACTAGAGCCCAAGGAGGTCAACGTGGCCGAGATGGAGAAGAACCTGGAGCAGGGGCTGGATGAGCTTGGCCGAGATCCAGGCAGGAAGAGCGTGGAGGAATTGACCGAAATCCGGATCGACCAGAAGGACCCGGATCGGTTCTTCCTAATCGGCAGCCAGCTCGGGGAGCCGGAGAGGTCCGAACTGGCCCAGTTCTTGGTGCAGAACAGAGAGGCCTTCGCCTGGACACCTCAAGAGATGCCTGGCATCGACCCCGAGGTAATGTGTCACAGACTAAATGTTAACCCTAACCACAAACCTGTGATGCAGAAAGCACGGAGGACTGGGGTCCCGCAGACCGAAGCCGTCGTCGAGGAGGTGGATAAGCTGCTTGAGGCCGGCGCTATCAGAGAGGTTCAATACCCGACCTGGCTGGCCAATCCGGTGGTGGTCAGAAAGAAGACTGGCAAGTGGAGGGTGTGCGTCGACTTTACCGACCTCAACGAGGCCTGTCCCAAGGACAGCTTTCCCCTACCAAAGATTGACCAGTTAATCGACGCCACGGCCGGGCACGACAGAATGAGCTTCCTTGATGCCTACCGCGGTTATCACCAGATTCCGCTGTATGGACCGGATGAAGAAAGGACAACTTTTATCACGCCCAGGGGAACCTACTGCTATAAGGTGATGCCGTTTGGGCTGAAGAATGCGGGCGCCACCTACCAGAGACTCGTCACCAAGATGTTCCACGGTCAGCTCGGCAGGACCGTTGAAGTTTACATCGATGATATGGTGGTCAAATCCAAGCTGGCGCAGGATCACTTGGCAGATCTAGCCGAAGTCTTCGCCATCCTGAAGAAGTACAATCTCAAACTCAACGCCTCCAAGTGCGCTTTTGGCGTGGGTTCTGGCAAATTCCTGGGAAGCTTGGTCACGCGCAGAGGAATAGAAGCAAATCCAGATCAGATCTCGGCTATCCTCAGAGTGCAGAGTCCCACTTCGGCTAAGGAGGTTCAGAAGCTTACTGGAATGGCCGCGGCACTGAATCGCTTCATCAGCAAATCCTCAGATAAGTGCCGACCTTTCTTTCAGCTTCTTAGAAAAAATTCTAAATTTCAATGGACTCTGGAATGCGACCATGCCTTGCAGCAGCTTAAGGCTTACCTTTCTTCACCACCATTGTTATCAACCCCGACCCACGGGGAAACCCTGTATTTATATTTGGCGGTCTCGGATCATGCGGTCAGCTCAGTCCTCATCCGAGAAGAGGACAAGGTTCAAAAACCAGTATATTATACGAGCAAGACCCTTATTGATGCCGAGACCAGATACTTGCCACTCGAGAAGCTCGCGTTGGCACTCGTTAGTGCCTCGCGGAAGCTCTCTCATTACTTTCAAACACATACAATAGTGGTTGTTACGGAGCATCCACTCAAGTCTGTTTTTAGAAAGGCTGACTTTTCAGGAAGAATCTCCCGATGGGCTGTCGAACTAGGGCAGTATGAGATTCAGTATCAGCCACGGACAGCGATAAAGGCCCAGGTTCTGGCAGACTTCCTTGCCGAGTTTGATTCAAGTTCGGCACCAACCCAGCTCGGCACCGAACTGGGGGGCAAGGAGCACGAGGCGCCCACGGGTTCGGAACAATCACAATGCCATGCGGATACCCCAATTTGGAAAGTCTTCGTCGACGGATCTTCCACCTCGAGAAGAGCCGGGGCTGGAGTTGTTCTCCAATCGCCAGAAGGACTGGTCATCGAGCAGGCTCTGACCCTAGACTTTAAGGCGTCAAACAATGAAGCTGAGTATGAAGCCCTTTTAGCCGGACTGAATAGCGCCAAAATCCTCGGAGCTCAACAGCTGATGGTCTTCAGTGATTCACAGTTGGTGACAAACCAGCTGACTGGGGACTATCAGGCTCGCGACGATCGGATGGCCGCGTATTTGGCCCTGGCCAAGAAGCAGCTCTCTCAGTTCCACACGGCCGAAGTCAAACAGATTGGCAGGGAAGCTAACTCTCACGCAGATGCTCTTGCGAACTTGGCCAGCGCTGTTGAGGCAGGAAGAAAGAGGAGCATCGAAGTCGGATCATTAGCTGCGCCCAGCATTGAGCTCCGTCCACCTCGGGATGTATTGAGCCTCGGTCTCGGTCCGAGCTGGATGGACCCCATTATCACCTACCTTAAAGACGACAGGCTTCCCGAGGACAGTGGCGAGGCCCACCGAGTCAGACTCAAGGCAGCTCGGTTTTGGCTATCTCCCGAGGTCAAGCTCTACAGGAAATCGTTCTCGGGACCTTACCTCCAGTGCGTCCATCCAGGTAAGGTCGAAGACCTCCTTTTCGAGATACACGAAGGAATCTGCGGGAGCCATATTGGAGGAAGATCTCTAGCCTATCGAGCCATCAGCCAGGGTTACTGGTGGCCGTACATGCAGAAAGATGCACAGGTATATGCGAAGAAGTGCCAGAAGTTCTCACACTCTCTCCATCAGCCCGCGCAGGATCTCAGCCCGCTCTCTAGCCCGTGGCCTTTCGCCCAGTGGGGGCTCGACATAGTGGGCCCGCTCCACCGAACCCCAGGGAACAAGAGATGGCTTATTGTGGCGACAGATTATTTCACCAAATGGATTGAAGCAGAGCCACTTTCATCCATCACAGAGCGGGACTCCAAGAATTTTGTGTGGAAGAATGTCGTTACAAGGTTTGGCATTCCCAGAGCGCTGGTTTCGGACAACGGAACTCAGTTCGACTCTAAACTTTTCAAGACCTTCTGCCAGGAGCTCGGTATCCGAAACCATTACTCCACTCCAGCTTACCCACAGAGTAACGGCCAGGCTGAGATCTCCAACAAGGTGATCCTCGATGGGCTCAAGAAACGACTGGACCAAGCAAAGGGGAGATGGGTGGAGGAACTTCCAAGCGTCCTATGGGCTTACAGAACTACTCCAAGGCGTTCCACTTCGGCTACCCCCTTCTCACTCGCCTATGGTATGGAAGCAGTCATCCCTCTGGAGATCGGCCTCCCCACTTTGAGGTCCGAACTCTTTGACCGGGGGCAGAACGAAACCAACGTGGAAAGGGAGCTGGATTTAGCGGATGAGCGTAGAGAAGCAGCTGCGATCAGGCTAGCCGTTTACCAGCAGCAACTAGCCAGGGGCTATAACCAGAACGTCAGAGAGAGGAAGTTCTCTGTAGGAGAACTGGTTCTCAAGAAGGCTCTCCCAGGGGACAAAGATCCGAATCAAGGAAAGCTGGCGCCGAATTGGCATGGTCCGTTTAAAGTCACTTCCATCGCTGGACGGTCGGCTTATCGGCTCGAAGACATGGAAGGACGGCCTCTTCCGAGACCATGGAACGCGTCACACCTCAAGAAATTCTATTTTTAGTTTGTATGTTTGTACAGTGCTTCTGGATTTAATAGAACTACGTTCGTTTTGGGGCAAGTTGATGATCAATGGCAATGTGACAGCGACAATGGTGTGAATATGGAAGACCGTCTAAGGCTGGCACTCAGCCACCTAGATGAGCAGCCGAAACGGCCAATATCTAAGGTTGGCACTCAGCCACCTAGATGAGCCGCCGAAACGGCCCATGTCTAAGGCTGGCACTCAGCCACCTAGACGAGCTGCCGAAACGGCCCATGTCTAAGGTTGGCACTCAGCCACCTAGATGAGCCGCCGAAACGGCCCATGTCTAAGGCTGGCACTCAGCCACCTAGACGAGCTGCCGAAACGGCCCATGTCTAAGGTTGGCACTCAGCCACCTAGATGAGCCGCCGAAACGGCCCATGTCTAAGGCTGGCACTCAGCCACCTAGACGAGCTACTGAAACGGCCCATGTCTAAGGATGGCACTCAGCCACCTAGACGAGCTGCCGAAATGGCCCATGTCTAAGCCTGGCACTCAGCCACCTAGATGAGCTGCCGAAACGGCCCATGTCTAAGGATGGCACTCAGCCACCTAGACGAGCTGCCGAAACGGCCCATGTCTAAGGATGGCACTCAGCCACCTAGACGAGCAGCCGAACTAGTTAAGGTTATGGTTGGCACTCAGCCACGTAGACCAGCCAAAACGGCACCAGACGATAATGGCACCCAGTCTTATCACTGCCTTAGGTCTGATGCGATTCTTTGTTTTCGCCGAAGGGGTCAGAGCGCTCGCAGGGAACCCTAGTCTGGTCGGTCTACTCTAGTCCGAGCTCACATCCATGTTCACAAAACTTGCGGAAAGCGCAAACAGAAAGCAAATAAAAGCCAAACATAGCACAGCGGAACGCAGAGGAAACAAGTACGGGAAAAAAAAAGCCCGAAATTCATTGATAATATGGTATGTACATTGAAGCTTACATTTTCCATTCATCACGATTTCCGATCAAAACAATTCGAAACAAGGATTACATTTTGTATAACAAGACAAGAAAAATGAAAGTCAGGCCGACGGCCCCGCTTCTGTGTCTTCGATAACGACCACAGCGGCCTCGACTGGAGGAGCGGCTCCAGAGGGGGCGGGCGTCGGCTCAGCAGGGGCTTC
Source organism: Cinnamomum chago (assembly GCA_038049695.1). Taxonomy (NCBI): domain Eukaryota; kingdom Viridiplantae; phylum Streptophyta; class Magnoliopsida; order Laurales; family Lauraceae; genus Cinnamomum; species Cinnamomum chago. The sequence continues at coordinate 89,590,610 of CP142454.1, read as the reverse complement.
GGCCGGAGTGGCAGGGATCTCGGCTGGGGCTTCAGCTAGGGAGGCAGTTCCGAACTCGGGGAGGTCTTGATAAATCGGGTCATCCTCAGGGACGCCCATCTTCTTGAGCACAGCCTCACAGCCGAGTCGAAACAGCTTCGGACTGAGCGCGTCGATTTGATCAAGATAATTTTGCCCAGCGTCCTCAGTTCCGTCTAGGAAGGCGGCGTCGATCTCGGCCTGCCGGGATGCTCGGAGTTCCTCTTTCTCCTTCCTTTCCTGTTCAACCTCAGCCAAGAGCCCCGCCGACCTTTTCCCCTCTGCCTGGAACTTCCCCTGCCACTCGAAGCTCTCGGACTTCACCTTGCAGAGCTCGCTTGACATCAGATCGGACTGCGCGTTGAGCTCTGCGTTCTTGGCCGCCTCCGCCTTCAGCTCCTCCTTTGTCGCCCGCAGTTCGGTTTCGGCTTTCTTCTTTTCCTCTGCCAGGCGAGTCCGCCGACTGTCCTCTTCCATCATTCTCTCCGCGACGACCTGGAGCCTTTGGACAGCCTGCAAGGGAATAAACGACTTAGTACGAAATCAGAAGTAAGAAACACCAATGACTAAAGAAGTTCGGTACTCACCGCGAGAGAGTGCTGCATGGTCCTCATGAGCAGCTGTGGGGAGTCTTCCGATCTGTGCCTCTCCATGTCTTTGGGGAGTGCACAGGCTCGGCTGAGCGCCGCGATGACAGCCGGGCTCCCCACCAGCCTGTCCTCAACATTCAGGGGCCTCCCCCTTCGCAGCTCCATGTCCGGCCTGAACGCGGCCGGCTCAGCGTCCGAGGACGTCGCCTCCTGGGGCTCGGAGCGCCGCTCCACCAGGGGAGCCACCGGGGCCGGCGCCTCCAACGTGGCCCTCTCCCTTGTCGCCGAGGAGGAGCGCGATCGCTCCTGCTGCTCCTGGACGGGCTCCTGGCCTTTTGCCCTTTTTCTCGGCCTATCACTCTCCGGATCTGTGGGAGGTCGGGCCTCAGTTCTGGCAGGGACAAGAGCACCAGAGGGAGGCGGGGTTATACGAGGTGCGGCTGCCTTTCTGCCGAGCACGGCTTCCGCCAAGTTCCGCGGTTGGTACGAGGGTCTGCGCCTCTCCATATCGTCGGCTTCGGCCTCGGCTCCGGAGGAATAGTTTTCAATTTCCCTTATCGGGATGTCTGCCTCGGCTCCGGAGGAATAGTCTTCAATTTCCCTTATCGGGATGCCGGCAAACACGGCCACCGAAGCGGAAGCCTCCGCAACTGAAGCGGCGCCGCTGGCTTCGGCTAGAACGAGATCTCCTGGGCGGCCCGACCTCCGTGTGTAGGACGCATATGTCGGCTCGTACGCGAGGAGGGAGAAGGCGGCCCTGTTGTAATGGCCTCGGTAATTGTAGATGGCGTCTAGCCACTCCTTGTTCCGTCGCCAACGGTCAAACCGGGCGTCTCGCTGCCGTTGGTGGTAACCTGCAGAAGAAGAATAGAAGAGCAGAATTAAGAGCTGACAAAGGCAGTCCCAAAAGCATTCAAATCCCAAGAGAGGGAATGGGTCATTACTCGGGGGTGTGCCGATGGATCTCGGAACCTGGATCCTCCTCGTGGTCTCGGACTCGGCAGGCCCGAACTCCCAGCTGCCCGAGACGAATAATCGGTCGTCTCCGGCGTACTTGTTAGAATCCTCCAAGGCCGTGACAAGTGGCGAGCATTTGGCTTTGACCCGGAGGTAATATGTGCCGCCATCCCGGGTCTTGCAGAGGTCGTAAACGTCCTCAATGTCATGGACGCCGAGGTCAATTCCTAGGATCTTGTTCAGTTCGGCGACGCCCATGATTATTTTAAAACCGTTGGGCATTAGCTGGCACGGACAAAGGTTCCAGGTTCGGAGGCATGACCGAAGCAAGGGACTGAGGGGGAACCTAACTCCCCCCTCGATGATGGCCACAAGAGGGAATGGCATCCAGCCGTCCCTGAAAGTGTAGCTAGATGTTCTATCGGAGGCCTTTATCCGGACATCCTCCGGGATCGCAAACTTAGCCCTAAGTTGGGCCAGGCCTACAGGGGAGTCGATCCAATGGCTGAAAACCCCCATTTCTAATCTAAGAAACCCTACAGCTCTAAGGGTGAAGGCAGCAGAGGGGTTGGGGGATGGAAGAAACCCTAGAAGGAACTGTCAACAGAAACGAAAAATAAAGAAAAGAGGGCCAGAGCAGAGACACTCACAAGCTCAGGCGAGGTCTCAGGGCCAGCCGTTGCTCCCTCACCAGTCCTAGCAGAAGAAGTCCTGGCGATAGGAATCCTAGCGGAGGCTCTTGCAGGGGTTCTAGCAGAGCTTCGACGAGTTCAGGGAGTGAAAGTGGCAAAGGAAGAAGACGAAAGTGAATATAAAGGGCAGGTATGGGCGCCATTCCGGAATTCGAAGCGAGACACGCGTGAGGTGTCGCCTCGGCTTGCGTCGCACGCCTCCTCGAAAAGACAAGGAGGCCTATCAAGCGATAACGCATGGCGCTAAGACGGCGATGGTTCGCCTTCCTATGATAATCATAGCCTCCGCATTTATTACCCCCCTTTATTATATCTGGCTGACGAAACAATGGCGGCGTCCAACGCCGAACGAGTCAGAATCCTTAATTAGAAGGCGAAGGGAAGACGAGCATTATCGGTTTCGGAAGATCGGTCCAGCTCTTAACCCTAGAGCCCGATGAAACCCTAGAGGTCAAGAGCTGAGGGGCTATTGTGTGGGGCCCATTGCGTGAACTGGAGTTTCTTAATCTCGGCAAGGGTGTGCTCGGGTATGCTACTGCGTGGGGACCATGTCCCTTAATCTCGGCTACAACCCGATCCATATCGGTCTCGGCACTACATGCTGGTCTCGGTCAAACAACATTCAGTTCGGCCGCACATCCCGTTCAGTCTCGGCAATGCAGGCTCGGCAATGCAGTATTGCGCTTGCAGCTAACAGCCACGGCCCTGTCGTGGCAAGGCCCAAGGAAGGGGTCTGACGGGACGTCAGCCACCATCAGATCAGGGCAAGATCAGGCCCAATGTGACTAGCATTAAATGCAGTGTGGGCTGATCGGACCCACATTGAATGCAAGGAGGCTTGTGATGGACCTTCATTAATGACTTTGTGGGCTGATGTGACCCAGGTCACATCACAAAGCCCACTGGCACTCACCCAAAACCGTTCCATATATAAGGCACGAGCCATATGAAGAGGGGGGTAAGCATTCTCTTCCAGACAACTATTCCTTCTTCTTCTTCTTCTCCAATCGATTGCTGACTTAAGCATCGGAGAGCCCTGTTCTGCCCAGAGCCAGGGTCCTCTGACCTTTGTCTTTCTTCTCTCCCAGGTTCAGACCGTCGTAGCTATCTCCTCCATGCATTGAGTAAGTCCTAGAAGGCCTCCTGATCTTGTGAGTATATTATTCTTGCACTTACAGGTTGAAATGTCTGATTTCACTTCCAGTTGTTTAACAACTAATGGCTAACATTACATTTGCGATTTTTTCCAATAAACTTAATTTCTAATTAACTTAGGAGCCAAATCAGTAACTAACTTCCATCTTCATCTAGATTTGAAGAAAGATAATGCGTTTATGCTATGTTTTCTTAATTCTCTCTGATTCTCGATAAATTTTGGATAGAAATGAACTAGCAGCAATAATTTCTATTTATTTTAACATATAAAAATGACCAGGATCTCCTCTACCTCCTAGTCTTTAAACTACCTTCTTCTTCCTCCAAACTAATGAACATCAGAGCTTCGCGATATAAAGTGAGGGCCACTACACAAATATCATTATGGTTGGATAATATTTATTTGGGCCTATTTCGAGGTTTCAGTGAGGATCCACCCTTGATCCTGATTTTGTCATAGATCAACGGCATAATCAAGCCAGATCATATACCTATGCCTATGGGTTGCTAATGGAGCAAGTAAAGCCCATTGGGTCATACCATGAGTGAGACGTCCAGCCCAATAAGAGGACCAAATTAGGGCTGGTTTTATGTTTTTGGTTGTCTTAAACATTTTATAAACTTTCATTTAAGTTCTATATTTTAATTCCAACCACTTTGGATTGGGTCTAGTGTTAATAAGCCTTTATCTATTTATTGTAATGCTTTTCTCTAGGGTTACTAAATAGAAGAAAAGATTGAACCCTTTGAGATCTCTCCGGCAATTGGAATTTGATGTGAAGCCATTCAATGTGAACCCAAGGTAGTATTCTATCTTTTTTCTTTTTCATTTTTTTGAGATTTGTCATTGATTTCTCATTTGACTTCCCAAACCAACTATTCTCGAACTTGACAAAACCCTATTGCATCCCAAACCTCGTTAAAATTCATCATTTTTTCCCCTAGCCGCCCCTCCCAGACGGTAGATCCTCCCTTTGTTGACCACCGTGCTTAGGGGTATTTTAGGGTTGGTCGAACCCACCTGGCTTCTTTGGCTTGGTAAAACCCTAATCATCATCTAGGGTTGGTTTTTGGTATCCCCTTTGTTGACTGTGCTTAGGGGTATTTTAGGGTTGGTCGAACCCACCTGGCTTCTTTGGCTTGGTAAAACCCTAATCATCATCGGTTAGTTTTTGGTTTCCCGGTGTTTGCCATATTGCTGAAATTGACTAAAAGCCCGTTAGTTTCCAACCCTAATAACGGGTTGAAGGTCCACGTACTCTCCCTCTATCTGATTAGACGCTGGATGGTATGCCAAAGAGGGTCTACCTTGCACGGGTCCACCACCTACTGGGTCGCCCATGGATCTTCCTTCAGATCCACAGATCAGATGGGTCATCGGGTGGCCACCTAGGTCTCGGTATCAACGCAAAAAAAAATCAAGGTGGACCGTGCATAGCACGGGGTGTTGCTTGTTTTTTTTTAATAGAAGGGGAATGGGATGGAAAGAAGGTCGTAAATGAAGCTTATAAAGGGGGCCAGTTTTTTGAGGACATGGACTTCCCATGGGTTAATGAGGGAGGAAAAAAAACTGAGTTGGCAATAAAGTGATCCTATGGAAAAATGCTGCACTAAACACATAAAAGTAGTGTTTTTTTTTTTTTTTAGAAAACTGCCTTCTTTTTCGTAGAAATGGGTTACACAAACATACCTTAAAGAATACACTAGGCTAGGACAGTTTCTTTCGACGAATTTTTGCCAATAAATTACTGTCGTGTAATTTCTGAAAGTGACGTGACATCTTGTGTACCAAACCTTTTGAATTTCATAATATTTCTCACTAGTATTTTTGGATTCATTCCAACCACGTCTCTTGTTATTTTTGAAAATTCAGGAATTCCACTCCCTTTGGGCCTGTTCATTTACTAGAATTCTAGAATTTTTTGTATGAGGAATTCCTAAATTCCTAGTAAGGTGGAATTCCTATATCCTCCTTTGGACTTGAGCATTCAAGAATTCCACAAAAATGCAAAAAAAAAAAAAAAAAAAAAAAAAAAAAAAAGTGGAATTCCTTAATTCCCGAGGGCCTATTCATTTGTTAAAATTCCAGGAATTCTTGTTTGGGGAATTCTTGAATTCCTAGACAAGGTGGAATTCCTAAATCCTCCTAAGGGCATAAGCATTTTGGAATTCTACCAAAATGCAAAGAAGGTGGAATTCCTGGATACCTAAAGGCCAATTGGGACTTATCATGTGTTAGAATTCATAAATTCTTGTCAAGAAACAAGGGATTTGGAAATGCCAAAAACCTCAACCACTAAAATTCTAGTTAGGAATTCTAGTAAAGAAACAGGCCCTAAAGGTCAATTGAGACTTATCATGTGCTGGAATTCATAAATTCTCTTGTCAAGAAACAAGGGATTTGGAAATGCCAAGGGGACATGATATCATGTCTCAAAACCCCCAACCACTAGAATTCTACTAAGGAATTATAGTAAAGAAACATGCCCTTTGTATTTTTTAGAATTTCTGAACGTTCAAGCTCACAGGAGCATCCATAAATTCCACTATGTCTGGGAATTCTGAAATCCCTAAACAAGAATTCCTTACGGGCATGTTTGTGTAACACTTTTACGCAAAAAAGTAAACGTTTTTCCACAGAAAACTCATTTTTTATATATTTAGTGCAGAACAATTCCACATAAACGCTTTCTTGCTTCATTAGCATTTTTCTTACTAATGCTAGAAATGAGTTTCCTATGAGGGGTATAGAAAATGGATTTTCTCAAAAAATCTCTCCCTCTTTTACATTTCAACTCAAAACTATACAACTCTTTTATTTTATTTTTATTTCTTTTAAAAAAATTATTATTTGATGTTGAATAAATAATATACAAGTTATATTATTTTCCTTCAACAAGTTGTTTCACCAAACAATCAAATTTGATCTTTTATAAGGAAACTACAGCCGCACCAAACAACATTATCACCAATTCAACAAGGAAAAAAGACTAGCACCAAACAATTTGCCAGTTATGATAGGGTAAAATTAACCTCCTCTTCTCACTTATCTCCCAGTTATCTTTGTTAAATCCAGCTGTTTTAGCTGAGATTTTCTTTTTAATTTTAGTATATGTTGAAAGATCTTAGGAAAAATCAACAAGAAATACTTCGATGGATGAAAATAAACAAATTAGAATGACTTCATTTTGTTTATGTATTTTAGTAAGATTCTGTAGGGCTTTTTCTTCATTTCAGGAAGATAAAATTTGTACTTCTACGAGGTTCGTGCGTTAATTCTGCAACAAACCAATCTTCTAATGCATGACAGACGGAGAATCCCAACCATCCATATGCTGGCCCTTGAACAGTATGACCCAAGAAAGGAAAAAAAAAAAAAAAAAAATCAAACGCGCGCCCAACTTATATCTATCAGATATAGACTTCTTTTTAAAAAGAAATTTAGTCCTCCACTAGCCAAAATATCCACCAGCAGATAGGGAGGGAAACAAAGTAATCTAGTGAGTGTAAGGCTGTAAGCCATATGGTGCAGATTGCTACCAGTACAGCACAATTTCATTCCATGCAATTCATAAATGCTATCTGTGTTGTAAGTTCTATTGGTACTTTTGGTACTAATCTACATGACAGCATTCATAATTTATGAATTGCATGGTATGAAATTGTGATGTACTGGTAGCAATCTGCATCATATGGCTTACACTCACTAGATTACTATGTTTCCCTCCCCATCTGCTGGTGGATATTCTGGCGAGTGAAGGACTGAGTTTCTTTCAAAAAAAAGTTATAAACAGAAGTATATCTCTCACAGATAAGTTAGGTGGTTCTTTTTTTATTCTTCTTGGGTAATACTGTTCAAGGCCCAGCATATGGATGGTTGGGGCCTTGGGGGATTCACCGTCTGTCATGCATTAGAAGACTGGCTTGTTGTAGAATTAACGCACAAACCTCAAGTATAATTTTTTTTTTCCTGAAATGAAGAAAAAGCCCTACAGAATCTTACATAAACAAAATGAAGTCATTCTAAAATGGAATTCCCTTTGTGGAGCACCAGTGGTCTTGATAAGGTGAGCTCCATGTGCTATAAAAAAGTCTAGTGGGGCCCAGCTTATGATCCATCCAAGTGAACCATAAAACAAGGAATTCTTTGACAGTCTCACCTGAACGGACTGGACTGGACTGTTGCATCAATTTGTATTCGTTTTGGACGGTAAAAACTTGCGGCCTAGTGATCAAGTGGTTAGGGTGATGATTTGAGCCTCCATCTAAAAAATGCCGCACAGCTTATGATCGACCTGGAAGCATGTTAAACGCAGCTTTAGGAGGGATAACAAGGTCTATGCATAGATTAGAATGCGCAGCATAATCAGGTCATTTTGCTGGCTTTTTGGACTTCGCTCAAATTCTTCCTCTTTAGGGCGGTGGTCCATGTTACATCTACCTACGTCCATGTACTTGGAGATACTTTAAAATAAAAGGAAGAAGAAGAAATGGAATCATTACTACAGCTGCTGCAGTTTTTGACAAAACAAAAGAAGACTTTTGGAGCCTCTCCTTTTATCCTTCCAACTGCTTTTAACAAATGCATCCATCCCCTTAGTCATAGACTCATACTCATATTATGATGGTTAAACAAGTTTCAGAGGGAGGGAACTGAGATGAAACAACTTGTTTTAAGAGGCAAACATGTTGAATTAAGCTGCTAACCCAATGACAGTTATGAAGATTGGGCTGTTGACAATTTGTGTTGAACAGTCAAAACACAGAAATGACTCTATGCATAGAGACCCGATACAAAGGAATGAGCTCCTTGTTATTCATTATCTTCTTTTCTCTTCGCTTAAGTCTCTAAGTTTTTACCTATAAAAAACAGCAACTACTACTCTTAAGCAGCTAAACGATCTTGAAGAGATACATAAAAGGAAGTCTTACAGAGGTTTTTACGATTATGATTTTTCTTTCCTCACTTCATCCTAGGATTATGAGCTCTCAGATCGACCTTTGGGTCAACTATTTACACTCCATTATCTACTTCAATACCCTTGAAACTTGAGCTTCTTCGGTCTTAGCAAACCTCCCCCGGACCCTGGGTTGATTATCAGCTAAAGCTTTCCTGCAGGCATACTGGAAGAGAAAGAATGTCATCAACAAGTAATTGGCACACTGAAAATACGAGGAAATCAAGGACAAGAATAATTCTTCCAACATGAAACAAGTTTAATTGTAAGCTATTGTTATCTCAAAACTTGACCTCCACCAGAGAACCCAAAAATCATTTTTTATTGGTAGATATGTTACATAATGCTATTTATTGTATGATTGAAGAAAGCCGTTTTGAGTAACTACATACAGTCCCTTGTGGACTTTTGTTACCTTGACTATACAACTCTAAAGCTAAACACCATTTGCTTTTATTTCTGATAGGAAGTGAGCAATATGTTCAATGCTACTAGCATAGCAAATTTAAAGAAAGCCATGTATTCAGGTGTTCTTTACCCTATAAGCTGACTACTTTCCATTTTCTGGATCAAATACAATTTCAAAAGGAATATAAAGAGCAGCACAGAAATGTTACAATCTAGGGAGGGGCGTATCTAGGAAGGGGCAGAGCCCACTATTTAAACATCATTATGGGACTTTATTGTTGTATTGGAATATGAAAAGTCATGTCTCTTGGAAGTGTCCTTTGGTGGGCTATACAAAGTTGTGTTGTCGTTGTTTTGAGATGTATAAGAGTGCTTGTAGTTTGTCAAGTGTGCAGAGTAGAAACGGTCTTGTTATTGTGAGTTGAAAAATAATATATCAGCCTTTGTTATTGTATCACCACACACACACACAAATCTCTTTCTATCTTGTTTGATATATCATAGCACGTTGATTTTCTTAAATATGTGAAATGTCGTATTTCTTCAAACCGGTATCAGAGCTTTTGAAACATGATATATTTCTTCATGATAACTGCCTATTACCTTTATTTTCCTGCCAAAGTTTCTCTTGCTCTTCTTCTTTCTGTATCTGGAAAGCTTTTGCTTGCGTTCTTCAATTGTGAAATTGCCAATAGTTGGCATCCGATCAAAAGGAAAACAGACAAGGCTTGTGTTACTGATACCAAGAGCCTGTCAGAAAAACCGAAAATCAATGACCTCCAACATCCTGTGAAAATGGCGACACACATCTAAATTTATCTTAGTAGGCATACTGTTGGCATACAAGATAGAGAGATATGCGGTCGCATTTTTACTAGATTTCAGGGGCATACCCTGATCCCTGGCACTGAGGCAAAAGAAGAAGAATGGTGTGATATAAACCCAAAACATGGTTTTGAGAAATGAAATCAAATATGCTTTCACAAAAAGGAGCATTGTGCACATTAAGATGTTCAAGATCTTCTGTTATCAAAAAAGGATGTTCAAGATCTTATCCACACTTCCCATGATATATTCATACAAAAAGGAGCATCTTGCACATTAAGATGTTCATGATCTTATCCTCAATTCCCATGATATATTCATGAACAGGCTTTGAGCCTTGGTGCACATCTAAGCCAAGGGAAAGAAGTGAGACCACTTCCGAAGCATGTTCGGCAACCGGCTTACAACTTTTATCACAATTCCAACATTAATTTAGCTGCATAGTGGGATAGGTTTTGATGATGATGATAATGATTTGTTCAAGAAGCAAATCTAGAGCACTGTAGCATCTGGGTAATTCATTACTCAAGCAAAGATGCAAAGATTGTATGTTTGAATAATGATGCTCCTTTAGGCAGCATGTTTAAAAATATTCTGATTCACTGTTTGACTTCATAGATCAGTTTCTGACATTTTTCCTGTAAAACATAAGATTGTGCTAATTCTATGAAAAACTCAGATATACTGGACAATTTCTTTCAGATAGTTGGACTTCAACCAACTAAATCTGAGCAGAACATTCAACGCATTCTAAATTAAAAAGAAAACCACATTTTGAGCCAACAACTTGATTTTGTTTAGTTTGGATCTCCATTGCTTCCCTTTGATTTATCATGGCCAAAATAGTGTTATTCTTGGACTTATATACACTGCTGAATTGGACACACAAGAGAGAATGCAATTAAAATACAGAATCCCACAAGTTAATCACAATCTATTTCATGCATCTAATCTAGTGGTGAATATAATCATGAGAGTGAAATCGCACAGTTGCAAATTCAAGTGGGGCAGTGTAATCCAACAGTTCCCTTCGTGAAAGGTGGGTCACCATATATGGAAGGCAATTCCTATATATGTGTATGCATAGGGCAAGCTTAAGGACTTACATGGCTGAGCAGAGCATTTGGCTCTCAAAAGAAAGCTACTCATGTCCTATGTTTTTCAGTCCTACTGCAAATGTTATTGCATTTTGACTGAAAATCGAGCATGAGCCAATTTATGAGGGAAGGATTTTAGCAAATTATTTGAAATCATAAAAAGTGGCCCGCTCTAGTCACTGAACACTACCATATCGACGAGTATCGACACTGTTAACTCTAGCATTCATATTTATGAAGAAATGAGTTGCCCAACTCTCTCTAGCATCTGTACATATAAAGAAATGAATTGTAAGAGGAGTTTTCTGACCTGAATATCTCCCTCACTGTATGCTCTTCGCATCCCTAAAGCAGCTCCCAAATCCATTGTCTGAAAATCCAGAAACGTTGGCCTCACTGCACCACTGCCACCACCATTTACACGCTCCACTGAGCTCAAAGATCCAGAACTAACGCTTTTCTGCATTAGCACCTCAGAGATCAATTGTTCTTTTTCCACATTCAAACCCCCTTCTGTCCGTATGGCAGGAACCTTAACATCTGAGGAGGCCTCGGCAAAAGGTTCTCCTACCGCAGATTTTGCCAAGAGATCCTTCTTGCACTCATAGAAGACCTCACTCAACAAATGCTCACTTTGAATTGATTCAATGTCCGTGACCCTGATAGTCTTTGTGGAGATGGCATCTTCACTGTTGGAAATCACAGACATGGCAGCAGCCATGGGGTCAAGCTCTAGTTCTGGTTCTTCTATGATTGGCTCTGGAGCTTTAAACAAATCTCCTTCTCCACCCAAGTCATATTCTGAGACAATGGATGTCTGAACCGGATCGCTCTACAAAATAAGAAAAGAACAACAAAAAATTCAAATGAGATGTGGAGAAAAGAAATAAATAAAAAGGAGTTGTTGGAACCATGAAGGCAGCTGGACTCAGGCATTCCACTAAAGCCGTCTTCTTCAGTGAAGACAGAAGAGTGAAGATTAACAGCTAGAGATGCAAAAATACAATGACAGAAAGCATTTGGGTCTGAACTCTGAACATCAGGAAACAAGTATGAAGCCAACTGCCCAATCCAAGAGCAGAAAAAGATGTTTCATTTGGTACGTCCAAGAAAAAGTAAAAACAAGATCAGAGTTCTTGGACAAATGTTTAGGATAACTCTGAAAAAAATATGGATATCTTAGAAATGAACAGGCAACCATAATCATTCCCACAGGCAACTTAGCTTGGATCTACACATTGAAACTCCTTGACATTAACACATGATTGCTATTGACATCAGCAGGTAAAAACATCAGTTGGGTCAAAATAGATTTCACACATTTTAGGTCCTTGCATTGCTAATTTGTTGCTAATATATATTAGTGATGAGTTGATCATACCAAGCAAGATGTATCAACTCTTGAAACATGAGAAATGAATAGCTGCCAAAAGAATGAATCTAAGTGCTAATAAAGTTTGTGTCAAAACATTCTGTTACAAAGGGAGAACCAAACAGATGCAGCTGGTACATGAATCATACTAGGGAGGATGTTTTACATTATCAGTGTAATGTTTCAAAGGAAAAAGTAAATTATAGTTATCTTCTTGAGGAAAACAGATCCAATGATAAATATTACTAAAAGATATATATTATCAACATTACCACAAGAATATATATATATATATATACATATACATATTTTTGAAAGATGTTAGTCAATGAAGATCTTGATATTACATATTAGCAGCACTGATAAAAAAAAGGTTACAAAATAGCAATAGGTCAATCTATGATTCCTAGACAAGGGTCTGGGGAGCAGGGCTGGCTCTAATTCAAGACACTTGCACAATATCCTATCCAAAACATCACATTTTACATTTTTCTATTAAGATTTTAATTAGAAAAGACTCACACTTGACACCTTGTGACTGTGAGCAACCTAATTGTTTTATCAACATGGTTCTCTCTCTCTCTCTCTCTCTCTCTCTCTCTCTCTCTCTCTCTCTCTCTCTCTCTCTCTCTCTCTCTCTCATATCTAGATATATATATATATATATATGCTCTCTCAATTTCAACAACTAAGATAAACAATTAGGAGCAAAGATCAGCCAAATTTGACAATCATAATTCAATGTTAGCTTACCTGAGAAAACACACAAAGCATGTCACACTCATCTAAAAGCTAAAATTTATTTAGCTTTCAGCCTATGGGTAATTCTTTTATATATATTTTTATAAGAAGAATAGTCATGGGTAGTGGGTACCTTCATCATTTGATCAGAAAGGGTGCAGGCAGGTTACTAAAATGCATTCTGGGGGGTGCACCTTTGTTAGTTCATCAGAACCACTAATTTATAATCTATAGAAGTTGTAGTCACCAAAAACGTGATTAGAAAAGTAGATTCCTACAGCATATTCAGGAAACTCCAATAGTATCTCGCAAATGGCGAGAATGCCCTTGAGGAATGTAGTATCAGTAACTTCTTTCCTTGTAGTTGTAGGCAAAGACAGATATTATTTCATGGTTGCAACTTGCAACTCTTTTTTTTTTCCTTTCTAGGCCCATCTTTTACTTCTCTCCAAACAAAGATATCTGGTAAAGAGCAAGTAAAAATAATTTCTTTTTTCCTTTTTTTTAAAAAAAATTTAAATGCCCTCTCCCTCTCCCTCTTGCTCTCCCTCTTGCTCTCTCTCTCTCTCTCTGCTGATTTCAAGATTTTTCTTTTATTGCCAAGTCAAAAAGAACTAGGACAAGACAGAGAAGATAAGGGAATTCAAGAGATGGATGGCCCTCACCTCCTCTTTTCACCAGACTCCAAGGCAAGGCAAAGGCATTAGGACCCAAAAAAAAAATGCCATTCTTTTTTCTTCTAAATTCATGGAAGAGAAAGGAATATATGTAAGAATTTAAACCCCAATTCTCAGCAATGATCTTACTATAGAGAGAGAGAGAGAGAGAGAGAGAGATGAGAAATATGGAGCTGGAAATGAATGAAATGAAGAGCAGAATTAATAGTTTATACCGTTACATTAGTTTCGTGTATGCGACACAAGTCCTCTACTTCCTGAGAGAAGCTCTGGAAGTAGTAGGGAAAAACAAGCCCTGCTTCTGCATACATTTCTCTCTCTCCCTCTCTCCCTCTCTCCCTCTCCTTCTGCTTTGAAAGAAGAAAACTAATAAGCAGAGTAAGAGGAGAAATTGAACAGCTCCACCACAGCTACTTTTCTTTTACCCCTTCGCTGCTTTGTGTAATTGTGTCACCACCTAGTTTTCTTTTTTTACTGGGTCTTTTTCCAAACAAGTGTTTATGCGTGCCAAAGAGAATTGGAAAAAGGCAGGTCAGGTGAGGTGAATGGTGATGCTCAAATAAGGACAGTGTGTGGGACATTGACATTCTGACTTCTCAGACTAAATTGTCTATGGGACAGGTACAAGCAGAGGCGGATCCACTTCTTTGTCACTGGGCCTGGCCTGTAGTGACTTTTTTGGGGAGAAAAAATATATATATTTTTTTTTTTGGGAAAAAAAAAATATGTATACTAAGTTAGGCTCAAATCAATTAGGCCCCCAGTGACATTGAATCAGGCCCCCAATGAAAACTCGTAGAGAACAATTGTGATAAATAAATATGTCTTGTTTTATTGCTTGAAATTATTATATTATATTTGTTCCATATAAAAGGTTTGGGGTAAATCTGCACACTATTTGTCCTTGTTAGGCATGATTTGCAATGCAGTGGAAATGTACAAACTATCTGTCTTTGAATGCACATTTCTGTGGATTAGTTACTAATAGTGTATGTAAAATGTCCACTACTTTTTTTGTGTATTATTTTTTCTCAAGCATAAAGAAAACAAGAAGAAAAAATCATTTGCAATCATATAAATAACCAAAAAAAAAAATTTCGGGGGCGTTGCCCCCGGACCCCCTACTACTTAATCGTGCCCCCAGTGATTTTGAATCCTAGATCCGCCACTGGATACAGGTTGGATCCTCTCCAACGATAAATTTTTGCTCTTTTAACGGATGGCTTCAAATGAACCATGGTGCCCACAACTGTTCCTCCCCCTCTAGTAGTAGTATGTTTATTCTTCATTTTTAGTTCAACAGGAGTGCCTCCCTACATTCAATCGAGCGCATGAAGAAAATGTGATTAACACTGTAAAAGCATCAACCTTGGGTGATGAAAAGTGTGCTCAATCAGACAGTGAGACTCACTCCCTAAGGAGATGGAATTTAAGATGAATGATTCAGATGATCATCATGTGGGCCGTATGGTGTAACATGAAAGTCCTATCATAGATCAGGATCGTGCCGTGTCTCCTAATCTATGCTATTCATTATATATTTATACATACATATATACACACATACTTAGAATCATATTACACGTACCTAAAATTTGATTATTATGACCATTATGCTAATGATGATGATCAAACAAATAATGATACACTGTTGTAATTTTTTCTTACAATCTTTGACCAAAACACAAGCATGCATGCATTCAATAGATTTCCTAAAATGGGGTAGAGAATACAAGTCTGCTTAAAAGTCTTTTGTAGGGCCCCTACAGAGGCAGGCTCTTAACTGTAATTAGCAAACTAGAGTCTAGAAGGCAAAACACTCCACGGTTTCCTGCCACGTACGTACCAAGTGGGCTTACTGCCTGCCATGTGTCTACTGCTAGCAAGAGAAGTCTAATTAACAAGCTTGTCATGGATCCAAGATATGCCTATGGAACCATCCTTTTCTGTTTTTGAAAGCAGGGGTGCTACTTGGACAACCTGGGGACCGAACCGTGGCCCGGCCCCCCAGGTCGTCCCTTGGATCACCGTGGCCCGGCCCCCCAGGAAAGAGGTTACGAAGTCACGCACGTGCACCCACACCACACATGTCACTAGTTAACCATAAAATTTAGATCAGGGTTCAGATACAGGTCATTAATAGCATTTCTTTATGACCCATATGATATGCCTGCCAACCCAGCCTTCCCACCTTTGAATTTCGACCCGAAGGTTTACCCGATTATGATGAGAAAGGACTACTCCCTTCATTTTAATTGTTATGAATTGAGGTCATCTGATGAGATGCTCTATAATTATGAAAGTTATCTCCAATCACCAAAGGCAGGAGAAATTTTGTTTCCCCAAAATCATGAACTTCTAACATCACAACAAACTATTTCTTATATGTAGAACATTGATCAAATCGTTTTTCAATATCCATTTGTAGAAAACTGATCAAGGGGTAAAGATCTTGCTATATGTGACATCATCATTGGGAATCCATGTTCTCAACTTGATCCATCATATCAAGGTACGATCACATTCCAGGCTCATTTGCTTGCTTGGAGGATAAATCACTAGGAACTCTTGTTGGAGATGTTAGAGATTGTTGGATTTATGTCTTGTATTCCGTGTTAATTGGATTTGTCTATTGGGTTTGCCATGGAGTGTGTTCAGGATTAGGGGTATTTTGGTAAGTATACCAGGGCTTTCTTAGGACTTAATAAAGAAGAGATTATATATATAATGTAATATATAACCGTAGACTATGAAGAGAGTTAAAAGTTTGAGTCGAT
This sequence comes from Cinnamomum chago, assembly GCA_038049695.1. Classification (NCBI taxonomy): domain Eukaryota; kingdom Viridiplantae; phylum Streptophyta; class Magnoliopsida; order Laurales; family Lauraceae; genus Cinnamomum; species Cinnamomum chago. The sequence goes on along the minus strand of CP142454.1, from coordinate 89,574,343 downwards.
ACTATGAAAGTTACAATCACATTCAAGGCTCATTTGCCAAGGGCCTCTTTGTTTGCATAAAATATGTAAAAATCAAATATATTTGAATTTATTGTCAAATGAGCTCCACCGAAGGATTATTAAAAAGGTGAATGATGAAAGACATGAGGTGAGGCGTGAAAGATGAACGGTCTAATGTAGATGCAACCTCAACAATCCTAGGATTTGAGTTATTATGGTGATGGCTCGACATTCATTATCCATCTTTCCTTGATTGATTTCTCATTAAAGGAGAGATTGCTGGAAGGTGATTTTTGGATATTTCATCTTTATGGTTTGATGTCTAACCACTCGTGGAAATATGAAATGTTAAAATTCCTAGAAATTCAATGAAACAAACTCACTCTTAACTTTGATTGAATTCCCCAAATTTATAGGAAAAAGGACTAACCAAAGGGGTAATGAAGCATGGAGACTTAACAGTGAATCTTTAAGTTCAAAATTTTGACTTCAGTTCACTTCAGAGGGTGAAAGGTGAACAATTACAATCCGATATATAAATGTTGTGTCTATTAATGGTGTATGAATTTCCATCCTTTTCATCATATACAAAATAAAGCAAAAGTTGGTACAGACACCTTCCCCAGCCCTTCACATAAGCAGTACTACTTCCTTTTAAATAGAAGAAAGCGAAAGAGGCAGACAGACAGACTATCAAGGAATCATGAATTCCAAGCACTGTAGATTTACTGACGTTCACGGCACCTAAAATTCGCGGTGATAGCCCAAGAAGGAATTAAAGGTGAGTGTGAGAGGGACAACTACAAGAAGAAGAGATATCGCCTACAGCTGGAATACATTGTCTTGGGGTGCATCTAATTGAAATGGGGCACTGGAAAAAGCTTTGGTGAATGGCATCGGATCAATGGATGACATGGTCGTAAGGATTTTTGTAAATTCTCTGCGATGCTAACATTCCCTGCATAATGAAATAAGACAATGGAAGACAATGGAAGGAATGAAATGGACAAAGGAAGACATGGGAGAATGAACAACCCACTGCAGCTGGCCAAAGCTATGAGTATTGAGTGGTAGTGGGCCATTGCCGAGTCACAGCCGGAAAAGTGCCATCTAAGGCATGGTGATTGCATCATACATATGCATTGAATGTATGGAGTTAAAGAGTTTTCACAAAGGGCCTGTTTGGTTGCATAAAATACATGAAACCATTATATTATTAAGAAGACGAGGGGTGAAGGATATGAGGTGAGGAGTGAAGGACATACACTATAGATGTAGACAAGACCTTAACTTTTCATTATGGTGATGGATGCGTATTCATTTTTCATATTTCCTTGATTCAATTTCCATTAATTGGAGATTGTGATAGTCATTTTCAAGTATTCACCATCGGTTCTTCATTGTTAACCACTTATAAAAGTACAATCCATTGGCATTCGAATACATGAAACAAGCAGGGCTTAAGTAACATTTTGTTTTACATATAAAGTTCACATTGCAAGCAGGAGCCAGTTTTATTATATGAGCAGAGCTCATACCCAGATCCCTCAGGAGTGGTGACTAACAAAAAAATTTACGAGGTCCATTTGGTTCAAATATGAATTGCTAAAATCATTGTCATACATGGTGAAAAGTTGGAGTTCTATGTTGAAATGGATTTCTTCATCTCATGATTTTTTATTTAGCCCAGGCAAAAAGTCACAATAAGTATCGTCTTAAAGAAATTGTATTAAGGGAGGATACATGTATGGATGAATACATCATGCACATTGATTTATGTCAACTGAAAGATTCGCTTTGAAGTACTGATGAGAGCAGTTGATCTCCCAGGTTTTGTAGAAAACCATATTATAAATTTGTGGTTGCACCCACATGTGCCCATATGGCCCTGTACATATAGGCTAGGCAGGCAGGCAGGAAGCATCCTCATACTCTAAAACCAAAGCCTGAAAGCTACAAAGAAGGGGGTTTTATAATTATATGAGGAGATAAAAGGCCTTATCTAAGAGGACAAAAGTGTTGAATTCATTATTTTGGTGTCCAGTAGTAGTAGCTAGCTGCGAACGATACAATGCTGGTGGTCCCAAGTGACATTTGCACCTTTTTGTGGAATGCAACCTGAAAACGATTTCTACCATTTCATCTCTTAAAATCACCAACTACACAAAAGCTGATGATGATGGATTAAATGATTGTAGAGGTCAAAACTCTCTCCATTTAATGGATGGTGTGAATTAGATCAAGCTAACCAATTGTACAGTCAATTGGCACATTGAGTGGGGTCTGCAAAGCTGCATCGATTGGGTAGAGTATTTTTTGGGTACCCGCTTAGGGGCTAGGACCTTGCTGTTTGGTGAGGGAAATAGATCTCGGGTGAGGGAAGGTGATTGCCCAAGATTGGGATAAGAACTAACGCTCTTACCATTGGGGGAAGACCATAAGAGGCTGTTCTTCGATGGGGTAGAGTTGATGAAGAGCATCAAGCGGGGGGAACCCAGGCACAATTGTGCAGGTGCGGTCGTACCCATTAAACCACAACGTGCTTTAAAAAACTCAATAAAAATTGTTGGTCCATCTTTAAAATTCACATGAAGATCTCCAGTAAACCAAACTACCTAATAAAGTTTGTACCCCTAAAACGAAAATTCTTGATCCGTCACTGAGCCATCAAGGAGTGGGTAGAAGTTCATTTAACATAGCGGTTGAAAATGATGGAAGCATTGTTCCTTCCCATGATAGCCTCTATTATTGGATTCCACGACTTCTTAACATTAAAAGCAGGAACGACGAAAGGTAAAAGGAAAAGGACAACTGAGAGAGAGAGAGAGAGGGAGAGAGAGGGAGGGAGGGAGAGGGAGAGGTGGTTAGAGGCATTGGCTTGATTCACCATGACTTTCGACCTGCATTTTAGAAAAAGAATGCATAAAATATATATATATATATATATATAGGTGTTTGGTTAATTATACAAGTCAATGTAGGTGTTTGGCTAATTATACAACTTATATTCTCTAATCCAAGTGAAGTTTTAGGTCTGTTTGGTTCTAAAGAGAATTTGGATGATAATTTCGTGAGATCACAAAATTACAAAATTAGAGGGATGATAAATCTTATTTTAATTTGTAGGATTAGAGGCTCTTCACTTCTTCTTTTAAACATACTGTCAAAAGAAATTATAATTCGATGGAAGAGTTTATGTTCTAAACATTGGTTCAAAATTTTTGAAAGCTCATTTCAAGATCAGTTAAAATGAGAGTATGTATGAGAAAGATCTTAAAAAAAAATAACAAATAGTAGAAGGTAAGTGCATAAGATGCATTATCATGATAAATTTCTATAGTATTGTAGAAAACCAAACACCAAAATTAAAATTGAATTTGTATTTAACAGTCAAAGTCACCATACAATCAGATATCTGTGTAGACCAAAATGCGATATTTGATTCTTCCACAATTTATAAAAATAACCTCCTTGTATTGGTATGAAAAATTGCAATGGAAAGGTGAAACAAAAAGACTCTCAAATGTACATTTGCTATTGAGTTTGGACCCAATGTTTTAAGGGATATTGGACATACAGCTACCCTTAAATCTGACGTTCACCTTTGAATGGTAAAAATTTAAGTATTACCTATAGAATTATTCGTGCAATATTCTAGCACCGGGCAATATTACACACATTGTATTATACAATATCATAGGGCTGTGCGATATTACACAATTGTTATACAAACAACTTTGTTGAAAATATTTAAATTTTGATTGATTTTGAGTAAAAAACAGGTCTAAGGATAGTTGTACGGTCAAAATCCATTGTTTTAAACCAACATTAATAGCTAAAGATAACAATAGGCAGATTTACTTGGGCACAAAAGATGCAAACGCAGCAAGCCCTAAAATATAATATCAAACTAGTGACCGCCCCATATACTATCGAAAATAAAATTCACAACCCAAAACCACTGTAGATTGATGAGATGACACTTCTATAACAATGATGGTGGCGTAATTTACTATTCTCTTATCATCACTTGTATCTACTTTTTAGGCAGAGTACCATTTTCTATTGTCACTAAAAGGCCAAGGGCATGTTTGGTTTGCATAGAATACATGACAACTGAATATATAAGGAATTCATGCAATAAATGCTTGAAAATGAAAATCAAAGGTGAATATACAAAATAACAAAAAAAAAAAAATTCTTCCCTTAATGGAAATTGAATTAAGAGATAATGAAAATGAATACTCAACCATTACCCTAGTAATTCAAATTATAGAAAAGCTAAGATCTCATCCATATTTCCACCTTATATCCATCTCCCCTTACCTCATATCATATACATTTTACGCCTCACCTCTTCAATAATCCTTCCGAGTATCTCTTTTGACCATGATTTCCTATATATTCAGTTCATATATATTCTAATGCAAATAAGCAGGCCCTAAAATAATAAATGAGATTGAGAAAGAAACATCAACAAGAGAAAACTTTTGCAGTGGAAGAAAATTAAGAGGATCCACCAAAGAAGACCCTTCTTTTATTCAGAAGAAAGGAAAATAGACTCCGGCACTGTTTTTGACCTTTGATTCCTTCACAATACTCCTATTCTGGTCCAAAGAAGAAAAAGAAAACAGAAGTCTACTTGGAACTTTCACATCTATAAGTCGTCTTTCAACCCCCATTGAGCCAAAACAACATAAGGAGAACTTCAGATCAGGTTTGAATTTGATTCACTTGATATGTTTTACATTTTTTGAGTTTTCTGTTCTAACAAGATTCTTGAATCTTTTGCTTTGTGAATACTAAAACCCCATTCATAAGGTATCCAATTGTTTCCTATTTCAATAGGATTCCTAAAACTCAACAACTACTTTGTGTTTGGTTCAATCAAAGAGGATTTCTCTAGTTCTTGGGAACCTAAACACCACTTTTCTGTAACAGACAAGCATAGCTCGAATGAATATATCATGAAATCATGAACATGAAGAGCCCACAACGACTGTTGAATGAAATATTTTAATTTTTTATAACATTAGATACCCAGATTTCAGGTTGTGCTGAAGATCATGAAACATTGCTTTAGCAAACTTGCGAGTTCCATTGTGAAGCCTTTGGTTCTTATCATCTTATGTATCACACGTAAGGAGTGATCGTGTGCAGAGAGTAGATAGGTATTGAACACATGAGAACTCATGCCCCAATAATCTTTTCTTTCATGAAAATAGATTCAAGTTCACTATCAACCTAACATGGCTCATCTCTAACTACGTTCCCATTTCTGGTCACTTGTACTTGTCAAAGAGTTATCTCTAATGGTCTAGAACTACTGTAATTCTTTATAAATCTATCTCCTAATCACATCTCATGGTTGTCATCATTATTATTAAGGGTATCATCATCAAAGCCTTGTCCCAAAACTATATTTGGAGGGTCATCTCCTCCAAAGGAATAGCTTTTCATAAACAACTTTATGTGCTCAAAATGAAAGCTATATTTCCTTTATTTAGTATTTTTGAAGTCCATGATGTGAACCGAAAGCCACTTCAACATTTGAAAATGAACCAAGCAAATGGATCCATCCAACCATAGAATGGAAAGGAGCTTGTATTTCCCCCCCTGTTTTCACCATTTTGGGTGAAATCTAGAAAAGCCACCATGTATCCTCTTTCAACATCACAAGGGGCAATCGCGCACAAGTGCACATGCACATTCTCAGATCACCATTTCACCTATCCACCTACTGAAGTAGAGGAGCATCTATCCATATACAAATTACTACAGATATCCACGAGACATATATTAGGAAATTTCATCGTTTCAACAGAGCAGGCAAAAGAACATTTTCCCACGCAGTAGAATCAAAAGCAACGGCAAAGACACCTACTATCAAAGATATACATGTTATTCAGATATATCTACTTCAATCCTCATATAAGGGATTGACTATAACAACAAATGATAAAAGCAAGATCATTCAAATTCTGTTCCAACTTCTCAATGAATTTGCAACACAAATAAAGAAAAGTTAAGAGCTGAATTCCATGAATAACTAGCCGCCTCTGTTAACAAAAGAAGTGGCCCAGTAGCCCCACTAGCAGTTCATTGAAGAACTTACTCATTTGATCATTCTGTCCTTCAAACACCTAGGTCTGTCCAACACATATGTATACATGTGCATATATACATATTCATCTCGAATCCGATCACCTACCTACATGGTAAGTTCGTTGAGGCGACGATCCATGATCTGTGATACAGATTCGAGGAATGCAGTTTCACTTGTGCCAGGAAGCACAGATTCCTCAGCTTCTTGGACAATCTCCTCAATCACAGATACCTTCTTGAGAGTCTCTCTGCACATGATGCTTCCAATGGCAAAAGGAGTGAGCCCTCTTTCAGCACCCTTTTTCAGCAGCATGGTGGAGATCCGCAGTGTGCGCGCGCTTTCACATGACAGCTCCCATCCATGGAACTTTAAGAGTGCGATGTCCTGCTCAGCATCAAGCATGTTTATGTACGCGATGGTTTCAGGGCTGTAAGGCTGCCGGGATTGGGGCCAATATAGCCAGTCGAAGGTGCAATCTTCAAACTGCAATGATAAATGACGAGAAATAAGTGCACTTGAAACATGCAAGGCAACAACAACAATAATGGTAGAACAACAATTTAACGAGCAGATCCAGTAAATTTAATCTAGTAAACAATTTGATCAAATGGTATCAAAGCCCGATTCACAAACAATCATTGGAACAAGTAGATAAAGCCCGATTCACAAACAATCATTGGAACATGTAGATAAGTTCAATCCAAACATTTTTGATGAATCAACTTTCTATGAATTTTACTTACCAAAAAATATTTTTACTTTCGAAAAAAACATTACTTTCCAAAAAAACTTTCTATGATTTTTTTGTAAAAAAATTGCTTTCTTTGAATTGTTGTGTTGAACCCTTCTCTCTCTCTTCTTTTTTTCGTTTTGTTTAATTTTTGTCTGTAACCTTCTCAAACACAAAGGCTATGGATCAGAGAGTAATTAACCTTCCATCCACAAATTTTCGGTGCCAAAACTCAACTCATCCATGGCAAGACACCAATAAGACAGATGAGATACATCTCATAGCACACCAATCAAGCGTTTTGTACTAAAGAACAAACATACAACACAATATTTCAGAAAATAATAACACATTGTCGAAAGTTCAAATTTGTACAATTAGTGAAACATAAGCAAAAATGAAATGCAGTAAACTCATAGTCAATGAATTGCGGTATAAGCATTGCTAAAATCTAACAGTAAATAAAAAACTGCAAATGTGATTCAGCGTTAAAAAGAAATCCAAATATAATGAAAAAAAATATCTAGTGTTTGCAACAATGAGCACCTCCCAACTGTGCTATGGACTACTGTTTCTCATCATATATTCCTTTATCACATAAAATATGAAACCCAACATATTCAATACCAAAAGTTGCAACAAATGAGTACTTTCATGGCTTTTTTTTTTTTAAAAAAAAAGGTGGAGAGGGGAAGAAAGTAAAAGGGAGGGAGGTTCAAGAATTTCATATATATATATATATATATATATATATATAGAGAGAGAGAGAGAGAGAGAGCGCATTATTATGGCATCCTTATTATTCTCTTTTAAGTATCTTTCTTATTTTTATTTGGGCCCTTCCACACAAATTCAGCTGCATCATTTAGTAGGAGGTGATGGCTTGGGCTGCAGAAGAGACCTTGCATGGCTGGAGATGGAGAGACTGTTCTGATGAAGAGGGTAATGAGAGTTCAGGTAGCCATTAAGGTGTGACCTGGCAGTAAGGTTTGATGGAGAGACCTTGCATGGCTGAAGATGGAGAGACTGTTCTGATGAAGAGGGTAATGAGAGTTCAGGTAGCCATTAAGGTGTGACCAGGCAGTAAGGTTTGATGTCACTAAGTTAACAAGACAATATATAAGGGATCTTATCTTTTCTAAAAATATGTGCCGACTTTCAACTGGTAGGTCGAAAAGTGTCTCTGGGTTGAGGTGGTTGATTGAGATTGCAAGACAAGGTGGTTTTCTACAAAAATAGAAAAAATGGGTGGTTATATGTAAATATCAGTAATATAGTTCACTGTAAGTTCCCTTATAAAAATATCCAGTGCCAAAACTTCAATTAGATGATTTATATAAAACCCAGCACAAGCAACATAAAATTAATGGGAAAAAATCACAAAGTATTGACAGCAATTCTCATCTATGAACTAGAGAAAGAGATTTTTTTTCAATGGGAAGAACTTGAGATAGATTCCAATCAAAAAGTAAATATGAAATAAAAGACAAGCACTTACAGTCTCAGGCAAGCAGTAGCCATGATCAATTGGAACCAGCACAACCTGATTGTCATTACCCTCTTTACAAACCAAAATATTCCCAGAGTGCCTATCTGCATTAGCCAATCTTATATCCAACACAGATATCTTATGAACCTCCTCCACTGGAAAAGCACGAGGACCCATATCCTCACAACTCCCATGGTTCTTCACAAACATCTGCAAGGATCCAATCTTTGAATTCTTCATCATGCCATCATATCCATTTGGATGATTAAACCCGCTATGCAAACATCTTATCATAACTGTTGGAGGAACGCCAGAAAAACCAATCTCATCGGTTGAAAGAGACCGGGGACCACTTTTTGGATGATCCAGAAGGTAAGCGGCAACTTCTCTAAAAGCGCCTTCTCCTACCCTTGTGCCCTTCTTCAACCCTTCACCATCCAATGTCATGGGCAAGCCCAGAGGATTATTCACAGCCATAGGTTCTTCATCAATTGGCTTAAAAACAGAGATATATTTGTGACCAGAAACATCTTGCATGAAATAAGCTCCGCCTGAGCCCTCTGAAGATCTGACTGGTGGATTCCCCTCTAGTCCAGCAAAAGTGGCATCAATTAGATCCTTAACCACAGCTGGCCATTCAATTTTCTGATTAACAATAACTGGTTCTAACCAGGAATCTCTACCAAGTGACTTCCTAGCTGTGAGCTGAAGATGCCCTATTCCTCCCTGGTATTTTTCCAATTCTTCATCAACTTTCTGCTCATTTGAATTAGATGCCTCAATCAGCAGCTCAAAATCCTTCTCAACAGGTTTGGCACGAACTTTTGCTGATTTCTGAATCACCAAGTGGATCACAGCGTCATTCTTTTTACATAAATCATCAATCAGCCTCTGATCTTCGAGCTTCTCTCCGTTACAAATCAGTTCCTGATCATCCACATCGACGAAACCTTTCCTCTTTTTGGCAATCTGCTGCTTGACATAGCCTACATTTCTACTTCTCTCAACGTGGAATTCGAACTCCTTCCCACAGGCCGTCTTAACAGTAATTACAAGGAGATCGGATAGTCGAACGACCAAATGCAGAACATTCCCATCAGTAACTCCATAGTCCCTAACAAGGCTATCGTTTCGGGCCAGTTCACGGCCAGCAAAAACAAGCCTCTGTTTTCTCACCACGAACCCTTTACAGGTCTGGATCCGTAGCTTCACAGAAGCAATGGAATCGGATTCCATCACCGGCATAGGAATCACAGAACCTGCCACTGTGAGGTAGATGAGGATCGATTCTCGCGGGCAATGTGGTGGGTTTCCGAGGAGATAACCAGGGGGATGGACCGCCTCTTTGCGAATCGGGCTGAGAACTCCACCTGCTGTCGACATCTTTACACTCTATACCCAAACACTACCCAACACCCCTCCCTCTTCTGCCCCTAAAGGGGGCAAAAGAAAAAAAAGAAGGAAGAACTGCTCCTTAAACCCTAAAGCCCCATCGTCCAATCATCCAACCAGATCTCTCCAACAACATCAAATCCCCAGAAAAAGGTAAATACAAGAAGATGCCCTAAGAGCTCACAAACCCATATGAGATTTCAATGATCCAATCCAATCAAAGTGCATTCAAATGTCAATTCAATTCCCTGTAAGAACAGAAGGATGATTTCTAGAAAAAGAACCCGAGCTTCATGTAAAGCCAAAAAATGGAGAGAGAGAGCTATAAGAAACCATATAAATCCGACTCCATTCAGTTCAGCCTGCCCCTTCTTTGCCCCCCTTAGCAATGAAGACCAGAACCCTAATCAAGCAGATCAAGGTACTGCCCTCAAAACCCAGAAGCCCCTTCTTTGCCCCCCTTAGAAATGAAGACCAAAGCCCTAATCTAGCAGATCAAGGTATTGCCCTCAAAACCCAGAAGCCCTAGTCCTTGTCCTTTTTTAAAGCAGAAACTCCATAGATGCAAAATCAGATGCTTCAAAATAAGGGTTTCCCCGATCAGAGACCTCCAGAATAAGGATTTCGGAAAATCAGGTTCTGGGTGATGCAAAAGATACGATTTTTATCAACCCCTTTTGATTTCTTGCACAAAAAGTCAAAGAATCTGAAAAAACAAGAAGGATTGAAGCTGATGCTTTGGAATGCACTTACCACCGTAAAGAAGAACCGATTGGAGAAAGAGAGGAATTGGAGAATCTATCTGATTAGTTAGGGCTAGGGTTAGGTTTTGCTCTTGCTCTTCTGATCCTGTGGAAATTGAAAGCTCGTATCTCCTTCTCAACTTTGATTTTGATTGGAAGAGTCCGAAATCTGGGGCTGGATTTTCTCATCGAAGACTAACGGCAAAATGCCTTGGAGGAGACGTGATAGGAGCCGTTGCCGTTATATGCGCTTGGACTCGTCCCTTACGGCAAGTAACGGCGTTGAATGGAGAATAATTATAAAAAAATCCATATGACCGTTGGACTTGGAGATGCCGGTTAGAAACTTCGCGGAAGGAGCGCATGTGGACTGTAAAACGCCCTTGGTCTTCCAACAAACTCTCATCCTCAGCTCAGCCCTTCTTTTCTCTCTTTGGTAAAGAGAAAGACTGATTACTGCTCAGTGTGGGGCCCACTTGGAGATGACACAGGGGGACCCAACACGCCCACGTGATTCAAGAAATTCCTTACATAAAGTCTTATACATGGATTTAATGTCTTTAGTTAACAATACACCGCAACATCCTAATAAAAATCTTGGATCCGCCATTAAATTCAGAGAGACTGAAATATTTTTTTTTACCTTGTGTGGTTATTAAGGGTCGGATAATAATTAACCAATTGATCAATAGTGCATTAGTTTTTACTTTTTAAAATGGGTGTACAGCTAATCCAACGATCCTATCAATTCAGATATATGCCAAATGACCAAGACCGATGGATGTGCATAGGATTCTTATTTTATGATTGAGTTGTAAGGTGGGCTCCATTAACTGTTCCGAGTTCGTCCCTTGTTTGATCAGCTCGGTGGAGGATTTTCGTAATTTTGTGTAAAAAGAAGAGCAATTTGATTATAAGTAATATAGAGAGTATACTGTTATTGTCATGCGCACATCCGTCGTAAGAAATTTAATGGAAATGAAAGCGCGTAGATTAACGGCGTTAAAGATGACGGGAAGTGACGTGTCGGATGACTACTAGATGGTAACAGTGTGCAGGGAGTCATGGGTTTTTGGCTGGATGGAGGAATGATTTGTTTGCCAGGAAGGATCCTAACGTGGCCTGCAAGCATACATTTTCGGCTTTTCTTCTCTTCTTTCTAGAAGAAGTAGAAGCTTCGTTCGCTGATGGTGTTTTTTTTTTTTTTTCGGGGTTGGGGTGGGCCATCTCTAGGTTCTTGATGATGGGGCGGATCTTAGCCGTTCAATTGATGGGCCCTGATGAAGATGCATTAGAAGTCAGATCTACATATCCACCTTAAATTCTTTGGCCCTCACCTCATATGTTTCATCTCTCACCTATCTAATAATTTTGTAATGTACCCATTCGATATTGAATTTCTATCATTCAGTTTCTATATATTCTATGCAGACAAACTGCATCAATATTAAAAGGTGAAACAACCATGAGAAGACTGTTTCTACATTTAGTCCGACAACTTAGGTCCAAATGAGGCTTTAGTTTAGAGAAAATCTCGAATTAAAGGTTTGGAATACCACAGTGAGAGTGTAACACCTTTACAGCGGTGTATATAATATATTGAAATCTTAATCTAATAAAAATTGGTCACACAATATGATTATCATCTTATAAAAGAAAATTACTCAAATCCAACTCCAGTTGCCTTAAAATTTTGAAAAATACTCTAGTCTCAAAAATTGAAGAAAGTTGATTTTTTTGAGCGCTTAGATTTTGAAAAAAAAAAAAAAGTTCCAAAGGGGGTAATGTTTTCGGATCACTTTCCAGCCTTGTAAACAGATTCTTCGCTTTGGAATTAGAATACTATCCCAATTCCCACCCGTACGTGTCCGACATCAGATCTCATCCCACGTGTCCTCTACTGACGGAACGAATGACATATGCTTACCGTTTGGGGCGGCGGCTCTTTAACTGCAACGTGGCGTCTTGTTATTGGTAGAAACACGTGTAGGTGTTGCTGAAAAGTCCTACATGAGATTCCTGCACTCTAGCTAACGTTCGAAAAACCGAAAAAGTCCATAGTGGGCCCCACCAGTACCATTGGTGGAGATCACCGTTGATCATGGGGCTCCAAAAATGGGCTATGGGCCAATTATTGAGTCATCATGGTAGGGCCCACAAGGATGTGGGATCATGGGGCTCTAAAATGGAGACAACTGCATACAAATAGGGGGGCCGAGGCAGCCTGCTTTGGGCTGGGCCTGGATTTATAAGTTTGGGCCTGTTTACTATTTGAGCAGTCCTTGATTAAATGATAGAAAGCCCAAAGCCCGACCTGAAGTGATAATGTATTCAAACAATTGCTAGAAGTCCATACAGCTCGGCCTGCCCTGATTAACTAAATGGGCAGGTTTGGGCTTGATATTTATGGCCCCTGTCTGTCGGCTTGGTCGGAGACAGGCTCGTGTTCCTAAAGTTGGATTGGGCCTGGATGTACTTTACCCGGCCTGAATCCTACCCATAGCATTGAGTGCCCTGAACTTCACGGGGCTCACTAAATTACAATGTCACTACTCAAAATAAATGCCACCCTTTATTCAGGCTCCTCTGATTTTTGCCCTAATTAGAGTTCAGTAATTGGAATAATCAGTGAGTGGCAATAATATAACAATGGAATGAAATGAAAATTGCTTTACTTACTTCCTCAGGTTCAATGAAGCCGGGTGTGCCTTAAATCATACAATCTAAAGGCAAGTGCAATAATATTTTGACTCAAATTAGCAGCCACAAATAGATTGTATAGCAGAATTTTAAAAAGACATTATACTACTAATTAATGGCTATCATAAAGTTGCAGTCTGCAAATAAACTTAATTTCAAGCCCTTAAATTTTTATAGCTTTTATGTTTTTCTTTACAAGGGATTTGAACTCATTTATTCACACACAATACTCATATCCATAACCAAGTTACCAACCGACCAGCAGCCCGGGACATACCAAGCCCTTAATTGAAGACTTAGTACTCGTGAAGATTTTTCCAAAGAAAAACTTTTAAGAATTAACCATCATTCCCTTCTCTGTCTTAGCAATGTACTGTTGTACAGCCTGTAGCTGTATACTTTTAAAATTGGTATCATAGTTAAACCCAAAATAGTATGAGCAGCACTACATTATTCTTACCGACTTGGAAGATCAGCTGCTTGTGTTACTATGAAATGTGATAGTTCTCACATGCAATTTTCTCTGTCTGGGGAGGTGTTTGGATGAAAAATGCTTAATGATTGCACAAACTATAGATGCATTTTCCATCAAATACACTTCCAACTTTATTCATAAGCTGTTCTCCTCACACAACTGTGAAAAATCTTGACAAAACGTGCCCTTCAAAGAATCTTTCTTCACAGTTGAATTTCAAAATTTCCAGCTCACCACTAGACACAAAATATAGAGGCCTGGAATTTTTCTTGCTTACAAAAATTTGAAATTCTACAAGGTCAGCTACTTCCTTCCCAAATTCTCCAATCAAACAGATCCTCATGAAGTAGCACTTAGTATATTTGAAATACAAAGAAGTGGAGACCGCCATTCTATTTTGACTTGGTGCACAACTGCAGGAAGCTTGCAAGTGGATCTCATGGGGCCACACCTGGAGCTTGGAAGGAGATTGAACTCCAAAAGCTGCGCATGCAAAATTGTACTTTTCTCATTTTCACTTTCTCTAATTGTCACCTGTTAGTTGTATGCATGTGAGGAGAAGCTATAATTGAAAACTATGTGATGGCTGATAGATCACAATAATAACACAAGGTAGAACACAAGATTAACTGTCTTCAACACTTCCATTTGCCCCTCAAAATATTTTCCTTTTGTAAGAGGGAGCTGACGCTACAATGATAACAAACATGTGCCCCCTCCCCTGTAAGAGGTAAAGAGGCCCATCGCCCTGAATCAGTTGAGTTCTAAAATTGTCAAACATTGGAATAGCATGAAAGAAACAATACACCTAGATCTTTGATTTAGGAAACCCTAATAAACCAAGATCCTCCATGTCAAATTATTGAGAGAAGTAAAGTGGAAAAACATACTTGGATCCATTGAATGAAGTTGTTCTCAGGTTGTTGATCTTCCAATCCAATATGGCTACCCAGAGAAACCCTCTTGATTCTTCTGATGATGGGATGTCAGAGAGAATAGGTATTCACCATATGAATTGGGGACCATAACCCTAATATATAAGATATCATAGGTTTGCTATTTCTAATTTGGCCCCTCATCAAATTAGAAATAACATTCTGGTATCTACACATTAATACCATGACAAGTATACCCTTAAGCCTTACAACTTTAAGTCTTAATTAGATCACTTTAATGTAGGCTTAACGAAAGATAGCATTACACATTTAATAATTACATGTGTGGCCCCGCATGATGGAATTTTTCCAACAATCTCCCACTGGGCCATATGTATAACTTAACAAATGTGTATGACTGTATGAGCTCCAAAAGTTTGCTATCATAATTTAGGATATATCCGAACAATCGCGTCCATTGATTATGCCAGTATAGGATCAAAGCGATCTTCGTCAATTTCAACATGACTAAACCCATCAATGGTCACGTACACCAACATAACCAAATGACATAGATCAATCATGGATGCGCAGCATGGAAAGTACATGCAATGTGATCTATATATGTCTATTTTCAACTGCTCCTACTGTATTCCTTAGGGAGATCAATATTTAACACAATGTAACAGAGTGAAATGAACCGAATACTGTATTTCTGATCAAAATAATATCCAAATACATAAATGCATAAGTGTGTTCAAAATCAAATATAAAGCAATAAAACATAAAATGATACAAACCCCTACTATAATGTGATATCCTCACACAAAATAACACTCATATGAGCAATGTGCTCATGAAAGACCTTGGGTGGTAATCCCTTTGTAAGCAGATCCGCTATCATGGAGTTTGTCCCAATGTGCTCTATGGATATCTGTCCATCCTGTATTCTCTCCTACACAACTAGGAACTTAATGGCAATATGTTTTGACCTAATTGAGCTCCTGTTGTTGTTGGAATATAGCACTGTTGACTTATTGTTACAATATAGTTTGAGTGGTCTTTCAATACGCTCCAGAACTCGCAGCCCAGTGACAAAATTTCGCAGCCATATTCCTTGGTTGGATGCCTCATAGCATGTTACAAACTCTGCTGCCATGGTGGAATCAGTTACGAGTGTCTGTTTGGCACTCCTCCAAGATATAGCTCCACCAGCTAACAGGTAGATGTAGCCTGATGTGGATTTCAGACTGTCTTAGCATCCAACATAATCGGAGTCGGAATACCCTATGATCTCCAACTGATCCGATCTCCTATATGTAAGCATATGATCTTTTGTTCTCTGTAAATACCTCATAACCCGCTTGGCTGCTTTCCAATGATCCATCCCTGGATTGGTTAAATATCTGTCAAACATACCAACAATGTACGCAATATCCGGACGCGTACACACCATATCATACATTAGACTCCCTACAGCTGATGCATAAGGAATCTTCTGCATTTCCTTAACTTCAAGGTTAATTTTAGGGCATTGATTGAGACTGAACTTGTCTCCCTTAGAGACAGGGGTGTCACCTGGTTTGCTGTTCTGCATGCCAAACCATTTGAGCACTTTATCAATGTAGCTTCTTTGTGATAATCCAAGATTACCCCGAGAGCGATCTCGTTGTATCAGGATCCCTAACACAAAAGAGGCGTCACAAAGATCTTTCATCTCAAAATTCTTTGATAGAAATCTCTTGGTTTCTGCAACATGCCTATATCATTTGTGGCAAGCAATATGTCATCGACATACACAACCAGGAATATGTGCTTACTCCCAGTAAATTTGTGATACACACAATTATCAACAGCGTTTGTCTTAAAACCAAACGAGATAATCACTTGATGATACTTGTGATGCCACTGACGAGAAGCTTGCTTAAGTCCATAGATGGACTTTGTCAATTTACAGACCATATTCTTTTAGTCTCCCGACTCAAAGTTTTCTGGCTGCACCATATAAATTGTTTCGTCAATGTCACCATTAAGAAATGTTGTTTTGACATCCATTTGACGAACCTCAAGATCAAAATGTGCAATTAGTGTCATGATTGTCCGAAAAGAGTCTTTCGATGAAACCGGAGAGAAAGTCTCTTTAAAGTCAATCCCTTTCTTTTGGGTAAAGCCTTTAGCTACAAGACGAGCCTTATACCTCTTCACATTACCATTTAAATCCCTTTTGGTTTTAAAAATTCATTTGTAACCAATGGGCTTCGCACCTTCTGGTAATGGGACAAGTTCCCAAACCTTATTGTCTTGCATAGACTTATACTCCTCATTCATAGCATCAATTCACTTTTGAGAGTTAGAACCTTGCATGGCTTGATGGAAGTTGATTGGATCATTTTCCACCATTCCAATTTCTTCCTCATGTTCTTGGAGAAATACGAAAAAATCATCCGGAATAGCATGTCTCCTCTCTCTAGTGGATCGCCTTAATGGCACTGGTTCTTGAGGTTGTTGAGTTTGTTCCTCATCTTGAATGGGGGTTGATCAACATTGTCTTGCTGAGGATCTGGATTTGCTTCTTGATCAATGACAGGTATAGAAACCTGCACATTGTCAAAAGCAATAGTGGGAATCGTAACCGGTTCTTCCTCAAAGACAATGTCTCTAACCTTATTTCTCCCCCCAAACTCAACATCCTTAAAAAATATTGCAGTTCCCGTCTCAAAAATTGACCTAAGTGTGGGATCATACAACTTGTAGCCCCTAGATCATTCAGAGTAGCCAATGAAGTAGCTGCTCATAGTTTTGGAGTCCAATTTCTTTTCATGTGGCCTATAAGGCCTTGCCTTAACTGGACATCCCCAAATGTGAAAATTTTTTAGACTAGGCTTTCTGCCTGTCCAAAGCTCATAAGGTGTTTTTGCAGCTGCTTTAGTTGATACTCTATTCAGAATATAAACTGTTGTTTTGAGTGCTTCTCCCCAGAGTGACTCTGGTAGAGTGGAATGACTAATCATACTCCTTACCATATCCTTAAGAGTCCGGTTTCGCCTTTCAGATACACCATTCATGCTAGGTGACCCTGGCATGGTGTACTGTGGGACGATTCTACATTCCTCTAGGAATTTAACAAACGGTCCTGGACGTTGTTCACCTCAACCGTTATATCTACCGTAGTATTCACCACCACGGTCAGACCAGACACTCTTTATTCTTTTGTTGAGTTGGTTCTCAACTTCAGCTTTAAATGTTTTGAACACGTCCAAAGACTGTGATTTCTCATGAATGAGAAATAGGTACCCATAGCGAGAGTAATCGTCTATGAATGATATGAAATACTGTTGGCCATTCCAGGAAGCCGTAGGGAATAGTCCACAGATATCTGTGTGAATCAATTCGAAGACGTCTGTAGTTCTATTGGCACCTAATTTCTTCATTTTGGTCTATTTTCCCTTGATGCAAGCAATACAAACATTAAAGTCTATAAAGTCAAGGGAATCTAAAATGCCATCAGACACAAGTCGCTCAACCCTAGACTTAGAGATATGCCCTAAGCGTTTGTGCCATAATGTAGCCGAGTTTTCTTTACTACGTTTGCGTTTAGTACCTCGTGATTCCACAAGGATTCATTATAAGAAACAATTGTATCAAGCAAATATAAGCTGTCATATACACATAGAGAACCAGTTCCAACAACATTTGAATTTATAGATAAACTGAATTGATTGTTTCCAAATGAACAAAAATAACCAAACTTGTCCAATAAAGAAACTGAAACCAAATTCCGTCGAAAAGACGGTACAATAAAAGTGTCTAATAAATCCAAATAATAACCAGTGTTTAATAACAACCTAAAATGCCCTATTGTCTCTACTTCTACCGACTTTTCATCTCCCACAAAGATGTGTCTTTCAGCATCACTTGACTTTCGGTAGCTCAGGCAACCCTGCATAGAAACACTGATGTGAGTAGTAGCACCAGAATCCAACCACCACGTGTTTCTAGGTACTGAAGCTAAATTTACCTCAGAACATACCAAAGCAAGAAATGTACCTTTCTTTACACGCCAAGCGTGATATTTGGTACAGTCCTTCTTCACATGTCCAGGCTTGTTGCAAAAGAAACAACCCTCAATTGCTGGCTGTTGTTTCTTTTCTGCTGGACCCTTAGCAGCTTCATTTTTCTTCCTCTTTTTGCCCTTATCTTTGCCCATATCCTTAGAGGTGCTAGCCAAATGAGCACTTTCGGTTCTGTCTTACCTAAATCTTTCTTCCTCTTGCACACAGTAAGAAATGAGCTCATTAAGAGTCCATTTCTCCTTTTGACAGTTGTAATTGACCTTAAATTGACTGTATAGTGCAGGAAGTGATATTAATACCAAATGCACGAGCAAGTCGTCAGACAGCTCGAGCTTCAGTGCCTTAAGTTTAGAAGCAATATGAGACATTCTCATAATGTACTCCCGTATGTTCTCCTTACCATTGTACTTCATAGAAATCAAGCTTTGCAAAAGCGTGCTTGTTTCTGCCTTATCATTTTTCATAAAACATTTTCAATTTCGGCTAGGAATTCTTTGGCTGTGGTTAGCTTTTCAGATACCGCACCCCTAAATGCCTCCGGAATGCCGCGCTTGAGGATCATGAGACTCATGCGATTTGAGCGATCCCACTTCTCAAAGTTCTTCTTGTCATGAGGAGAACTTGCATCTGTAAGAGAAGCGAGTTACTCAATCCGTAGTGCAAAGTCTAGATCCATGCAGCCGAGAAAATTTTCTATGTTCTCTTTTCAATCCTTAAAGTTGGTCCCATTAAGTACAGCTATAGAGTTGAAATTGTTAGGAATTTTGTACTTGCAATTTGATGGATGCATTTTCACTTTAGCATCATTTGAATTTTCACTTGCACTGTTTTAGAAAACCTTGAAATCTGGTTTTATACATGCATTGCTTTTAAAATTTGTAAAAGTATTGTTTTATGCATGTTTTGTTTCTAAACTTGGATGCATTGGTTTTAAAATCTAAACTCTTTTGAAAACCTAATTCTTTGTGCATTACTTTTGAGAAATCAAATTGAGGATTTAGGTTTGTACCTTGCATACATTCATCATTTTCAGAATCTCTTTTGTATGCATTCAAATGTGAAAAGAGTTTTTAGAAATCAAGCAAGCCTTTGGTTTTAAAGTTTCGAATCATTTTAGGCTTTTTGTGTTTCATGTTTTTAAACATCTTAGTTTTGATTTAAAACTTGTTATTCAAGCTTGATTTAGTGGCCAAAAGTTCTCCCAAGAAATACTTTGATAAGTTGCATTTTTGGGAATTTTGGTCCAGGGGGTAGTCCGGCAGTGTCGCCGGTCAACCGGCCCAGAGGTCCAGGTCGACCGGGAACACTGCAGGCCATCTGGGCCCCTGGAGCCCCAACGGTTATATTTCCGACTGTTGTGTGATCCCAGTCGACCGAGACCTGTTTGCAGGTCGACCAAGGACTAGCCGTTGGACTGTTTTCTTATATAAAGTCCATTCATTTCCAACCTTTTTCAAGGCTTGAACCATGAACTTTTGAGACCATTTTGGAGCCAAAGAAAGGGGAAGAAGTTGGAAAGGCTAGAGGGCTATTTGGAAATCAAATACTTGAGTTTTAAAAAGGTACATCTTACTTATCATTTTGATTTCCATTAAAAGTAGAATCAATGCATGTTTAAATCTTTGTATTTTCATTTATGCATGATTTCTAGCTTTTAAAGAGTTGTTTTGCAAACTCATTATCTTCATTGGTATATTAGAATGGTTTGAAATCACTCTTATCTAAATCACATGTGTTCT
The DNA here is from genome assembly GCA_038049695.1 of Cinnamomum chago. NCBI lineage: Eukaryota > Viridiplantae > Streptophyta > Magnoliopsida > Laurales > Lauraceae > Cinnamomum > Cinnamomum chago. The sequence continues at coordinate 89,554,021 of CP142454.1, read as the reverse complement.
TAGACTTTAATATTCATACAACATGTTTTAGTTCAATTCTTTAAGTTGTGTGAATCTTTCATGTGATTAGCATTTACCTTCAATCATCATTTTATAAGCTTTGATTTTAAAATGCATCATGCATTCATTTAAGAGCTTCATTGTTGAAATTGATTGAAGAAAAACATTCATACACTTGTGCACACACTTTAGCTCATTTAGTGTATGTTTGTAATTTGAATTACACTTTCATATTAGCCTATTTAGAGGCAATTCAATTGTGCTTAAATTGTATCTCTTAGAGTGTTCTTTAGCGAAGACACCTTCTTAGAGAAATCATTCATCTTGTAAGGTTATTGCTTAGCCTAAGAAAAGCATCTTGTAAAGGTTATTGCTTAGCCTATAAAAGCACATTGAGAGGTTGTTGTTTAGCCTAGAAAAACTTCATTGTAAGGGTTATTGCATAGCCTATTGAAAAGCAAAAATAATGGAAATCCGGTGGGGTGATTGGAACACAAGCCGGTAGTGGACGTAGGCATTGAGGCCGAACCACTATAAACCTTTGTGTTGTGGTGCATGCTTTTGTGGTGATTGTTTATATTAGCTTCCGCATATTGTTTGATTAATCATCACATGTGACTAGTTTATGTTAAGAAATTAAAATTTGTCTTAATTGGTCATATTTGTAGCACACCCTATTCACCCCCCCTCTATGGTTAGGATGCCCAGGACTTTCAGAAATTAGCAGATATAATAGAAACATTAGCTGTAAAGAGAACAAAAACAGACAGACAAACATGCCCATACTATTAACCACATACAGAAGCAACAAATTCAAATAATGGTAAGTCTCATGTCAAGGTACCTAGCACAACATTAATATCAAGTCTTTGGACAGTAATATTAATTGTAAATGGTCATCTTGTTGTAGCGATCAAACATTGACAATAATTCATGTCAAATAATAAATCTATCTTTGGGTCGACTTATTATTCACATGTCAAATCGTTATAATCGTCACACGTTTACCACCACAGGTGTGTATACAGTTCGGCCAAGTATTAACCTTCCTTTGGGCCGACTAAGACTCGCATGAATTTACACATACACAAACATTTGATATTTCTCATGAACAATATACACAAGAAATGTCACTTTGGTGACATCTTGTTTCAAGTAGCCCATTTAGAATAATGGACTATGTAATTTAACCATAAAGATATACCATAAAATATTTGAATTGTTGTTTGAAGAAAACCAATTAGTTGTCTTCACATGTCACCACAAACGAAAAACCCTTTTTTCTTAAACCCTTGGACCACCATAAAGCGTGCTCCTGCGGACCACCATAAGACCCAACATCTTCTCCCACAAAACCGTTCTGTAATAGGGAGAAGCTCTCAACAGGTCCTAATTCTCCCTAAAAAAAAAAACAAAACTTTTGATTAAATCAAGGGGGAGATAGGACACCTGAAGGTACAAGGCAGCCATCATTTCATGAGGTTCTTTCCTTAGTGATCTAACCCCAAATTTGTCCGGAAAAAATTCAGTATCAACCATAGCCCAGAAGAAGATCACTGTCATCAAGGCTAAATAACTTCCCAACGTCACAGCGGTCAGAAAGATTTCTCTCAGCTTCCAACTATCCGGCACGGGAGATGGCTTAACTCGGTCCCTTAGGATTGTCATGATTGTCCCATCATTCAAAATTGCCATTATCAAAATCATGAAGGGAGAGAAGTCAAACTTTCAGATGAGAGCAATAAGCGAAAAACCAAGAATCGTACGGATGGTGTTGGAGACTGCATATATTGTGCAGAGCAGAGGGTATTGTTGCTGTAATGAAGGAAGATTGCAGAAACCCTAACCCTAACCCTTTTTCCCATCTAGGGCTTCGTTGTTTCAGGAAGAAAAGAAAGCAGATTGCAACCAAAGAACAGAATATCAACAGATTGATTTATATCTGGATTCCCAATGGCTTAACATGGAGATGCTCTGATACCAATTGAAAGAAACAATACACCTCGATCAAAGATCTAGGAAACCCTAATAAACCAAAATCCTCCATGTCAAATCATTGAGAGAAGTAAAGCGGAAAAACATACCTGGATCCATTGAATGAAGTTGTTCTCAGGTTGTTGATCTTCCAATCCAATATGGCTACCCAGAGAAACCATCTTGATTCTTATGATGATGGGATGTCAGAGAGAATAGGTATTCACCATATGAATTGGGGACCATAACCCTAATATATAAGATATCATAGGTTTGCTATTTCTAATTTGGCCCCTCATCAAATTAGAAATAACATTCTGGTATCTACACATTAATCCCATGACAAGTATACCCTTAAGCCTTACAACTTTAAGTCTTAATTAGATCACTTTAATGTATGCTTAACGAAAGATAGCATTACACATTTAATAGTTACATGTGTGGCCCCACATGATGGAATTTTTCCAACATAGCACACATAATCAATGTAGGTTGGGTGGATAAAAGAAAATGTCATACATAGGATAGCAGTTTAAGACAAGCACCATATATTTAAACACAAGCAGCTGTCTCATTGTATCGATTACAAGTCTCCAAGATGAAGTTGGCTCATCATTCATCATGATGGGACCCATTAGATGAATGGCCTGGATACTATAAGATGGAGTACAAAGGCTGTATTTTGGTCAAACTAGGTTTTTTAGCGTTCAAATTAGTAAATAAACGCACACATTCATTTCAACATAGAATGGTTTGTCTCGCAAAAAAATAAACATAGAATGGTAGAAGTTGGTCGTTTGGTAAGCCATGCCGTGACTTTAGGACTATAATTTTAGTTGAGAAGTGAAATGCTCTAGTTGAGACCAAACAAGCACTGAAGACGAAATTTTATGGGCCCACAGCCTTTGAATAACAAGGCACGCACCCGACCTATTTTTTTTTCAAGCAACAGTCAGGTGGGGCTGGGACCCAAGAGAGCTCGGCTCACCCACATAAGTAAGAAGAGGTGCCCATACAAGTGGGAAGACTGTCAAGTTGGATGAGAGGTAGGGGTATGAACCAACTTAGCAACCCCATATTCTCGAAAGTTAAAGACTTGAAAACTAAGAGAACAAGCGGTTGTCAAAAATCTAGCCTATGCAGTATTTTTTTTTCTATTTTGTGTGAGTTTTAGTAGTAAATTCGAATATTTTCTTGTTACAAAAAAATAAAAAAAAAATAAAAAACAGCCTTTCATTTTCCTTTTTTTTTCATGGAAAAATGTTGCATCAAATAATGGAAAAGGTCGTAGCAAAGTAAATAAATAGATATTACTTTCAATAGGAATTAAAAATCAAAATAAAAAAATTTGAAATAAAAAAAAAGTTTTCCATGATATCATTATAGGCCTCCACTGGAGATCTTCCCTTTAGCAGCGGCAGGTCGTCGCAGGTAAAAGATATGTATTCCCAACTTTTGGCTCCAGCTTGGTTCCTGAAACTCATTCCATTTTTTTTCATTTCAATCAAAACCCACTTAGGCAATGATATGCTTCAACAAGAAAAAATTAAATACTTCAGTATCAAAGAAGAGAAAATAGATAAATATGACAAATGTAGAAAAAAAGAGGAAGGAACCTACTCAATACCCTCGCAGTAGTGATGGTGAAATTGTAGAATGACTTTTACTTTCAAATTGAAGGTTTTTGCCAGACAAAGCAGTTCCCGGTACCTTGCCCAGTGGTACTGCCGATCGTCTCTTTCCACTGCTCCCCAGTGCACGTGGACCACTATCCTCTCAAGACCGACTGGGGTCAAGTTCTTGGCAAAGCTTTCGAATCGATGGACGCTGGATTTAGGCAGGTAGCCATCGAGGTTAACAAAAGGAATCTTGGGGTCAAAAAATATTTGGACAGAAGCATCCGGATACTTTGGACGCTTTGATGCGGAGATCTTCCCTTTAGCAGCGACAGGTCGTCGCAGGCAAAAGATATGTATTCCCAACTTTTGGCTCCAGCTGGGTTCCTGAAACTCATTCCATTTTTTTTTCATTTCAATCAAAACCCACTTAGGAAGTGGGTGCTTCAACAAGAAAAAATTAAATACTTCGGTATCAAACAAGTGAAAATAGATAAATATGACAAATGTAGAAAAAAAGAGGAAGGAACCTACTCAATACCCTCGCAGTAGTGATGGTGAAATCCTAGGATGGCTTTCGCTTTCAAATTGAAGGTTTTTGCCAGACAAAGCAGTTCCCGGTACCTTGCCCAGTGGTACTGCCGATCGTCTCTTTCCACTGCTCCCCAGTGCACGTGGACCACTATCCTCTCAAGACCGACTGGGGTCAAGTTCTTGGCAAAGCTTTCGAATCGATGGACGCTGGATTTAGGCAGGTAGCCATCGAGGTTAACAAAAGGAATCTTGGGGTCGAAAAATATTTGGACAGAAGCATCCGGATACTTTGGACGCTTTGATGCGGAGATCTTCCCTTTTGCAGCGGCAGGTCGTCGCAGGCAAAAGATATGTATTCCCAACTTTTGGCTCCAGCTGGGTTCCTGAAACTCATTCCATTTTTTTTTCATTTCAATCAAAACCCACTTAGGAAGTGGGATGCTTCAACAAGAAAAAATTAAATACTTTAGTATCAAACAAGAGAAAATAGATAAATATGACAAATGTACAAAAAAAGAGGAAGGAACCTACTCAATACCCTCGCAGTAGTGATGGTGAAATCCTAGGATGTCTTTCGCTTTCAAATTGAAGGTTTTTGCCAGACAAAGCAGTTCCCGGTACCTTGCCCAGTGGTACTGCCATTCATCTCTTTCCACTGCACCCAGTGCACGTGGACCACTATCCTCTCAAGACCGACTAGGGTCAAGTTCTCGGCAATGCTTTCGAATCGATGGACGCTGGATTGATGTGAGGCCCCACCCTTTGTGGGCCCTCTAAATGCTATTTTATAGACTAATCTATGCTAATCTATACTAATTATATCCTAATTACTACTAATCTTTGCTAATTATTACTAATTACTATTTAATTTGGGCTAATTAGGGGTTAATTAGGGTGATTAGTTAGATTCTTCTAGTTTGTAGTTAGATTAGATTAGTGGAGTTAGTATTTTAATTAGTAAGGAGTTTTGATTAATCCTAGGCTAATTTGTGTGGGGTAGGCCTAGTTAGTGGTTTTAATTAATTAGAGTGGGTTTATGTTAATGGTGCTCCTCTCTAGAAGATTCCAGCCAAAGGACCAAACTGACCCTAACCCTAACCCTAATTGCATGGAACCCTAAGGGCTAAACCTGTCATTAATCCCTTCCACTAACCTATAAATGGGCACATATCCCCAAACCCTAAACTAAACCCAGCCACCACTGTTCATTACAATCCTCTCTTCTCCTCTCCCTCATTTCTCTCCTCTTCCTCTCTCATTTCCCCTCATTCTAGCTACTGTTGTGCTGGGACTGTTGTGCTTGGAGGATTAGTAAGAGCTGCAGCTACTTTGGTTCATCTCCTTCTTACATTGGATTCTCTCTTCCATTTCTTCTCTCCCTACTACCTTCTAATCCAAAAGGCAAGTACCTATGTAGATTTCGTGGGTTGCATGTTTTCCCCTTTTGTTTCTGTTAAAATTCATTGTATAGATGATTGAATTATTGCTAGAACTACCTTTGAGCTTTGTTTTATGGGTTTTAATGGCCTTGATGGATGGGTTTTACCCATTTGGATGATCAATGGCCCAAAGAAGTGATGGATTGATGGATGGTTGGGCATTGGAGTATTTTTATGGCTTTCATTGTTTCTGTGATGGATGAATGGGATGGCAAATCGATTGAGTAGAAGAAATCCAGAAACTGGTTCTCTGTTACAGGTTCCAGGAAATGGAACTGTGAGAAACTCGTTTTGTTCGGTTGATACCAGGACCCAGGTGGGCCACCGATTCCAGATCAGACCCTGACATCTTGAAGAGGTGCCCTGGGCGACCTTGGGGATCAGATCCATCTTGGATGGGGCCAGTGGGGCCCACCATCCAAGCCTTTCAGTTTGATGCTGTCGTTCCAGCCCATTCCAGAAAATGGGTTCTATGTGTGGACGATTTCCACAGAACCTGACGAGTTGGAAAAGAGAGGAGATGAAGGTGGTTTGGTGGTCCATGGGTGTATGGGAATTAGAGAGAAAAGAGGAGTATGGGAAAGTATGGTCCGCTGAAGTTGTGGGGCCCAGGTGGGTCCCTGATTTCAGATCAGGTCCGGACATTGGATCAGGGGATGCTTAGTGACCTTGATGGTGGGGACTGATCTAGGACTGAGCCCAGTGGGGCCCACTGATCTAATAACCCACTAGTTGTATTAATTAAAATAAATCATATAGTTTTAATGTATACAATTAGCCCCATTAATTTTTATAAATTGGAAATAAAAGACCCTTTAGTCTTTAGTGAAATTAATTGAGTTTTGACCCTTAAGATTTATACTTTTGGGAATTTTATTAGATTTTAGAATTAGAATAAGCCCTTTAGTTTTAAATAAATCCAATTGGAATTTTTGGGTTTGACCTGGATTTCCTCTCAAACCTAGAGTTTAGTGTGCGAGGTCGACCGGGGACACATGATTCTTCATGAAAATGCTGAAATCCGGAAAAATCACTCTGTTGTGGGATTTCTGAGTGTGGGGTTCGCCTCTGGGCCAGGGGGTTGATCCGGACACTCCAAAATTCCGGAACTTAGGCAATGCATGCCAGGTGTTCGATCCTTGGTCCCAATGTGTGGGGTTGACTTCCAGGCCAGGGGGTTAACCCGACGGACTGAGATCAAGGACCTTTTTCTAGATTTTGGTATTTTCATCTTTGTGATCAAATGTGGGGTCCATTCACCATCCAAATAGGCTGTCCATCACTGTGCCATGCCCGAGTCAATGGTATGGCTCAACCTTGACTCGTGGGGCCCACTTAGGATGGTTTAGGGATTCAAATCATGGGTAATCAAATCCTTAAATGAAATCAAAAGTGCCTAGTAACTTCTGAAGCACCAATCCTATATTATTTGGCACTGTTGACTTCGTCTAGGGACTTAGTTAACCGATGAGGCCCTGAACACTAGTGGGGACCGTAACCTAAGGGGACTTGTCATTTCCCGTTTGATTCCGATGTTTGAGGACACTTTCTATTATTCCTCTTCATGTCATTATTTACACTCTTAGCTTATTAATTAAATGAAATTAAAGGACCTGAACTTAGGGATACCTAGAGGAGACCCGGTGTTGTGTTCGGAGGTAAATTACCCGTGTCTGTGTCTAGGCGGGCCCTCATACGACCTAAGTTGAGGTGTTTGGAACCGTAGGTTGGAGAGGTTGACTGTTTTGGACTATTAATCCATTTTAGATGAGTAAGGGCTGATTATCACATTGTTTCATACATTAAGGCCACGAAAGTGAGTCTGATTGATCCAACGGTGATTGGACTTGGATTTGGACCGAATATAGGACTGAGATCCATAATGATGATGTAGACCTCATAGAGACTTGGATTAGGGCCTTGCTTATGCAAGATGAGCCTAGACAGACACAGACCCGTATTTAGATTCCCGAGTCGGCATTAACACTCACTCAGTTGATTTAAGCTCAGCATGTTGACTGATCATCACTGGTAGGAGCTATTTATATATTGTGTCGGATGGATGCTATTATGATGAGCTGTGTGGTTTGATGGACGGTGTGATACCGATCCCGGATGAACCTGATAAAAAGGGGTGTGATCAGTGATACTATTATTATTGATATTAGCGGGGCTGTTATCCCTTGCACTATTATATTATATATTCCCCGCCGCAACTGTTTATAGTATGGGCTGTTTACAGTTCGGGAGGGCCGCGGCATAATATCCCGCGGTAGATACATGCTTGTGTGATGTGTGCCTCTTGATATAGTATCTGTTAGATTATATCCTCCCATCCACATGATTCTATTTGTTTTTGATGCTCAACTGCTTAGATTATATTTCCTTTGATATTCATATGATCATACACTCGTCTCTACTCTTTCGATACATGCACTCTATGTTATCTGTATATGGTGCCTTGCCAGATCTTTTAGATCTGACCCTTCATTGGTGCTTAGGCCTTGACCCAGAGATCCCAGACGATGCATTAGCTCTAGTAGAGGCGCCTGTCGCTGGAGAGTACCCGTGGGGCCTGGCCGACCCGAATGTCGAGCCGGAGGGCGGAGACAATCTACATGGGTTCTGAGTGTCTCATCTTTATTTTGGGTTTGAGTGGAAAATTTTGTAGTGAGTTGGGTAGAAACCAATATGTATAACTTTTGATTAACAACTGATACATTTAACTTGACCACTGTTCCGCTCTTACTTAATACATATAATGATACCTATTGCTTCCGCATTGTTTAATTGTGATGCTTCCGCAAGTTTTAACCATTGAGTATTATGTTGGTCAAAAAGTTTTAAATTGGACCTCACTGCGGCCTACGATCTTGGAAGTTCTCGGATTTTCCGGGAAGTAGCGCGCCAACTTCGGGTATTCGAACGGTTTTATCGATATCCGGAATTGGGGCGTTACATTTTAGGCAGGTAGCCATCGAGGTTAACAAAAGGAATCTTGGGATCGAAAAATATTTGGACAGAAGCATCCGGATACTTTGGACGCTTTGATGCGGAGATCTTCCCTTTAGCAGCGGCAGGTCGTCGCAGGCAAAAGATATGTATTCCCAACTTTTGGCTCCAGCTGGGTTCCTGAAACTCATTCCATTTTTTTTTTCATTTCAATCAAAACCCGCTTAGGCAATGGGATGCTTCAACAAGAAAAAATTAAATACTTTAGTATCAAAGAAGAGAAAATAGATAAATATGACAAATGTAGAAAAAAAAAGAAGGAACCTACTCAATACCCTCGCAGTAGTGATGGTGAAATCCTAGGATGGCTTTCGCTTTCAAATTGAAGGTTTTTGCCAGACAAAGCATTTCCCGGTACCTTGCCCAGTGGTACTGCCGATCGTCTCTTTCCACTGCACCCAGTGCACGTGGACCACTATCCTCTCAAGACCGACTAGGGTCAAGTTCTCGGCAATGCTTTCAAATCGATGGACGCTGGATTTAGGCAGGTAGCCATCGAGGTTAACAAAAGGAATCTTGGGATCGAAAAATATTTGGACAGAAGCATCCGGATACTTTGGACACTTTGATGCGGAGATCTTCCCTTTAGCAGCGGCAGGTCGTCGCAGGCAAAAGATATGTATTCCCAACTTTTGGCTCCAGCTGGGTTCCTGAAACTCATTCCATTTTTTTTTTTCATTTCAATCAAAACCCGCTTAGGCAATGATATGCTTCAACAAGAAAATATAAAATACTTTTGTATCAAAAAAGAGAAAATAGATAAATATGACAAATGTACAAAAAAAGAGGAAGGAACCAACTCAATACCCTTGCAGTAGTGACGGTGAAATCCTAGGATGGCTTTCGCTTTCAAATTGAAGGTTTTTGCCAGACAAAGCAGTTCCCGGTACCTTGCCCAGTGGTACTGCCGATCGTCTCTTTCCACTGCTCCCCAGTGCACGTGGACCACTATCCTCTCAAGACCGACTGGGGTCAAGTTCTTGGCAAAGCTTTCGAATTGATGGATGCTGGATTTAGGCAGGTAGCCATCGAGGTTAACAAAAGGAATCTTGGGGTCGAAAAATATTTGGACAGAAGCAACCGGATACTTTGGACGCTTTGATGCGGAGATCTTCCCTTTAGCAGCGACAGGTCGTCGCAGGCAAAAGATATGTATTCCCAACTTTTGGCTCCAGCTGGATTCCTGAAACTCATTCCATTTTTTTTTTCATTTCAACCAAAACCCACTTAGGAAGTGGGATGCTTCAACAAGAAAAAATTAAATACTTCAGTTTCAAACAAGAGAAAATAGATAAATATGACAAATGTAGAAAAAAAGAGGAAGGAACCTACTCAATACCCTCGCAGTAGTGATGGTGAAATCCTAGGATGTCTTTCGCTTTCAAATTGAAGGTTTTTGCCAGACAAAGCAGTTCCCGGTACCTTGCCCAATGGTACTGCCGTTCGTCTCTTTCCACTGCACCCAGTGCACGTGGACCACTATCCTCTCAAGACCGACTAGGGTCAAGTTCTCGGCAATGCTTTCGAATCGATGGACGCTGGATTTAGGCAGGTAGCCATCGAGGTTAACAAAAGGAATCTTGGGGTCGAAAAATATTTGGACAGAAGCATTCAGATACTTTGGACGCTTTGATGCGGAGATCTTCCCTTTAGCAGCGGTAGGTCGTCGCATGCAAAAGATATGTATTCCCAACTTTTGGCTCCAGCTGGGTTCCTGAAACTCATTCCATTTTTTTTTTCATTTCAATCAAAACCCGCTTAGGCAATGGGATGCTTCAACAAGAAAATATTAAATACTTTAGTATCAAACAAGAGAAAATAGATAAATATGACAAATGTAGAAAAAAAGAGGAAGGGACCTACTCAATACCCTCGCAGTAGTGATGGTGAAATCCTAGGATGTCTTTCGCTTTCAAATTGAAGGTTTTTGCCAGACAAAGCAGTTCCCGGTATCTTGCCCAGTGGTACTGCCGATCGCCTCTTTCCACTGCTCCCCAGTGCACGTGGACCACTATCCTCTTAAGACCAACTGGAGTCAAGTTCTTGGCAATGCTTTCGAATCGATGGACGCTGGATTTAGGCAGGTAGCCATCGAGGTTAACAAAAGGAATCTTGGGGTCGAAAAATATTTGGACAGAAGCATCCAGATACTTTGGACGCTTTGATGCGGATAGGACTTGTAAATCTCCTACCCTAGTCCGAGGGGTCAGGAAGAATGGTCGGAATGCCATTGCCATTGCTGACTGGGAACTTTAGTTGACAAGAAGATTTCAAGAGAGACAATGAGAGCGGTTTGAGAGCGAGAGCAGGGGGGTTCGCTGATTTATAAAGAACCCATCATGCGAGTGAAGATAGTTTTGCCCTTTAGCTGAGGTGAAAACAGAACCGACACATCCGTATTAGAGCCGTTGATCTCAAATGGGACCCTGAAAAAAAAAACTCAAATCCAAGAAATGACAATGAAGCTCAAATCTTGTAGAGTCAAATCAAAATCTAAGGTAGAGTCAAATCCTTTTTCAAAGGTGACATTACATTTATTATACACCATGATACTCTTTTCCTTCATTGCCATAGGTCCTACTCCTACATCACATCTACCCCACCAACAGATAATGATACAACACTCTGACGCTATGCTCCTTTTTTCTTTTTCTTTTTTGCCTTGGGACCTTTTGACCGATTATTTTGTTTTGGTGAGGTTCACTTTTGAAATTCAGACGGCCACAAATCAATTTACCATCATGCATTAGCGTTGGACAAAAATCCACTCAAATCGAAATTGTTTCCCGACTCAAAGATTTCTGACTGCACCATATAAATTGTTTCGTCAATGTCACCATTGAGAAATGTTGTTTTGACATCCATTTGACGAACCTCAAGATCAAAATGTGCAACTAGTGCCATGATTGTCGGAAAAGAGTCTTTCGATGAAACCGGAGAGAAAGTCTCTTTAAAGTCAATCCCTTCCTTTTGGGTAAAGCCTTTAGCTACAAGACGAGCCTTATACCTCTCCACATTACCATTTGAATCCCTTTTGGTTTTAAAAACTCATTTGCAACCAATGGGCTTCGCACCTTCTGGTAATGGGACAAGTTCCCAAACCTTATTGTCTTGCATAGACTTATACTCCTCATTCATGGCATCAATCCACTTTTGAGAGTTAGAACCTTGCATGGCTTGATGGAAGTTGATTGGATCATTTTCCACCATTCCAATTTCTTCCTCATGTTCTTGGAGAAATACGAAAAAATCGTCCGGAATAGCATGTCTCCTCTCTCTAGTGGATCGCCTTAATGGCACTGGTTCTTGAGGTTGTTGAGTTTGTTCCTCATCTTGAATGGGGGGTTGATCAACATTGTCTTGTTGAGGATCCGGATTTGCTTCTTGATCAATGACAGGTATAAAAACGTGCACATTGTCAAAAACAATAGTGGGAATCGTAACCGGTTCTTCCTCAAAGACAATGTCTCTAACCTTATTTCTCCCCCCAAACTCAACATCCTTAAGTAATGTTGCAGTTCCCGTCTCAAAAATTGACCTAAGTGTGGGATCATAAAACTTGTAGCCCCTAGATCGTTCAGACTAGCCAATGAAGTAGCTGCTCACAGTTTTGGAGTCCAATTTCTTTTCATGTGGCCTGTAAGGCCTTGCCTCAGCTGGACATCCACAAATGTGAAAATGTTTTAGACTAGGCTTTCTGCCTGTCCAAAGCTCATAAGGTGTTTTTGCAGCTTCTTTAGTTGACACTCTATTCAGAACATAAACTGTTGTTTTGAGTGTTTCTCCCCAGAGTTACTCTGGTAGAGTGGAATGACTAATCATACTACTTATCATATCCTTAAGAGTCCGGTTTCGCCTTTCAGATACACCATTCATGCTAGGTGACCCTAGCATGGTGTACTGTGGGACGATTCCACATTCCTCTAGGAATTTAACAAACGGTCCTGGACGTTGTTCACCTAAACTGTCATATCTGCCGTAGTATTCACCACCACGATCAGACTTGACACTCTTTATTCTTTTGTTGAGTTGGTTCTCAACTTCAGCTTTAAATGTTTTGAACACGTCCAAAGACTGTGATTTCTCATGAATGAGAAATAGGTACCCATAGCGAGAGTAATCGTTTATGAATGATATGAAATACTGTTGGCCATTCCAGGAAGCCGTAGAGAATAGTCCACAGATATCTGTGTGAATCAATTCGAAGACGTCTGTAGTTCTATTGGCACATAATTTCTTCATTTTGGTCTATTTTCCCTTGATGCAAGCAATACAAACATCAAAGTCTGTAAAGTCAAGGGAATCTAAAATGCCATCAGACACAAGTCGCTCAACCCTAGACTTAGAGATATGCCCTAAGCGTTTGTGCCATAATGTAGCCGAGTTTTCTTTACTACGTTTGCGTTTAGTACCTCGTGATTCCACAAGGATTCATTATAAGAAACAATTGTATCAAGCAAATATAAGTTGTCATATACACATAGAGAACCAGTTCCAACAACATTTGAATTTATAGATAAACTGAATTGATTGTTTCCAAATGAACAAAAATAACCAAACTTGTCCAATAAAGAAATTGAAACCAAATTCCAAATAAAAGTGTCTAATAAATCCAAATAATAACCAGTGTTTAATAACAACCTAAAATGCCCTATTGCCTCTACTTCTACCGACTTTTCATCGCCCACAAAGATGTGTCTTTCAGCATCACTTGACTTTCGGTAGCTCAGGCAACCCTGCATAGAAACACTGATGTGAGTAGTAGCACCAGAATCCAACCACCACGTGTTTCTAGGTACTGAAGTTAAATTTACCTCAGAATAGACCAAAGCAAGAAATGTACCTTTCTTTACACGCCAAGCGTGATATTTGGTACAATCCTTCTTCACATGTCCAGGCTTGTTGCAAAAGAAACAACCCTCAGTTGCTGGCTGTTGTTTCTTTTCTGCTGGACCCTTAGCAACTTCATTTTTCTTCCTTCATTTTGCCGTTATCTTTGCCCTTATCCTTAGAGGTGCTAGCCAAATGAGCACTTTCGGTTTTGTCTTGCCTCAATCTCTCTTCCTCTTGCACACAGTAAGAAATGAGCTCATTAAGAGTCCATTTCTCCTTTTGACAGTTGTAATTGACCTTAAATTGACTGTATAGTACAGGAAGTGATATTAATACCAAATGCACGAGCAAGTCGTCAGACAGTTCGAGCTTCAGTGCCTTAAGTTTAGAAGCAATATGAGACATTCCCATAATGTACTCCCGTATGTTCTCATTGCCATTGTACTTCATAGAAATCAAGCTTTGCAAAAGCGTGCTTGTTTCTGCCTTATCGTTTTTCAGAAAACGTTTTTCAATTTCGGCTAGGAATTCTTTGGCTGTGGTTTGCTTTTCAGATACCGCACCCCTAAATGCCTCCGGAATGCCGCGCTTGATGATCATGAGACTCATGCGATTTGAGCGATCCCATTTCTCAAAGTTCTTCTTGTCATCAGGAGAACTTGCATCCGTAAGAGAAGCGGGTTGCTCAATCCGTAATGCAAGGTCTAGATCCATGCAGCCGAGAACAATTTTTATGTTCTCTTTCCAATCCTTAAAGTTGATCTCATTAAGTACAGGTATAGAGTTGATATTAGTAGATATAGTAGAAACACTAGTTGTAAAGAGAACATAAAAAAAAAAAAAAAAAAAAACAGACAGACAAACATGCCCATACTATTAACCAAATACAGAAGCAACAAATTCAAATAATGGTAAGTCTCATGTCAAGGTACCAGCACAACATTAATATCAAGTCTTTGGACAGTAATATTAATTGTAAATGGTCATCTTGTTGTAGCGATCAAACATTGACAATAATTCATGTCAAATAATAAATCTATCTTTGGGTCGACTTATTATTCACATGTAAAATCGTTATAATCGTCACACGTTTACCACCACAGGTGTGTATACAGTTCGGCCAAGTATTAACCTTCCTTTGGGCCGACTAAGACTCGCATGAATTTACACACACACAAACATCCAACATTTCTCATGAACAATCTACACAAGAAATGTCACTTTGGTGACATCTTGTTTCAAGTAGCCCATTTAGAATAATGGACTATGTAATTTAACCATAAAAGATATACCATAAAATATTTGAATTGTTGTTTGAAGAAAACCAATTAGTTGTCTTCACATGTCACCACAAACGAAAAACCCTTTTTTTTAAACCCTTGGACCACCATAAAGCGTGCTCCTGCGGACCACCATAAGACCCAACATCTTCTCCCACAAAACCGTTCTGTAATAGGGAGAAGCTCTCAACAGGTCCTAATTCTCCCTAAAAAAAAAAACAAAACTTTTGATTAAATCAAGGGGGAGATAGGACACCTGAAGGTACAAGGCAGCCATCATTTCATGAGGTTCTTTCCTTAGTGATCTAACCCCAAATTTGTCCGGAAAAAATTCAGTATCAACCATAGCCCAGAAGAAGATCACTGTCATCAAGGCTAAATAACTTCCCAACGTCACAGCGGTCAGAAAGATTTCTCTCAGCTTCCAACTATCCGGCACGGGAGATGGCTTAACTCGGTCCCTTAGGATTGTCATGATTGTCCCATCATTCAAAATTGCCATTATCAAAATCATGAAGGGAGAGAAGTCAAACTTCCAGATGAGAGCAATAAGCGAAAAACCAAGAATCGTACGGATGGTGTTGGAGACTGCATATATTGTGCAGAGCAGAGGGTATTGTTGCTGTAATGAAGGAAGATTGCAGAAACCCTAACCCTAACCCTTTTTCCCATCTAGGGCTTCGTTGTTTCAGGAAGAAAAGAAAGCAGATTGCAACCAAAGAACAGAATATCAACAGATTGATTTATATCTGGATTCCCAATGGCTTAACATGGAGATGCTCTGATACCAATTGAAAGAAACAATACACCTCGATCAAAGATCTAGGAAACCCTAATAAACCAAAATCCTCCATGTCAAATCATTGAGAGAAGTAAAGCGGAAAAACATACCTGGATCCATTGAATGAAGTTGTTCTCAGGTTGTTGATCTTCCAATCCAATATGGCTACCCAGAGAAACCATCTTGATTCTTATGATGATGGGATGTCAGAGAGAATAGGTATTCACCATATGAATTGGGGACCATAACCCTAATATATAAGATATCATAGGTTTGCTATTTCTAATTTGGCCCCTCATCAAATTAGAAATAACATTCTGGTATCTACACATTAATCCCATGACAAGTATACCCTTAAGCCTTACAACTTTAAGTCTTAATTAGATCACTTTAATGTATGCTTAACGAAAGATAGCATTACACATTTAATAGTTACATGTGTGGCCCCACATGATGGAATTTTTCCAACATAGCACACATAATCAATGTAGGTTGGGTGGATAAAAGAAAATGTCATACATAGGATAGCAGTTTAAGACAAGCACCATATATTTAAACACAAGCAGCTGTCTCATTGTATCGATTACAAGTCTCCAAGATGAAGTTGGCTCATCATTCATCATGATGGGACCCATTAGATGAATGGCCTGGATACTATAAGATGGAGTACAAAGGCTGTATTTTGGTCAAACTAGGTTTTTTAGCGTTCAAATTAGTAAATAAACGCACACATTCATTTCAACATAGAATGGTTTGTCTCGCAAAAAAATAAACATAGAATGGTAGAAGTTGGTCGTTTGGTAAGCCATGCCGTGCCTTTAGGACTATAATTTTAGTTGAGAAGTGAAATGCTCTAGTTGAGACCAAACAAGCACTGAAGACGAAATTTTATGGGCCCACAGCCTTTGAATAACAAGGCATGCACCCGACCTATTTTTTTTTCAAGCAATAGTCAGGTGGGGCTGGGACCCAAGAGAGCTCGGCTCACCCACATAAGTAAGAAGAGGTGCCCATACAAGTGGGAAGACTGTCAAGTTGGATGAGAGGTAGGGGTGTGAACCAACTTAGCAACCCCTTATTCTCAAAAGTTAAAGACTTGAAAATTAAGAGAACAAGGGGTGGTCTAAAATCTAGCCTATGCAGTATTTTTTTTTTTTCTATTTTGTGTGAGTTTTAGTAGCAAATTCAAATATTCTCTTGTTACATAAAATAAAATAAAATAAAAACGCTTTCATTTTCCTTTTTTTTTTTCATGGAAAAATGTTGCATCAAATAATGGAAAAGGTCGTAGCAAAGTAAATAAATAGATATTACTTTCAATAGGAATTAAAAATCAAAATAAAAAAATTTGATATAAAAAAAACTGAACTCTTTTTAGTATCATAAATTAAAAGATTATAAAAATTAATAAGCTGATTTTTTTTAATTTTTTTATCTTTTGCTAAAGTTAGATCACAATGTCATGTTCCCATCCCTCTGCCCCACTGTGAGTCATGAATGCAGTAGGCAGCTCCGCACTACATTTATTTAGACACAACATGATCTGGCCTTGACATAAAAACTCACATCATTTAGCTAAAGTTTAGGTGGGGTTGTTGTTGTGAACTACAATTGGATTCAGGTCTTCAGCACCTAACCTTTGATCCCTAACTGCATAGGAGAAAAGTCCCCTAGCATTTGTACAGGGCTATGTTCTGCTAAGAGATGCCTCTCATGGATTGCATGAGAAAAAAAAAAGAAAAAAAACCCTTTTTTAAGTATATTGGTTTCCTACTCATAAGTACCTCTTACAGCTTGTGTGGGAGCTAATAATTTGAGCCATTGTGATGGAGAGAAACATTACTAGTCAATTTCTCGAGTCACTGTAACATTGTCTGGCACAGTGAACAATCCCAAGCTAACCCCTTCATGCATTCCAATTTTGGCACTACTTCCTCAGTTGGAGGACCATAAGAAGGGCCATGATGATCAGAGAGCCAACATATTTGACACAGCCCTAGTCCATGCATAACCGTTTCCATCATTCTCCGACCTAATGACTGGCATGAATCCAGGCGACCATATAGACGAAGCTGGTTCGATGCTCCCAATAATTCCTGGATTGATAGATAATTAAGATTGCAAGAATTTCCCATCACTTGCTATCACTGCCCTGAAATGCTACTTGGTTGCATATGGTTCCAGTTAAATCTTGGGTACATGAACTTTTTTTTTAATTGTATTTGAACAGTAATGCTGAGTATCCTCTTACAACAAAATGAACTTGTCTTTACAAACGGAAAGATCATAATAAACTCCAGGTGCAAGTATAGCTATGAGTCTTTCCTTCCGAAAAATAACCTTCACAAGGACCACCACCTACCATAGCCCACAAGAAAAGAAGTTAGGAAACCATCCCAAGAGGTACTTGCTAAAGAAGTGGTTCATTTGCACATTAGTATGAATTCCATGTATTTACACTCAAGGTGGGGTGAAGGGGGAACTTATTAGCCTTTTCACAGAAACTCAAACCACAGCATCAACATGCTCCCAACACCAACCTTTCTATCCATATGACTGAAAACATGGGAGTGTCAGCTGATACAAGAACAGATAGAAGTTACAACAAAGAAACTAACCAATACACGCATGGCTTAAATTTGCCGTTTCTTCAGCTACTGAGGTTGGGAACACATGCTCCGTTTTCTGGGATCTGTTGCTCTTTCCATATCCGTCCAGTAACACGCAGCTTCAGCTCTTTCCGATCTCCGCCCGAGAAGAAAAGCGCCATGTTCCTCTGGATTATGAGACCATCGTGGCTATCACGAACTTTCCTGTGGCTGTCACGGATGCTTCGAGGGGTTCCTTCCCATATGAGCTTCCTGCCATTGCCCCCAACCTCAAGACTGTAACTGAAATTCCTTGCCTCAGACTCGTCGCCCATGAATCGGAGAAATGCCATGTAGACAGGTGCCATCCCAAGCTGGAAGGCCTCAAAGTGCAAGCAGAAGTAATGCCCAAAACAGTGGAAGACCTGAAGAAAAGAGAACAAATTGTAGTAAAATATAATCATAAAAGAGTCCTCATAAATTGATCAAGAAGAAAAGATTGCCCAAGGATATTGAACTAACCTATGCGAAAAGAAAGTTCCAAGGAAAGTGTGAAGTACTATTTAACATCATGTAGCTGAAAGTTTTTGCAAAACCATTATTTTTCAATAAGAGTCAGCTCTAAATTTCAGTTGGGTTGTCTGAAGCAGCAAAAGAACACAAGCAAATGAGATCACAGATCATACATCCTGTTTCTCCTCTTTGCCTCATCATTACCTTTGAGGAATCAACAACCCATCACATGAAACGTGCGGAACTTGATGCATTTTCCAGTGGAAGAAGTTGTGAATTGGACATCTTTTGTTCATTGCAAGCTTATCTTCCCTTTATGCTACACTGGTCAACAAGTGATTTGGAAAATGCTATGATTGGCAATTTCATCAGGAACATAATTAAAAAAAAAAGAAGAGAGCTCTCCAGAAATGGACTTGGAGAGACATTTGGCAGTAAATGGAGAAAGGGAGAACTTATTTTTTCGTCCATGAAATCAAGAGAAGGGAGTCAAAATGGCTGTAGATGTTGTTGGAGGCTCATATACCCAAGGACGCAAATGCAGATGTGAATTCTCTAACCAAATCAGCAGTTGGTAGGAGTCGTTCATTAGAAGCAAGCAACACAAACACTACCATAGGTCCATAGCATTGTTGGAATTTATGTCCATCTCCTTGACAGAACAATTCTAGTTTCTTGTAAACTTGTCTTACACACCATAATTTTCTTTTTACTAAAAAAAATATAAATCATCTTTATTTCACAACAAATTCATGTTATTCACCCTTTTTTGTCTAATATTTGTACACCTCGTGCAGGCCTATTGGCTGTTATATTGCAGGTAAGGAACTCAATAAACAAGAATTTTATTGCAAAGTGGTACCCTCAAAATAACCTCCAAAATCAGACACAGTCCCTGATGGGCCAACATGGTCTGAAAAGAAAAAAAAAAAAAAAAGAGGCATGGTTTTTTGTCATTAGGCAACATTTAGTCTTCATAAGATTTTGAGAAATTTCCAATTGCGCTGTAATGATCCTGACCCGGATTCATCCTTGGGCCCAACCCTAGACCCACTAGAGACAATGGTTAGGGTGTTTTTCATTTTATTTCATGGTAAATAAAATGCATGAAATCATAATTCATTGCAAACAAACACTAAATTAAATATATGTAATAACAATTAGATTTTTATTTTTCATTGCCATGAAATCATACTTCATTGCATTCAAACACTAAATTAAATACATGTAGTAATTATTAGATTTTATTTTTCATTGCATACAAACACTAAATTAAATATATGTAAGAATAATTAGATTTCTTGCAGAATAATTACTATGAAATAAAATGAAAAACACCCTAACCATTGTCTCTAGTAGGTCTAGGGTTGGGCCCAACGGTGAATCCGGGTCAAGGTCATTACATGTTCTGTATGTTTTTATTATCTCAAGAAAGAGCATTTGGCCATCCTTAAAAATTAAAGTTCATTGAGTCATTTCCCAAATCCATATAATAAAGAGAATAAAATATTTTCAACTTTCAAAACCCTTTTAATCAAGGAATACATTAGAAAGTACCCAATTAGAATCATTAATATCATCTATATTTCTTTTATATATTTCTCAATAAAAGAAATATACATAATAGTTTGGGCCCTGCGATAGAGGAAATATGGCTTCAATGATGATGATGGTGTAATAGAATGAATATTTGTATTTGGCATGACCCTCACCCACTCACATGGTTGCACATACAAGAAAAACAATGCACTTACCGTTAGCATCCAGGTCGCATTTTCAACCTCACGAGGATTAGACTTGACATAGCGATGGTTGAATGTGCTACCTGTGTGCATGTCTACTTTGTGGTCATCCTTCAGATGTCCTACAAGGAAAGCGATATCTCCAACAGCAGAGCACTCGGATCCTGCATATGGGCAGCTGTATGGTCTGAAGTTGCATTGAGCTTCATGTTTGAGCTTGCTGTAGTACGGGAATATCTCTGGGCAGCCTAGCAAGCAGTACTTGCAAGGCAACTCTAGTGACTCAGCCACCTTTTCCAATGCTAAACACCTGATGTCTCCAAGCTCCTGCCTACAGGTAGGGCACCTGTTATGCACCCTTGATTTGCAGGTAGAACACAGTGTATGCCCATTGTGGCACTGCAGGGACACTAATTTGTCAGAACAAGGATAACCCATCCCAGTAAAAAATTAAATTAGAAAAAAAATTGAAATGATAAAATACTTGAACAATGAAGAGAAACGAAAATCAACTCTGCCAAGAAATCCAATTAGATGACATGAGAAAAGTGAAAGTTCAAGTCACTATAAAAGTGGAAGAAAGAAAAATGGATGCAAAGTTATAGACAGCCAACTTGACCTAAGAAGTCCCAAATGTGAGGATTGGAGTCACTCAGCCAAGGCAAGAGAACCCACTTCAAGTTTTTTTGGTTTTTTTTTTTGTTTTGTTTTTTTTATATAACAGTAAAATTTTATTACACAGAGAAAAGAGACAAAACAGGAATTAGCCACAACATGCCAGCTCTAACAAAAACTCCAAAAAAGAGAACAACGAAACAAAAATGATACTATAAAGAAAAACTCCCTCCCTTGCAAGAGCATTTTCCATGACATTAGCTTCTCTTAAAATATGATTGAAGCAAGCACCCAATTGAAGAGAAATATCCTGCACCTCCACCACCCATTCGGCCTTGAAAGAAAGGTAAGGTATGGGGTCATGTGCCCAAACAACAGTTAAGTTTGGAGCCCTCTCCCACCCACAAAATCGATTCAATACACATGTATGATGCAACCAATGAAGAATGAGTGCAAAAAATCGACAACACCACTAGTAACACAAAAGCTGAGCAAAATCTCCACCATGGAACTGACTTTTCATCGAAGTGGACTATTGGATCAAAACCACCATAAATTGCTAGCCAGAACCACTCTGAATGACATCATCTTAGGCACATGTCCACCTCACATTTTATCTTGAGGCAGAGGGAAGCATTTCAAAATAAGAAGAACAACAACAATAATACTTATACTTTTTTCTGGAATAGATTAGTTCACACAGTATGGTAAAGCGTGTATCATCAACAGTGGCGGAACTAGGAAGTATTCCCTGAGGGGCTGTTTGGTAAATTCACTGTGTAGTAACAGAAAAGTATCCATACAACCTAACGTTCCAATTTTTTACATCTTCATGTTTGGTGGGTATCAAAAAAAGTGGAGTGAAATGTCCTTTTCATTCCAACTTTATGGACACATCTCATTCCAGCAGAAGACGAATATTTTTGGTTTCTTTTTGAAGAGTCCAGAACCTCTGTGCAGTATATTACATGGGAACCGTATAACACAAGCCTGGGTCTCCATCATGGAGCCCACATAATGATAATGTGAACCATTCAAAATGATTAACATCCCTCCATTGATATATTCTAAAATTTCAGTATAATAGGGGGGAGATGATCGGTATTCGGTGGTGATGAAGACGAGTCTGCATCCTCTGTTGCGGCTATTATATGTGAACTTATAGGTCTTCGAGAATCCATTGTGGGCCCCACATAATTATAATTCGAACAATTCAAAATGAATATCGTCCCCACTAATGATATATCTTACTATTTCATTTCAATAGAGGAGGGTCCTACAACTCAATTGAGCGCATGATGGAAATGTGATTAACTCCATGTCAGGAACTAGTGAACCAGCCCAGGACTCCATTGTGGGGCCCACTTAGAGATAATCTAGACCATTCAAGATGAATTAGGAGTGGGTCCCGCCGTCCAATCAAGCACATGATTGGTTGCGTCTGTACAATATTGTATGTAAAAAATAAAAGTCACTTTTCCTTTACCATAACCGTCCAAAAACCTTTTTCATTAACCAAAAGTCAACTCTACTTTCAAACCATTACTAATTTTTAATGATGTGACATTTAACTTCCTCCTACTCCTACCGTAAATTTACAAAACAGCCCATGAGGGGTACCAATGTAAACTAAATAAAACCGAGGGAGGTCATATGTAAAGAAAAGGAGGCTTTCAGAAAATCTTGGAGTGCCCTGGCCCCGGTTCCGCCCATGAGCATCAATCATTTTTTAATTAGATCTTACATGAATCTGGCGGTCTCTTGAGCCGCCCACATGGAGAGACCAAGGCCAGGGCCAAAGCCTTAAAATCTAGAAGATTCTGTCCTATTCACTTAATCATGTATCTAATCTATATGCAGCATTGTGTTACGATAGTCTAATCTCATGCATACATTGCCAGACTTGACTCGCAGCAGTCTAAAGCCCTGTCAAGAGAAAAGTATATTACAGTAACAACGTTCAATGAATTCTAATATCTGGGATCATCTGTTCTGCTCCCGAACCAATGTTTCATTTTATATCATCCAGTATTATTAGTCATATGAGCAACAAATTTAGGGAACTAACTCGGAGGCTGATTCCCTTGCAAGAAAAGGAGTTCCAATGATTTATTGCTAGTGAGAACTGATATGCAATGGCCAATGTAACCTCACATATGCTTGGCTTGTATGTGTCCCTTGCCTGCTCAGATTCTGGGATGATTCACAGTTTTTTGTTAATTGATGGAGGCTCGGCTTATGTCTATAGGGTCCGAGTTAAGTGTTGAGGGCTGTTGGTGGTATTTTTATTTCATTCACTAGTTGATGCTTGTTTTATGTGCATTATAAAGCATCCTCCTTTACACTGTACACATGTATTTATACCTTATACCTTTCGTGTGCTATTAGTGACATTTGTTAACATTCAAAATATAAAAAAGATACATTTGAAGATTCCGAGCTTTCAGATCAAACAAACAAAGTATCTTTCACTCTACTTGTTTCAGAAGCATTTTTGTAGAATGATCAAATTGGCCTTGGATTAACCCACCATCCATCAGAGAAATTTAGATCATATAAATAAATAAATAAAACAACTCAAGAAGCTTGCTTAAGATGAATGGCTTTCTTCAACTTGATATCATTTGACATGTTCCACCCCACAATCTATCCAACTTCTGATGTTATGTTGAAATGGCTGCTTTCAACCTTTCCAAAAAAAGGCATATTAACATGAACCAGCGAATGTTCTACCTCTTGATGCAAAAATAGAGCAATTATGAACTTGAAAAATAGATGTATGAATTATGATATCAGCCAATGTTCCACATCTCTCCATTTTTTCATAGAATGAGATTCCCCATCATCCCACTATACCCATGAGCCACATTCCGATTATCAGACACCAATCTCCACTAAAAAAAAAAAAAACAGCCCCAAGACAAAAATAACTCAAACCCCATATAATTACATAAACTACAAAAGGAAAAGATCCAGCCAAAGGGGAGGAAAAGGACCAGCCACGACTCACAACAGCCAAAAGATAGTTTAGATAATCAAATTCGCCAAACCCATCTCGGATTCTCTGTTGTATTAAATCCCCAATCAAACCCAACACCAGAATCTACATTTTGGGGAAGAAGGAACCAGAAAAACCCAAACCCCAGAAGCAATAAGGAGGGAGGGGGAGAAGAAATTATTCGTACGTACCTGATGGATTGGTGGGTACATAGAATTGGTGCAGACGGGGCATTCTAGCAGCTCATGGACGCTGGAAGGCGGGGGAGGGGTTGAAGAGGAGATATTGGTGTTGTGGGGCTTCGAGAGCGGACGCTGTAGACGTGCCGCCGCCGCCGCCTCTTCTTCATCTTGGATCCCGTCAGAGGACGAGATGCATTCAATGTGATCCAATTCCATTCAACAGAAAAAAAAACAATGAATCTTTCCCGCTCCACTCTCTTAAAATTCCTCTCTTTCTCTCTCCCTCTTGTCTTGCAAAGTCAGAGAGAGAGAGAGAGAGAGAGTGGAGGGAAGAGAGAAGGGAAAAAATTAAAAGGGAAAGAAGATGAAGAAAAACCAAAGAAAGGAGAAGAGGAAAGAAGAGCTTCTTCTTCTTTTTTCTCTCTCTTGCAATCTTCTTCCTCAATACTTTTGCGGGTTACGAGGGACGGGATGTGGCACACACGGTTTCCCCACCAATACCATCATCTCTTCTTTTATACATACATTCTATTCTATATATACACATTCTATTATATAAGTAATCATACAGAAAATCTCCCTATTTATATATAGAACTAGTACTAATACTAGCACTAGCATAACCAGAGTAGTATTTCTTCAAGATTTTATAGGAGAGTAGACAAATTGAAGAGATTTGAGAAAGACGTATCCCCATGGGGGTGGAGGTAGAGAAAACCGTCCACAGGACAGGACAGCTCATTTTCTCAATCATCAGTCAAACTTAACCAAGCCAGATGTGGGGGGGGGGGATCGGTGGCCCTGTCGGCATGGCACTGTCCAAGGCAAGGCTCACTAACATTAGTTGTCGGTAGGCCCAAACATGACTCAATTAAGCCTAATCTAAGGTTTTGTTGATGGCCAGCCAACTCACAAATTTCTGGGTATGGTGATTGGTTTACTTTGAAAGGGCATAAGATATACTAAAAGTGAATGCTCGTGTCCATCCGATGTATACCAAGAGATCGATGTGAAGATCTTTTGTGAGACCACCCAAGAACTGAGACATGAGGTTACAAGTCAATCCAATGGCCCCTAGCCCCTTAATCCATGATCCATAAATTTAACGGTTTAAAAATAAAAAATAAAACCACCAGTGCAAACCCATGGATTCAGTGACCAACCCTGGTGGCGGGGTCCACCTGAATGGATCATAAAGTGGTCTCCTGGTGCACACGCGGTAACACCGTGCACACCGTATGCACAGGACCGAATGCCTTATCCAAAAGGTGTACTTACTAAAGATTTATATAAAGCCCTTGATCGTGCCTTATGCACAGAGGGCGCACCTTGATGAGACAAATGCACTTTATTGCATCATTAGATGAGTGGGTGCGCCCCATGGTTACCATTGCTGTTTATCTTGGGCTTATAGTAGTTTCATCATAAGACCCACTTTGATTGCTTCTTGGGCAGGTGAAGCCATCCATGACTATGAGTACAAACTACAAAGCTCTTATATATAACAACCGCCATATTCTTCAACTCCCTTTTTTTTTTCTTCCAAGAATCATGTCCCTCATGTGTTATTCTCAATTCCCACTTCAAAATTTCAGGAGAACATATCAAGACGTCAGATTTTAAGTACATATGAAAATATGAGGGAATACCTTTTACAACTTGGAGCATCTATGGAAATAAAGACTCCAAAAATAAATTACAGCTGACTACATATAACTTAAATCATTTACAGTGGAAACATTTTGAATGGTGGGGACATCATGATTACAAGGCAACGATAGAAGGAAGCTCGGACTCCACCTCTGGTTCTCCCTCAGACCATTCTGGGGTCGTCTGCAACAAAACACAAAGTGCAGATTTCAATTGTTTGCTATGATCTAAATGATTCAGATGATGCGAAATTTCAAATATTTGCAACCTTTCTAGCGTCCCTTCAGTGTCAGAAGACTCTTAGTCGACTAAAAAACCATGGTTTTAATTCAAACATGATGGGCATACCCAACCATTCTAGAAAGAATTTGGTGTGGGTGCATAAACCGTTAGCAGTAAACATTAGGCTAAAATACCAGCTCTCCCCTTTTTCTTGGAATGATAATTGTGCAAGCTCATATGCAAAAAGAAATAATCTATAATATGTTTTGTATAAATCTTGAATGATGTTCCATGCGAATTAAGGTACACAGCCCAAGACGTTCTTCAATTCAAGGGCTGCGTGTGGCAGACCTAAGATTTTTGTTTTGAAGGGGCAGGCCCAAAATTCTTATGCAGGTTTTAGGGGTGGTCCCAGGGTTTTTCATGTGGGTTTTAGATCGAACCCAGAATTTTCGAGTCAGTTTTGGAAGCGGACTCAGGTCTGTTGGGGCGATTGCTCCCAAGACCATGTATTTAGGTCCGCCCCTGGCTTCTGATCACATTATCCCATCCTTTACACTCTTTACTGTCTGTATCATGCAAGCATGTTAACTATCATTCAGGAAAGGCATCCACAATACAGCCATCAAATTGGTGGTCCCTCTTCATAACCTAACTAAAATTTTGGAACCCCATTTCCTACATTGATAGGGCATGTGGCAAAAAACACTGTAAGACGGGAATTACTATAACATACCACTGGGTCCTTCAAGTTGTGTTGTGTAAGGTAGCGGTCCAGTGCTCCATCACCACAAAGAATTTTAGCTCCAGATCCAACAGCCTCCTCATCAACGACAACTGCATCTACCCTATCATTTCCCCTTCTTGTGTCTGGTATCTGAAGGGCGAAAAAGTATTTACTGGATTGGAATATATGTTGTAATTCATCACAAACAACAAAAATAATAAGGAAAACTCTGATTCTATTCATGTGACTAAAAGGGAGAGAAAATATGCACAAATTGCAGGCACTTTGTGAGATAATCTAGAGAGACTAGAGAGAGGAGGGAGACAGAGCGAGAATTTTCTAGATGTGCAGAATTGGAGAGAATGCATGCCGAATAAGTTTTTCTTCATTCTCAAAACAAAACATTCCCAGAATGATGCCAAACGGGCCCTAAAACTCCTTAATACCTCGTGGTGAAACACCCATGGTACAAATGGCATCCACACAGATCAGCAGGAATCCAAAGGGAAAGATAAATTCAACAAATACAGATCTAGGCAAAGTGAAACAAGGTCTGGATAACTGGTTCTAACGATGAACATGGAGGGGGGTTTTGTTGAACATGGTGAATTAGCATGTGCACATGGATCTAGGGAACCAAAAAGAATTCACACCTCATACATTGCTTCCATTAAAATGTTCTCCAATAGGGATCGCAAACCTCTGGCCCCTGTATTTTTACCCATTGCTTTTCTTGCAATTAGCCTCAATGCATCCTTAGTAAAATGTAGCTTGACCTGGGAAGCAAAAATGAGTCAAACAGAAATACAAATCCATCTAAGTGACTGCAAATGTTTGGTTCCTGGAATAAATTTGGCATGAAAAATGATGAAATGGGGCCCTGGGAACCAAAACTTACATCTCTTTGTGGGAATGATTACTTACATTATTCATTTGAAATAATTTTTTGTACTGTTTTGCCAAGGCATTTTTAGGCTCTGAGAGAACCTACAAAAAGATCACCACAATAGCAAATGATTCCTTGTGTTAGGGTGTTATAACCTTAGAACAACAAAATCATATCAACTTTCATGCGTGACAAGACTGAGAGAGATGAATTATGGAACTATGATGCGTAAGGATATGTAAGCTTCTTGATGTGGATTTAGATAATTGAGCCCCACTTATCAGCAATCCAGTTTGTTGATATGATGTTCCCAACCAATCAGTGGTAGACCCATGATTTTCATTTGAGGGGTGCGTAAGGTAGTTTGGTTTTGCGGGAAAACCATGGATTTTCATGTGGATTTTGAGGGTGGACCCACAATTTTTATTGGATATTTTTTAAGTGCAAAGTGGTTTAACAGGTGCAACCATACCCACGTGTCGTACCCACGCGGCTGTGCCTGGGTCTGCCCTTGCAACCAATGGAGGACACCACAAAAGTCTTCCAAGATGGAAGATCTTAGCCATCAAACTTGCAAAATGCCATTCTCGGACAACTTTGAAATAACATGCAACAACTACAGATACGAAAATGTATGAAGACAGATACAGTAATTGAAGAGAAATACTTGTGCCAAATGAAAAATACCTCAATAAGTTGGTCTTCACTAAGAGCAGACAAGCTAACGAGTATTGGAAATCGTCCAATAAATTCAGGAATTAGGCCATACGCAATAAGATCGGAGCTTTCAACCTGCAAAAGGCAGTAGGATATCATGGAATGAATTGAATCACTTTGGGTTGACATGATAGTAGGATGCTTCAATAAGGAAATCACCAGTCCAGTAATACATCAGTCATCAGATTGGTATGTTAGCATTTCGAGCCTACCCAGCAGATGCCAAGACCAGATTTAGGCCCATTATTTGGATTTAGGCTTGCATTTCATTGTTAAATGAATAGGCATAGAATAGGTAAATGTTTGATAATAGGATGGTCTTGCATCAATATTGGAGCACCTGTTAAAGAAACCTGAGGACTGAACTTTAAGGCCTTTATATAGATGGGCTGGATTCAATTTCAGACTAGCCCTAACCCATCAAACCAGCCTTTTGCTACCCTTAGCGACCTGAAGTCACCGAACTTACTGATTCTAGTAGAGATGATGTCACAACAGCACTTGTCAGGCCACCTGTCCTCATATTTGCACGCACGGGAGCTCCAAATCCAATAGAAGAATCTTGGCGTCTGGTGTAGACCGGAAAATATTAACTTCTAAAAAGCCCTATTAAAATTAATGCATTGTATATAATCATATGAATTGGTGATCTCAGACACTAATATAACCTTTCTGAGATGGTTTTCTCCAAGTCAATGAAGGCACCACCACATATGAAGAGAATATCTTTTGTGTCAATCTGCAAAAAAGTATGCATAATAAACAATAAGAACCCAATCATTTAAGATGTAGACCACATGATAACTTAAAGTGTATAACCTGGAGAAATATGTATGTAGAAAACACAAACTGCATGGACTTTAAGATTTTGTATATGTGCGTGTTTAGATGCGTAATCAAATCACAACTGCTTTGATCATAGTGAAAGAATATCTCATATATCCCACTAAACAATCTCATGGCAAAAAATAGATCACATTCAACATGAGATATATATATATATATATATATATTTCATCTTCCCCACCCAATTCTAATTGGTAAATGGCACTGATTATAATTTTTCTGGTTGTTTGTGGGTGTAGGGATAGTATCACATCAAAAGAAATTCCAATCTTTGTGCCAACCAAACACATTAATAGAAAATAGGCAACTTGGTGCAGCTTGGGTCAAACAGATCCAGCCCCAGCCACAATAAGAGATGAAGAATCAAACAGTTCCACAATCTCACTTCCCAAAGACCTTAACCAAGTAAAAGGAAAGTGAGCGCCAAATTCAAATGGCATACTCATGGGAGCTTATAATACTTCAACAATATGTACATTCTCCTAAACACAATAGTTGCACTCCAATCTCCAATAAGATTTCTTTGACTCTGCATGCGAATACTAACTACTAATACAGTCTCCTAACCTCATTAGTTTTACTCCAATCTTACGTAATACTTTTGACCCACTACTTGCAAACATTAATATAAACACATGAAACAAAGCAGCTAGTGCATGCAAATACTTAACACACCACCATTTTTATGCACACTTGTTTCGGATGACTTGGAATGGACATCCCACTAGGATGATGTGGTTAGTCCTCACAAGAAATGTGATGAAATTTGTTATAATGGGGCTTACTTTAATGAACTCTTTGGCAACAGATTTGATCATGGAAGCTGTAACTTCTGGGAACCATCTCGCATCCATCTGCCAAAATATTCATACTAGTGATTTGGGGTACGTTACTGCCGGTGGTATTCGCTATTATAAGTAGCAGAGTTTTTTTTTTTTACTTCCAAATTATCATAATATCCTTAACGATTATAGTATCAGTGTATGTATGACATATAACATCCGATAACTGAGTTGAACGACTAGTAAGGAATTACCAGTAGCAACGAATGACTGACAAGCTTTGAAGCTTGAATCAGGTTCTAGGGTTAAACGCGATGTGAAAAACAAGAAACTGTTTATTTTTTTAAAAAGAACTTTCAGCTGGAGGGAGAGAGAGAGAGAGAGAGAGAGAGAGAGAGAGAGATTCTTATCTGCTAAGAGAGAGAGAGATTCTTATCTGCTAACTCATACGCATCCAAAAGTCTACAACAGTAAACTAAAAGGCACAGTTTCTAAGATTATTCAGCAACTTCAGATATACAGTAGCATTGTAAAACATCAGTTCAAATTTTTCAAAAGAGATTCTTATCTGCTAACTTATATGCATCCAAAAGTCTACAACAGTAAACTAAAAGGCACAGTTTCTAAGATTATTCGGCAACTTCAGATATACAGTAGCATTGTAAAACATCAGTTAAAATTTTTCACAAGATATGCAGAGGATATATGAGGTGATGAATCTTAGAAACATGTTTAATAGGCATAAAAACAAGCATAAGGTAAAAACATACTGGACTAACTGCAAGCCAGTGAAACATGCTGCATTGGCTTACAGTCTCAACTTCTCAACTGGTCCATTACCTAAATGGATAATTTTATGCTTTTCTTAGCCTGTGTTTTTTTTTTTTTTTTTCTCTCTTTTTTTTCCCCCTCATATATGTAAGTTTTCATTTTCTCTCAGAAAGAGGTCCCTGGCTCCCTGCAAGCAGTCTGTACCATGATGCAGAATACCTGAATATTGTCACCTCGTGGATGCTTCCGAGCTCCCTTCTCCGGGACATTGACAACCTGGATTAATAAGTAAATATGCATTTTAGAATCATCTTTACAACTGTATTTACCACACAATTGGTTTTTATCAGCTCCACACATGAATTAATGATAAAGTTAATGAAATTACAAAGCATTATGATGACAACAAGCAGAACTATACAGTAGGTTTAAGCATAGAGATACAGGCAGAGCATTTTATTGCCTCACAATGGATAGGAAAGGCTGGACTGGACAGTTCAATCAAGTACCAAAAGCCTCTTAACAAAAAAAGGAAAATGCTCAAAAACCCCGTTCCCAATGTGACCTGTTATGACTTAGATGCCTATGAAGAAGATTGGGAGATATCTTAATTATAACAGAAGCTTTAGATATTTTAAGCAGGTCAAATGTGCTGATTCAATTTTCAGGGTCTGAAACATTGAATCAAATCTCTGGTGTGTTAGCAAAGCCAAGCCAAGACAAACCCAATTGAGAATTCCACCAAGTATTGCTTGTTTAGAAAAATACCACTTCGTTTCTCATGACAGAAGTGGAGTTTCAGAACACCATTTCTATTTCCTGTTAAAGTGAATTTATATTTCTAAGATACGTCGTATCTTGCAGGCTTTGATATGGATAAATAATTGAGGAAACTGAGACTTTGTTTGTTGGTTTGAATTTTATTAATATTTCGAGATACAACAGGAAGCAAGTTTAAATAAAATATATATATATATATGCCTTTTTATGCAAAAAAGAAAAGGCCGGCCTACAGTGAAACAAAAGAAAAAATGCATTGAAGCAACAAAGTGACAAATAATGAGAAGTTCGAGCATGCACTCACTGTTCCTTCTAACATTTTTAGTAATGCCTGTTGAACACCCTCCCCAGACACATCTCGACTGATGTTGAGGCTCTCAGCCTGCACAAAAAAAGAAAAGGGTGTCATCTAACACCGCCATACTTATCAACCAGAAAACATGTTGTGAGTACCTTTTTAGTAATCTTATCAACTTCATCGATGTAGACAATTCCCTGCTGAGCAGCTGCCACATTAAAGTCAGCAGCCTGCCAAGAAAAAACAACAACGAATTTCCGAAAATATTCACATTCTAGCCGATTTCTATAGTTGTATCAACTCAAGTTAGTAAAACCAATGGTGCACCAGGAAACAAAGCTAATAAATATGGTTGCCTAAGTACTAAGTACTAACCAATCATGCCAGGACCTGTATACACTAGATACTAGTGCTAGCAACTCCAAGGAATGAAAGCCACTGATTTATGGAATGGAAGTCATTAATGAAAATGGAGTGAATCGAGGCAAATTCAATGTAGATGGGACGTTTAGAAGAAACTGGGGCCAACTGGTATAGGAGGTGCCCTCTCTGATGATAACCGGTCAGGTAAATGACAAAAATAAGTAGGAACTCTTAGCCATTAGAGAGGCATTAAGGATCTTCAGCACATCACACCCAGATCCTTTGGAAGTGACTTAAAGTATACTATAGGTTAGCTAGCAAAAGGATGAGACATGGCCAGGATTACACTTTCTTGTATTTATCTGAGACGGTAACTAATTTATATTAAAAACTAATCATAAATAATCATGAAATAAAATGAACCCTTTAGAGCCATGAAAAAAAAAAGACAATGACTTAGTTGGAATGAGATTGAAGATTTATACAAGTCTATGTGGTGGGTTTTGTAGGGTTATAAGGGAAGCTAATGATTTTGCAGATTAATTAACCAAACACGGAGTTGATAATCAACATATTTATATTGGGATTTTACTGTATTTTTTGTATTGGTTTTCATCATGCACTTTTTAGATGTTTCTTTGGCATAGGTTTCTCATACTGGGAAAAACTTTCTTATGTACTTCACCTTTTAGATTTTTAGTTTTGAAGAGATTTTAATGTTACTTATCATATTGAAAATAATAATAATAATAATAAAACAACTGGACTAAGAGAGGAATAAGAGCAGGAAAAAAGACAATATTTAAAATAAGAAAAAGACAGCAACAAGATTTTGATCATGTGTGTGTGTGTGTGTGTGAGAGAGAGAGAGAGAGTATTCATGAAAATCCTAAGTTTTCATTTGATAAGTTTGATGTTACCGTAAGAAGTTTGTACAAAATAGACTCCACATCTTCCCCGACATATCCTGCCTGCACAGAGAAACTCCATCAGTCACGTCAACTGACGCACAGAATCGCTCAGGAGCAAGTGACAGTAATCATAAATTGTTTTACAGGGTTATGTATGATCGTATCCTAAATTACAATAAAGAAGTTTGGAACAGAAAATTTCATCTGAAGTACACATTTAGAGTGTGTTCAGATGTACCAAAGAAGAGGGAGTATAAATTGGTAGAGGATCTTGTGACTCATGCAGTGCAGGAAGTGGAGACCACATTGGATAACATACTGTTTTCTGCCCTTTCTACCCATGTAATTATGCTGATCACTGTTTTTAATTTATGGGGAGATATTGATCAAACAGATTTCTACATGTGATTTTCAGAATCTGCACTTTCCTATATTTGTAGCAAAGCATATGACAACAAAGTGTTTTTATCACTTAATAAGTTCCATTCAGCTAATTTGTTCTCCTTATCCTCAGTCCCACAGGGCCTTCCAGTGGATATTTGGCTGCCACCATCAGGTAACCACGTTAAAGTCAACTTTGATGGTTCTTTTAACCCAATTACCAAGACTGCAGGTATAGGTGGTATCATCCGCAGTTAGGGCTGGTCTCTTCTTCTTGCTTACAGTGGCAGGGTAGCAACAGAGCCTTCTTTGGAGCCTGAGCTCAAGGCACTGCTTAAAGGAATTGAACCCTGCAAAGCCATGAATAACACTCATCTTCAGATAGAGGGAGACTGTCTAATACTTGTTCAATCTCTCCAAAAATCTGAGTGTCTTTCATGGCTGTTCATGACAACTTGGAGATGCCAAATTCGCACTCATACAAAGCTTCAATGGTAGGAAGCAAGATTCTGTCGTGGTTCAGCAAACAGAGAGACTCATTGGCCAAGTTCGACTTTCCAGTAATTCAACATTTTCGAACTTTTATGCCTGCTCCAGATCATGAACTCTACCTAGATGACCTTCGTTTGGCTCCAGCGTATGGAGTTAAGCTTTTTGGTTCTACCCTATCATCAGAGGCAGGCCATCCCTCTCAGTTATCTCTTGAAGAATTCGGCCATTCGGCCATCTCTATATCTGCCAAGGAACCAGTTACTTCTCAGTCAAGCTCTTGCAAGCTATTCCAAGGAGCTGGTTCGGAATAACGAATCTTTTATTTGGTTTTGTTTTGTGATGGTCTGTTGTCCAATTCTATCTTTCTGTCTCGGTTTTGAGTAGTCTCTTCTATTGTTTCTGTTTGTAGTACCTTCTCTTTAATAGGGGAGAAACTATCTGGCAAAACATTACAAACCAGTCATGATTTGAGTAGGGATGTAATCTAACTGAGATTGATCAAGCTCAAGGTCTAGCTCAAATTAAGGCTTGAGAAGCCTGCTCAAGCTCAGCTCAACCTACTTTTTTCAAGCTTGGGACTGTGGCTTCAGCTAAAGTTGATCATAAACAAGCCATAAACAAGCCATGCTAAGTTTAGCTTGAGCTCAGCTTTTTCCCCCCTCCAATATTACTACAATTATATATAAAGCTTATATTATATAATATTCTAAGTACATTTATCATTTGTGGGCCCCAATGAACTATAAATTACATCTATAATCAGAAATATAAAACATAATTTAGGTGCATACTCATACAAAACATGTGTGTATGTGCCTGGTAGAAATCAAAGGAGCCAGGCCATGCTTGAGTTCAAGCTGAACCAAACCGAATAGGCTCCAGCTTGAGCTCGGCCTGTGAGCTGATCAAGCCAGCTCGAGCTCGGCTTAATTAGCACACGAGCATGCTTGAGCTCGAGCCCAGCCCGTTGACATCCCAGTGTTTGAGAACACCTAGATGCACCCTTAACAAAGGCATTAATTTTTAAATTACCTATAAGAAAATCAAAACTTAGTTACAATTTTAAATATGCAACTATCTATAATTGAGGGCATCTGGTGTTGCTGGAGATTTACACACTTCTGGGTAGCATACAGAAAAAAGATGGCAAAAGAAAACCCTTGAAATGATTCATTCAGGAACGAGCTGGCGTCCAGTCCTACTAATAAAGTATATAAACTGCTATTCAATGCCAGTAAAACAATTAGCTGCCATTGTACACTTATATGCAGTTTGATGGGTTCTATTTATCTTTTTGTACTTATATTAAGTAATAAGCATATTTAAAAGGTTAACTGTGATGGATGCCACCAGACTCTCTCTCTCTCTCTCTCTCTCTCTCTCTCTCTCTCTCTCTCTCTCTCTCTCTCTCTCTCTCTCTCTCTCTCATATACAAGTAAAATTGATGTTTCTTTTCCATAGCAACTTTTAGAAAAAGCTGTGCTTGACAAAACAATAAGCAGTTCTCAACTCCTACATTAGAATGACGATAACAACAAAATAGATCTTGAACTTGCCTGAGTCAGTGTTGTAGCATCCGCAATAACAAAGGGAACATTTACAAACCGCGCTAAAGTTTTTGCAAGTAATGTCTTCCCTGTTCTTGGAGAAATGGTTACAAGTGTGTGAGACTAGTACACTTGAATACACAAGCATAGATTAATTTAAAAAAAGAGTAACTTTCATCATATTTCTGCATGCATCTTATGAAAAATGTCAATTATTAGATTGTGGTAGTAAGAAACAAGAAGACTTGGATAACCATATCTGTCCAAGCATGGGATAATTCTTCTACCACTACTTCTGTAAATATTTTACATCAGCATTAGGCAAGTTAGTTTAAACGAATCATTGTACGTCCATACACGTAAAAGCATGTGTACAGATGTGAATATACATATACTAGGGGTGTAAAATGTACTCTAACGTGTAAAAGACGACTCTGATCATGTCAGTATATGAAGAATATTAAAAGACAACACCAAAGTACCAAATGAATAAGAAAAGAGGGGATGCTGTTCTGAAGCAAATGCATTGTGCTGTTTCAATCCCTGTATTTGGGGAAAAAATTCAGTGATCTTTACTAATCAAGTTATAGGCCCCCACCATGAACAGTGTCCCATCACTCATATTGGAAGATCCTAGCTCATCAACCAGTGGCCTACAGATAGAAGTTAAGATTGTGTTTCAAAAACTTTTGTTAAAAAGGAAGTCCAATATATGAATCACTCAGATCATCTGGGAGTTGGGTTTTTTGGGCCATCCACTATCTAGTATCTACAATGAAGCCCATCAAATCAACAGTCTGCTTCACCAAATTATGGGCCTCTATAAAAGGAAATAAGGAGCCAAATAAAACTGAATTCATTGTGGTGCACATCTCCATTCATTCTCGAAAAGAAACTATGGAATTTAGAATGGTAACATTAGCCAGTAGATACCTGAGCCTGTGGGGCCCAATAGGAGAACATTACTTTTTTCAAGCTCTACTTCATCATGATCAGTCATATCAGTTCGACTGCCACCAGAATCGCCTGCAGACCTAACATTACATTGTGGCAATCAACATATGCAACTAGAAACCCAATTCACACTTCATATGGGGTCTTTGTTACAAAAATAAGCAAAGAATTTAAACAACTGAAATTAACCACATTTTTCCATACTCATGATAGATTCTTTTGTAATGATTATACACCGCCACTGAGAGCACCTACATGCAGGAAACAGCAGCATATTAAAAGTAAAGTTGAAGAAACCTGAGCAGGAAAATTTAATATGTTAAGTTGGTTGACAGCAGCATATTAAAAGTAAAGTTGAAGAAGCTTGAGCAGTAAAATTTAATATGTTAAGTTGGCGCGTGCAAGCAACATGATTAATGTAGAAACTGAAACTACAGATCATGAAAACGAGCCAATGTGTAAAGAGAAGGCAATTCTCAGATTAAAATTGTTTACAAGTCAGAATATAATCTACCATTTCCAAATTGGAAAAATAATAAAAATTACACTAGGTGTATGCTTTGGCACACCAAGGATAGTTTTCCTACTTTATAGAGTAATTACATTTCTGGCTCTCCACTATGTTGACAACAACAAAAACAACAACATTGATTTACCAAAAAAAGAAATAAAACAACATTTTAGTATGTCAAGAATATGAATAATAACACAACACAGGAAAGAGGTACATTATTGAAAACACAGGAAAGAAGGCCAAGTTGATAGGACTTAAATCTTACAATTATTATTACCTGTTTATATTCTTGGAATTATAGACCAGATTGTTCATTCTGTAACCTTTTGATTCCTAATGGTTCCACTTCCATATTTCTTTTTCAAGTAAGGATTTTTTTTTTTTTTTTTCCATTACATTCGGCCAAGAGAAATAGTGGTCAGAGGTCAACAGTTAAACATAGCAATTAAAAATATTACTAGAGCCATGAGAAAGAGGCCAAAAGGTGCATAACAGATCTTATCAAATAGATGGAATTCAAAGAATGCCATCCAAATGAAAGGAGGAAGGTGTATTATATCCAAAGCACGTCCAACAGCTACAGACACCAGATTGCTCCTTTTCTATTAGTACCCAGATTGCATTTTTGTACCTCAAAGGCAAAGAATCCTTCTAAGCATTCTCAAGGTGACATACACCAGAGTTCAACTCTCTAACACCATCTGCTCTTGCCAAATCACACTATTTCTCTCCAATCAAATTCCCAAAGGACCAATTGGCGGAGCTTTATATTAATCAAAGCATCAAGAGCATCCATCCCGCGTGATTTCCATAATCACCATGTCTTCCCACAACACCCAATTACCTCAAAAGGAACCACCTTTCCCCACAAATCTCTCAATGTAAGTAGGAAATCAATCACAAATACTCAAAACAAGGTAAAAACATTAACATGAAGAACAAGTGAGCAATTACAACTATGAATTACCTTTCCTCAAGAAAATTAACAAAAAATGCCTATTTTTCAACCACAAATGCCTCAACTTAAGCAGTACTCAAAGCACATTATACCAAAATCAGCTCTTTTTACCCACACTATGATCCAGCAAACAAAACCCAAGAACAGGAAAACAATTAAATCTTCCCACATACCTTCTTGGCCTTTTCCTGTCCAATGACGAACTTGTCAAGCCCTTTGCAAATCTCTTTCGGAGTGGGGAATCGGCTGCCCAAATTCGACCCACCCCAGCACCCATCTTTCGAACCCGAACCCGACCCTGACCCTCCACCGGAGCCCGAACTCCCCCCACGAACCAACTTCAAATTCGGAGGGTAAGGTGGGTTTGGCGGAGATTGCACTGCAATTCCATCTCCGGGTTGTTGCCATATCTCAGGTGGGTCCCCATGAGACGTCCATCGATCCCCGAAAAAACCCAACTTTCCAGTTTCTGATGGCTCCAATCGCTTATTGGGTATCTCGGAAGAAGAATTCCTATCGCAGTAATCTATGAAACCCCCTTGGAGAGAAACCAACTTAAATGGGCTGAAGTAGTGAGGGGTTCTTGTCCATGAATCATCCAATTTTCTTAAGAATCTGCTTCGACTGTATGGGATTCTACCCACATGCATGTGATTGAAGATGGAGTACCTTGATTTGTAGGCTGCTTTTGATGCTGTCTCTTTGAGGAGCTTCGACCTCAGAGCAGCGGACATGGCTATGTGGGGTTTTGGGGGAGAAGAAGGAAATGGAGATTGAGGAGACAGAGAAGAGGGTAGTGAGATTTTTGGAAAGAAAAATCTTGGGGTATTTTGTTGGTTTTGGTATTCAGAGGCCTGAAATGGAAGGATTCCGTACAGTCTTTTTAAGATGAATGGATAACAAAGTAGACTATATGGAGTAGTAAAAAGACTCCTCTCCGATAAGAAAGAGAAGGATGATATGAAAGGGAACCAACGCTTTAGATGAGTTTTAGTAAAAACACTACGAGTACTTATTTACATTTACACAGCCTTCTCACTTGTCAGCCTTTCTTTCTTTGTGGGTCACTTCTTAATTACATATTTGTGTAGGGTCATTCCCTAATAATGAGATAGTTTCTGACCTCGGTGTTATCCAGCTCGGTAGAAGCGCCGGATCGGAAAAGCTCAGAGCCCCTCTCGGTGACCACGTCTGCAGGTGCCCACCTCGGTTTTGGCTTTAACTTGATTTCGGCCCTCCTGTCATTCAGCCATAAATGCGACCATAAATGCACTGCCATGGCGGTGAACGGCGAACTGACAAATAGAGTGGGCGCCGGACCTAGATAAGTTGCAAGTCTTATCTCAAGGTCACATCCGCAGATATAGGAGAATGGCCCGATGGAACGTTCTCTTTTTACCTACCCCCACTAAGTAGAGAAAGTACAAGCCGATGGGACTTTCATCTCTCCCTGAGGGGCCCACTCCAATGATGACTTTCACGTCTATATAATGCATAAAGGAAAACTACAAGAGGTATGCAACAAATCTGCCCTCCATACTCTTTCTTCCTTATTTTCCTCAGTTACCAAACTAACTCAGGCATCGGAGTGCCTTCAGCTACCTACAGCCAGAGGCTCTGACCTTTGTTTTTCCTTTCAGATTCCCGGAGGCCGATCCTTTCCCAAAATCATCAAATCAAGAGTCTAATCCTCTCCTAACCAAGTCCATAAATTTTAGGCACTTACAGTTGGCGTCGTCTGTGGGAACAGGATCTTTGCCAAAACCAAACCTACAAAAGTCATGCCTCCAAAAACCAGGAACGGCGGTGAGGGATCGTCGAAATCCCGAAAAGCGTCGTCCTTTCCACCACCGGAACAACGACCGTTACCGTCATTTTCGCGACCAGAGCAGTAGCCTCAGCCACTTCAGTCGTTGCCTCCAGTGGTGCCCACCGGCGCTCACTCTGCTCTTCTTCCACCTCCGGGTCCAACGGAGGTTCCACCCGTTCTACAGGAGCTATCAGCGATTCCCCGCCAGAGAAGATCCGGAGGAAAATCCGGTCCCGTGTACGCAGAGGGTGTTTTCCAGTCGGACTCCTCGTCCCGGCCTGTGACAGCACTCCCCCGACGTGACGACCGCCATATGGCTCCTCACCCCCTAGATGCTCAACCACCCGAGGGTCCACAGCAGAATGTTTCCCCGTCGGATCCTCGACGATGAGGCAAAACCCCTGTCAGGGCAAAATCTCATCACTCCCATCGTCACACTCACAACGATGCTCGGTCCTTTCATCGAGCCCATGAAGAAGATGACCCTCTGCTTGAAGAGCTCAAGGCCCAAAATCGGGTCCTCCAAGAAAAAGAGGAGTTGATTCGTCATCTCCAATAGCAGCTTAAGGCAAATGAAAGGAGGACTCTTATTTCACCTCTCGGACGACAGCAGAATCATCCAGACAGCTGAGACTTGAGGGAAGTCCTCAACGACAGAAGAAAAAATCACTGTGAAGAAGAAGGCTCAAGCAGCAGCAATTTGCGTAGCAACCTCGGGGGGTCACATTGCGAGCCAGAGTCCCTAAGGCCGGAGAACATCCCGGGCCTAAGGGAACTGCTCGACCACTATGTCAAACAAGAGGTCCAGGCCCGGATGGCCGAGATCGGGTTCACCGGAGACCGATCGGAGGCCTGCGATGCAGAAGATCAGGGCATGTGCCCCTTCTCCCAGGAAATAAATGACTTTTCTCTTCCCGAGAGATTCAGTGTCCCGAGGTTCGTCCTCTATGACAGGACCTCGGACCCAGAAGCGCACCCCCACATTTCACTCAGCGAATGTCGGTTTGGGGGGACGTCGGCCACCTGAACTGCAGGGTCTTCTCTTCCAGTTTAGGTGACCTCCCCCTCCGATGGTTCTGCGCGCTCCCTGGAGGGTCGATCTCAAGCTGGCGGCAGCTCCAAAGCTCCTTCGTTAAGAAGTTTCAAGCGCACCGAGTCATCCCGAAGAAGGGTGGCAACCTCATGGCGATCCGAATGAAGGACGATGAAAGCATCACTACATTCGCCAAAAGATTCTGATCGATCTATAGCTAGATCACGGACACCAAATATGACGTCGCAATCATGTGTTTTCGGCAGGCCTTGCTCCCAGGCAATGAGCTCCACAGAGACCTGGTTCGAACCCCCGTGACCACGATGAAAGCGCTGATAGCTAAGGTCAATCAATACATTGAGCAGGAAGAGGACGAAGCTCGAGGCAACGAGCGGTTCAGCCTCCCGCAGAAGGGTCAAACCTCCAGAGGAGAAGGGATGTTCCCCAAACAAAAGCCAGATAAGAAGGGGGCCGCCGCCAGTTCGGCGACCTTCTCAACCTCCATCTCGGGTAACAGCAAGAAACCGAAGTTAAGCCTGCCAAGCCGGCCGGAGATCCCTACAGGGCCGTCAATGTTGTCTTCAAGGAGCCCATCTACAGACTCCTTGGCAAAATCAAAGCAGAACCCTCTTTCCAGTGGCCGCAGTCGATGAGGGGCGACCCATCCACGCGAGACCGGAGCAAGTCCTGCTCTTATCATAAGCAGCACGGACACATGACTGAGGACTGCATGGC
This sequence comes from Cinnamomum chago, assembly GCA_038049695.1. Lineage (NCBI taxonomy): Eukaryota > Viridiplantae > Streptophyta > Magnoliopsida > Laurales > Lauraceae > Cinnamomum > Cinnamomum chago. The sequence goes on along the minus strand of CP142454.1, from coordinate 89,512,537 downwards.
TCTGAAGTCCCAACTCGAGAAGCTCATCAGGGATGGGCACCTTCGGGAGTACATCAAGGAGGGGGAGAGGGTCAACCAAACTCAGCAGCGCGCCCTACCCAGTGCGGATCAGGACAGCGACGAGCCGGCGGGTATCATCAACGTCATTCACCTGGCCCCTGCTCCCAATAGAGGAAGTACCCAAGCTCGCTCAGAGGCCAGGAGGGCCTCCCATGGCAAACTGGTGATGTCGGCCGAGCTAGAGCCTGCACCGAAGAAAGTTAGGAAGGAAAAGCCCAAGATCTGGTTCTCGGACGAGAACCTGGGAGGGGTCCAGCTCCCCCACAACGACGCACTCATCCTCACCTTGCGGCTGAACAATTACACTGTGAAGCGCGTCCTGGTAGACCCAGGGAACTCATCCGAGATCCTCTACTTCAGCTGCTTCAAGCAACCCGGCCTGACGGAGTCCGATCTGCAGGAAGCCCGCGTCCCCTTGGTAGGCTTCAGCGCAAAGCCGGTGTATCCCAAGGGAAGGGTCTCGCTCGAAGTCAGAATAAGAGGTGCCACAAAGATGGCCGACTTTATAGTGGTGGATGCACCGTCTCCTTACAATGTAATAATGGGGCGTATTTGGCTGCATGCCATGGAGGCAGTACCTTCCACCTTTCACCAGAAGCTCAAGTTTCCACTAGAGAAGGCCGGAGGTGTGATCGAGATAGTAACCGTACGAGGAGATCAGCAGATGGCCAGACAGTGCCTCACGGCCGTAGTGCCTGGCGAAACGAAGCCGCAGCAAGTGCATATGGGCGAACTCAAGGACGTCGGTCGATCGGAATAGCAGAAGAGCATAAAGGAACTCATCGAGGTCAGGATCAATTTCGATGACCCCGAGCGATATTTCCTACTGGGAAGCCAGCTCCCCGACAACGAGAGGTCCGAGCTGCTCGACTTCCTACTGCAGAATAAGGACGTCTTTGCATGGACCCCATACGAGATGCCTGGGATCGACCCCGAAGTCATGTGCCACAAACAAAACGTGGACCCCAGACACAAGCCCATAGTGCAAAAAGCCCGCAGAACAGGGGTCCCGCAGACGGAAGCGGACGTTGAAGAAGTAGACAAGCTCCTCGAAGCCGGAGCGATCCGCGAAGTGCATTATCCGAAATGGCTGGCCACCACAGTGGTGGTCAAGAAGAAGAACGGCAAATGGAGGGTCTGCGTGGACTTCACCGACCTTAACAAAACCTGCCCCAATGACAGTTTCCCACTCCCGAAGATCGACAGATGATCGATGCCACCGCAGGACATGATAGAATGAGTTTTCTTGACGCCTACCGAGGTTACCACCAAATCCCATGCATGGGCCTGATGAGGAGAAAACTGCATTCATAACACCTCGAGGCATCTACTATTACAAAGTGATGCCCTTTGGGTTAAAGAACGCTGGGGCGACATACCAAAGACTGGTTACGAAGACGTTTCAAGCACAGCTTGGGAAGACGGTGGAGGTCTACGTCGATGACATGGTTGTCAAGTCCAAAAAGTCGCAGGTCCATTTGGCAGACTTACGCCAGACATTCGCCATCCTAAGAAAGTTCTAGCTTAAACTGAATGCCTTCAAGTGTGTGTTTGGCGTCGGATTTGGCAAGTTCTTAGGGAGCCTGGTGACCCGGAGAGGGATTGAAGTTAATCCAGAGCAGATTTCAGCAATCCAGGCGATTCAAAACTCGACCTCGGCAAAACAAGTTCAGAGGCTCACGGGAATGGCCGCTGCGCTCAATCGCTTCATCAGCTAAGCTTCGGATAAATGTCGCCCCTTCTTTCAACTCCTGAAAAAGAACTCCAAATTTCAGTAGATGTAACGCCCCACCCTTCACACATGCATGATATTGTCTGCTTTGGCCTGCTTGCACGCGCGAGGACTTCCCAGGAGGTCACCCATCCTAGTTTTGCTCCCGCCCGAGCACGCTTAACTTCGGAGTTCTTACGTTTTCCGGGGCCGCACGGTTTTAAAAGGCCTCATGCAAGGTAAGGGTGTAAACTTTACATATAACCCCATTCACTTTCCTCTCTATAGTCGATGTGGGACTCCGCGGCGTCACATTCCACCCCCCTTAGGGCTGCACGTCCCTGTGCAGTAGCCTACCAGTCCCTATAGCCTGCCAGCCCTCTTAGCCCGCCCACATGGAGACCCGCCCACTTGCACCAGACCACGGCAGGGGACCCACACTCGAACTAGTCGAGAGTCGGCTCTGATACTATTTGTAACGCCCCACCCTTCACACATGCATGATATTGTCCACTTTCGCCCGCGTGCACGCGCGAGGACTTCCCAGGAGGTCACCCATCCTAGTATTGCTCCCGCCCGAGCACGCTTAACTTCGGAGTTCTTACGTTTTCCGGGGCCGCACGGTTTTAAAAGGCCTCATGCAAGGTAAGGGTGTAAACTTTACATGTAACCCCATTCACTTTCCTCTCTATAGTCGATGTGGGACTCCGGGGCGTCACAGTAGATCCCTGAGTGTGATCAAGCATTGGAGAAACTCAAAGGATTACCTTTACTCGCCACCACTGTTGTCCACTCCAACACAAGGTGACCTCCTTTATCTCTATCTAGCGGTCTCGGACCACGCAGTGAGCTCGGTATTAGTCAGAGAGAACGACAAGCAGCAACAACCCATCTACTACACGAGCAAAATCCTACTCGACGCCAAGACCAGGTACCTTCCACTTGAAAAACTTGCGTTGGCACTCGTCGGTGCCTCTCGCAAGCTCTCCCACTATTTCCAGACATACACAGTGGTGGTTCTCACAAAACACCCGCTCAAGTCCCGTTTTCGAAAGGCGGACTTTTTCAGAAGAATCTCCAAATGGGTCGTCGAACTGGGGCAATTCGATATCTAATATCAACCCAGGACGGCGATCAAAACACAAATTCTGGTAGACTTTATCATCCAGTTCACTTCTCCTAGATCGGCACCGACCTCGCTCAATACCGAACTGGGGGGGGCATAAGGACAATGAGGCGGCCGAGACCGAGGAAGACCGATCTTGGAAACAATTCCTTGAGTCAGCCTGGAAGGTCTTCGTCGACGGATCCTCGACATCCAGAAGGGCTGGCTCTGGCATAGTCCTCCAATCTCCAGAGGGCCTAGTCATCGAGCAAGCCCTGACCCTTGATTCCAAAGCCTTCAGCAATGAAGCGGAGTATGAGGCACTGATTGCGGGTCTCGGTAGCGCAAAAATTCTGGGGGCACGTCGCCTAGTAGTCTTTAGCGACTCCCAGTTGGTGACGAACCAGCTTAGCGGAGACTATCAAGCCCGTGATGAAAGGATGACAGCCTACTTAGCCCACACAAAGCAGCTCTTCTCCCAGTTTGAGAAAGCATAAGTCAAGCAAATCGGCAGAGAGTCCAATTGCCATGTAGATGCCCTCGCCAACTTAGCCTCTGCCGTAGAAGCAGGAAAAAGAAGGACAATTGATGTGGAGACGTTGAAAAAACCAAGTATAAAGCTCCTTCCACCTCGGCAAGTCCTGTGCGTCGATCTCGGTCCAAGTTGGATGGATCCGATCATAGCATTCTTAAAAGAAGATAAACTCCCTAAAGACAAAAACGAAGCCCACAAGGTCAAAGTGAAAGCAGCTCGTTTTTTGTTGTCCCCAGATGGGAAGCTCTATAGAAAGTCCTTCACGGGACCATATCTCCAATATGTCCACCCAAGCAAGGTTGAAGACTTCTTTTTTTAAATTCACGAAGGAATCTGCAGAAGCCACATCGGAGGGAGATCACTGGCATACAGAGCCATCAGTCAGGGCTACTGGTGGCCCTACATGCAGAAGGATGCCCAGCTCTACGCCAGGAAATGTGAAAAGTGTCAGAAGTTCTCCCACTCTCTGCACCAACCGACGCAAGACCTGAGTCCTCTCTCCAGCCCATGGCCCTTCGCTCAGTGGGGGCTGGACATCGTGGGACCTCTTCACCGAACTCCAAGAAACAAGAGGTGGCTGATAGTGGCCACGGACTATTTCACCAAATGGATAGAGGCAGAAGCTTTATCCTCCATCACCGAGCGGGATACAAAGAATTTCATATGAAAGAACATTGTCACAAGATTTGGGATCCCTCGAGCTCTGGTCTCGGACAATGGGACTCAGTTCGACTCCAACTTCTTTAAAAACTTCTGCCTAGAGCTCGGTATCAGGAACCTCTATGCAACCCCGGCCTATCCACAGAGCAACGGAGAAGCAGAGATCTTAAATAAGGTGGTACTGGACGGACTCAAGATGAGACTTGACAGATCTAAAGGCAGATGGGTAAAGGAGTTACCAAGTGTCCTTTGGGCACACAGGACCAACTCAAGACGATCCACTTCGGCAACCCCTTTCTCCCTAGCATACGGGATGGAAGTTGTAATCCCTCTTGAGGTCGGCCTTCTGACCTTGAGATCGGATCTCTTCGACAAGGGGCAAAATGAAGTAAATTTGGCCAAAGAGCTCGACTTGGCAGAGGAGCGGAGGGAAGCGGCATTTGTCCGCCTGGCTTCCTACCAGAAATAGTTATCTAGGGGATACAATTAGAGGGTCAAATAAAGAAAGTTCTCGATCGGGGAACTGGTCTTAAAGAGTGCGCTTCCGGCCGACAAAGATCCTAACGAAGGCAAACTCGCACCAAACTGGCTCGAGCCTTTTAAGGTGGTCTCGGCATCCGGGAGATCGGCTTATAAACTTGAGAGCATGGATGGTAAAGAATTGCAACGACCGCGGAATGCCGCGCACCTCAAGAAATACTACTTCTAAATGTACTCAAATGATAAATGAAAGAAGGACCTTATGGAAGACGTGTGCCTTGTCTCTTTCAAGTTGTGAATCAAGGCTCCGGTCGTAAGACCAGCCTCCTCGAGTTCGGTCGTTGGACCAACTCCCAAGGCTCCGGTCGTAGGACCAGCCTCCTCGAGTTCGGTCGTTGGACCAACTCCCAAGGCTCCGGTCCCAGGACCATCCTCCTCGAGTTCGGTCGTTGGACCAACTCCCAAGGCTCCGGTCACAAGACCATCCTCCTCGAGTTCGGTCATTGGACCAACTCCCTGGCCCCCCTTGGATCAAGAACGGAATCAAGTCGCGGAACTCGGTCTGCCTTTAGGCCTAGCCGAACTCCCCGAGTTATCAAAATTGGCAATACAGCCCCAGTTCGATTAAACAAACTTGCCTCCAGCAGTAAGGTCGCACCCCGGGGTATAAGTTCGAGCTGACTACAAGGCCTTTCAGTAAAGCGGTTCCCTCGGTAGTGTATTGTTGAGTCCCGGTCTTATAGATTCACCGATCTCAGCCACTTAATGATTTGGAGAATTGGTCAGAGACAGGGGGCCTCAATTTCGTTAAATATCTTTCTCGGGATTAGAAGATTTGTTTATACACACGCTATTGCCAGAAAAAAATGGAAAGACTGTAAGGACCCATTCCTAGAAATACCTAGTGGGACCCAATTTGACCAAGTCAACTATAGGTTATCCTATTTAATAGGTGATTAGCATGAATAGTTAGTCATTTCCTATTAATTAAGCCTAGTTTATAGGATTGAGACTCGTGTAAGATTAATAGTGGTTTTCTTAGAATTAATAAACCAATTAGAGGCCTTAGTTGTAATCCTAATTATAGATGAGTTTCCCTTAAAGAGTTATGCAATTGGCCTTAGAAAGACCCAACTACCTATGGCCTAACCCATTAGCCCATTTATCATATGAGGGGTACTCTAGTCTTTCCTACCACACCCTTTTCCCTCCTTTTTGAAAATCCCAATACCATTGTAGATATCGAAATTTTGCCAAACAATGATGCAAATGGGAATTGGTCTAGGCCCATTAAATTAGCATGATTCAATGATTTGAGTCATCAAAACTTCAAAATATATATATATATATATATATTAGTGAAAAAAAAGGCATGAGTAGTTGTTGGTAAAATGGTGGAAGCCAATGCACATCATCTCAAAGGTCTAAGTTTCAAGTCCCCATAAATGTATTTTTTTTTGTTCCTCCAAATTCAAGCATGGGCCCCACAAAATGATCTAATGAAAGAGACCATTTGACACATTCAAACATTAAAAAGAGATTGCTGTGGGAAGTTTTTGAAACTCCCCACCCACATCCACGATCTCATCATGTTTGGAAGTTACTTAACTTCTCAAACAGAGGAAATAAAAGGAGGAGAAGTAAAGAGAGAAAGGAGATTGGACTGTTTTTGCCAACAAAGAAAAGAAAGAAAAGAAAAGAAGAGAAGGAGAAGAGAAAAGAAAGGGAGGGAGAAAAGGGTGAGATTTCTATATCTTCTTTCCCTTGACGCCATCTTCTTCATCTCATTTTTACAGATCTTTCTTCACTCCATCACAGTCACCCCATCTCTATTTCATCTCTTGCACCACAACTTTGAAAGGAGACTCGGACCCTTGTTTAAGGGATCTGCCCTCCCAACCACCACATCATCTTCTCCACTGCATCTTCATCACCATTTCTTCCTAATCACAACTTATTGACCATTTAAATGGAGATTCGGAATCCCCTTACAAGGGAATTCTGCCATCCACCAAACTCTTATGTGTGGTGCATTATATTCACCATTTAACTGGAGATTCAGATCCTTACCAAAGAAGGAATCTGCCTTCCTGTCCGAACTGAAATTTAGAAGAAATTCTGTTTGAATAATGAAATGGGTACAGCCATGGTGATGTCATGAAACAATGATGGCAGCAAACATCAAGGGATAATTCTGACCCACTTTTTGTGCTTTGTTACATCTTAACTCTCACACAGAATTTAAAAGAATTAACACATCACATGTACATGGACACTATCGTGTCATGTCTTGAGTTTTCCAGATTTAAGAAATATGAGTAAAAAAAAAGAAGCCAATGAAGATGCTACTTGAAGATCCGAATGCACCTTAGCATTCAAGGAATCTGATGATTGGCCCACCTTGAAATAGGTGTATCAGATAGTTGAATATTAGCTGATCTACTGCATGGCTGAGTTCAGTTCAATTCATGTTGGAACAACTTGTGTTGGATTTTTAAGCTACAATGTTCCAAATAATTCATATGGGAGTTTGCTAGCATTTCATGGTTTGTTAAGAAACAAAATGATGGCTGAGTGATTCATATACAACAAGATGGTTGGTGTGGTTACAAGCCTAACATATGGGGTAGTGTGGGCTGCTCATACCGCCTAACACAGGGCCTCTGTGCAGTTATAAAATCCCAGAAAAATAATCTATGTGCAATCAACCAAACTCCACAAACAAACAATCCACAAACCTGAATTCTCCCAAACAAACAGCCTATAAGCAACCCACAAACAACCTGAATCAACCCAAACAAACAGGCCAGAATTATAACTTCAACTTAGGCCAGGTTTTGGGTCCGAATCAGGCCAGAATATTGGGCCTAATCTAAGACAAATTTTGGGCCTAAATCAGGCCAGGTTTTAGGTCCAAATCAGGTCAAGTTTTGGGTCCAAATCAGGTCAGGTTTTGGGTTCAAATCAGATCAGAATTATAACTTCAAATCAGACCAGAATATTGGGTCTAATCTAAAATATATTTTGGGCCTAAACCAGGTCAGGTTTTGGGTTTGAATCAGCCCAGAATATGGAGCCTAATCTAAGACAGATTTTGGGCCTAACTTAGGCCAGAATTATAAAATTCAAGTCAGGACAGAACCATTCCAGACCTATAATTCTAAACCAGATTAGTCTTATGGTTCAAAATTGGGTCAGAATTATAGACCAAAATCAGCCCAAACAATGGTAAAAATAAGGCTATAACTCAAAAATTGGTCAGAATTGGCCTGAAATATTGTTCAAATATTGGCTGAAAGTAGACTGAAAACTCAGGCTAAATGATGATTTTAAATTGGTCGAAAGACAACCAAAATGTTGGTTGAAAACAAGTTAATGAACCCAAATAACGGTCCTAAATGATGGAGAGCCAAATCTAAAATGATCTCTCTAATTGGATTGAAAATCAATTCATCTAATAAGCTAGAGTTCTTTAGTCAATATGAGGGACACGAATGGGTTAAGAAATCAGTCTAAATGAGGACTGTAAGAAGAACTTTACCTACTACTACATCAGTCCATACCCATTAAGAAAATAAACACTATTGATATCAACCCCAAATAAAGAAATGGCCCATTTTCATCATTATTCAAATAAAAATAATAGGAAGAAAAATAATATTGATCATTCAGTGATGACCACTCAAGCAAACAATAACAAAACTGTGCAACAACAAAATAATTTTTCTACATGTACTTGAAATAACACATTGTACAATATAATTCAAAGAAGATAAAGATGAACTGGAACACACCTTTAATATGTTGTGTTGTTTCCTTTCCTTTATCCTTTGTGCTGTTATCTTTGTGATCAAATCGGAATGATAGAGTGTAGAGAAAAGTTATATACAAAAAGATAAAAGATATCTCAAGGTTGTTCCTTCACTCAAGGGAGTTAAAACAACCCCTTTTCAAATTTGAAAATCTCTTAAAGAGAAAAAGTCAATGCCAGCCCATATAATCAAAAGTATGGGTCAACTAATCCAACTCAACTCATTCAATAATGTGAACTGCCCATTTCAAATCCATTATGATGGGTCAATAAAATTGCAAGGAATGGCCCACTTCCATAAAAATAAAAATAAAAATCCAAAATCATCATCAAATTCATCAATTCATGAACCCAATCGAGAAATGATCATAAAGATCCAGGTGAATCGAAAGAACTACTTCTGACAGCAAGGCGAAGAGCAGGAATTTGTCAATTTTATTTATTTATTTATTTCCCTGTATTTTCTTTGTAAATTTTATTGAGCCAATGTCTTGATAATCAGAGGTTTTCCATTGAGGATGTAATTAACGATCGATGAGTTTTCACGATCGGGAGTATGATGTACCCACAAGAATGAATATAAAACCTCCCATTAAATGGAGGGAAATTTGTATTCAATGAATTTTGGTGCATTTCTTTATTTATGCATAAATTTATTGTGTACAACCATAAATGACCTTGGCTCCTTTATTCTCTACCAAGTAAACATGGGCACTTTTGTTATAATAAGTAGCCTACCTTTATTGCCCTTAGGCTCTTTTATTCACAACCACTCATTTGAGGATACTTTAGTCATTATATGTGAATACCTAAATTACCCTAGTCCTTATCCTTTATTTCTATTGGCAACCAAGGACCCTTTGGTCATTCTATTTTAGCATTCCCCAAATACCCTCATCCTTATCCTAAACTTACTCTAGCAAGAGATGGCATTTTGGACTATAACCCAACCAACCCCTATAACAGATACCCCTCTTATCTCTTCCCCTTATTTCACTACAATTCCCTCCCATCTCTCCCTCTCTTTCTAAGTTAGAGATTAGGGTCTCTCATCTCCTAGATCTCTCTTTCCTCCCCAAGTAAAGGTAATCTCCTTCTCTCTTTCCAATTTTCTTGTAGTATAACTCTTTCTCTTAAAGTTCCCTTTCTTATGCATTTCTTTCTTTGGGATTGGGTGTAGAGATTATAGGTCCAGCTGTGTGAGTGATCTTAGAGCTATTGGAGTGGAGCCCAAGCTATTTGAGGAGATTTATTCCTAATTAGGCAAGTAGACATGCTTAGAATCTTTAATTAAATTTATTAACATGCTTAGATTGTTAATTACTGTCTTTTATAGTTATTTGACATGATTTTTGTATTTAGATGGTTGATTAGATGGTATTATGCATGGATAATTGTTCTAAGCCTTTTCTTATGTGTTATTGGCCATTGATGGATGGAATCCCCCATTTGGAAGATCAATGGCCCATTTGTGATGAGATCATGATGAGGGAGGTGTGTTCAATGTTTGGAAGTATTTGGTGAAGATCTGGTATCCATTTGATGTAGTTTTGATGGAAAATGGGAGAGGGCAGAATCTTCATTTTTAGGGTTTCGTGTGTACCCAGTCGACCTGGTCACTCAGGCGGTCGACCGAGCACACAGTGGACTGACCCTCAGCTGTGAGCTGAAATCACCTGTAGGGTACAGACCCAGTGTACCCGGTTGACCAGCCAAGAAGCCCAATCGACCGGCCACACTGCAGTACCCCCACCTGCCAGATGTTTGTAGAAATTCCTGCAGTTTACCCGGTCGACCGGGGGACCCTCCAGACAGTGTTTTCCTGTCTCCCAGTTAGTTGTCCACCCCTATAGTGTAACAGGTCGACCCGAGGACCATGATGTCGTCCTGGTACACTACAGATGGCCATTTTCCCAGATTTGGATCCTCTTATGATTTGACCATGAGTGGGCCCCGTTGACCTTCCGTTTGGACTATTTGGGATACACGAGACACGAGTCAATGGCCGGGCTTAACTTTGACCCGCGTAGCCGCCTAAGTAGGGTCTTGGGTTGTAAACGGAACCCGATTCAATGGTTATGGATGTCTTATGATGCTAAACACCTACAGGAGCACCAAGGATACTTAATAAGCATCTGAAACTCCGTGATCATTGTATTAGGTGAAGTGGGACCCTGGACCTGAAGAGAGGGGCAGCGAACACCGATGTAATCGTGATATGTAGTACTTGGTAACGAACACTAAGGCTGGTTGGTAAGTCCGAACGTTGGATGTAGGCCTCGAGATACATTATAAATCAGGGCATTGCACTTAGGCTTTGATCCACGATCACGGTCCGTATTGGATGAAATGTCGGGACATGGCACTTGAAGTCCTGACCTGTAATATTGGGAACTTAACGATAGATACTAATAGACGGATTGTATAATGAGATAATACTAATTAAGCGTACAGAGAAGCGGGGTTTATAAGGGTATGCATTATTAGCTGTTGAGAATCACAAGGATTGATTAACTATACCCGAACTTAACGATAGATACTAATAGACGGATTGTATAATGAGATAATACTAATTAAGCGTACAGAGAAGCGAGGTTTATAAGGGTATGCATTATTAGCTGTTGAGAATCACAAGGATTGATTAACTATGCCCGAACTCCTTGCCTCGTACCCTTGACTACTATCATCTCATAATAAGGAAAATAAGGTTATCCAGTTCGGAGTACCCCCACCTAGTGATCTGTAGGATACATGGATGTGCGATTGGTCTGCCGAGGGTTATGATGCCGGCATGGACATTGATATTGAGTGTTGAGTGATTGAGTACAATAGGTACCGATGAGTGATCGGGTACCGAGACCGCCGACATTCGGACCGGGTACATGTGGATGGATATTGAGTATTGAGGTAGAGCTAGCACGTAAGACCAATTATTGAGACTTGGCCGTGGCTATGGACGAGTGTTGAGGTAGAGCTAGCACGTAAGACCAATGGCCGAGACTTGACAGTGGCTATCGTCATTGATGGACTCTTGTATGCTCCTATTCGATGTGACGGTAGTGATTGATGGCTATGACCCCCATGACTAATGTCCATCGACAGTTGTTGGGACAACGACGATGAGTTGGCTCTGACCCCTCACGTCCTTTGTACTTCAACTGTGGACGTACCTTTACATGTTTTGTGGATGTATATTGGATGTATGATTATTATGTATTGTGGATGCTGTTATTTATTGTCTTTAATTGTCGACATTGTTACGATAGGATCTTGATACGATGAGTACGTATATGGTAAGGTTACTTCCTCACGTTATCTGAGATACTTGTGACTTTGATGTGATTATATGATTTATATGATGTCTTAATGATGATGGCTTCTTTTATCCACCTGATATATTGTATCAAACATCCGTTGTATAAATATCTTGATTATCATTCATGCACTATACTCTACACCATTTTCTGTTGCACTTTGATCTTCTATATCATTATCAAGATACTAATTACGCAGGTACAGCTGGGATCAGGTATGGTCTTCTTCCCTATCTATTAATATAATGTGTTGCCATCTAAACATGCCTATTTGCCTGACTCATTGAGCATGACTCAATCCTTGGTATTTTCAGGTATCTTCTCTTCCGCTTTCTTTGATTGGTAGAATTGCTTGGCAGATGATCCGTTGCCGCGGGGTTCAGAGAATGATGCAGTTGGTGCATCGAAAGGCGTCTGACACTTAGATCTCTATTCTATTCTCTCCTTTTCTTGTAGCTGACTGTGTCGGCCTAGAATTGAATAATTAGTTTAATTACGGAAAATACCTTGTAATCCCTTAAAGTGAACTAAAATTTTTAGGGCTTTGTCCAATTACTTGCTCATATGAGATTCACACTTGATTATATTATTGGATTTTTCGCATCTCTTAGGTACTTTCACGTAGCATCCTGAGATTCGAGGCGTCCGGATCTTGGGGCGTTACAAAGACTACTGAAGAAGTGAAAGAAAATTGTTTTTCATTAATGGGGGAAAACAATTACATAGTTCTGTACACTTAGAAGAAAGGGAAAAAATACATCATCAAACAGATACATTATTTCTCTACATTATTTCTCAAGCGCCGCGGCTTTATCCACAGGAGGGACGGATGAAGCAGGGTCAGGAGCGCTTGTGGTATCAAGCAGAGGAGCCGCGGAGGATGGTTGAGCCTGGTCGCCTTCGGCAGGAGTCGGAGGCGGAAGAGTGGGGCCCGAGGCTTCAGGAGGGGCTTCCGGATGTTGGAGTCGGGCTTTGACTCAGGACTGGGTATGACAGATTGAAATTAGGGAAGGTTCGCAAATATGGGGTCGTCCTCAGGGACCCCATACTCCTGAAGCGCTTCCATGCACCCCATCTCATACAGTACAGGGCTCAAGTCCTTGATTTGAGCCACGTACTTCGCCGACACCCAATCCATTCCTTCTTTATAAGCATTAGCGGCCTGGGCTCGCAGAGTGGATTCGGCCTCGGCCTCGGCCCGTTCCTTCCTAAAAGACTCGAGCTCGACTTCTTTCCCAGCCAGGTCAATCTCTTTCTTTGCGAGCTCGGTCTCTAGTTCGTGCACCCTCTTCTCCTTAACCTCGACTGCGCCTTTCAAATACCTATTTTCAACTCGCAACTTGATGATCTCGGCCTTTGCCGTTTGTAGCTCCGTTGCGAGCTTAGCGATCTTCTCCTCCGTCTTCTTTAACTCTCCCGCATTGGCTTCCAGGGCCTCTCCCATCCTCTTCTTTTCAGCATCCACCTCGATGACCCGTGAAGCTGTCTTCTCCGTCCTCTCCAGGATTATTTGAAGCCTCTGCACGTTTTGCAAAGAAATTGGGGGGGGGGGGGGGGGCAGAACAAGCAACTAAGGCATAATGTTTAAAGAGAGGGAGAAAACTGAGAATCACCTCAAGCGACGCCCTCATCGTTGAGTAGATCAGGCTCAGCTGCCCGGCTTTATTGTGCTTCTCCATGTCCTTGGGGAGAGCGCAGGCCCTGGCAACTACGGAGATCATTGCAGCAGTGGCTCCCATCCAGTCCACCACGTTCAGGGGCTGGCCGAGGTTGACCTCGAGGTAGGGCCTGAAGGGGGGCGTTTGACAATCCGAAGCTGCGGAGCCGCTCCAGAAGTCTGCTCCTTCTCGCCCCCCACGCGAAGCCTCTTTTCAGGAGGGGGCCTCTCACCATCCTTCTCGGCCTTGGCGACCCGTGGCTGAGTTTCCTTGGGTGGCTCCTCCGACCTCCCTCTTTTCTCCTGCTGAGGGCCTCGCGAGCATTTGTCTTTCGCGGAAGAGGAGGCCCCTGCTGTGCCTGAGGGACCGGAGGGGGCTCTGGCCGAAGAGCCTTGGGCGACACCAGACCCGCTGGGGGCACGCCTTGGAGCAGGAGGAGCTCGACCTTTGAGGACCAAGGCTCCTAGGTCCTTCAGAGGAGGACGCTGCCCATCCATTTCTTCTCCTTCTGGGTCTTGGGCAGAGGGGTTGTCTTCACCAACCCGGGTCGGACTGGATGGCTCCGAGACTTGACTGCCGGTCTCCGCAAGGGCAAGCACGATCTGCCCTATCGGCTCAAGGGGGTCTCGTCAGTCTTCTTGGTATAAGACTGGTATCGCGGTTTGTACCGAAGCAGCGAGAAGGCAGCCCGATCGTTGTGGTCGTGGTATTGATATATTTTCTCGAGCCAAGCGTCGTTCCTCTTCCAACGATCGAGGCCGGCGTCCTTCCTCCTTCGCTGAACACCTGCACAAAAGACAGAGGACATCAGCTTGGCGAATCAGTAGTAAAACAACACAAATAGCCCGGGGAAAACGAGTATTTACTCGGAGGGGTCCCAGGTCTCCATGGAACCTGGATTCTCCGCTCCACCTCGGTCTCGATCGCCCCGAACTCCCAGTTCCCCGAGACTATCAGGCGGTCCTCCCCGGCATACTTGCTCGAGTCCTCCAAGACGTTAATCAGGGGCCGGCGTCTCGCCTTCACCCGAAGGTAATATGAATCCTCGCCCCCCGCGGATTTACAAATGTCATATACATTCTTTATATTGTGCACGCCAAGGTTAATGTCGAGGATTCGGTTCAACTCCGCTACGCCCATAATTATTTTGAACCCGTTTGACATCAATTGGAAGGGGCAAAGCCGCCACGAGCTGAGGCAGGATCGGAGAAGGGGGTGAACGGGGAACCTGACCCCGCCTTCGATTACGGACACCAGAGGGAAGGGCATCCATTTTTTGAATTGGGTGAGGCCGTCAAAAAGACCCTGGAGGTCGTCAGGCTTCACCAGAACATCGTCTGGTATTTCATACGCCTTCCTGAGCCCCTCCAGAGCTTGGGGGCTCTCTAGCCAATGACTGTAAATCCCAATTTCCTAAAAAGCTAGAAAGAAACAGAGGGCAAGGGAGAAGGGACAAGACCTAGAAACCCTAGGGGACGGAAGCCCTCTAGACAAAAGGCAGAAGAGGTGAGAGGATGATAAGGGGGAAGAAAACTCACAGAGGGAATGTGAAGGGTTTCGATAACAAAGTCTCCGGGTTTGTTGAGGTTCTGATCTCAGCAGAGCGTCTTCTTCAGCAGAGTCTTCTTCCAAGCGAGAACAAAGATAAGGGAAGAAAGGAGAGAGGGCATCCCTATTTTATAGATGGACGCACCTCTTAAATGTCACGCGTGCGAGACGATGCTTCGGACTCTCCACGCGTCGCTTCGATCCCAATGAACAACTAGACGAAAGGTGACACGTGGCACCACCAGTTCATCTCCCACCATAACTCTGGTACATTATTTATCACCTCGGGCATACGAAGCGACATCCGCGTGCCCACCTTGGTGAAATAATTATGATATCACATTTATGGCCTAGGGCAAACGAAACAGCATCATAATGAAGATCACACGTCAGCAAGGGGCGTCAAGACAGGCGCAGCACATCCTTTCAATCTTAGCTCCCGGCCTCAGATAGAGTTCTTAGAGGTTGAGAGCTAGGGGGCAATTGTGTGGGGTCACTTCCTAATGACAGATTTGTGTGGGGCCATTCCCCAATGACGGGATAGTTCCTGACCTCTGTGTTACCTAGCTCGGTAGAAGCGCCAGGTCGGGAAAGCCCAGAGCCCATCTCGGTAACCACGTCTGCAGGTGCCCACCTCGGTCTCGGCCTTAGCTTGATCTCAGCCCTCCTGTCATTCAGCCATAAATGTGACCATAAATGCACTGCCATGACGGTGAACGACGAACTGACAAATAGAGTGGGCGCCGGACCTAGATAAGTGGCAAGCCTTATCTTAAGGTCACATCCGCAGATATAGGGGAATGACCCGATGGGACGTTCCCTTTTTACCTACCCTCACTAAGGAGAGAAAGTACAAGCCGATGGGACTTTCATCTCTCCCTGAGGGGCCCACTCCGATGATGACTTTTACGTCTATATAATGCATGAAGGGAAACTACAGGAGGTATGCAACAAATCTGCCATTCATACTCTTTCTTCCTTATTTTCCTTAGTTACCAAACTAACTCAGACATCGGAGTGCCTTCGGCTGCCTACAGCCAGGGGCTCTGACGTTTGTTTTTCCTTTCAGATTCCTGGAGGCCGAGCATTTTCCAAAATCATCAAATCAAGAGTCTAATCCTCTCCTAACCAAGTCCGTAAATTTTAGGCACTTGCAGTTTCAATGCAAGTGGGCTAAAGGTTTGGGCATGTTTACTTGATCCCAAGGGATTTAGAGTTGTGGTTCGTCTCATGTATTTGCATGGTATTGCTATGAGGGATTCTTCCAATGCTGCCACTATTCATTAGTCATGGATGGATAGTTTTATCTTGTGATAGCAGTTGAGTAAATTTTCCAAACATTCTCCATACCGGTATATTTTTATTGTGATACTATAAAATTTTAATTAGATTATATCACATCGTATAAAACTGTCTTATTAAGAAAAATCAATGAATACCTTTTTTTATATATATATTTCAAAGCAATTCTATATGATACCATTAAAAATTTTGCAATGTCAAGAAATAAGTTTAGTGAAAAGGTACAAATATGGTGAATGTATTGGGAATTTTATCAGGTTTTGTTACAAATCAGGATTATCCATAACTAATGGTGTGGTCCTATAGAAAAGAAAATTTTTTTGTATAAATATAATAATGCATGGGGAAATCTTGAAAATACCGCTATTGACAGAAGGTATGGTTACCATTGCCTATTGAGTGTGGGGTGTGCCACTTGTCATAACACAAGTTCGCTTACTTTTATATTGTGCAGGTGCAATTTGTAATAAGATATGTGCCATCTTTCATCTTATAACTATTTCGGCTGGTGTGATCTTTACCCGTTTGCTGAAAATATGAAAGACAGTTCTTAAAAAAACAAGAAGATGACAGTTATCTTCCTTTTGAAGCTCTACTGTTCTTCTCATAAGAGTCCTGATTAATTTAATATGCAGGTAACACTTGATTATTATTATATTACTTGGGACAATGTACAATGGATTGAATTTGTTTTAAGTATTTACCTTGCATTTTACAATTATTTGAACTTGTTTACTGCAAATATCTTAGCCTAGACATGTATTGATCTTGTTCTCTTGTCATCAATGATTTGTTTCATGTTACTATGAATTCTAACCAGTTTCTGTACATCTCCTATCCTGCTGGGGCGACTACTGCATAAAACATGTCAGTTTTATTATCTCAGTTGCACCTTTGGCAACAGAGTACCTCCCAAACCACATGGAGTAGCACTCTTCTGACTCAGGATTTCTCACAAGGGCACATTATGAAAATGGTTGGAAAAATTTCTTCTTCCTAACTACCCCTGGAATTTATTTTTTAAGAAATTTTTAAAAATTTAGTTCATTTTTATGCTTTAAAAAAAAAAAAAAAAAAAAAAAAAAAAAAAAAAAAAAAAAAAAAAAGACGGCCACACCAAAACGTAAATCCTGCTGCAGTGTGGAAAATCATTTCCAAATCCTAACTTTTTCCGCGGAAAACCAGCTAGCCAAATGTGCCCCATGCAAGTTGAAGCCTAAGAGGAGGAGGATCCAGACCCATGAATCTGGACTCAGTCTAACCTACTCATCCCTACTAAAATGCACACAGACAAAGAGGTGCTTTTGATGTTCTATCCCTTCTCATGGCACAAATGTGCGTTTCCCGCTCCCGCGAAATCTATCCATGAAAGCCAACTGTCCCAACGACCCGAATGAAAGCAAACAAATCATATATAGCTTCCTCAAAAACCTGCAACTCCTTTCCATTTCTTGAGTTAAATAGCTTTCGCCTGGACGAGAGATGCCATGAAGAAATCTCAACGTGCTTCCATAGATAGCAAATAGAAGAGCTTCTTCGAACTCTCTGTATCTCTCATCTTCTCCCTATGGTGTCTCGTCTTCTTCTTCTACACCCGTCTCGGGGATAGCCATAGAAATCGAGGTACGTTCTCTCTCTCTCTGCATTTTCCTTTGAAACCCATCTCTAATTTTTCAATTGCAACAAAACCCATGTCTTATTTTAATGCCCTTTTCATCTATATGGGAAAAAAACCATGCCAACCAGGAATGAACGTATTATATATGGGAAAAGCCCAAACCCATGTCTTCCCTATAAGATGAATTTCTTGGTTGATTCCACAAACTGGGATGGAAGATTATCACCAAAACTAATGTGGGTTTCTATTTTGCAATGCTCAAATGTATAATGGAAAGATGAGAAGGGTTTTAGACAATACTGTGAACATAATGCGCCATTAGTTTCTGTAATTTATCTACTATGGTGATGGGTTTTTTGTTTCTTTCTAAGATCTATGGATAGGAAGAGGTTTGTTAAAATCAGGGCTTACAACCATTTATTCAATATTGTGTTCTGCTTCTGTCACATCTAAGAAACTATTGATCCAGAAAGCTACCACTTGGATGGGAATTGCTCTAGGTTTGCATCAGTGACACAGAAATGGTTGTTAAACAAAGGGCAGAATGAGAAATGTTTGCATTCCGGAGGGGGGAAAACAAGTCGGATAACCAGAATCATACATTACATTCATTGATGTTTCAGATATTTTCTTGTCCATGTTCGTGACTTTTATCAAATGTCCCAATATATAATGAAGATGTGAGATAGGGAACCTGTATCAGTGTCTCTCCAGAAGAAGAATGATTTTGGTTATGGTTATACATGGAAGCTCAGTTTTTAAATCATGATACTGTCTGATGGATGTTACATGAAAATCTAGACGATTCTATTGATGGAAAACCACAGTGGCCTCTCAGATTGAGTGTACCAAGCCATCTGATCCTTCTGCTTTGGAAGTGTTCATAATTGTTGCTTGCTGTATAGAAAGTCACTGTTGATCCAATGCTTGAGCATCTTATTCATGTGAATTTTTTGGAGTATGGCCTAACCAAAGTGGGCCATCAGTTGGATAGTCTGCAATTGTCTATGTACAATATAGTGTCAATTTATTTCATCAGTGTATAGTTTATACAATGGACACTTCCTGATTTTTGTACCTTTTTTTTTTATCATTCAGAATTAGCTTCCTTCTTCATTAATCATATCCACTTTTTTGTGCAGTATCTTCCCTCATAGGGAACTGGTTTAAAGCTCAGCCTAATAATGAAACAGTTGTTTATTCACTTAATCACACTTACAAAACGTGCAGATTCATATACTGATGAAAGAAACAATACTCATACCAGCAGGATCCTGTTAAGAGTCTGGCTGTTATCTTGAAGGTAACAACTTCACAGTTGTTGATCACAATTCTGTAGGTTTTGGGCGTACATTTGGCCATAAAAAAGGACTAGAAGAGACAATCAAAGATTTTCTAGGTAAGGACAGCATCTTGGAATGCGAAGTACAACCACAGAAACAAAACATTACTAATATTAAACCAGAAAAGGAGCTAAAGAATGAGAGATCTTCTTCCCCCAGACATCTCGGCCTTGATGAGTTCAGGAACAGAGAAATGCAAGAAAAGGGAGTCAATATGGCTGATCAACTCCTAAACATTTCCCACAAGCGTAATCCTGGAGGATCTGAATACAATTATGCCTCCGCATCAAAGGGAGCAAAGGTATTGGCCCATAACAAGGAAGCTAAAGGAGCAAGTAATATTTTGGGATGGGATTAGGATAAATACCTGCGGAACCCATGCTCAGTTGATGGGAAGTTTGTCATTATCGAGCTCTCTGAGGAGACCCTTGTTGACACAGTTGTAATTGCAAACTGTGAACACTACTCCTCCAATTTTAAGGATTTTGAACTGTTGGGTAGTTTGACTTACCCAACGGAGACATGGACCTCACTTGGCAATTTTGTAGCCGGCAATGTAAAGCATGCGCAGAGGTCTACACTTCTTGAACCCAAATGGGTGAGATACTTGAAATTGAATCTGATTGGTCATTACGGGTCAGAGTTCTACTGCACTTTGAGTTTTCTAGAGGTATATGGAGTTGATGCCATCAAGTGGATGCTCGACGATCTCATTGTGGTTCCTGAGAAACCTGCTGCAGATCAGTCATCAAACTCGAATACTGTTGGGGTAGCCTCTCCGAGGCCTGAAGCAGCCTCTCCTGAAAAGAATGAAATTGTCCAAACTCATAGTGGGGTGGATTCTCCTGCTAAAGTGGTGGACATTCTCAATGGGCAAAGGCTCTATACAACGAGCACAAAGAATGATGGGTCGGTTAGCAATCTGCCTGATCCTGTGAAAGAAGTTAGGCAACAGACAAAGGGAAGAGTACCCAGTGATACCGTTCTAATGATCTTGATGCAGAAAGTGAGGTCATTGGAGCTGAATTTTTCCATGCTCGAGGGATATGTGGAAGAAGTGAAACAGAGATATGGTAATGTTCTGCCAAATCTCGAAAGGGAGCTCTCTAGGAATTCCTTGCTATTGGAAGTGACAAAATCCGAAATCAAGAATGTCATGGAATGGAAGGAGGTTGTGGTATGTGAATTTCACTTTCGAATTGTAAGCCTCTTGCAGTGTTTTTAGGAGATAAGTTTCAGGTATGCATTGGATTGATTGTATAAATCTTATTTCAGGACAAAGAACTAAGTGGTCTGGATTCTTGGAAATCTTTTGTGACAGCTCAAATGGATGCATTAGTGAATGACAACATGATCCTCAGGTTAGACACTGCTGTTTCTTTTCATTAATCTTTAGCTTATTATTTGTCCTATCAGTTCAGTACTCTCAAAATAGGCTTCTGGAACATGATGTGCAATTCGAACATTAATAGTTGACATATGGATTCGTTGACATATGGATCTGCCTCTCTTTTGATAGAGCTATTTTCACTTAATGTGACTTTTCAAGAATCACCATAACATGTATATGTATACCCTATATTTAAAGACCATATCACTCATGTTGAGCTTATCCTACTCACACTTATACCGTTTGTCACTCACATGATTCCACTACTCATGACAATATGTACCATGTGCAATATCCTAAGCAAGCATTAGTAATGAGAGTAAGCCATTCAAGTCATCAAGTGGGCCGCAGTAGATATGTACAAAAACAATGGACAGCTTGAGAAAGTTCCTTATAATCCACAATTCAATGTCTTTTATTGAGTTGTGACTACCTGACAGGTGGCTAGCCCATTTTCCAACCATAGAGTTTACCCAGTGACTGGTGGCTCAGTAATGAGAGTTATCTTGTAAACATCGCTTGGAGAAATTCATTAAGTAAATAAATCTATCATTACATATGTTTCAGTCCACAAAATTGTCATGCATTGCTAACGCTTAAAGGCGGTATTTGGTATGTAAGGTTGTGGTTTCCTTCTGATTAGTGTTATAAAATAAATCATATTAATAATAATATTTTAATAGGTAGCATGGCTAGTATATTAATAAGAATATTGCAACATACACTCTATTTATAATATTAACAATATTATAAAGCATAAGCATAATAATCTACACTGTACAGATTACAAAAAGGAAAAAGGACTACTGTATAGATTGCAATATACAGGAACGACTATGTCCACCCCTCACCCCCTTTTTCTTTTCTCTGCGTCTTATTTTTTATTTTTTAATACCATTTTTCTTCATTTGCTCTATAGAGCAAACAATATTAAAGTGTGACGTCATCAGTACTTGAAAACTGAGAACTTAAAAAGAGTAGCTTTTCATGGGACTTTTCAGTTAAATCTTTAAAGAGAGAAGCATAACAAGCAGAAGAAGGATGAAGGAGAACAGCAAAAAAACATGGCTGATAAAATCTAAATTCGCAAATTTCTACTGAATGTAGCACACCTGATAGCAGATATCTATATCAATTTTGCGATACAGTTTCTAGTACTGTTGAGAATGGCATGTCAAACATTGTTGGGTCTTTTATTAATTGAAAATCCAATTCAACAATCAATGAGCTGGATTCATATTTGTTCTCAAGTGATTACATAAACCTACTTGGATCATAGCTTCATGCCTCTGCATTAATTTGTTTATGCGGGTATATGTTTCTCGTTGTCACAGATTCAACATCCAGAAGGTTTCAAGCGATCGAGCAAGCATCGAAAACAAAGAACTTGCTGTGCTTGCTGTGAGTCTTTTCTTTGCTTGCATTGCATTCTTGAAGTTAGTTTTAGATCAAATCATGTTGTTTTAGTTTTAGATCAAATCCTGTTGTTGTTTAAAGCCTGCGAGTCCGAGAAGATCTGCAGAACAAGTAGAGGTTGGTTATTGATATTGGCCAGCAGCAGTATGGCAACCCTCATCACCTTGTTGTATGACTGAACTCTCTTATCCTTAGCTGTAATTGGAGAGGTTCTCTTTTTTATGATAATGTCAAATTGCCTTTTTGTAGTACATTATTTTAGTATATGAAATCAGGAAGTTCTATTGAAAATTCTCTAAGGGCCTGTTTATTTCATGTAGTTGAATTTCTAGGATTGTATCTGTAAATTGTTAAAAATGAAGAATCAAAGACAAAGTATTCTAAAATGACCGTCAAATAACTTCCCCTTTAATGGAAGCTGAATTAAGGGAAGATGGGAAGCGAATACGCAGCCATCACCCTAGTAATTCAAATCCTAACAAAGTCAAGGTCCCATCTACATCGCTAACTTATATCCTTTACACCTCACCTCATTAATAATCCTTTGGTAGAGCTAATTGGACCATAGATTCTGATGTACTTAATTCTAATTCTGTGGAAACAAATAGGCTCTAAATTATGAGTATTGTGCAAGGGTATCCCCGGATGCATTGCAAGTTGTTATTGATTTAAATATTATGGGAGAATGGCTGATATGGTTATTTTCAAGCTAAGGTTGAGCTTGACTCGTCCAGACTCATCTGAGATTGAGCTGGGTCAAGCTTGGCTCAGCTCCGCATCGCTGAAGAGGGACTGGAGACATGGATTGGTAAAAACGCTGGCTAAATTGAAACTGCTCACAAGTATGTTTCCTTCTTGTAAAGGGACTCAGGTGAACTATTTCACTCCAATTTTTAGGCCACCATTGTTTTTGAATACCTATAAAACACATACTACTAGGGCAAAAGTTTCATGAGAGAATCATGTTTGAATCACTAGTTTCCACTCTGAACAAAATGGGTGGTGGGTGAGGGTGGGGAACTTATTTGTCAGCGGTTTGGAATACAGATGTGGGTCACTTTTATTTGGAATACAGAGTAGAGGTGGTAGTATCGTAGATCCAACAACATAAACCCTACCTGAATCTAGTTGGAGATGTCAACCTGAACCCTAAATTATTGGGTTGAATTGGAAGGTCAGGGTACGATTACTTTGGTTAAGCTTTGTAGATTATTACATCTTAGACGTTCAATTTCCAAATGAAAAGAAAGGGCTCATCATGTATGTGTCCGTTTGGAGTTGGATCTAGATCCAAAAGATTATCCCACCTACAAACATCTGTCCATGCCTCAAACTTGACTTATAGTTCAATGTTTCAGAGACATTCTTGGTGACAGATATGGAGTCATGGTTCATTAGATGATTGAAGTTGGATGCTCTTGTGATGCAGGCCAAATCCACGGTTTGTCAGCCCATTGGGGCCAAGTCCACTAATAGCCCATAAAGATATCTTCACATCATGCGATACTTTCCATATTATAGTAGTAGCTGAATTTTAGGGATAAAATCGAAAATATTTAGAAAGTTTTATGGCAAAGAATCTTGTTTGCTTTAGACTTTTATTTTAAGTAGAATTGTTTCTAAATTAGCATTAGGACTCTAGAGTCTATATAAAGGACTGTAATCTCTATTTCATTCAGAATGCATTGATTAATAAAATCTCCTCGAGTTTTCTCAGAGTTGTGCGTCTGTGGTGTGATACCAAGACAGTTTTTGATCTTATGGATCTCTATCCATAAGCCATTGGCTTGGAGATTAGCCCATTAGCTATTCTCTCTTTCCCACGTTGAAAAATTTATCGTTGGGTTTGAAGGATATCTAAATAATTTCTGAAACTCATTAGAAGTGTAGCATGCTTCACAACTGGCCCATAAATTTATTTATTTATTTTTCTACATGCTGATATGCAACAGCTTCAAATTCATGTTATCTTCTAACAAATTTCCTCCACTAAACAAAAAGTCAAGGATGTTGCTGCTCTCACCCTGTGAAAATGAAGCCAAGCATATCAAGAAAAGTGATGCCTCCTTTCCTTTAATCGATCTTTGACCAGTTGATCAAAGGCCTCTTGTAATCAAGTCCCTAGAAGGCCGTCTTATAGAAAGTTCAGAGAATTTTATTAGAAACACTGAATTTCATCAGCGAAAGCATGAAAAGGCTTCGCCCAACATGCTTTTGCAGTGACATTTTCGTGGAAAAATGAAGCTTTCCACAGATATGTACTATTATTATGGTTGGTGCATGAATCTTCTTCAGAAGAAAATTACTACAAAAATCCACAATTTTGACTTTTGAGGATTTTATTGTCTCAGGGTGAGATACTGGATTTTAGTTTGTCGGTTGAATGGTGTTGGCACCTAGTCACATACACATGCCTAGGGATTGGGTCCTCAAGTGAAAGTATCACTTCTAGGGCAGTAGCTTAACATTGGGTGGGTGGGTGGGTGGGGGGGGGGGGGGGGGGGAGGGAATCTCTACATGTTGCATTATAAACGAGAACGAATGTTGTTTAGGTGGTAAGCAACCCCATTTCTCACCTGGATGACCACCAAGAATCGATCCATGTGTGTGCGCTAGGTATGCCACTCTTCCCATGTGTGTGGGCTTCTCTTCTCGTGTGTGGGCTCTCCTTCCCACTTGTTTGGACTTTTCTTCCCATGATGTGAGCATCCTCTTTCCATGTGCGTGGGCTCTCTTGGGTCCTAGCCCCTATGTTGGCGTACAATAACAACAATAATAATAAATCAAAGCCTTATCCCAAGTCGTCGGGTACATGAATTTATTTCTCCATTCCTATCCCGAGCAAAGCCTCAGATAAGTTGCACTTCTTCATATCTACTTTTATTACCTTCATCTAAGTCATCTTGGGCCTACCCTTTCCCCGTGGTGGGCCATTAACTTGACTACTTCCTTATCGGTACCGTTGCAAGCCTATGTTGGACATGCCCAACCATCTTAAACGGATTTTTTCTAATTTATCCCCATTATTAATGCTATCCTAGAGCATGTAAGAGCAAATTTGATAGACTCTCATTAGTGGAGCTCTTAAGGGAAGCAAAATTGTTTTTGGGGTCCTCTCTATGTGTGCTCAAGTTCAATGAGGATGGAGTGACTAGCAATAACCGCAATAGTGACATGTGGATTGCATGGAGTCTAATGAGGTAGCGGTAGTGGTTATCTTAGAAGTGTTGGAAGTAGGTGAGCCTTCTAGACGAGATTTCAAAACTCCGACCCTCTTATTGCAGGGATCAAACACCCAAAATGCCAAGAACTCAATCTCAAGATCCAAAACCCTTATCTCATTATATTAAGATCCTAGGTCTATCAACAAGAAGATAAATATGAACATGCACAAACAAGCATAAAGATCTACGGATTCATATAACTAGTGCAGATCTATACCTGAGGAGCTCTATTGTGCTCAAATCGAGACTTTTGATCTTTTGATTCTGCAAAACCTTTTTGCAGACACGATCCCTTAGGCCTTGCGATCTTCCACGCTATGTCCCAATCGTAGAGAACTTCTCAAAGAGAATCTCAATTAAGAAGAAAACTCCTAACGCACTCAAACCAAAGAAGCCAGTGGGGAGGGAGAGAGAGAGAGAGAGAGAGAGAGAGAGAGAGAGAGCACTCTTGGACGTCTTTGGTGTTAAGCGTGCCAAGCATGTGGGACATCCAACCCTGGGTCTCCTAGAAGTGTCAGAGACTACTACTCTGAGTTCTCTTAGAAGTGTCACTTATCTTTTTCTTAAGTGTTCTACGCCTTTATCTCTTATGTAACAAACTCCTCTTTTGCTTTAACTCTTAACTAGAACGGGTGTGCACTTACCGACAATAAATTCCATCAGTAAGCAAAGGGGATAATTCTCTTTTAGAGGACAGATTTCATCTTGAGAATATATGTCTCCTCCCACTACCATCCACCCAAGATACCAAGGTGTTGACCTATAGTTGGCCTCACTCTTTGGTACGTTAAAGTAAATGTATAGCAGAAACTTGAGTCCATTACTCTCTCATGATTAAGGGCTTATTGCTTGAAAATTATGATCTGGAATGAACTCATCACTGCCTATTGCTTTGGCCTTTGGGGAGTAATTTCTTCTTGTCTTTCTAACTCTTGCCGCTTGGCTTGAACTTGGCAAATGACTTTTCTGTCATATGAGGATTTGGTTGATCCTTGATAATACCCTTCGCTGCCACTAGCTCGCTCAAAAGCTCAGTTATAGTCAAGTTCATCTTGTTCATATTGTAGTTCAACTTGAAACTCTTACCGTAAAATAAAGATAAAGTAAAGCATCAAATCAAGAAAGAATAAAATATAAGTGAGCTATGACGATATTTTATTTTTAGTTTTTTGGTATGGAATTTTTTTGACTTTCTTTTATAGAAAAGTGGAGTTTTTTAATCTTTTAGTGGAGAAAGGAGGTTACTTTTTAACTTTTTTAAAGAAAAAGGGAGGGAATTTTGAAAAAGTGTACTTTGATGTGACCCCTTTTCTAAAAAATGGAGGCTTTACTTGACTTTAACTAAACTAGTAAAGTGCTAAGCGAGCCCTAAAAGAGTCCATTAGCGACTTAAAGATAATATCAATTTGAGATTCTGCATCAATCTCAGCACCCAGGACCTTTAACTCTTTCAAGGAATCCATCATCTTGAGAATATGATCCTAAACTAGGGTCCCCTTAGCTATCTTAGTACTCATTACTATTTTAATGGCACCCTGCTAGATCCCAAAACATCTCCTTTAAGTTATATATAATCTCAAATGCATTCTTAAAAGAGTCATGCTGGTGTTGTAAAATACTAGACATAGATGCTAGAATATAGCACCTGGCCATCTCGTCATCTTTCAGTCATTTGTTACACATGATCTTCTAGTGATGCATCCTACACTAGTACTTCAGGTCAACAAGTTGGAAGGACATATTGTTTGATACTGCCAACTCATTTTGATTGAGGATGGTCGCAAGGAGATTGAATGTTGATGAATTCATACTGACAGGCCGTCGCACATAACCATACATATAATTAAAATAAATTTAAATCAAATGACATAAAATTTAGCATTTTAACAATTTTCTCATAGATTCCTTTAACCACTAAAAAATAAAATGCAACGAAATCTCAATCCCTCAGGATATGCCTCCTTGGGGAGTGTAAGTGCCCGTTATATTAGTGTGGATCAATATCAGTCTAATAAAGGGTCTAAGACTGACAATCTATGATCCTCAATCACTCATTATCATATAAGTATCTCATACCAAATAATGTGTGACTCTTAGTAGACTTTGGTTTTTGAAATACATGACGCAAATCCCTGGAAAAACAACATCATTACTTCAGTTAAATATGACCCACCGATTAGGATCGCATGACAACCATCGCGAGCAGTGCCTCCACGGAGAGTGCACCCTCACCCTCTCTCACCAACACTATCCAAAGGAGATCCATATCTAGTAACTAGTAAAAAATGTGCCCTCCCTGGGGGAACAACCATTCTATGATGGCATGAGGCACCCGCACACCTTACAATGGACCTACGATGAAAAACTACGGGATCCAATAATTGTATATCCGATTTTCTTAAAAGTTTATGGGCACTGACAATAAATCATCAAATTATCTCATAATTTGAACAATGATTGGTACCAAGTCAAACTTTAAACAATGGAAAATCCGGTTAACAAGTTAGTATTACCAGTGGGTCCATCTCATGGGTCCACCAGCACTAAATCCTTATTTAAACCATTTTCCAAACCATTAAAATTGATTTGACCAACTATTGTAACCGCCATATTCGGATCAGATTTTCGAAAATATAAATATCACATGCCACATAAAGTAAAACAAAAATACATATATAGGCAAGAATAAATAACTAGTCCTCTCCTCCGGGTGGCCCAGATGAAATAAACTCTTAGACTTCCAAACACTTTGGGATTCCTTAAATTCTTTAGGTATCTCCAAACTCTTTGGGTAAACATCCAACTTCACCACCTTCTTGTCTTGTTAGCTGCTGGAATTTTAAAAAGCAATAAAATTACAAATCACATAAACTCCTATAACTCAAAATTGAGACTTACATGCCAATCTATTACTGGAAATAAAATGAGAGCTCGGGAAACCATTATGCCTTGTCCTTTCATGGAAACCAAGGAAACCATGATGCCCTTTACACGATTGACCAAATAACCAAAAACCAAAGGGAAAGGAAAAACTGTGGGGCCACATAGAGAGGACTAGACCTCTAAGTTTGATATCTCATACAACCAACAGAATCGCAAAACCAGGATTACAAATCTAAAGAATGAAGAAATAGGCTACCTTTAAATACCATGAACCATCTCATGGTTTGCACTTGCCAGGCGTGTGTCCGTGGTTGACCAACGTCTCACATGAGTCTCCGATCGAACGAACACGAGTGGCCTGTCGACTGACCATAGGTCACAGAACCAGAAAACCTCTAAAACACCAACAAACGGCCATTAATGGCTTCCTCCATCCTTCCCCTTTGGAAAAAAACCCTTGTGCAGAAACAAAAAAACCCAGATCTACTCCCAAAAGAAGAAAATATACAAAAACTAATCCGACTCAGCTCTATATCTATCCACTCCACATCTCATGCAGAGATTAGAACTAGAGAACCTGATAAAATACAATAAGAAGAAACTCTCTTAATGCATGGATCAGACACCCAAAAGGCTAAGAACCCAATCCCAAGATCCAAAACTCTTATCTCATTGTATTAAGATCCTAGATCTATTCCCATGGTCATACTCATATTCCGGGTTGGCCAGGGAAATTGGAAAGGAAGAAGACAAGCAGATGATGGACTTCGTCTCCTTTTTGGAAGGAGACGGTGCAGTTGGCTTGATGGCAGAGGGAAAATGGGGAGACAGTGAAGTTGTCGGCATGATGGCAGGCGGAAATTGGAGGTAACCCATGAGTTTTCTAGATGAATATGGTGAAGTTGGGTTAATGGGAGGAAAAATGGAAACTGTTGGTAAGCCATGAGCTTGGAAGGAGATGGCTTGATGGGAGGAAAGTAGGAAAACTGCAGGTAGGCCATGAGCGAAGATTGGGAGATGAAGGGATGAGAAACTCGAATAGGAGGCTTGTTTTTATAGGGCCTCTTTGTATTTCTTCCCTCCTCACTTCTTCCCTCCTTACTAGGACCAAGCATTAGCCTTTCACAATTACGAGTACTTGAAGACGAAGCTGTTCCGAAAGGGTATTCTTCTGAAATCAGAATTAGAAGGCAAGCTCATCATCAGGATGATTGATTCCCTTGAGGGTCCTCTCGTCCAAAAAGTTGTCACAGTCTGTGAAGAGCTGCAGGGGGCCTATTCTATGTTGGTCAAGGGAGAACACAAGCTTATAGTTGTCTGTGATCCTTTTGGGTTTCAACCTCTGGTGATGGGAGTGACAAGCACCATGACCTTGTTTGCATCTGAAAGCGAGCCTTTCCACTTGGTGGATGGCAAGTACGACCGGGACATTCTCCCTAGAGAGATGGTGGTGGTCGATGAAGGAGGAGTTAAATCATCCTCTCTTGTGCCTCGTCCCGTTCAACGGAGAGGGTGCATTTTTTAGCACCTATATTTCTCCTATGAGTCGTCTATTACTTTTGGATGCAGTGTCTTCGATAGTAGCTTTGATTTAGGGGTCTAGTTGGGTATACAATCACCTGTGAAGTGATTTGGTGATCCCTGGTTCTTCTATTAACGCGGCGGAGGCATATGCTGATGAGCTTGGGGTTGATTTTGATGATGATGGATTTTACCTTCGGAATTTCGGCCAAAGTTGGAATCAACCAATTGCCGATGTAAGAAAGTCGACAAAGATGAGAGAGAAGACGTTCTACATTAAAAGACGTTTGTTTGACAAGCTAGCGGGGAAGCGGGCGGTTATAGTAAATGACTCTCTGGTAAGAGCTTCGGCTTTCGATCTTCCTGTGGTTTTTGTGAAACAGCAAGCAGGGGCCACTGAAATGCGCATTCGCATAGCCTGCCCTGCCCTTCATCGGAAGTATCTGTATGGTGCTGAAGTGTCAGCCAATTTGTTTTGGTCTAAAATCAGTGCCACAGACATTGGTGAGATCCACAAATATGATTTTGTGGAGAGGATCTCACTGGAGAATGCAAAGAAAGCCATAGGAGATGGACTCGGCTATTGTGATGGGTGCTTGAGTGGTGAATATCTTCTCATCCCTTCTGATGAGATTTGAAGTTTACTTTTCCCCTATGATAGTTTGTGTCTCCCCTCTAATAGTCCATGCAATCCCTCTGATAGTCCGTGTCTCCCCTCTCCTCTGATAGTCCACGTAGTCCTCTGTTAATCTCTATTTTTCAATGGTGCTTGCTTTTTGGGTCCTGTTTTGAGAGATGTCTTTTTGTGTCCTGTTTTGATAGATGTCTTTATGGGCCCTGTTTTGAGTGATGTCTTTGGTTCCTGTTGTGATGGTGGTTGGACTATTGATAGTCTAAAATTATATGGAGAAAGTATTAAAGATGAAACTCAGCCATCTAAGCAATGAGCTATTTTCCAACTTCATTCTTTACATGTCTTTGCATTCATACGGATATGATCATTTTTGTTTGATCATTTCATACATGAAGAAGGCCCTCCCCTCCATCTTCTTGTTTGAATATTGATTCTCATGCCCTCATGTGGAATAAATTGAAGAAGGAAATTTCAAGAATAAATATGTGAACTTTTATCACCTTACAAAATCAGGGTTTTGGGACCCCAATTCAGCATGGCATAGGCTGAATTTGAAAACCTAGAAACTTCCCCTATTCCTTCACTGTAGAATATAGGAAAACCGAAAGCAGCAAACTTAAAAACCCTTCCAACCCATTGAAAATATACAGAACAGGAATACCACTTGACCAGAGTACTTAATAGAATGGCCTTCTAATTTCTAATATCCTACTTGAATTGATTCATATTTTTATTATTGTTGATTTCTCTTTTGCCGCATGATGGAACCTATATTGTATTTGCCTATTGATTTGGTTAGAGTCATTTTATTTTGCAAGCTCTTACGTCTGTTTAGCTCTTCCCTTGGTTGTTTGGACTTTGGACAATCCGACGTGTGCAGGTACACGACACTCCATAGCTCATGATTACATGAAGAATTCGGCCTACTGCCCACCAAATTCTTTGGGGGTACTCATGGGTCAGGCTCAGGCCCATTCAAGCCAAATGTGCATTAGATTAAATCTTGGCTTAAGCTAGATGATGTTGTGAGATAGGAAAGCACTTAACAATCCCAAATTAAATCATCAATCTGAAAATTCAGATTATTAACTTTGTACCTCG
This sequence comes from Cinnamomum chago, assembly GCA_038049695.1. Taxonomy (NCBI): domain Eukaryota; kingdom Viridiplantae; phylum Streptophyta; class Magnoliopsida; order Laurales; family Lauraceae; genus Cinnamomum; species Cinnamomum chago. Next base: position 89,481,223 of record CP142454.1, on the reverse strand, counting down.
AAATGTGTAGGTCCTCTTGGCGTCTGTTGCCCTAACTGACGAATGAATTTTGGAGATAACGTCAGGATAGCGTTGAGGACTCCATGGAAGTGTCTGCTTACTGTTTCACCAGACCTTATAAATCTCGACGCGATCGTTTTTTTTTTCACTGCGTGCGCAAGAATATGCAGGCATGCAGCCACTTCTTCCTCAACAGTAAGCTGGCGACTATCTTGTAACAACCCCCTGATTCATAAAAGATCACAGAGATAATCAAAGTTTGCTTTGTTCAATCTTAGCTGGCTAATACATTCCTCATCCCGACCCATTGTTAGTGTTGACAGATAGTGTGCTCTTCTAGCACTTCTGCTTTTCTGACTTTCAGTTTTACTCAGGCAGCTAAAGATTACTGCAGCCGCTGCAGTGACTTGCATTTGCCAGGCCGCCAGTGTTGCTCAGAGAACTGCCAAGATAGCCTTTTTCTTTTTATTTCTTGCTTCTCTCCTCCTACTATTTGAACTATTAGCAAACGTTCGTGCACCCTCCATTTCTACCGGCAATTTGATCGTACTATCGGATTTTTTTTTTCTTTCAGAGAGCTTGTGACACAGAGAGTTTAGTTGAATGAAACTTTACATTAGTAAATTGGGTTTCATTAGTTGATCAATTTAGATGGGTATGGTTTTCGCTCGATGGACTGTGCGTGGTATTAACTGTTCTACCGGATAGTAGAACATTCTATCCATGGCACTATTACAATTAATATTAAATGGTAAATGCCTACACTAGATTACATCCATTTAATATTAAATGGCGGACATGCTGTAAGCTCTGTTTTACAAAGTAACGTCTTTGATAGACGCTTTGGTGCATTCACTTACAACTGAATCCACCCATCGGAAGATTTCGGAGAAAGGTTATCATTCTTATAAAAGAGAGGGAGTTAAGCTTCATACCTTCAGTCTCGACTGACATGTTGTCTAGAGGTTCGGAGGCCATCATATGCGGGTGCTGCTGCCTGAAAGTGTTGGCATCAGAACTCTTATTTGATCTGATTCTTATAGAGCGACGAGAGTAGTGGGTTCATTCATTTCATCCTGGATGTTGATGGCAGTTCAAGACCGTCCCAATCAAATCTAATTCTTATCTTGGGAGTCATAGAAGACAGAAGTGTTGATTGCCCTTCGGTTTACAGGCGTCCTGCTATGCCACTTTCTCAAGGGAAGAGCGTTGGGATTAAATAGCAGAAATGAATACCAAGTTAGGGCGTAAGTTTCTATGCACATATAGACCGTCAAGGAGTCATTGTTATCGTCCTGGAAGCTGACGGCAGATCTCTGCCCCAGATCGATTGCATATAAGAATCAGATTCTCATCAAGGCTATTTAGTGCAGCCTTGATGGCCCTTTCTCATCTGCCATCGGATATGCATAATCTCAGAGGAAGATCGATCTGGAGGAGTAAGTAGCAAATCTCCTGACCACGGATATGGCGAAGTTGTACTAACAACGATTCACCACCGTATCCATTGCTATTTGATAGGACAGGAAAGGGATTAACCTACGCAGCTAGGTTGATCAGACACCTAGGTCATCCTTTTTACCCGAATTACTCACACCTTCATTTTATATATTGCTACTGGATTTAGTCAAGTTGAAGTAAGAACCGCAGACGTCCCATACCTCACCATACTACTGGATCGCCTAGAGTTGTATCCTCGGTTACCTGTCTGCAATAAAAGATATTACATACGGGTTGGTTGCCTATTGACGATGCCTTCTTTCCATTAAACCCACCTTCAATATCCTTCTGGGTGAAGTTGATGATGGGAAAGTTGCATAATACAAGATCTTCGCCTGCTAGATCTGCTCCCCAATAGCCATCCTTTCAGACAAACGAATGAGGCGTGTAGAGTAGGGAGTACCACCCGGCAACTCCAATGGGACAACTTTGATGTAAAGTTGATTTCCCACTGGCAGTACCCCCATTGACCCAGCCAAACGCGTTAAAGTGGATTTGCCGACCGTTGGTTCAAGGGGTTACTTGACTATACTGGTAGATTAACCAAACTAGCCCTTAGGGTTTTCTACTTTTCAACATCTCATTGCCGCCGTCTCCAACTCCGGCCCGTCTCCAGCTCTCTTTCCCACTCCGGCTCCGGCCCTCTCTCCCTTTACAGCTCCAGCTCTGTCCATTTCTCCCTCTCCGGCTTTCTTTGCGAGGTACAAGAAATCCCTCTCATTTTCTCCCCAATCTCTGTGAGGTACAAGATGAATCGAATCATCTTCTCATTTGGTCATTTGTTTTGCAATGGATTGATTGATTGCCTTTGGGGTGGATACTGGATACAGTATAAATTAGAATTAGTTGCCTTTGTGTGACGTTGAGGGCCAATTGGCATCAGTCCTAGGCTAAGAAGATTTCCGTTACGGGAATGAGCTTAAAAAAAGTTGTTTGAAAACATTTGCTCAACATTGTTCTAAAAGCAGGATTATAGCAGATGATTTGCAATTCATTTTTTTTATTTTATTTTATTTCTTCTATCTAAATATCCATGAGTGATTATAATATAACTGGAGCCCGTCCCTAATATAGATTACTACTGTGCTAGTGGACTATTAAAATAAAAGAGGTCATCCTGGTTATTTGAAATAGTAAGTGAAAATTCGATATGAATGGTCCATTTTTCATCATTTATAAATAACAGGTCCTGCAATTTTCTTTATGTATAACTATCTCTATTTTCTTTGACAAGTCACTGATTTCACTAATCAGTATCTAATTGTCCCACTTCTGTCAATATAGATTTTGAGAATGTGCTCCATATTCGAGTGCACAGCTAGCCACAAAGGAGCATTTTAGGAGCAAATGATATTCTTTCTCTATTGTATTATGATGACAGATACATTCTTATGATTATCCTAAGACGTTTGTGTGTTCATAACAGTTCCGAGAATTTAAAAAAATTGTGTTCTTATATTTAGATGAGAAATCTGTATATTCTTTGCAAGTGATGGTTAATATTGATGTTTAACTGTACCTTTTTATGTGTTACATTTTTATGTTTAATTGAGAATTTTGTATAATTCTTTGCAACAAATGGTTGATATTACTGTTTAACTGTACCTTTTTTTAAATTTACCTTTTTCTATTGTGGCCAGAATTTTGTATAATTCTTTGCAAGATGGTTGATATTGATGGAATGCGGGATGGATGAGTTCCCCTCCTTAAGGTCTACTCATTCAACATTTATTATACCGTACTATAATTTACTATTTGTTTTATATTTTTTAGTTTTCATTTCAGTGAATCTTTTAACTAAGTAAGGATGGATGTCACATGTTTTCTATCCACAACAACCTTCTTGAATCAATACTCTTTAAGCAAAGCTCACGTGCCATTAATACCAACGACAATTAATGCTTGCGTATTTCAACAACAACAATGACCTCACACAATTATGTAGTCTTGAAATTTACCAAATAACAACCCTCATGGCCATGGATTCCTGAATCAACCACGGTAACTCATGATCACTTACATCCAATATAAGAAACAACAACAATAGTCTTAATGATAATTTTTAAGTGCCTTCAAGATTAGCAAATGCATCAAGCCAACAACCATTTATCACTCCTGAAGAACTCATAAACGACTTCCACAAGCTTTGATCAATTATATGTCTCCATCTCCACGCTCTCTCTTCACCACCAACTCCACACGATCTCATTTTCATCTCACAACCCAACCTACTAGTACCCATCATCATCTTTACCTATTCACCACCACACTATCCAGCCAACCGAACAAATCCACAACACTTTCACACAAACACTCTCTGCACCCATCCTTCAACCATTCATGACCCACCTTCCATATCAAACGTCACCATCCAAACCTACCACCCTCTCGGACTCTTTTCTTCACAAACCACCAAAGACAAACAACAACCCAACTTCACCACCGCCCTTCTATCCTCGCTCACATACAACACCCCAGCCGCTGCCTACCTGCACGAGCCTCATCACACTCACCATCACCACCTATCTTCATCATTCTCTTTCCAACCCACTACACAGCCTCATACCCGAGAGCTAACCAACACAATCTACCCGAGACCTCATGATGCAGGACAGTGCAAGGCTTAAGCTAGATGATATTGTGAGATAGGAAAGCACTTAACAATCCCAAATCAAATCATCAATCTGAAAATTCAGATTGCACCACTTATATAAAACTCTAATTTGGGAATTATAGGTGACTCTGGGCCTTGCCACAACCCCACAATGAGAAATTCCGAAATCTGAATTGGGGGTTGCAGTGGAAGAAATTTTCTTCCACTAGCTTGGGGATCAATCTAATTTTTAATTACAGTATTTTCCCCTCTTGAGGATCTGAATAATAAGATGAGATGGGTTGACAAGTAATATTCAATTCAAATGAAATGAGCGACCGTTATAATTTTTGCAACACAGTTTTGCGGTTTTCTTGCACTAGCTTGGGGGGATCAATCTAATTTTTAATTACAGTATTTTCCCCTCTTGAGGATTTGAATAGAAGCTAGGTTCAAGGGGCTGATTTGCAACTAGCGAGATGAGATGGGTTGACAAGTAATATTCAATTCAATTGAAATGAGCCACAGTTATAATTGTTTCAACAGAGTTTTGCGACTTGGAAGTGGGCTGGTGTTGGTTTGGGGACAAGGAAACAAGGGTTTAGGGTTGTGATTTGTATGTCTACTTGATTGAGAGACAGCTAGTGTTTGGCTACTGTGTATGATACACTCCAATCAGCTTTGCCATTCCAAAGTCCACCGCACCGCAATTGCATATATGTGCTTGCAAATGGGTTGGGTCAGTTCCTAAGCAGTTTGGGATCAGTTCCTTTGTAGTTTGGGTCAGTCTTATCTCTGTTGAGTCTATCTATTATTGTAGGAGATTAGTTTGGGTTGTTTTGAATAAGTAAAGAACTCTGCACCTTGGAGAACAGTTATGCACGTCATAAGTTGTTAGGGAGTGGAACAAGTCTTAGGGCGTAAATGACTGTTGGCATTGTAGCCGTTGGTGTTCTTCATCACTATGTATTTAAATGATTAGTTTGGCAATAAAAGATTACCATTAACTTCTGAAAAAACTCTTTACTGGTGCAATCTCCCATCGGAGGTTTTAACAAAAGAAAATCACCTCTTGAGCAGTGACCCATTATCACCATAGCTCGAGGACTTAAAAAAGTTCATACCAGTGTATTGGATAGATGAGTTATGTGGTTGGTGTATCAGGCAGGGGCGGATCCAGGACTTCTAATCTGGGGGGGCTGCACTTAAGTTACACTAAAAAAATAGCAATAATGTCTCACCAAAAACTATAAATTAAAAAATAGCAACAATGTCCCACCAAAGATAGCAACAATGGGCGCTTGATAATGCGACATTATAACCTAAGATAGTAAATAATCATCAATATACAATACATAAGACCGGTTTTAATTTTTTTTTCCTAAGTTTTTTTTTTCTTTTCATTTTCAACGCATAATGAAGTGATGAACAAACAAAGTTACAGAGGTACTGTAAATGGGAAACTCAATCCCATAACGTGGCAGGCTGACAGCTTCTAGTAACACAAAGAGCAAATCTTTCTCCACAACCACAAAGAATCAAGATGAAGAATAGAAAGAAATTACAAAACCTCCATTTCAGAAAACCATAAAAAAAGAACAAAAAACCAGAAAATGAACAAACCCATGTAATAAAAACACCCCAAATTCGTACTTGAGATCCAGAGGGCACAACCACAAAGAATCAAGATGAAGAATAGAAAGAAACTACAAAACCTCCATTTCAGAAAACCGTAAAAGAAGAACAAAAAACCATCTAGCTCATGATGCAGATTTGCAATAACTTTTCGTTCTCTGTTGATTTTGCTAGCAGAGCTCTCTAAATGATATTTAATGATTCAAGCTTTGTACATTCTACACTTAAGATGATGATATGATCCAAAGCTCTATAGACTCTTATAGAAATAATTTCAACCATCCAGCTGGAATCTGTTCAAGATTGGATTCCTCTTGTGAGAACAGAAAGGAAAGTGGTTCTGGGTCCTCCTTTTTTGTGGACCCTGAAACAGGTTCCACACATTACTCTTGTGATAGGAGACTGAAAATAAATTCGGATACCCATTGACATCCTTGGGTGTATCAGGATGTACAGCACTAGTTTCAGGAGACTAAAAACTAGTTTTTTTTTTTTTTTTTGGCTGAAAGCTGGGGTGGCTGCAGCCACCCCAGCCCCCCCCCCCCCCCCCCCCCCCCCCTAGATCCGCTGAGCAGACGGCCAATATGTATTGGGTTTTATAACCATTCGGACAATGGTATTAGTGGATAAAGGTATTCCACAGGCAGGGGTGCTACGTGGCCCGAATATGGGGACCGACCCATGGCCCGGTCCCCATGAGAGCCACAGGATCCCAGGCAGCCCCTTGTGGGGGCGGGGGGGGGGGGGGGGGGGGGGGGTCCTTCTGTGGCTCACCACACCACCCATATATTGCTGCCACGGACTTAATCTTTACTCTCTGTGTTGTTTTTTTTCAATTTTGATTGCCCACTTATCATGGTATGGTAGTGGGCCCCAACAACCTTAACAAAGTAACTATAGTGGGCCACACTACTTTGATAGAATAATACTGGTCCCATCATTTGAATGAAATAATCGTTCGTCACACTGATGACATTTAAACAGTAGGGCGCAACCCCCACAAGAAGAATTCCAAGATCCATTTACTGTGATCCCAACAAAATTTCTTACCTGGTATATCTTGGGGTCTCTAGTGATATGGATGTAGTTTTAACCAAAAAAAAAAACAGTTTATTAGCTAGTGGGGGAGTTCAGATGTAATTTATTTGGACAATATACTATAAGCTAAGCTACACTGTTTTGAAAATTTAAATTTTTGATAAGACTATTATTTTCAGTCTATTTAAGTAATCCTTCACCGGAATTCACTTTACGAGTGAATTATCCAAACGGGCCCTAAACTTAAGCCTATTAACCCAATGTTGTGTTCTTCAAAAGGATGGAAATAGGTCCAGTTCATGTCAGATGGATGGTGTACGGACGCAAACCTGGATTGGCAATGGAAACCTATACTTAAACCCAATTTGGGTCCACCTTGCAGGACTCACATCCTCAACTGAGTTTAAATTATATACATGAACCAAATCTGAATTTGAATAAAAGATACACCATCATATGTTCATGTATCCTTTTTTCTTCCTATCTACTTACTTGGAATCCATCATATTTCACTTATCCGCCCCAGTGCACCGGACTTAATTGATGGTTAGATAGTCAAATATTTTATTTAGTGGGTCCTATGTAGACGGATAGATTGATTTTAACTAATAAATCTAACGTCTCATATATATGTAGACGAGCTTTATTTGTAGTGTTCACTCATCATTACATAATTACAAAATTGTATGATATTTTTTTTATATAAATGAGTCTACTATTATTCCATCAAAGGCAGATGGGCCTACAATTACATAATTGGGTGGGACATTCAATTGGGGTGGAGAGAGAAACTAAAAAGAAAGAAAGTTATCGATGAGAAACGTGAGAAGGAAGGGTAGGCTTGGAAGGAAGTGAAAATCTGTATTGAGTTGTTCTTGGAAGAGTAACCTCTTTATGTCCTCCTCTTGTTGTCCATGTGGCAGGTTTAGGTTTTTATTGGGTGAAACATTAGTACCCTGTTTTAATTCGGACTCATCTTGCTAACATACCTGGTCAACCATCGTGTGGCCCCTGTTTGGCCATCCAACGTGTGGTCTTCCTTATTATGGTATGCTCTAAGACCAACTGATGTAGTTGAAGCCTTGCCTAGGCTTGCAAATACAACTTGGATACAACACCAAAATCTCCAAAAGAAAGAAATCACAAGTGATAGCTAGAAGAATCACCTTAACGGTGTCTATTTGCATCCCGAAACAAACCTTCCAATAAGAATCCAAGAGATTTTAAAAGTGAAAGAGACAGGAAAACAAGAAACTAATTTGTAAGTTTCAAGCCCGTGTTGCGTGCCCCTTTAGATTGCTTAAATATTACTCTTCAAACCAGGAAATTTAATCCTATAATTTGAATTTTAAACTCTACCTAATTTAAAGTTCAAAAATTATCAAAATGGGGTGTTGGATTTCTTGGTTTGGGCCAAGTTGAGTTCCAATCATTGGATTTTGTTTGGGACTAATTGGGCTCTTTCAATGATCATCCTGATTTGGGCCAAGCTGAGTTGCAACCGTTTCAAAATTATGATTTCCGTGTTTTATTCACAACCTATTTTATTGATTTTTTGATCGGTTTCGAAACCGGGTATACTTAGAGGGCTGGAATCTACTTTTAAAATCGGTTCTAATTTCTCTTCTTCTTTTTTCTTCTTAAAATAACCTTATCATTCAGCTGATTACACTGCACCAAGCATACTACGCCCAGTTGTATACATAAAAATGTAAAAAAAAAAAAAAAAAGAGTTGATTTTGAGATATAGTTTGTAATATTAAAAACACATATGTCAGGTCTCAGGTCCATGGGTCGGAACCTATATGGACCAATAACTGGACACATTTATCCATTGGAACCTAAAGTGGACTTCAAACCCGAATCCGAATAAAAAACTAAAATAGGTTCCAGACTTGATTTTAAGTGGATTGAAGCTTTTGGGTAATCGAAGATTTGGATACCTGTTTGCAACCCTAACCTTTTGTTATAAAAAGACGAGACGGAAGTAAATTATCTTGAAAGATTTTTTTCAATAAATTCGAATTTTGAGATGTGCATTTTTCCTAATATGGATCACTATTACTCTGTCACATAGAATATTATAGCACAATTGACCTCTCACCTTTCAAGTTTACTTTTTTTATAAGGGCTCATCCAGACCATTCAAATTTGGGCCGAACATATAAAAAAAGGGGTTGTAGATGGGACTTACGTTGTGGATTATGCGTACATCCATACCATCAGGACTACATGAACTAAATTCTACCATTGGATTTCTTAAGTATTGTACATAAACATGCATTTTACTTTATTTATTGAGTCTTCAATTTTTGAGTTTGATCGCATTGAATGACTTGAGTTTACTTACACTAACCATGTTTTTTGAGTTTTTTTTTTTTTTGGCTAAATATGTTTTTTGAATTTTATGTTTAAAATTTCTAAGATCATCAATTGTTCATTTTATCTGATCCATTGGTGAGATCAAGTGGTTTTTAGTCAAGGTTACATATTTTGAGACTAATCCATGGGGCTTAGCCGTTTGAAAGACTGTAAATTAATTTATAATTTATGTGATTATATGTTGGATTATGTGACGAATTTTCAATCATTAATTATATTTGTGTACAACTTGAGGCTAATATATGTGTTAGATTATTAATTGGAGAATGAAGTAATGGTCCTTTTCTTGTGTTAGCATTTTAAAATGATGCAAAGTAGATATTCATGATTGGGTGACAAGTTAATTATGGATATTGCATCATCATCCATAAAATCAGTTCGCATATCGTGGCCAGTACAATCATCGATCAGATCACAGATGTGAACATTGCATTATCATCTATAGATTGGATCACAGATCATGGATATTGCATTATCATCTATTGGAGCGGAACACATAACGTAGATATCAATAAAAGAAAGTTGGACATGTTTCTTTACTAAAATTCCGGACTAGAATTCTACTTGTTGGGATTTTTGACACATGATGCATCATGTCCCTTTGGTATTTTCAAATCCCTTATTTCTTGACAAGAATTTATAAATTCCAGCACATAATAAATATTAATTGGCCTTTAGGAACTTAGGACTTCCACCTTCTTTATATTTTGGTAGAATTCCAAAATGCCTGTTCATTTACTAGAATTCTTGTCTGGGAAATTTTTGAATTCCTAGACAAGGTGGAATTCCAAAATCCTCCTAAGAGCATGAGCATTTTGGAATTCCAACAAAATGCAAAGAATGTGGAATTCCAAGAATTCCTAAGGGCATGTTTGTGTAACACTTTTCCGCGGAAAAGTTCACGGTTTTCCGCGGAAAACCCATTTTTCCGGCGTTTGGTGCGCAACAATTCCACGGAAATGTTTTCCTGCCTCGTCAGCATTTTCCTTGATAATTGTGGAAATGAGTTTCCTATGGGGGGGTATGGGAAATGGTTTTCCTCGGAAAACTTCTCCATCTTTTCCTCACTTTTGTCCATTTCAACCCAAAAACCCTATAACTCTTTCATTTTTTATTTCTTTATATAAATTATTATTTAATATTAAATAAATAATATACATGTTGTGTTATTTTCTTCAAAAAATTATATCACCAAATAAGAAATTTTGATTTTCTATAAGGAATCCACAGCCGCACCAAACAACATCTGCACCAATTCAATGAGGAAACTCTTTTTGCACCAAACATGGATTTCTAAATTCTACGGAAATCCTTTTCCGAGGTTTTCATTTCTATGGAAAATGCTGACGTGACAATTTCCTCTTTCCACGGAAAGGGTGTGTACACAAACGTGCCCTAAAGGTTATCATGTGCTGGAATTCAGAAATTCCTGTAAAGAAACATGGAATTTGAAAATGCAAGGGGCATCATGTCTCAAAAACCCCAACCTCTAAAATTACAGTCAGGAATTCTAATAAATGAACAGGCCTTTAGGAAGATTTAGGAATTCCACCTTGTCTAGGAATTCAAGAATTCCTCATACAAGAATTCCTGAAATTCTAGTAAATGAACAGAAGTTACTTCTTTCATTCAACAAGTGTCAATGGTAAGTAAATGAGCATGAGGTACTTCTTCCCTTCCCCTCCCCACACCCAAAATAAAAAAAACAAGAAAAAAAAAAGTGATATTATATCACTGAGATTGAGACTAACAATTTCCTAAAGTGATATTATATCACTAAGATTGAGACTACTTATGAATCCTCAAGTGAGATGGGTTTATCGATAGAAGGATAGTCATGGCCGTAGCATACTCTTAGGGCCCGTTTCTTTACCAGAATTCATAGAATTCATGTCTGGTGCTTGTCTGGGAATTTCAAATGCTGGCATTTGAAATACTGCTGAATTCTAGAATCCTGAATTCCATGTTTCATTCAAAGGCCTGAATTCCTGTCTGAAAATTCTAAATTCCTGACTCCACAAATTCCCTGTTTCATAGCTAAAGAATTTCTACTTGGAATTTGATCTAATTACTGTCATGCTTGATTTGATAATGTGATGGGAAATAAAACAGTTTTGCTAATTGACCTCTTATCTTCTTCTTCTTCTTCTTCTTCTTCTTCTTCTTCTTCTTCTGTCCAGATAGTTAAAAGAGGATACAACAATGATCCAAAAGAAAGAATGACCGGCACAGCCTAATGGCTAAGTTATTGTGGAGAACCCATTGGGGGGATTCTGCCATTAGGCCCCATCACTTGTGCATGAAAGTCCCCAGTGCTTTTGATTTTGCACAATGGTCAAATTTAGTGAAGAGCTATGTTTTCATTTTTCATATTAGTTTACTGTTTTTCTGGAAGTTCAAATGACAGGGTCCAAGTTGTTGCTAAAGGGTCAGAATTCCACTGCCATCAACAGACCAATACATACCAGAAAAACTGGCTGCAAAATTGGTTTTCCAAATCCTGGCTCCAAAACTGGTTTTCCAAATCCTACCTTTTTAAGGATTTCAAATACTTAAAATTTCAAATGCCAATGAATTCTGGTAAAGAAACGCAGAATTCTTGACAGGAATTCTAAATTTCAAGACACTCTGAATTCCTGTCAGGAATTCTTTTAAAAGAACAGGCCCTTAATGTCGGATTGGACCTAAATCCAGGTCAAGGAGTTGGACTAATTAATTGTAAATGGGCTTGGGCCTGTTGGACTGGTACCCAGGCTCGAGCTTGGACTTTTTAATGTATTGTAAATGGAGTTAGGTGCCAATCCGGCCTGTTGACAGCCTCTCCCATACGCTAGTCCTTGTATAGGCAGTGCTCATTCATTGAATAGGCCTGACCTAGCTATCTGACCATCTCATTGTTTTGTGGTGGTCCATTATAGCCCAACAGACATGGTGCTCTAACGGTGATTACGTTGTTGGGACTAATAGAAAATTATATACATGCATACATGGTGTCGATGATGTGTGATAAACTCATAAACCTGATGGTGTGATTGGTGCAATGAACTCACTTGAGACCATTGCCCAAAAAAAAAAACTCCAAACCCAATCCAGAGTACAACCATCCATGGTCGAGCCAAGACCCTCCATGGTTAAACCAAGCAGGGCCCAATGGTGGGTAGATAGCGTTCGTAGGCCTACCAGTGGAATAAGGCCTGAGTAGCTCCGGTTCAACTAAATATTAGGATCTTCTTCTTATGCAATGATCAATTAAAAATGTATCTCACTTCAATTAAAGGGATAACAACTGATAAATGGGCCATAACTATTTATAAGAGGTGTGAGATCTTAATGATTTGAATCAATCAGATACGGGAACCATATGGGTCACCAGAAGTGGCAGGATGAAAAGTCTCATGATATCATGGGTTTTATCAATTTCTATATCATATATATATATATATATATTTTTTTTTGCAACTAGCAAACGAATTCATTTTTTATAGAATACGAAAAATGACATTTTGTAAAAAAATAAATACATATCTGACCACCATTTCTCACGTTCTATCATTTGAATTTCTTTCTTTTCTAAGATGCAACATAACGGTGAAGATATTATGAGATAGTCCCATGATATCATGTGATTTATCAATTTCTGTAACATACATTGTTCTCATGATATCATGGGATGCGGGGAAAATTGTTATAAAGATTAAATGTTGACTAGAGTCAAGTGACTGGTGACATTATCTAAATTTTGGTCATGAAGTTGGAAAATCTGAGTTTAAGGAGGACTAATATGCCAAAACCCCTTAAGATTTATTGGAGTAAATGTTTAGAATAAAAAAATAAAAAGTAATAAAACAATTAATATATATTATAGACATAGGCATCGATTTCAAAATTGAAGTCCGATTTGCTAATCGATTGCAAAATTTGACTCTAATCTCAAATCAATTTGAGAAATTGGACTCAAATCAATTTTAAGAGATAAGCTCTATCAATCAATTCAGAGTCCACTTTTGTTAAATTTCTTTATGTGAATTCAAATTTTAATATATATCTATTATGGATAGGTGATTAAAGAGTCCATGCAAAAAAATCCACCTTACTCAATAACTCTATCCAACCAAGTTAAAATGAATCAGATTTAGAATCTTAATATATCTATTATGGATAGAAAATCCTTAATAGTTGTGATTTATAAAAGTGGATCCTTGTTAGTGATTTATACATATGGGCTCCACATATAATAAACTTTTTTAAAGTGAGCCTCATATTCTAATTCCTAAAGACGGGGTCACATGCAATTTTACAATGGATTGAAATTACTAAAATAAATACATAAACATTGATGTTAATTTATATAAGACTTGAAATTTCATACTCATTTATATAAAAAATAATATTTACTTTATATAAATGTTGGGTTAGGCTATACTTATAACCGCAATAAATGGTATATTTGTTTGTTTTATATTTATTTTATCATTAATTAATATCTCATAAAATAGCCACAAATTGGACGTGCTTTTATTTATGGGCCCGGGCTTAGCGCGGGCATGCTTTACTAGTATAATATTTTATGGAAGTAATAAATTAATAAAATTATCATGTTATAGTATAAATCATCCACTGCATATCAAATATTTTAGTTTTTCTTTTAAATATTGACCAAGTATTTTAAGTATGATCAATCTTATAGATGGTCCAATTCCAATTCGATTGACATAACGAGATTTATTGGGTATGAGTTCAAAAGTAGGCCCTATATAAAAATTAAAAAATAAAATATGAAAAGTACATTCTCAAGATTATATCAGTCAAAGTAAAAGTTACATAATTGCGTAGAGTATATATATTGGTCATAATTAATTTTAAATTATCGAATGAGATGGACGTGAGTTTCTTTGTGATCAAGAAAGGGGAGTTTCTCTTTTAGATCAATTTTTATCTCATAGATTATAAAACAATTAAGGTAATTATCTTAATTCTACTTAAAAAGAGAAATGACTAAAATTACCCCTATATGATTGAAGAGATTTAAAAATTTTAAGGTAATAATGTAAACTTTATAATTTAAAGGTCAAGATTGAAATTGAAAGTGTCTAAGTTGAAATTGGTTTGTTAAAACCATCAACTTTAATATATAATATCAAAAGAAAGATTTTCTCTTGCGCATTGTGCACTAGTGTTATTCGTCACCCATGACCCGGTGAAATTCAGGGGCTCCCCACCTTTGGTGTCGATTTGGATGTGTGCTCCACAAGAGCGTGTGCATAGGAGAAAATATTTCTATATGATAATGGTTGAGAACAAAATGATTACAATCATTTAAAATTTGTAGATGAAAATTTATAAAAAATCCTATTGATTTGAAAGGCAGGATCATACCTTAAAAAAAAAAAAAGAAGGCAGGATCATATACTTTGAGATATTTCTTTGTACATGATCAATCCAATGACAGTAAATGCATTTGACAAAAGATTAATTTTAAACATAGTTGGATCAATTGCAATGGACTGGATCCAACATAATTTCATCCGGACCTGGTAATTACCTATTACGAGATCACCACAAACGTATAAATATAAATTAAAACTTGATCAATAGTTAGGTGGTGGTCAACTTCCAATAGAATTAAAGAAAGACAATCTTATAGATTCTTTCAAGTTATGATAATTAATAAAAGAAATTATCATGGGATCATTTAGAAAAGGAATTTTTACGAAAAGAAGCCTCAAATATCCCTATAGTTCCAAAAGCTTCATCAAATATATGTAGTTCCCCAAAAGCATCTTATACCGTAGACTTTATTTGTTTTCGGACCAAATTGCCCTTCTTTTTATTTTTCGCGACATCGAGACTCGACCATATTTGCGCATTGGAGTATTTTATGACTTGTTATATATTTTTGTTTCAACTCTTGAAATCGCTAGTTTATTCTAAATATCACGAACGGTTAATATTTATTTTAAAATTATATTCTAAAGAAAGAAACAAAAAGAAAAATATCCTCAACTTTGTTGCTAATCCTTTATACATTGTGAGTAAAAGTAATGTTACGAATAGGGAATGGAGAGTAAATTTTTTTTGCGTTTTTTTTCTAAAAATAAAATGATAGATTTTTTAGTAGAATCTCCAAATATTATATTAAGAGAAGGGTAACAGTGTGTACATATTAATTATTGAACCAAGTCACAATGGAATGGTTCAACTCTTACACTCACAAAAATCGTTACTTCAACTTCGAGATTATTAGCCAAACCCAATATACTTGTATGTATCCTATTTGGAAAAACTTCAATTATTGAACTCGCGAGTCTTTTCTTGACATCACGAGTTGATCATGAGAATTATGGACATCGTGACTTAATCATGTTAGTGTTTAATTCATACTCAAAAGTGTGAAAACTGGGGGAGAGCATTTTAGACTTTGAAGCAAAATCTCCACTAATTGTACTAAAAGTATGGTCAAGATGAGTACATTAATTGTTAACCAAACTCACTATGAAATTATTCAACCCTCACTTCACAAATTATTGAGCTCGACATGACAGTAATGTCCATTGGAAAGTTTTAGGTGAGGTTATGCTGGATTTAATTAAGTTTGAACTAATTTTCTACTAATTGTAGTAAAAGCACATTAGAATGACTAACTCAATAATTGTAGTCAAAATTTTAGGTGAGCTTATGACGTAGTAAAAGTAGGGCTATGAATAGGGAATGGAAGGAGCACAAATTTTATTTAATTTTTGGTGAAAATGAAAATGTAAGATTTTTTTAGCAAAATCTCCACAAATTGTAGTAAGAGAATGCTCATGGCGACTACTTTCATTATTGAATAAACTCATAATAGAATGACTAACTCATACATCCACATAAATCATTCCTTCAAATTTAGAATTGTTAGTTAGTATAAATGCACCTTCATGTATCATGTTTTTGTTAACTTTGACTATTGAATTGTGAAGTCTTTTCTCGATATGGCAAGTTGTTTCTCAACATTGCGACTTAATTATGTTAATACATCTCGACATCGCAAATTATTTCTCGGTGGCGCGAATGATGTTGGACACATATATAATTCTTGAGCTTGTGAGTGTTATGTCTCAAACTTGCGAGTCATATCTTGAGTTCGCGAGTGTTATGTCTCGCACTCTCGAGAGACAAAGTGAAGGGCAATTTGGTCATGAAAAAAATGAAGTAGGTTGTATAAGATGTTTTGGAACATTACATATATTTGAGGATTATTTTAGAGGAATATGGATATTTGAATATGCTTTTGGTAAAAACCCTTTTGCTTGATTGAGAAAGTTTTGTAATAATATATTGATAGGAGTAGCAATCTTGACCTATCCCACTAACTAGGAGCGGACCTACATGTTATAGACATTCAAGTAATTTCTTAAGTAACATCTTAAAAAATCTTATTTTATTATTTAACTTCTTAAATTGACCATTGCCCGCACCACCCAAATAAAAATCCTGAGTCCGCCATTGCCACTAACCTAATTTAAACCCCTAAAATTATTAGGTGGACCCCAAGCCGATAATTCTCATGTATATATGAACTTTCAAATGAAAATAACTTTGCATATATATATATATACTATAACAACAGTGTGTTTAGAGAAAAAAAAAAAAAAAAAAACCATAACAACGGTGTTTCTTCTTGGTTTTTTTTTCCTGTCTTAAAACCCAATCCTACAATAATCTGATTGTGCTCATCTTTTGGGACATCTCTAAATTCATATTGAGGGCTTTCAATCCCTCTCCTACATCTAACCAACAGAGAACTACTTTTAATAATACAAGGAACCTGACTGACTAAAATCATTCAATCTCAGAGAGAGAGAGCGAGAGAGAGAGAGAGTCATTAGCATATTATTGTGCCAGCCATATATACGTCCATCTTACACACTGTTAAGTAGCTATTCATTTTCCATGACCATATTTATAGCATGGGTGGTTTTCCTCTACCATTCCTTAATTCCCGGCCATACGTCCATCTTAATTAACACTGTTAAGTAGCCATTAATTTTTCATGTGGTCCATCTATGATTAATCAAGTCACTTAATTATCACTCCTTTATGTAAAACATTACTGTATCTAGTTGGCTGCAACTGTTACTTGATAAATTAATGTGCATGTTGATTGCTTACGTAGAACTACCAATGGCCATCAGCCACATCAAGCACACTTCGGCCAATCAATATTGGTAACTAATATATTCATAACTGGAAGAACCCAACCACCTTATCATCTTCTTTAATTGTTAACTTACCTTCTAGGGTCCTAGCACAAGTGGACTCAACCTTCAGTTCCTGAAGAAGAGGGAAAAACCGGGGGTCGATGCACCTCTAGCTTTGGAAGGGAGGTACCGTCGCCCTGACCACTCGGCCACCCCCTTCGGTTTAGAAATGCCTTCAATTAAGAAGCCTTACATGCAGAAGAAGAAAGAGAAATTATCCAAAAACAGTTACCACATGGAAGTATTTCAAATTTCAAATTCATGTGGATAGTTTTGGAAGTATTTCATGTGGATAGTTTTGGTTCACCCATGTGTAAAGCTTCATTTCATCCATACCTTCTAAATCAAAATTCCCCCAATTAGTAGGTACTTCCGACAATCTATTCCAATCGAAGTGATATATCATGTCATCAAATTGATCAGTGCGTGAAAAAAATACAATTAACTTTGAGTAGACTTCTATTTTTTAGACATTTTTCAAGTGTGTTTGTGTATGTTACATTTATTAGAGTGAAGTTTAAAGTAATTGCATATTCAAAGAAAGGCCTTGGATACAATTAATAATGGCTTGGAGCTACAGAGATGAAAGCCATTCAGGTGGGAGTTTCTCATTCAGTCATTATCTTATAACTATTTCTTAAGAAAAAGTTAATGAAAATACAAATAATAGCAGGAGATAAACTTAAGATTATGATAGAATAGACAATAATATTTGTACATGAGATATTATTGTATACCTCTATTCCTAATTTCATATCCTCTTGGTATTGCTCATTTTGGCAATTCACTTGTAAAGTGAATTCAAAGTAAATGGTCATTTTTAAGAGACATGAGAAGATTAAGGGCTCTTATCGAAGTACAAATTTTAAAATATCATCCCTTTTTTTTTAAAGAAAGTCAAAAAGTCAATCTCTCATGACTCATCCTACTAAAAGATAAAAATAAAAACCCTTTTTCTAATCCAAAAGGTAAAAAAAGTTCATCCACATACTACAAAATGACAAAAAGTCAAAAAGTCAAGAATGTGGATTTTTTTAATTTTGTTCTTTTTGACAAAACCTTATTTTTTCTTATCTTTTAAAAATGACCATTTACTTTGAATTAATTTTGCAAGTGAATTGCCAAACGGATGCAAGCGCATGTTTGTTTAGGAGACTATATAGTGTGTAAATGCCTTACGCATGCGAAGGAAGCAAGGGTTGTAATTGGTTAGCTTGGAATTGAAACCATGGCCTTTTCCAGATTGGAGTCCATTTTTATATCATGGATCCATCTCTGACTTTAGATTTGTTGTGGGTCCTAAGGTTTTTGGATTTGATATCAACTTGATTATAAAGGAATAAATTTTCTTTAAAAGAAATTGTGATGCTGGAAATTTAAAGACATAATATGATAGCTTATCCTCTTAACATACATTCAAGAATTCCATATATTTTAGCCGAGAGCATAAAATGTACAACAAACTTTCTAATCAAATTATTGTGGGGGCAATAGTAACCGAAATGCTTTGGGCCTCTGATTTGGGTGGCTGGGACTTGTGTGCATGCCAAAGGGATGGATAGTGATGCTTTACCACACTGTCGTATCTTCATTACTCTCAGACTCTCCTCAGTATTAAAAGTCCTTTAATCTTTTTTGGTTTCTGTCCCAGCCTTTATAAATAAATTCATTTCCCCTCCTAAGAAGCCGTGAGTCCACTCGTTTCTATAGCCTCTATAGCGTCTACATGTATATTTGAATGTTGTTTCCTATATTTTCATGACTTCAGTGTCCATTTGCTTTTGTTCATGGGCTCTTCCTTCCTAGATACTAATCTCCTCAGTAGTTCCTATCTTCAAAATCCAAGGCATTTCAAAGGATTTCTTTCTCTCTTGCCCATTTACCCATTTCACCATCTCTTGGAATTCCAAAATGCAATAGATATGAGAGTATGGAAGTCGCCTTTGTTTTGTTTTGTTTGGTTTGTTTTTGACTTTTTCTTTGGTGTTTCTGGTGTTTTTATTTTTTATTTTTCCTGACATGTGACTTCTCGAGTTGATCATTTACATTTTGACAGATTTCATGCGGCCATTGTCACAATCATCTGTAGGACTCAAGAACAAGAAGGGGTGGGAAAAAGTTCGATCCCCATAAGTTCCATTGTATGTAATCTCCAACCAATTAATTAATTAGATGCTGCCTTTTTTTTCTTCTGCTTGTTAGAACTAGCTAGTAACGTTTCTAAGTCAATCGGTATTTTGCAGATAAGTTGATGGGTGAGAACTCAGATGTTTATTGCGTGATTTACAGGAGAGAGACGTTTTGGTGAGCGCAGACTCGGTGGGAATGGGGAAGAAGACAGGCTGGTTTGGCAGATTCTTGAGATTCTTCTCCAAATTAGGCTCGGAAAAGAAGGTCCTTGCTTGCAAACTGAGAGATTCTTCTTCACTTGGTTTTAGATTCCCGATTCATTATTTGGCTCGTTTGTTTAAAAGATTGACGTGACATCTTATTCCTCCCTTCCAAATACTCTCGTCAGTACAAGAATTTAGAATATCAAACCACCTTTTGAATTTTGAATTCCAACATTTTAAATGCTAGAGGGTGGTTGAGCATTTAGAATCAGAATTCTCCCAAACAATATTCTCACAATTCTTTTAAAGAAACATGTCATTTATTAAGTCTCTTCCTTTCATGTTTTTTCCCCTTTAAACTCTTTGATTTCATGTCAAAGTATAATGGGCTAATATGGAAATGGATTCCCCTGTTTGGACCAATCAGGGGGTGCCACATGGGTTTGAAATGACACCTCTCGTCTCCTTAAAAAAATTTCATCTCTTTAATAAAAAATTCACTTTTCATGTGGCACCTCCTGATTGCTCTGTTTGGACCAAACAGAGGATTCAGATCCTAGCTAATATATATTTGCCTTTTACCCATGGGATATAATTAATTAAAATAGGTTTTTATGTAGGTGTGAAAATGTTAAAGACATTATCATGTCCGTGGAAGTCAACATTTTCATACAAGGTTTTAGATATGATTGATTTATTTTATTATTATTCTTTGACATTTTTAAAATTTTTAAAAGCTACAAACATTTTAGATAAGAAATCTCAAAGGCTGTTATTGATACAAGAATATTGAATGGTTCAAATAATTAATTAGGGCCTATAAAAGTGTGAAAAATCAGGGGCCATTTGGAAACTCTAATTTAATTAATAATAGCTAATTAGATTAAGATATAAAATGAAAGCTCTAACTTTAGAGGTCTAATTCACAATTAGTGTGTTTGATAAAATTATTAAAAATTCATTTATTTCATGATATAACTGGGCCCACCTTTAGGAATTTGGTAATTGGGTCCCGCATTTTAAAAATTACAATGTAGAATTCATCATTTCCGTCATTTTAGAAAATTATGAGTTTATTTCATCAAAAATACAGAAATTCTGCATTATCCCACATTTATCTATTTTACCTTAAAGGGCTCTAAAAAAAATAAGCAGCTCCCTTGGCTTATTTTTTCCGGAGGTAAAAATTCTAATTTGTAAGTAAGCTCTTTAAACTTAAAAAATTAATTAGAGGTTATTTACCAAATGCTCTAATATGTCAATAAGCTCTAAAAAAAAAAGAGCTTAGTGTTAGAGTTACCAAAGGGAGCCTTAGTTAGATCAATTAAGAAAACAATCAGCTCGGATTATGCTCTCATTGCAACTGGTCGTATTTGCATCTTTTCTATATTTATATGTGTAATCAGTGTCATCTCCACAAGTGGATATAAATGATTTACTCGTTTTACCCATCATTTTCACACCTCATTCATACTACGCCGAAAACAGAACAGATATTATAGCATATCTATAAAGTGTAAACAAATTTCCACTCCCCTTAACGAATGTACCATTTGCAGAAAGGGAGAAAAGAGAAACAACAGCCAGAGACATTCGAGAGAGTGTATTCGCAACCAATCCAGAAAGAGGTTTCCACCAGCAAGAACACAGACCATGTAATTGAACACTGGAGCTTCCGGACCCAGCACCACAGAGAAAGGGCGGCCACCTGCATTCAGACATATTACAGAGGATACCTGGTTAGTAAGAAAATGAGATGAATTAACATCATCAGTATATAATAAGTCTCGGTACGTCGTTTCTTTGGCTTGAATCATTTGTAAACTAAATCTCTCCACCATGCGTGCATCTTCTTTCTAGGCCCGTAAAGCCCTGCGTGCTCTGAGAGCAGTTGTGAAGCTGCAGGCGCTTGTACGAGGGCATTACGTGAGGAAACAGGGCCTGGAGACCATGCGCTGCATGGAAGCTCTCGTCCGCGTGCAGGATCGAGCAAGATCGCAGCGGCTAATACAAATGAGTCAATCCAAGATAGAAGAAGAAGAAGAAGAGATGAAAAGGCATATTGGAAGTGAGAATAACAACAACATAGGAAAGGAGAGATGGGATCCAGGGCGGAGGAGCATGGAGGAGCACTATATCATGAGAAAATCTCAGCAACACCAACATGATGCTGCATTTATCAGACTGGAGAGAGGTGGTTATGCTCGTGCTGCTTCTATATACCACCAGCAGGTATACCATAGCAAATTTTAATTATTATTATTTTTTAACCAATGGCTAGGGTCATGGTTATCAGTCATCACCCAGTAGAGTCTTATGTATTTCTTTGGACCTAATCATGGCAATTGGAAACATTCATCTCGCGTCCTGACCTCGGATTCATGGAAATTTTGGTGATGTGCTGAGGTCCATTTTTGTAGAGAGAATAAAATATAAGAGGGTTATGATTATATTTTATTTTTTATTTCTTGGTAGAATATCTTTTTGACTTTTTATACAAAAATAGATTTTTTTTTTGTCATTTAGTGGTAAAAGGAGGTTGCTTTTTTACTTCTTTTTTTTTTTCTTTCTCAAAAGAAGGATGAAAATTTAAAATTATGTATTTTTGATATGACAGATTGTGTTTTCTTGGATGGATAATTGCGGCTTTACTTCATCTCCCTTTGATTCACCTCACATCCAAATACGCCCGAGGCAAACTTAAATAGAAATTGAGCTTATTGTCTACTTGATCACCTATAAAATTAAATATGTGAATAGAAACATTACAGAAGATCCACTTGGATTTTTTTAAAATTAATTTCACAGGGGTCAACTCCCAGTGGGAAACCCATACAAGAGAGATCTATAGAATTTCACACTCATCCATCAAACCAAAAGTTCATTGTTACTAAAACTGTTTCCTGTACAAAAAAAAAATGTTGCAGCAGCAGCAGCAGTCGCAGTGGCCATCAGAGATTCAAAAGGAACGGTTGGGATGTAACTGTCACGACCGATGGATGTATCAACAGTGGCAACATGGACTGATGGCACCACCACCAGAAAGTCCATACCATGACCTTCTATCCGAATCCGATTTGAGTTCGGAGATGTATGTGGGACTGGGAAGACTATCGGGTCGCCGTCACTCTGCCGAGTACCCGAACAGGGCCCGCTACACCTTCCCGGATCGACCCGTGGGCCTTGCCCGACACTCAGCTGATTTTCCAGACCAGCACTCAATGGATGGTGGGACCACCATGGACATGGTCCCGGGCTACATGGCCCCAACTCAATCGGCTAAGGCCAAGGTGGTCAGAGGCCAAGGCTCTGGCTCAGGCTCAGTCAAGTTTGGGGGAGGGACTCCAGTTTATCAGGTGCCAAAAAGCCCAAGCTCCAAATTAGTGAATCCTTTCCACCTACTACAATCAGATTGGCCCACTGGTTCTAGCCCTGATTTGATTGGGGTCGTTGATCAGACCCCACCTCGTGGCCTGCGTCGAAGGCGTATTGATTTTGGATGAAGATGATCATCAGATTACCTCTATGTATTGATTATTGTGTTCTTTCATCTTTCTTTCTTAAATAAATGACAATGTACGTATTTGTCTGGAAAGGGAGGTTCAGGTTCCTATTTATGATTCCGGATCAATTGAGGGTAGGAGTTGGACATTGAGTTCTCTCATTCAAATTCCATAAATTGTTAATCCATGAATGCACACTTAAGCACTGATCCCTGCCAACGATCCATATCTGTCCTTGAATTGATTACAGTGTTAAAATCTGCTTTTCTTGAGTAGATGTTATAAAATTGAACTAGCAAAATTACCTGTGCTTAGCACGGATATCGAAGAATTGATATCATAGAATGAAGAAAATGAAAATTAGAGTAAAATGAGAATGATAGAATTTGGATTGAAACAAAGTATTTGAGAAATAAAATAAAAGAGAAGAGAAGAAAAGTGGAGAGTAGTTATGATAAAGAGATACAGAAGATAGTTGATGTAATTTCCAGTCAAAATCATAACCGACGGTCAAAATTGGATTCAAAATCTCCTAGCTTAATATATTATAATGGGCATTTTAAGCCTTGAGTCTTGATCATTTGAGGCTATTGACTTATGGTGTGTTTGTGCACGGAGAGGTTTCCACTCTATGTGGATTTTTGTTTTATGGGCTCACATAAGAAATTGAAATATATCAATTTGTTCTTTCCTTTCTTTTGAGGAAAATGTATCCTATCAAATTATGGAAGTATGGCCTACAAGGGGGAATTTTTTTTTCCTCCATCACGGAATCCTCAGGTTGCACTAACACACCATGAAAGCAAGTTAATGTACATGCATTTCCACCGAAGAAGTGTAAAAGTGAAAATGCTTTTAAATGCTACAATAACACCCTTGTTTCATGCGGCTTGACTTTTTTACGAATTAAGCTTTTCGTGATTATGTAGAAAATCGGTTCCAATTTTTGGGGAGGGAGGATTGGTGTCAACCTTGATTTTCTGTGAAATGCGGAAAAGGTTATCAAGGATATTCCATTGTGCTACACAAACATGTACTTTGAAAACATTGAGTTGAAGCAAAATCCAAGCTGATGAAAATAAACAACTTTCTTGCGCATTATATGTTCTCAAATTGGTTTGGCCTCAACATAGAATTGTATGTTTTATAAAGACGTAACTAATGAAGAATGATTGAGATTGTGTTATCACTTTCTTTTTTATCAATGGTTTATCCTATAATGGAACCAACTCCTATTCGGATAAAATTAAGAGTACTATACAACTTAGATTTCTATTTCTCGAAGCCTCAGAGGATCTGGAAACGTTTGGCCTTACACCCCAGCTGCTTGAACAGTGGAAGGAAAATAATAACTTCAACTAGCAAAAGGTACCTGAAATTTTGGTATGGGCCAAGCCTGAAATTTATGTCTGTAGATTAGACCCAGGGTGGCTGGGTATGAATAATAGACCCGTTGGCTTGACTCAGTTGAATTGGAACCGCTTAAATGTTGTGGTTTTGGCATGCAGTTAAAGTGTTCAACCACTGAGTAATTTTAACAACTCAAATTGGATTGCTCTTTAAGAATCATCCTGCAAATAAAATTGGAGAAAAGTTTGAACAGACTATGAAATCTTAAGGATAAGTTTGTGGAGATCTATTTTAAGGGAAATGAAATTGTGTTTCCTCCTTCATCCACGAGTCTTTATTTATGTTTAATATATGTTCATCATACAAACTCAAAAAGTGTAACTTTTGATATCTCTACTAAAAAAAATGAATATCATCATCATCGTCATCAAACTTTATAAATTTAATTAAAGGGATTTTGTTTTCCGGAAAAAACTCCTTAGACTCTTACTGGATACAAATTGACCCCCAAAAAACTCATGACCTAGAGTAGTCCCCTGGGATGGTTCTGATTTTTTTTAATTTTTTTTTTCATGTTTTCCACGAGTAGCGATATCGTTGCCCGCTTCATAGAGATAAAAGCCCAAACGCTCTTTGTTCCTCTTATTTCCTTCCTCTTCCTCTTCCTCTTCTTTATCTCTTCTCTTTTCCTCTCCATTGACAGAAACGCCCCTTGCTGCTGTGATGTCAAGCTCCTCTAGGTTAGCCATCATAAGAACTTTCCAACCTTTGACTCCTACCAAACACTCTTGGGTTTTATTGTCTACTTCCTCTTTGTAGCCCACAGGTGGATGGCCAAGGTTTGGCTTTCCTCTTTGATTCCTACCTCTTTATTGGAGTCCACCTTTTACTTTAGTAGAGGAATGGAAGAGAAAATTCCAAAAGAGGATTCTGAGATGGAAAATATTACAGAGATTCTTTTCTTGGACGAAAAAGATGACGAATGAGAAAAGGAAATCGATTATCTTAAATACTCTGTAAGTAGCGATATCACTGCTCGTCCAGGATAATCAGCGATATTGTTGCATAGCAGAAAAGTGTAAAAAAATAGGTAAAGTGTGGGTGGGATGTCCAATCAAGTTACTAACGAAATTCTAGATCCTTTTTGGTCTAGTAAGAGTCTAATGGTTTTTTTTTTTCCGAAAAAAGAAACCCTTAATTAAATGATGCTTTTCTTTTAAAATAGCTTTTTAGATATTTTTTTACTTTTATTCTATAAATCATTTAATTACGATGCCTTGCTGAAGCACAGTTTGATTAGAATGGACCACTAGCTGAACCAGCTTTGACTAAGCCTCAATTATTTGATGCTTAATCCAGTTTTTAGAACTTGTCCAAATCTGGCCCAATCAGCAGTTGGATCTAAATTTTTAGTCCAGATTTAGTATGGGTCTGGAGGTCAAGCCCAAATATGCCAACTTTATGCTAAATAAATAAGTAGGGATGAGATGGGCTTTGAAGGATATGTAGGCCTAGTGCATCCCTTTTAACTATCATGCCAGAAGATAAGGCCCAAATTTGGTCAAGGATTACAGCCCATATCCAGCTCAACTATGAGCCAACCTTGGTAACACTCAGTCTGGGGCCAGGGCTAGCCCAGCCTATGAGCACCCTAAACCATAGTTTCCGTTTCAAACTGGGTCACAAGAATTGAGTCCGAATCCTCTCACACTTTGACTTAAAACGTCGCCGCTTATGACACGCTTTACGTGCTAGAGGTTTCTAAAACTCTGTCACGAGGGTCACGTAATGATAATTTGGACCGTCCAAAATGATCATCAAATTTTAATTTAATAGGACTGGGTCCCCTATAAGATTGAGTACATGGTTGAAAATTTGATTGGAAACTGGTGTGGCAGGCTATTGAAGTAGCATTAATCAAGTTTCACTCATATGACATTAATCTTGCACGTTTCAGATTATTATTACCTGGGCCACATGTAGAGTCCTTTGAGACCTATAACAAGGGAACGTATAATAGAATTAGAATCCAATGGAACTCCATGTCTCCCTTTTTTTTGGCTAATGGAGGGTTTCCAACCCGTTAGACTGAACTATTTCCTTAGGGCCCAGAGAGAAGCCATAGAGAAGCCGGGTAAAACTCCCGTGACTCCTAGGTGGTAGCACAAATAGTCTCAACATTCAGTTCCTAAAAAGCGGAGAATAGATGTCAATACTAAAATCTCTAGCTCCGAAAGAGAGAGTAAGTGTGGTCCTAACCACTCGTAGAAACCCTGGATTAATGTAACTCGATGTGAGGGGTACATAAATTGAAAATCCGAGGCATTCTCAGGATGCAGTGATCTGATCTCTAATTCATTCCTTCCCATTCACTCGCTACCCAGTAGTCAGTACTCAGTGCTGCCCACTGAGTCCAATAAAGAACTATATATCAATTACTTGCAATAGGGTTTTTCCTTCTCTTTTCTTCTTTCCTGCGCATAGAGAGTTTCTGTTAGCAGGATAAGAAGAAGAAGAGAGAGACAAAGAAGAAGAAGAAGAAGAAGAGAGGAGTCGATATGGATCCAAGACTTACAGAAGTATCGCAGGTGTTTGAGCGATTTAAGGCCGCTTTCACAAGAAACGACATCGACACATGCACCAAACTCCTCTCTCAGCTTAAGGTTTGGTTGTGTTTAAAAACTTACAATCAATCTACAGTACTCATCTCTCTCACATCACAAATCCCTTTCCCTTCCCTTTTTGATTTGTTGTTACATTAGATTTGATTGATCTATAGATCGATAGTCGTTTCGTTTGAATGTACAGATTTAGGGATTAGGGTTAGGGTTAGGGTTAGGGTTCGTATGATTGTAACCACAGATCTAAAGTGTGAAGAGCGAGTAATTCGTGCTAAGTTGGATGAGGAATCGCAAAAAAACCCTTTCTTTGTGTGGTGTATGCATGCAATTCTCTGTTTCTGTTTCTTGCATCTTGGTAGATGTAGTATATCGCATGTTGTTCAGACTGCAGCCGATTTTTTTTTTTTTTTTTATAACGCCCAATGGGACAATGTGAAGCTGCAGGCTCATAAAATTAGGATTTAGAGTAGGAAAAAAGGATTTCTGAATGCTTGGCACCCAAAAATTGCTTAATGCTATATTCGTCGTGGTAGTCATTATCATCATCAAAGCCTAGTCCCATTTATATGGGATTCTGACTTTTGAGTTTTATTTTTTGTTCAACCTTGTTTAAAGCCATCATCTTTGTCACACCCCCAATCTACTTTGTCTTTACTTACCATTCCCCCCTTTCTCAATAACATACATTATGTTAAATGTTATTAATTTTTCCCCTATTTCGTTTTTGCACCTTACTCTTGGACAATGATCAGTTGTTAGCTTCATGATCACGACTTTTTACAAGAACATTATAGTTTTCCTCTAATACGATTTTACAATCCTTTCAGAATGATTGTTTACTCCATCTTTGTAATAAGCAAGCTATGTGTTTCATGTTGGATGATTTTACAGTACTGTGTGCTCTACTAGAACAAATACTGATGAAAATATGCTAGAATAAATATATTTTTTTTTTCCTTCTATCAGTTATAATTTTCTGAACGTTGGGTGAAAAGAAGATTTGTTCCTGATATTGCGTGAGCCAAAATGTTGCTTGCAGGTCATGTTGACTGAATTTCCAAGCCTTCCACCATTGTTTAAAGAATCTCCAAATGCTGTTCATGATCTGACATTAGCAAGTAATATTTGCATTCATCTCTCTTATATCTTATGTTCCCTATATTCAATACATAGCCTCTTGTCAAGAAAACGTTGAAATTGTGCGATGATGCATACATTCCTTGTATTTACTAGAAGCTGCAAATTGAAAACCATGTGATCTTACAATTGTTTTTTTTTTTACATGCATTTGATGTTTATTTATTTATTTATTTATTTATGTATTTATGTATAAAGAGAAACAAGCAGTTCACGAGATTGGGCTACAAGAATAAAGCACAAACAAACTGTTGGGAAGTCCTACATCTCACATCGCCTAAGTAATAGGCTTGGCATGTCTTAATATATCTATATGGGCCTTCCATTTATTAGCTTAAGCTTTTGAGTTGGTATATGGTTTCTTACATGGTATCAAAGCGGGTTTCAATCCCGTTGTTCGTGTAGCCCACGTGATAGGCCCGTCCATGAAATCTGTTGGGCCTGCACGTAAAGGGGGAGTGTTGGGAAGTCTCACATCCACATCGCCTAAGTAATAGGCTTGACATGTCTTAATATACCTGTATGGGCCTTCCACCTATCAGCTTAAGCTTTGGGGTTGGTATATGGTTTATTACACCAACAACACCATCTCTTGCAAGGGTCCTAAGTTTGCCCGTTGAGTACTAGTAGAAAAGTGTATCAGCCAATATGGTGATGCGGGTCATGTGCCAAAGACATCCTTGAAGACTCATAAAATAAGGTCCAAGAAAACCGGAGTGCCCATATCTTAATTAATTAACTAGTCCCATTGGTCTTGTCACATGCCAAATATCGGATTTTAGGAAGTTTTATCTTAAGAGAATCAAGTTGATTGTAATATCCTTTAGTTAGAAAGATGAATTAGTCAAAATCTCAATGATCCTTAACTAGAAATGGCCAATCTCTAATTGAGAGTTAGAGATTATTGACCACTCTAATTAGAAGAGCTAATCTCTAATTGAGATTGCC
This sequence comes from Cinnamomum chago, assembly GCA_038049695.1. Classification (NCBI taxonomy): domain Eukaryota; kingdom Viridiplantae; phylum Streptophyta; class Magnoliopsida; order Laurales; family Lauraceae; genus Cinnamomum; species Cinnamomum chago. The sequence goes on along the minus strand of CP142454.1, from coordinate 89,451,946 downwards.
TACCACTATATGCAGAGGTTGTAATGCTCTTCAAGTAAATAAATGAACATCTTCCTCTATTCCTATCTTAAGTTGGTGAAAACCCCTCTCTTAGTCCTGTGTGAAGAGGGAAGACTCCTAGAAATCTCCAATGAGTGACGACTCCATTGGCATGGCTCCAAGATGTGTGTGAAGGCTCCACATCAATCCACCCTTCATTATATGGTCTGCAAGACTATTATTTCTACTGATTTCTAGATTTTTATGAGGAATGGGGTTCACGATGCTTTCCAATCCTAGAGGAGGTATAATGATAGACTGTTGGTTAAAAGAGGTGTAAAGACAGATCAAGAAACTGCTTGCTTTTAATGAAAGTAACCATTAAAAAAAAAAAAAAAAAAGACAGATCAAGAAACTTAACTAAAAGGAATTGGAGGGAGAACTTGTGTGTTATAAAGTATAAACAGTGTTCCTTGTAGTATCCTAGTTTGATTAGTAGTAACTTGCCCTTTTTGGAAAAAGAGGAAGGAAGATTGTCTAATTTCATTCAACCATACTCCACTTGTTATCAAAGAAGAATATTCCCGCTAAATAGAAATGAAGAACTATCAACTTGTGCTATTTACAAATCTCCTCAACAAAAAATCAGAAGACCAAGGTAGAGGCACTGTTCGAGCCACAGTGGCCCGAGGGGCCATAAAACATTCTTAAAATTTTTATTTATCGGTAGAAAACACTACAGAACTTCCCCCAAATGCCCCCCATATATTTTTCTCTACATATTTTGATTACAGAAACGTTTCTTTTCTCAGTGGCACTTTTTTTTTTTGTTCCTTTTTGTTTCCTTAATCCTTAATGATAAATAGTGACAATTGCATTCTAATACAATCCCTTTTTTTTTTTTTTTGGCTAACCGTTGTCGTCATCGTCATTGTAATCATCACCATCAAAGCCTTATCCCAAGTATGCTGGGGTTGGTTATGTTCGCTGTCAGCTCACCTAATGCAGCCCTCCTTTATCTGGGCTTGGGACTGGCAATAAAAACTAGTGAGGTTGAATGCTAGCCATTGTACTAAGTATAAAATAGGGAAACACTGTACAATTTAAGAGAGCTATACTGAAAGAGCTAGCGGCTCACTTCATCCGCTTTAAGAGGCTGAATTTCCATACCTCCCTTCTCTTTAGGTTGGTAGACAAAATTCCCAATCTACTACATGGTGCTCATTCTCTTGCAGCCATAAGGAATCTATCCCATAACCCTAGCCCTTTGAAATGTCAACACATGCTTCTCGCTGCCCTCTATAGAGAATAGACATGCATCGAGTTAGGACTAAGACAAGCATAAAGGCGCTTGATATGGTTGGTTGGGTTTTGCTTTTTAAAAGACTTTCAATCTTGTCGTCACTTGTATCAATAGCTTTATTCTCCCAAGATAGTAGAGACTCATTCTACATTAGAGGCATTTGAAGAAATATCCTCTGCTTAGTATGGTCATCATGTTTGTTTTGGAAGGCATTCATGTGCATTCAAATTGCAAATATGAGATTTCTTGTTTCCTCATTGCGCTATAATATGCTTTTATGATTTAAACAATGAAATGGTAAGCTATATCATAAGGTAAATTTCATTATACAAGTTTTGATCAAATCATCCATTTTATCCACTATTCATGCTGGCTAAATTTTCAGGGGATATATACGAGCATGCTGTTGTTCTAAGTGTGAAATGCGAAGATCAAGATGCTTTTGAGAGGGACTTCTTTCAGTTGAAGCCGTACTATACTGATACATGGTAGCTTCCTCTTTACTTTTAATTAAAGACTTTGGCTCATATTGATTGTAATTTGTTTTGATAAACATTACAGTATTGACACTGATAAAAAAAGTTACTGGTTCAGGGAAGACTGCAATCAATATGTATGGGTCCTCATGGACTCAATCCCAGTATCTACCCACCTCAATGGCAAATGCCAACTAGTGAACTAGCCACACTGTTGGCATATTGGTTTTTATTTGATTTTTGACGTTTGGAAGATGTTGATTATGAAGTTTATATTTGTCTAAATAGCTGAGTTATTAGATTTAGTAATAGTCAAAGAAAGTACAGGTCTGGCACGATTCTACTTATCTCTTTTGCTTTTATTTTATGCTTGCATGCAACCTTGCCAATACTATGGTTGTAAGTGCATCTACTAATTTGAAAAATAGAAAATACGTACTAATCTAGTTATTTGATTGACATACCATTCTGAATGTTGAATGAAACAACTTATACGAGAATTGGATGGGGATATTTTTTTAACATGTCTTGAACCCACAATTTGAAGGTGGCAATAGTGATCGGGGCGGACCCAAGTACATCCATGTAGGGGCGGTCACACCCGGTGGACCTCGGTCCGCTTCTAAAACCATAATGAAAATTCTAGCTCTGCTGTGAAAATTCACATAAAATCCTGCATCTGCCCCCAAAACCCACATGAAAAATCCTGGGTTTGTTCCCAAAAACCAATTGCATGTTTGGGTCCGCCGCTGACAGTGATCACCTTCCACTGTGGCATGGGCTCTTGTGAACGGGGTGAATTTTGTTGATCCTTGGAATAAAGTAACACAGATGTAAAGACAGAGGAGCCTCTTTGTTGAATATATAAAGCACAAAAAGCGTGAGCATTTTCACCAGTAAAGATTATATATGCCCTTCTATGCTCATGAGGTTTCCAAAAAAGTTTCGCTTCCCCACCTGGGTAAATGGAAGGAACTCCACATTGGTTCTTGGAATGTCTCATGCTGTAATATTTAAGAGTGAAATTTTCCACCACTAAAAAGTTTATGCCTTCCTATTCTCACGGTTTCAAAAAAACTTTCACTTCTCCCCACCTGGGTAAATGAGGAACTTCACATTGGTATTTGGAATGCATTGTGTTGCAATTTTTGAAATAGGGTTTTCCAACTATGTCAAATCGAAATGATAAATATAGAGGTAGCAACAACTGTTTTTAACAGAAGTTTGGAAACAATAGCATAAAATAGAAGGTAAGTTTGGTAGCATATTCACCTGCATGCATTTTGTATATTCTGCTTGAAAGCTCCATAGGACAGTTTATCCATGCTGGAGCAGCCGAGCATAGATTTAATGGAATATACAAATGATCTAACTGGATACATAAATAAATCTAAGTTGATACTCATTTAGCAAGATAAATGATGTAACTGAATACATAAACAAAAGTTTCTATATCTTCAGGAGACTAAAATGATTGAACTGAAATTACTGAATACATCAGTAGAAGTTGACACTTCTTCAGGAGAGGGAGAGTAAAATGGATCTAACTTAATACATACATGAAAGTTGATACACCTTCAGAAGAGGAAGAGCGCAAACACACATGCCTACACTGTCAGATCTGAACAGACACCATTGCTGTTGATTGGAGCTTCTTTTAGGTTTTCTTTAATAGACTTTAACTTGGACGAGATAAGATCACTAAAATGCAGGGAGAAGGGGTGTTGATCTATTCTCCTGGATACGAATTTAACACTTGAATTTTAGGTTCCTTTATCAAAGTTGCAGTGGTTGGTTTTGCAACGTGTATAATATAATAGGAAGTCACAGTTAATTGATTGACCTGGTGACCATAAAATTAATGGAAAAGTCTATTTTGCCTGCCTTTTTTTCTCTTTCATGTGTTTAAGCCAGTGCTCCTCTTTTAATGTAACAGTGGCATCATTCCACCATCACCTCAAGAGTATCCAATCTTGGGCCTTAACCTTCTGAGACTCCTTGTCCAAAATCGGATAGCGGAATTCCATACGGAACTAGAGCTACTTTCAGCAAGTGCATTGGAAAATCCTTGTATCAAGCATGCCGTGGAGCTAGAGCAATCCTTCATGGAAGGCGCTTACAACCGTGTATTGAGTGCCAGGCAAACAGTGCCTCACGAGACTTATGTTTATTTCATGGATCTGCTGGCAAAAACAGTCAGGTAATGCAATTCAACTTGGAGGGATGATTGGCCATTTAAAATTGGAGTTGACAGTTTGATGTCTTTATTGATGTTATTTGTATTAACTCTTGCAGAGATGAAATAGCTGGTTGCAGTGAAAAAGCATATGATTATTTGTCAATCAATGATGCCAAGCAAATCTTGATGTTCTCTTCCGATCAAGAACTGTCTGAATATATCACAGAGGTAGGTCTTGTGGTTACTTAATTTTATATTTGGAAGCACAGTGGTTACTTAAAACTTTTCCATATATATATATATATACCTCTATCCCATTCAATGAGTCATCATATATAAATTTTCTTCCCACAACATAGTAACTCATCCCAATAGGAAAGGAAATTGGCACTCTGTAGGTCGTCTTTTTATAAATCCCTAGTTCTTAAAAGTACTAGACTCGTCCTAGGCATTGCTACTTTGTCAAAATAGATAGCAAATGTTGCAATCGAACTGGACCTAATGGGCTGGATCCAGTTCCACACCTGGGATAAGTTGCAATAACCAAACATGGTGGGTTTAGTCAGGATTTGACCCTGAATTTCATTTCTATCAATAGCCGTAACCGCCATAATCTTTGGGAATTCTTGTACTCAAATTTGTAAATTTGCAGCGTCTGGACATTTTCGAAATTGTGTTTGATTTGTACAATATGCTAATTGCTTGCAGGAGCATCCAGAGTGGGAGATAAAGAATGGGTGTGTGTTCTTCCAGAAGGCAAAGGAGACTGCGCCATGCAAGGAGATCCCATCACTTCAGCTTATCAACCAGACGCTGAGTTACGCGAGAGAGTTGGAGCGAATAGTATGAAACTGGTTGAGATTTTTCTTAATGACCAAACTGAAATTTGTTGTGTCAGAAAACAACATCAGCCTCTTATTTCTTTTTTCCTTTTTAATTATCCCCTTGCTTTAAATGTTAAAACTGGAAGATGATCTTTGTTACAAACAATTTATGATCAGTGTTTTTGAGTTAATTGTTAAAGTTGTTGACAAATTGGTTAGAAAAAAGCATATTGATTGTTTCTGATACCTGAATGTAACTGATCCAATTTGAGGAATGTGGTATGGATTAAGTTTTCAGATTTCTCATTGTCAATCTGGGAAATTCCATTAAATGCCCCAAACTCCTCATCAAGTGTTTTGGGCTAGGCCTGTGTATATAATCTGGGCCCGTTTAATGGGCTGGTTTTAGATTAAGTAGTAGAAGGCTCAAAGCTTGCCCTGGCCTGTCCGGAATATTAAGTTTGTAGTTTAGTGATAATTTATCTAAACAATTGGTATAAAATCTGTATGATTGCTAAAAGCATGATTTAGCATGGCTCAGCCAAGCCTGATTTACCACTGTCGGGTTTGGGCCTGACTTTATGGTCCGTATAACGACATGCCTCCTTCCGACCGAACTAGCCCATGAACACCCCTACTCATGAGCTGGACCATCCTGGGTTGATCCAGATCCAGGCCCGATCTTAGCCAGGGCTGGGGCTGGGGTTTTAGTTATCGGGCAAGGCATGGATTTAATAGTTGAGCTGGACATGGATTAAGTTATACAAAGCTTGAATTCCAGCCCGGCCCAAATAACTATTGCCTAAAAAAGTTGGGTGATTTATTTTAAGAAAATTATAGAAAACACGGCCTCGATGGATTGACTAAAATGGTCAGGCTCAACCATGACATGATTGAGATGGGCCGGGCTCTGGCCAAGCGCTTAAGGCCCATGTTGGGCTGGATATGGGCTTGTGGCTTTAAAATTGAGCCGGATCTGGGTTTTAAAACTTGAGCCAGGCTTGAATACGCCTCAATTCAGCCCAGCTGGGGCCATGAATATCCCTAGTTTCAATACAACATCAGTGCTCATTGTTCTTTCATTCTCAATTACATTCATGGTTGCCAAGGTGGGAACTTGCATACCATATAGTGCCTTTTAAGACCCTACTAGATCGAGTCTCAGGCTCTAAGCTCCTACTTCCATGAGAAAATCTGGACTCCTTCTGATGTCACATAATTAATATAAAACATAATCTCCTGATGATGAACACAGGATCTGAAGCCTCATCTTGCTCTCGTGAGGCACCCATATCCTAATGTCATCCCACGAATATGCACTCTAAATATTTTTCCTTGCAGTGGAAGTGTTGCAACAAAGAGTGGGTGTGGATTTAACTGTTGGATTAATCAAGGTAATACAAAATAAAAAAGACAATCCCAGTCGTCATCCCTCATCAACCGAAGGTAAATCACTCCCAATGGCCTTAATGCGCATGATATTAGATTCACAGCAGCCATGAAAAGGCCTTGTCTTATAATAATTCTCCCAGTGTTACATGCTTCCATGCAGTAGTTTGCGTGTAATGAACTCATCTAGGCTGCAGCTATTCAAGGTTTCATATAACATGGGTTAAGACCTTATCTGAGACTTGGTTTCAGATTTGTGCAAGGTCGGGAACAATCCAAAACACAAAATCTAAATGCCAAGCCCAACTCAGAACTGGGTCATGTCCAAATCAGTTGAAGTGATAAATAAATCATTAAAAAGAAAAGAAAAGAAATGGTAAAACACTGAAAAATCAAAATCGTATGATTTCAAATGCTGCTATAGCCCTTCTGAAATAAAGACATTTCCATAACAAAATCTGATGCAAAACTTCAAACAATGCTATCTTACTTCATCCTAAGCTGAAAAATTAGAAAACCAACCATTAAATGTACATAATGGGTAACATTCATAAGAAAACAAGGGCGAACCACAAGCAACAGGCCCTTAATCAAGCTATGCTACGCTGGCTGTGGCCGTAACAGACAAACATGGCATCGAACTCTATATTGTAACTGTCCATTTCATCATAGTTCATAGACATTTTAACTGGACATTGTTCAGGTCTACATTCCACAATGCCAAACAAACTTTATTACAAAGATGATGAATGGGAAAAAAGTATCTCTCTCACCAACGAGAAGAATCACCTACTCTCTGGCCTTTTACCAGTCATGCCAGCAACAACCTGTAGAGGTAGCAATGAAATGTCATCATCATCATCATCATCATTGTCTTAACCCCCATCAATCTATGGTGGATAAATTGCATTGTACTTGAGAAAAGATAAAAGACATGACCAAAAGTCCCAACTTCATAAGTCATAACATTACAGGTTACAATACAAAGAAGCTAAATTATGGATACTTACATCGCTTAAAGCTGGCTGTGGAACTTCCTTGGATGTTTCCAAGGAGTCCAAGATAGGCCTCACTACAGCTGGAAGGAAAAGGCCTGAAAATTGCAACAAAAGCCAGATCAGCTGAACTTCAAAATGAAGCTTCTCAGAAGCCCGCCCTTAACTCCTACTTGTTCAAATGAACATCAAAAGATAACAGAATATGTTGCACTTGTTTCACAGATTACAGGGGAGAGAACGCTCCTCATACAAATATTTTTCATGTTGCAACAAATAGTTCAATTGAGATTTAACTTTGCAGCATGAGTAATCACAAGGCACAGTGCTCACTCAATCAGGAACTAATTTTTACCAGAAGTTGATGTTATCAATATAACATAATGCAATCAGAGTTTAAAAATGCAACTGATTGCCTTGTCACGTCAAATGGACAAGAACCTGAAATTTTCTGGTCGTTACATAATGGCATTCCTGGTTGAACAAATATAGCTTTGGTTCTGGTCCACAGATCTGCTTGTATATTAAATAACCAGAATGCAGGTACACACACACAATGAGCTAGATGACCCCAATTTTCTATGAAACATGGATAGGTTCTTCTTATCCTCATGAGAACACAAATCAAGGATTTACAGAACTTCTTTCTCATTGAATCCTCCACAATCTGTCAATATTATGTGTGAAGAGCTTATGTAAAGAAAACCCTGGTTATTCACATTTGATGAAACTCCCCTAGTCTTATTAGGAGGCTATTTTCCTTAAATTTGCATGTTTCCAGTATCACTTGATAACTTTCCATTGCCACTAAAGCTCAATAGAACAAAGATTTGGCTTCCCTAAGCTATCATTTGATCCTTACAATAGCTGGATGCAACATTAGTAGCTCCTATACTTCTGAGAAAAGGTACACCAATTCTCTATGCACTCTTTTTCTGCATTATGTTTAATTTTGCCTCGCCAGTTGGCAAGCGGTCAATGGTCCATAGACAATCAGCCGCTAACTCCTACTGAGTTAGAGCTTTGAATCCCACTAAACAACACAATATGCTCTGATAGTCTATCTCATCAAGCTCCTTGTTCATAGAGTGTTCACAAAGCTCATTCGTACATTCATGATAGTACAAGTTACTGAAGGAGAAATCATTTGCTGTACATTCTTTGCTAGTAGTTTCTATTAAAATCCTCTGTGTTCTTTGATTCTCTGTTCCAAGCTTTCTATCTGCCAAAGCCCTGTCTAAGACCAACTTCCTGACAGCTGATTGTGTTGGTTATTCATGGGTCTTCTTGCTATTTCCTTGTATTTTGGTTCCTTTTCAATCCTAAAGCCTGTGTTTTCTCCTCTCTTTCATGAAGTCATTTAGTATCCTAGCAAAACAAATGAAATGAAATGAAATAAAATAAAAAAGATCTGTCTTAGCCATTCTACAACATATAAAATTCCAAATTTCACCTTCACTTCACAAGAACTACGTTTTGCTCTCTGGGTAAATCCTTCCAACTGAAATAATTTGAACTAACAAACGAATCAAGGAAGAAAGCAACATACAACCTACAGTTGCACTCAGAACATTTTGATTCTCGCAATAATAGTACCGTTCATGTTTCCTTTCTCTTTTGAATTCTTTCTTGATGTGAACACCTCCTAGTTGTTCGTTAAGCCGCGTCTTGATGCTGGTTCAAATTTCAGTCCCATCATGGACCTATCTTCAAAGTGTTTTCCGCCACATCATATAAATTTAATCATCTACTCCAATAGGACCCATGATTATCAGAAAGGCTGCTGTACTATCTAAGTGTGAGTTGTCAACTCTACACGGCCATAGGCAGTCCTTTCTCTATGCATCTCACCGACAAGTTTAGTAAGCCTACCCATCTGATTCAACAAATTGAAAAGTATTTCATTTATTCTGTCTAATTTGATTTTTGTACCACATCACTGTGTCCATGACCTGCCTTTGTAGAAAGACCCATCTCCCCATGATGAACCTTGCTCTACCACTTAAACCAATTTAAAGAGACATGCTGAAAAGAGTAAGGTGCCGTTCCGCAAGTCTACTTTTCATGTCTATATGACATAAACCAGATACAAATAGATGTTCTAAATCTTTAAGGCATTTTGCATCTTTTCCAGAAAGCAACCAAAAGGTAATTTTTTCAAATAGACATGAATGACTAAAGCAATCAGACACCTTTTGCTTTTTTCTTGACAAGTTTGCACATAAAACTTTTATAATATAAAAAGTTTTCCCATGCAACTTTTACTGTACGACACATTTGCCTATACTACTTTAACAACTTTGCCCATACAACTTCCACAGCATGACAAGTTCATTTTTGCTAATTGAATTAGACATATACCACACAGCCTATTTGTAAGAAGGTCTAATTGAAATAGTTATATTTCAAACAAATCTATTTCAATCAGCCCTATTTCAAATAGATAAGACTTGTCAAACAAGCCCTAAAAGAATAGTCAAATTGGTCTTCAAAAGAGACGATATTAGGGATAGTGTTTTGATTTGCCAACACCATACAAATTCTGAGAGAAATCTCAGAACAAAGGAATTAAAAAATAAAAAAAATCATGTTTTCATTTATGGTATCTAAAGCGAGGAAATTTAGGTCTTTCCTCTGCTGACACAGGCTTCTAATGCAATGCAACTATTCAAGTACTGCTCCACCTTGTCCCAAATGTCTATTGAAAACAATGCTTTAAAATGCTAAAGCTTTCATAGCAAGAAATAACTTCACATATAGTTAGCCCCAATCAATTCATCCATATATGACTACCAAACATACACAACGGACATGCTAAGGTTGATTATTGCTAACTAAACTGATTTTGAACCAAACTCTCTTCAACTAATGCAGGAAATATTGACTTCAACTCCCAATGTTTTTGTGGTAAAACGTTCTAAAAGAACTGTGGTAAAACTCCAATTTGATAGAGCTTTGGGCCTAATACCAACGAAGGAGGCATAGGTGGAGTGATCAGAGACGCTCTACTGGTGGTATACCCCGAGTCATTTTGTGCCATGTGTGCAACACAAACTTTCAGAAGCTAATATAGTAGTGGCAGTGAGACAATCTCATTGTTGGGATTTTATACATAGTTGTAAACTTGAAACTTCATTTCAGATTCCATTTAGCTTAACTCCAAACTGAAAATTTTCCGCGTTTCTGCATTTCATTTTGTGGTGTTTCCAAAGAAAAAAAATCAAAAAATTAAAATAAATATAAATTTAGTGAAACATGAAAATTATTGAAAGTGAAAATAGCAAATAAACTACATATATTTAACTGATTCTACTAAATCGACAATGTAAATATACTAATATCTACATGCCAAATAAATAAATATCTGAATGAAGAAGTAGAACAAAGATGGAGCCAAACAAGAAACCGCTTCCTGAGTAAGGCCCTAAAAGAGCTAACAGCCCTTACTCAGGAATCAAAGAAAATGAAAAAAAAAAAATTCAAAGAAAAGAAAAGAAAAAGGCCTTAATGGAGGGCATATTGGTCAAAAAGCAACTCAGAAGGGAAAAAGATAAGACAATCCTCAACTTTGTTGAATTCAACATGTTCAGCCATTGTTAATAGAATCATACGATTCGCAACCCAAATCCTAGGGAAAACAATTCGTATCCATGCAACAAATCCCATTTACAGATGAATCTTAGGATTCAAGCGTGAATCTTATGATTTGGTACTCGTTTTATCAAATCTTATGATTCAATTTGGCTGAGTGAGAATAGCTACAACCAATAAGTCTTTGCCCTTTTTCTTTCTTCCTTTCTTATAGCATTTTTACTTTTAAAAGGTTTTTTTAGTGATTATCGAAACCTTTCATGAATTTTTGATGCTTTGAGGAGGTTCTAGAGATGAGCAAAGAACATAGATTTGATTAAAGGGTTCGAGTGTACATATGGTGCATATCTATATGTTCTTTTTTTTTTTTAATCTTTTTCCATTTTTATTCTTCATGAACACTTTCTTAGAGATATCCTAGTGTGTAAGTTGATGGTCTAGATTTTATTTTTACTTTAACCATTAAAAAAAAAGAAATTATTTTTACTTTTAGATTTTGATTTAAAGATAACAAAAAATAAATATATATTGAAATCTTAAACTTATGTCACTGTTTATACATATCATTTATATTATATATAATAGATGTCATGATGTTCTTTATATAATTGTATGATAGACCTATTTGTCATTGTATTTATGTTGCTATGAATGGAAAAAACTTAAGAATAGTTACATTTATCTTTTTCTTTTTTAATTATTAATTCATTTTTGTTTTTATTAGAAAAAAAAAACCCTATGATTCACAATTCAATTCAATTCATGGGTAAGAACGATTTGCAATACGATTCTGATTTTCAGAACAATTTGTTCAGTCAGAACAATTTGTTCAGGAAATGTTACATAAAATCTTGAAATACAAAGTGTATGAAATAAATATATATAACTTGTAAACAAAGAACACTTGTGTGTGATTCGAATCGGACACACATTCATCTTGATGACAAAAAGGAATAAAAAGAATCAAATCGTGATATATTGTGACCTAGGGCAAATCCAAACGCTTCTTAAAAGCTCTCCCTCCCCTCCCATACAGCTTATGATCCACGAAGGAGGTTCAAAGAGGATAGATCATTCAGCATCAGTACTAGAGAAAAGAGAATAAGAATTGGAGATTTGATGTGTATGTAATGAGATCAAAGCAGCGATTGAGAACAGAAATTAGGGTTTTGGTGGGGAGGATTAGTACCGACTCCAGCGATGAGACAAGAAGCAGTAACAACTGGTTCTTGAACTATGAACATCTTCAGCTTCTCCATCACACCCATCTCCAGTTCCAGATCGAGATCGAGATCGAAATTCGTAATCTCTCTCTCTCTCTCTCGGGATTTCTTCCTTCTACTCTACTCGTGTGCTTCGTCTCCTATCTCGTCCTTTCTAATGTACAGGGGTTTTTGTTTTTTTATGTAAAGCCCCCTATTGACTGTTGTAGATTTATAAAAAAGTCCCTGATAAATTATCACTTTTTATAATGGTCCCTGGGGTTGAAAAATAATTTTACTAGGGTACCACTGGTAGGCACTGTGTGTGTGGTGTTGGCTCAAGCCCGTTACACTACACCACGTTTGAATAAGGTTTGAATGCATTTGGTTGGAACTTGGAAGAAGTCATTTCACGGCTTACAATTTTGACCAACATGACTTCCTTTACAATTTGCCCCCACACCAATTATAGTTTATATATTTTCTACAAAATTATTTGTCCAAAAGCAGTGTTACATCGCACGGACAGTTAAAACATCGTATGTGGGAAATATTTCCCCTTCGATAGTTTAGGGGTGGATGTCAGGTCTAAGGATAGCTATACGAGCAAAATCTCTATATTGTAAAACTCTCCATGGCACTAGCACGATGGAGTTTTGTTTTCAGAGGCTTGATAAGATTTTTTTTGGTAAAAAGTAGTTGAATTTTTGTCGTTTAGTAGCATATGAATGTTACTTTTTTATTATTATTTTTTCTAATGGAGGAGGGAATTTGGAAATTTTGTACTTTGAATATGACCCTTAGTCTTTTCTTATCTCGTGAGAAGAGACTTTATTTCACTCCACCTTACTAGTGAAGTGGCAAAACATGCCATAATCCCACGACGACAAAATACATGGTGAGCTTCAAGGATTCTTAAAAGAGGCAAGGAATAACCGTTATGAGGGAGGAATGTAGAAGGAACCTCAAATTTTTTAGAATTTGATTTCCAAGTGATGGTTGAGTACTCATTTTGAACCTTCACTTGATTCAATTTCTATTAAAAGGGGAATTTATTTGATGGCCATTCTTACATATTCATGTTTTTCTATTCTCCAATTTTTCAACCAGTTACAGAAATACAATCCTTGGTATTCCATCACATTGAACAAATAAATGAGCCCCTTGGCTTCATTTCAGTTTCAGGCCATATCACGACCTAACAACTACTTCTCCATAGATACAAACGCAATTTTTTTTCATGCCTCAGAAAGTAACCCATTGGCCTACAAAGACTGGATTCCTCTTTTGTTATTCATGAAATAAAATAAAATAAAATAAAATGGTTCATGCCAAAAAATTAACCCATTCGGCGAAAAGCACAGGATTGATTTTTTTTTTTTTTATTTTAAATCAGGGTATCTCTCCAAGAGCCGTCGAAAACTAATTCATAGGGATACATGCAAACCCTTCTATCTACATGCATGATCTAAAATTATGGGAGGTGGCCAGCAGAGGTAGTGTCAAATACAAGACCTCTCCACTTCTTGAGGCACAGAATCGAGCTACCACTGGTTGGTTGAACTTTTGTTATTATTCATTAAAAAAACATAAGATGATACTATTAAACATATTTTCCCCAATCATCTCACTCAACATGCTTTCTTTGTTAACCATTGATGAGAGCCTAAAAGATGCATTTTTGGCCCCTTAATGAGGACTTGGTTATACCGTCGAAAGAGATTAATTAGCTTAATTTTTCCATTTTATTGTTTGTAGGTATTACAAATGCAAGGAGAGAAATTCAGAGCTAAAATGGAAGAAATCTCACAAAGCATGACAAAGAAGGAGTTGCAAGTAAGAAAACTGTCAAATATGGGAAGAGACTCAAATAAGAAAGCAAAGCAAGAGTCCAAACATGCCTTGGACATCCAACATGGGTCTCACTCACCCCATAGCATGCCAACATGGAAGGTCTTCTAATTGTACCATGATTCTCGAAATTTTCAGAGGCAGCAACTTGAAATGGTCATAACTTTCAACTCGAGTGTTGGATTTGTGAAATCTACATACCGTTGGAAAGCTCTTTTCGAGTAGATATCCGTGGAGTCCAAGATTGTATAAATCGGAGTTATATCGAGGGAGATATGACCGCGCGAAGTTCGCTGTGATGACCAGTGGGCCCGGACCCGACGGGAATCCGACTCCTACACGAATTGAAGACCTTTTTCACCCCAAAACTTATAAATAAGAGCCCAAACTCGTTTTTGGGGAGATTCACATCTTGGGAGAAGTTTTGGGAGGCTTTCTTGGAGCTTGGGGAAGAGCATCAATGGGGGTTTCGTCAAGAACTCTTCGTCAATCGTCTTCCATGAGTAACTAACTCCTTATCTTAGGGTTGTGATGAAGCCCTAGTTTTGTGTTTATGGTGATGTATAGGTTCTAAGGATTTACTTTTAATGCTTTGATTATATGACATTGATTTAATCCATTGATTGGATTCGTTTGTTAATGAAATATCTCTTTTGGTGTTCTATTCTTGTAGTTTAGAATACCAAGTCATATAACATGATGCTTGAATGAATGTGTTTGTTAGATCTAGGATAATCTATGCCATAGAGATAGGTTATGCCCTGATTTGCATCCACTACCCTTATTGGGTGACTCTGTGAAGGTTTGTAACCAGAACGAGTCTGGAAAGCATTGACAGTGAAACCCTAGACCTATATTCGCCATTGCACAGGCTATGGTGGATTCATACCCTAAGACTTTTCTCTAATTGGATCAAAAACTTGTCTTTCGATTTGTTAATTTAGAATTTGCAAACCAATCAGCCCATTGCTTCGTTTTCTAATAGGATTAGTTTAATAATCAGAACTTTATTTTCCAATAGAATTAGTTTAGGAATTTAGGAAACAGCGCAACTTAGCTTTTTTGTCCCAGTGGATACGATACTCGGTTAACATCTCTGCTTTTACAAGCGGAGATAATAGCGGAGAATAATTTATAATTGCAACCCTATTCTAGGATCGGTCATAATTTTGGCGCCGTTGCCGGGGACAATTAGCACGGTTGTTTGTTTCTTTTAATTCTGATATTAGTTTAGTTTATTTTATTTTTTTTATTTTGTTTTTTCAGCTTTAGTCACATTGTTTATTATCCTTACTGCAGGGCTTTGATTTTAACACAGATTTCTAGAATTTGTGCAGGGATCTAAGAGAGTTCACAAAGGACAAAGTTTTACTCAAAAGAAATCTCTCTTCTCCTCCCAAGTGCACTGTAAGCCTAGACTTTCTGATTCTTTTCATTTAATTGCAGTAAATTTTTTTGTGTGCATGCTTGGTCGTCGCTCTTGTCACCCAGATTTGATTTCTCTAGACCAAAATTTAGAGCGAGCCCTTAGACAAATTAGATCATCTAAACACCCTTCTGTTGTCTCACACACAAATTCATTAATGGCTGAAGAAAGAAAAGAGGATGAGGGTCTTGAGGCTCCACCTCTCCGACCCTTGAAGGAGCACTATACTCCTTCAGAATACGCGTCACCATCGTGTATTCAGCTGCCTACTGTACAGGCAGCTCAATATGAGATCAAGCCCAGCACAATAAATCTGATTCCTTCTTTCTATGGCTTGAACAATGAGGACCCATACAATCATATTGATGAGTTCTTGGTTATTTGCTCCACAGTGCGGATAAACAATTTCAGTAATGAGGCCTTGAAAATGTTTCTCTTTCCATTTTCGTTGAAGGACAAAGCCAAGTATTGGCTGAGTACCTTACCTGCAAACTCCATCACTTCTTGGGCCCAATTACAACAAAAATTCTTAGATAAATATTTCTCTGTGGGTAAAACAAATCAGTACAGGAGATCTATCACATCCTTTGTCCAAACTGATAACGAACAATTTCATGAGGCATGGGATAGATTCAAGGATCTCATTAGAAAATGTCCTCATCACCAAATTGCCAAGTGGCAATTGGTTCAGTTCTTTTATGATGGGTTGTCTCCTGAATGGCGAAACATGGTAATCACAGCCAGTGGGGGATCAATTATGCTGAAAAATGAGGATGAGGCATGGGAGCTTTTTGAGAATATGAGTGAGACCTTTCAGCACCATGCTTCCACTGCTAGATTAGAGAGGCCGGCAGCCTCTAATTTGCAAAAACCTAGAGGTGTGTTTGAAATTCAACCATCTAATGAACTCACGACTCAGGTGGCTGCCTTGACCCAAAAATTGGATCAGCTATTATCTGTGGGTCAAACTCTCCAATCCCCACCCTCTCAAGGTGGTTGTGCTTTGTGCTCTAGTCCCGCTCATTTTGTGAGCAATTGTCCTGCAGCACCCCAATTTCCTGAGTTTGTGCAAGAGCAAGTGAATGCTGCACAGGGGTTCTCCAAACCGGGTAATGATCCATTTTCGAATACTTTTAACCCGGGATGGCGCAATCACCCCAACTTTTCATGGAAGTCGCCTGGTCAAGGCACTTCATTCTCTCAACCGGGAAATGGGCCAAATTCTCAATACAATCCTGCAGCCTATCGTTTCCAACAATCCTACCAGCAACCCAACCCTCAACCACCTCAAAGAACACCATCATTTGAGGAGACAGTGTTGCAAGAGCTCAAAGAGCTCAAAGCAACCACTCAGCTGGTCCATTCCCACTCTCAATCCATAGCTAAGCTAGAGGTCCAGATCGGGCAAATAGCTAATACTCTTAACAAAAGAGAGGAGGGACGCTTGCCTAGCCAACCCACAGTTAACCCTAAGAATTCTTTTGATGTGGGTAGTTGCTCGCAACATAATGATACCTATCATGAGCAAGTGAAAATGGTTGTCACATTACGAAATGGGCGCGAGGTTGAGACTAGGCCCGAGGAGCCTAAGCAAGATGTGAGAGAGACCACAGCCAATCCCAAGAGCTCTCGGGTTGACATGATTTCTAAGGAAAATGAGGCACCCCCATATGTGCCTAAAGTCCCTTTTCCCACTTGCCTTGACACACCCTCTCCCTTTAGTAAAAAGAAAGCAACCATGGATGAGATGTTGGAGGTGTTTAAGCAAGTAAAGATTAATCTGCCTTTGCGAGATGCTATCAAGTAGGTCCCTTCTTATGCTAAATTTCTGAAAGATTTGTGCACTCAAAAGCGCAAATCTAAATCTCATGTGCCAAAGAAGGTTCTACTTACCGAGCAAGTGAGCTCAATTCTCCATAATGACACTCCTCCCAAGCTAAAAGATCCTGGCACTCCCACCATTACCTGTACAATTGGGAGTCACGTTATAGATCATGCATTGCTGGATCTGGGAGCGAGTGTCAATCTCTTGCCTTACTCGGTGTATGAGCAGATTGGGCTAAGGGACTTAAAGCCCACTCCGGTTACCTTGCAACTTGCTGATAGATCTGTCAGGGTGCCCCGGGGAATAATTGAGGATGTTCTGGTCAAGGTCGACAAGTTCTTTTTCCCTGTCGATTTCATCGTCCTTGACACTGAACCAGTGCAAAATTCACGGAAGCACACTACTGTCATTCTTGGACGGCCCTTTTTGGCCACGGCCAATGCGAACATTAATTGCCGAACCGGAGTTTTGGATGTTTCCTTCGGGAATATGAAAGTGAGGCTGAATGCTTTTAGGGCTTCTCATCAACCTTCAGACCAAGATGACTGCTTTGCAGTCAATGTTGTTGATGAAACCATAGAAAACGCTCTTCACCCTGAGGATACTTTACCAGCTATCATTGCTCCTGATCTGTCTGATGGTCAGGAAGTTCAAATTTTGGATGTGTTGGAAATGCACAAGAGTACACTCGGCTGTTCAATTGCCGAGTTGAAAGATATTGATTCCTCTATTTGCACATCGTGTACCCCTTGCATTGCTGATTTTACACTTTCTCGAGATATGCAGAGATTTTTAGATCCTAACCTGGAGGAGGTAGACATAAAGGAAGTGTTGAGTCATGTTTTTAGTGCTCTTTACTTGTAGTCCTTTCCTTTGATTTTAGTTTTTTGTTTACTTGTAGTCTTTTCCTAAAAAAAAAAAAAAAAATCCGGCGTCCGGACGCCCGGAAAAATTTCATGTCATGTTGGTCTCTGCCTTGGGGCGTCCGGACGCCCGATTTGTTTAAAAAGCACCCTGTTCTCTGCCTTTGGGCGTCTGGACGCCCGGAAAATTTTTAATACGGTCTTTTCTCTGCCCGGAGTTGGGCGTTTGGACGCCGAAAAAAAAAAAAAAAAAAAACTTTTTACTTGTTTTCCTTACTGTTCTTTTTCTTAATTCTTTTGCACTTGGGTTGAGGTAGTTTAGGTTGTGTTTTCCTTTTTCAGTTGTACACCCTCTTGCGGGGTGGGTCTTTGGTGCTAATTTTTTGCAGGTTCTTCAGTACAAGTTGGGGGGTCTACCCGACTTTTCTTTACTATGCATCGTTTTGTTTAGCACTACCCAGGTGATATCCCTCATTTTCCCTTTACTTTTATTGCCCTTTATCTTTTATTCTATGTTTAACATTGTGGACACTGTTACGTTTAGTTGGGGGGTGGGGTGTTGACCTTGGGAGTAGTTTAGGGGTAACTTTAGCAGTTTTAGTTCTGTTTGCTTATTGACTTTTATTTGTCTTTTCTTTTTCCTTGTCTTTTTCCTTTAAAAAAAAAAAAAAAGGAGCTTTTGCTGTTTTTGGTAGTCTTTCGGGAGATTTCCAACCGGGTTTTTGTGAAACGAAGATACCCTGTTCTTGGAAATTTTTGTGAGGAAAAAGAGAGAAATGGTTCACTATCTTGTTTTAGGAAAGAGTTTTTGAGAAAGTGTTGAACTATTGATCTCTCACTTAACACGTATTATATAGAAAATTTGAAATATGAAGCTATGATTTCCATACCAGTGAAAACTTCAGAGCAATTATGATGGAAAGCTGACCCTCGGTCATACTGAAGTCGGGCATATGGAAAGGGCTGCCTATTGTTGGGGACCGTAAAAAAAAAAAAAAAAAAAAAAAGTTGTGACTAGTTTGGGTTCGTAGCCTTTTTAACCTGAGCCAGTAAGCCCATAGGGGTATTGCCATACCTAGTGCCCTAAGGACATCTGTCTTGGGAGTCATTGGCTGAATGCTCGTTACATGGGTTAATTAGAAAGCTTAAGGGACCTAGGCATTGCACAGTCATTGCTTTAAAAAAAAAAAAAAAAAAATCAAAATAGTGCTTTCATGTCCGTTGAAAAACAATAGTGTGAAAGCCACCACAAATGCCTTGAGAGGATTCATAACTTGTACTGAGGTTCGGTGACCCAGCATTTTGGAAAAAAAAAAAAAAGATGTGTTTTCACGGAGATTGTTAGTGGATCGTTTTATGCTTTCATGCTTCTATATGTATACAATTTTCACCGTGCACGATAAATTTTTCCAGCATGATTTTGAGGATTTCTGACCAAAAGATAGGATTGGTGAACCGCATTTGAGTTGTGTATGGAAAACCCCAAAAATCAGGAATATCCGGTGTTCGTCGATACCTTGGCGGAAAATTCTCCCTGTTTTTCTTTTTTTGTTTTAGAAATTTTGTGGGTAGATTCACTGCAATCCCTCACGAGACTATAACTCGTCCTCTAGGGGGAACTTAGAGGTTTAAAGGCTTGCTGCACATGCTAAGTGCAGCCGTGCTCCCTACAAAAGTGGCTTTAGTTAGTTTTCTTTTTGTTTTAGCTTTGCTCGAGGTCTAGCAAAGTGTAAGTTTGGGGGTGTGATGAGAGCCTAAAAGATGCATTTTTGGCCCCTTAATGAGGATTTGGTTATACCGTCGAAAGAGATTAATTAGCTTAATTTTTCTATTTTATTGTTTGTAGGTATTACAAATGCAAGGAGAGAAATTCAGAGCTAAAATGGAAGAAATCTCACAAAGCATGACAAAGAAGGAGTTGCAAGTAAGAAAACTGTCAAATATGGGAAGAGACTCAAATAAGAAAGCAAAGCAAGAGTCCAAACATGCCTTGGACATCCAACATGGGTCTCACTCACCCCATAGCATGCCAACATGGAAGGTCTTCTAATTGTACCATGATTCTCGGAATTTTCAGAGGCAGCAACTTGAAATGGTCATAACTTTCAACTCGAGTGTTGGATTTGTGAAATCTACATACCGTTGGAAAGCTCTTTTCGAGTAGATATCCGTGGAGTCCAAGATTGTATAAATCGGAGTTATATCGATGGAGATATGACCGCGCGAAGTTCGCTGTGATGACCAGTGGGCCCGGACCCGACGGGAATCCGACTCCTACACGAATTGAAGACCTTTTTCACCCCAAAACTTATAAATAAGAGCCCAAACTCGTTTTTGGGGAGATTCACATCTTGGGAGAAGTTTTGGGAGGCTTTCTTGGAGCTTGGGGAAGAGCATCAATGGGGGTTTCGTCAAGAACTCTTCGTCAATCGTCTTCCATGAGTAACTAACTCCTTATCTTAGGGTTGTGATGAAGCCCTAGTTTTGTGTTTATGGTGATGTATAGGTTCTAAGGATTTACTTTTAATGCTTTGATTATATGACATTGATTTAATCCATTGATTGGATTCGTTTGTTAATGAAATATCTCTTTTGGTGTTTTATTCTTGTAGTTTAGAATACCAAGTCATATAACATGATGCTTGAATGAATGTGTTTGTTAGATCTAGGATAATCTATGCCATAGAGATAGGTTATGCCCTGATTTGCATCCACTACCCTTATTGGGTGACTCTGTGAAGGTTTGTAACCAGAACGAGTCTGGAAAGCATTGACAGTGAAACCCTAGACCTATATTCGCCATTGCACAGGCTATGGTGGATTCATACCCTAAGACTTTTCTCTAATTGGATCAAAAACTTGTCTTTCGATTTGTTAATTTAGAATTTGCAAACCAATCAGCCCATTGCTTCGTTTTCTAATAGGATTAGTTTAATAATCAGAACTTTATTTTCCAATAGAATTAGTTTAGGAATTTAGGAAACAGCGCAACTTAGCCTTTTTGTCCCAGTGGATACGATACTCGGTTAACATCTCTGCTTTTACAAGCGGAGATAATAGCGGAGAATAATTTATAATTGCAACCCTATTCTAGGATCGGTCAACCATGATCACAAGGTTCATATATATGTTTCACATAAGATGGGTCTATGACGTGGGAGCAATAAAAATGACATTTAATTTGCTGCAGCCTTTTCTATTTGCTTCCATAGATGAAGGTTAAGACGGATGGTATTTAAGTAGAATATAGGTAGGTTCAAGTTTGGAGTAAATCTGGTGAGAATTTAAGGTGGTAATTTAAATAAACTGTCAAACTAAATGGTTTCATTCTAAAGTCTGATCTCAAGTCATGAAATAAAAAGTTAAAAGAAAAAGTTTTCTCTTATTTCCTTTGCTGAGCATTCATTTCATGGCCCAAGATCAAATGGTAACCAACATCTAATGGACCTCATTTTCATTTTCTTTTCTTTTCTTTTTTTTTATGTTGAATCAACTTCTTCTAGTGTGAAGTGCATTTACAGCTATTTTACATGTAATTGATTTTACCAGGGGCAGAGCTGTTAAAATTTTTGGATGAAATGTGCACCCTTTCCTGATCTTTGTCACAAATGGAAAATTCTTTACAATGTAAATTAGTGGGAAAAAAACCATGGGAAACCCAATGCATCCTACTTCTTGATTGCAATGTTAGGAGTTCAAGTAACCACTACAGCTAGAGCCAATACAAGACTGTTAAGCAATGAATCACAAAGCCTTATCCCATCTAGCATCTATCTGAGGAGGGCTAATAAGCCATGAATGGTAACAGTGAATGTGGGTTTCACTTAAATATGCTCAACTGGAGACACCAATCCAAGGATTAGAAGCCAATCACCTCCTGTTTCGGCCCAAATCTTCAATGGTCTTAGAGGCAAGTGTCAAAATATCCACAAATGAGCTGAATGATGCACGCAGAAATCTCGCCTCCACAGCCTCGAAACCACTGAATCAACAGAATCTCCAAACTATGAGTGTCAAAGTAACAGGGGTTTTCTAAGGCCTTCAGGCATGGCAAGGCAATCCATTCCAGTCTGTTTATATGATGCACAAGCAAAACTATCCAGTTTGGAATACCCTAGCCCTCCAATGTTTTGGCCTACAGAAGGACAATTGGAAAAGAAACAATAATAGTCCCAATTCAATATAGAGAGAGATGCATATTAAATTGGATTCTCCAAGCAGGGTTATTTTCTGGGCTATCACTTAATTTTTTGTGATGGGGTCATCATATCAATTGTATGGGTCACCTAAACATGGACTCCATGTTCAACTGGTAAATCTGGTTATCTGCAACTCAATTTCAAAGTAACCGCAGCATCGTTTTTTGGATTCCTTGTAAATCTGATTACCAGGAGATTTACCTGAATTGTCCATCATTTGAGTTTCAACCTTCCTAGCAGCTACTCGAGCAACGAGTTTTTTTGCTGGAAAAGCACAAAGTGACTCAATTTTACCCTACCACCGGGCACTTTTTTTTAGATCGTTTTTAAGAATGAAAAAAATGTCTTTACTATCATTATGATATTGAGAAAACTGGACTTTTCATTTAGTCTTATTTATTCCTTCTATCTTCGCAACTCCCCTTTCCCTCCTCGCGCGGCTCGAACTTAATCCAAAAATAAAAGAGAGAGTTGGATTTGCAGGTTGGGTCAAGAATTGCAACCATACACAGTGGTATGACGCAAAATTAAGTTCATTAAAGAGTGTAATGTGGTGGAAAAATATATAAAGAAACAGCAGGCAATCACCAGATGTGAAGCCCCAAATACAAATAGTTCTGTGCTAATTACAGCAGCAGTAGAGAGGTTAAGATACAAGAGTAGAATAAACTAAAACATGGTATATTGGGAGATTGATGAAATTGTTTGAATCCCTGAAATACCCCCTTTGATCGTACTAGTTAGCAAGACAATGACAAAGATAGCCAACTACTTTTCTGAGAATTTGAAAGATTCTTGGTACTAGTCTCTTTCACCTTCAATCAAATTTTGAGCTTGGCTATAATGGAAGACTCTTCAATCAAGCTTAGGATTAGTAGGAATTGACAAAATATACATATACATATGACGGATACAAATAAAAAAACATTAAATCTAATCTCATAGATTAGCAAGAAAAATCTATCCAATTCGACCTTCATTAGTTCATTAATTTCAGCTAACTGATTTTAGGTGCAGTATTATGCAGAAAATGAGTCAAAACATTGGCATTTTAGGTGGTTTAGCAATCAGTAAGGTTGTGACTTCTGAATGCTAGTGGAAGATGGACATATTCTTCCTATGATTAGTTTGTACGTTGGAATCCAAGAGGTGGACCACATAACCACTCCGTTTATATTGATAGAGTTTTAGATTCCGTTAAGGTGTTCAATACTTGAATGATTAAAGAGGACTTAACCCTTTTGTAATTTCTCTTTCCTTTCTCATTTGTTGTCTATTTGCTTGTAGGGAGAATCAAAGGCTAAAGGGTACGTTTGTGAGACGGGAGGATTCCATCGTAGATTCACATCATTGCTCGTAATCATTGTACGTGCACATACACATATATTAAGGGTGTGTTCGCGTAAAGATGGGTTCCTCTTCCACGGAAACATGTTTATTAGGGAAAGGGTCGGAAGATGCAGCAAACACTTGACAGAAGATCTTACATGAACACAGCGGTGCCACTCATGCTGAAACGTGTGCGCACAAGCAACCCCAAAGGTTCTAAACGATGGTACCAGTGTCCACTCCCAAAATGTGTAATGCCAAGAGTTGATGATGATGACAGAGAGAAACTAATCCAAGTTGAAAGCGAATGAGATGGGAAAGTCCACATATTTTATGGACCCATTTAAGATGTCGATTCATTACTAGTCCAACCATCGAATTAGGCAATATTTAGTCTACTGGACGGTTTGGTTTTTGATTGGACTGAAAAGGGTATGAGCTCCAACTGACAGATACTGTTCCTCTTTCTAGATAGTAGCAAGTACGCACTTAGTAGGGATGTTTGGATGTGGGGGAAAAAGCAAAAGCAAAGATTCCATGATAGTGGTTAAAATTAGAAGCAACCAGGAGGTAGAGAAATTCAAAGTGTAAAAATTACAATTTTCATTTTACCCTGCTTGGTATTTGACTATATATTTTTGATTGATAGTATTTGACAAGCTAGCTAGTGTAGTGAAATAGCAGGGACATTGCAACTTTGGTAGTCAATGGTTTCTTACTTATCTTCAATGGTAAATGGGTTTCCCTCTTTGAGAACTATGAGACACTCCAGTGGCAGCAGTGTCTTATCCCACATAGCCGCCGAGGAATCAATCAGGTAGGTTGTCGAGTGGTACCACTCACCTATCAAGCAAAAAAAAAAAAAAAAAAAAAAGTTCCCTACTATTGAAAAGATTTTATGTTGTCCATCTTTACTTGTAACGCTATCCCCTAATATCCATGTATGATATTGTCCGCTTTGACTCACGGACAAAAATGCCTTATGCAAGGTAAGGATGTAAGCTCTACATTCACTTTCCTCTCTATAGTCGATGTAGGACTCCTGGGAACGTCACAATCCACCCCCCCTTAAGGGTGCGCGTCCCTGTGCAGTAGCTTGTCAGTCTCTGTAGCCTGTCAGCCCTCTTGGCTCTCACCAGACTACGGCAGGGGACTCACACTTGAACTAGTCGAGAGTTGACTCTGATACCATTTGTAACGCCCCCACCCCATACTCATGCATGATATTGTTCGTTTTGACCCAACATATCATGCATGCGTGAAGGGTGGGGCGTTACATTACTAACGTCTCAAGTTTTTGTAGGAATTGTTAGCTTAAGGAAATTTAAGATCGTATCAAAGCCAACTGGTAGCAAAGTTGAATCCACTGAGGGAAGTGTTGAGGAGTGGGCTCCACACGAGGGGAGTATTGAAAAGTAAATGGTAAGCTCAGGAAGCTTAAGACCTCTCCCATTTATCCAAAAAATGTGGTGAATGTGAATATATATATTTACTGCGCTTATCATTTACTTTTCAATACTTCCCTCGTGTGGAGCCAACTCCTCAACACTCCCCTCAGGGGATTCAATCCAAGAGATGTGGTGAATGTGAAAAATCCAAAAGTAGTCTGAATATATTTACTGGTGATCTCACTAGTCTAACTTCATATCTCTCTCTCTCTCTCTGTCTAGAATGGCATGCAAGACAAAAAATTTCAACGATGACATTGGTGGATTGTATTATAGATACCTGTCAACTTAAGGACAATAGCTACTATTTGTATGTTTACGGGCAGGTTTGTGCAACAAACATTCGTTAACTCTGTATGATATAAGTGGTTGTTCGGTGCAATGCAATTATCGGGGAAAAAATAAAAGAGCTTGTTTTGAATAGATTTTCTTCCCCACGTGTGGAAACACGAGTTTGCCACCCCTGTTCAGATTACTGTTCGTGTTTGCCACCCTTGTTCAGATTACTTTTTTTTTTTTTAAGGAGGAATGCGGGTTTTCTCTTCCGTAACTTTATATACAAACAATCACCAAGTGTGAAACCTCCTCTAAAACCATGAATGGGGCCTGCTTACTAGTCTCTCAGGTGCTAGATTGGAATGATATGGGATGAAATTTTAAATCAATCACAGTGGATATCACCATTAAATTAATTATATATAGGTTAACTTATGACGAATCCAACAGTAGGTCATTTCGTTCTTTTGCGTGAAATTTAATTGTAGCCCATAGAATGAGGTTACAGCTTGAGAGGTTTACTGAGTAGTTACACTTCCATGTGCTGGCACCCTATCATGACTTCTGTCTTGGTAAATATTTTCACATCCAGCTAGCCTCTTAAGGCTATTGTGGGAGTCATGATAAAACTTATATATGTAATATAAAATATGTGATCAATCCAATATAATGAATAATATGATTTTGTACAAACTTGATAGTGCCCGGCCTATATATATATCTAAGGCTCCTTAAGTAGCTTTTTTACAAGAGAGAAGAAAATACATGAGCTGACATTTTACATGGCTGTTCTTTCACTTATAATGTTTTCCTCCCTATGTTGAGTAGCTTGTTTGTCCATGTTGGTCCTGGAACCCCAGATTTGCATATAAATCTGAGAGATCTGTGGAATATTCAAATGGGACGTCACACCCAAATGTATTATCATCCCAAATCCAGTCATATCTATCAAAGACTTCATTGTTAATGGGTGCGGTTGATTTGAAGCGATTCGCATCCATGAAAATCTCCAGCAGCTGATCCCTTTGCGCTTGCGATTCGACGAACTGTTCCTTGGTCATTTCCAGTTGCGCCTCCAGATCTTTAACATGCTTCTGTAGGAAACAAATGACTCTGGTGCACCCGTAAACCGGATCTCGAAGTCTGGCCTTGGCCTCATAAACCATGCTTTTCACAGCATCCTCCCTACTGCTCTCATCCAACATCTGCCATCTTTCTAACCATGTTAGAGAAAGTTGAATGAATGGACTAATTTGGTAGTCAACAGCAAAAAAAAAACTTTAAAATTTTTCGTGACACAAGCCTGAACAAACCAAATACAAACCTGAAGTGTCTTGATTATATTGCTGGCCCCAAACACCTTGTGCACATGGATGAAGTTGTCGGTCTCTTCGGCTGGAAAATATGGTGCAAGAAGGCAACTATCAGAACATCTCCGGCGGAGCATCCTACAAGCAGCACATGGTTGATTGGTTCTCATGCGCATCTGCATCTGCAAATCCATGTAGAAAATGGTGGTGTTGGTGGGTGTATGGGTGTGTGTGTCTGTCTGTGTTGAGACAATTGAGAGGGATAGGAGTGCATCATATATAAAGGTTAAAGGCCATATCTGAAGGGTTGGGTGGACTGGGTCATTAGATTGGGACATGTACTGTGTACTCATTTTTTCTACCTACTTGGAGGATACACCAAGTTCAAAGTTTTTGAGTAAGAAGATGTGGGCGGCCGGCCACTTGAAGACAGATTATAGATGAGAAATATAGAAAATCTGATACCAGCCATACAATTGTGGGCCCGACCGTAGATTATCAACTTAAAATAATTATTTGTTTTTGTAATCTCTTTTAATCTTCCTTCCTCTCTCCTTGTAATCTATCCTTTTGTAATCTTCTTTTTATTTTAATGAAAGTCTTTGTTGAGGTTCAAATAATAATAATGATGATTTATTATTATCATTTAAAAAAAAAATTTACATTGAAAAGAAAGAGGAAGGAAGACCATGTTCTGAGAAGTTAAAACTCAGATAAAGGGTGTTTCTAGCTCAACTCATACTATGTCGGTGACAAATGATCTTAAAACTCCATTGAAACCAAGTTATATTGCCAAAAGAAACAAAGATTAAACAAAGAGTTTGGCCATGAACAATATTTACTTAAAAGTGCGTTCAGACTCCATTAGTGCCACCTTTATAACACCTTACAAGATATTAAGATTGAAGATCAGTAATTTTATTTTGGGATTATCTTTTCATTTAGAAGTAAAATAGGATTACAATATTAATATATCAATGCCGAATCTGTACGTCATATGACCTAATCTTTTGTTATAGCAGTAAAGATATTACTACTGTGAGAGGAGAGGATCTAGATTTTCACCTCTAATTCTTGAGCTTCTTCTTCTTGTTGTTTTTCAAAATGCCCAAGTGCATTTGATAGTGGGGCTCACCTTTTATAGGCCGCATGTAAACAATACATTCGTTGAACTATGGTTTCAAATGAGCTCAAGCTTGAAGCATAAGAAGCTTAGGTTCAACTCAAGGTCATGAAGTTTATAGCACATATTTGTTTAATGTTTATGTAATTAGATGTACACACTACATACACATGCCATAACGAGCTTAAGAATGGCTAGCATGACTTAAATTTGACGTTCATCCAAGTGGACTAGTCCCTTGCAATTAATCAAGCAAATTTTAGCATCCACCATCTCACCATCAGACAGCTATAAATGTATGTCTTTCAAGCACTCAAAATCAGTGCCTGCCTTGATTGGATTGTTACCACTTTTTTCAAAGGAAAAGTCATAGGGATTCTTTCAAACCCTAAATCCTTCGTGATTGTCATGCTTCCAACTCGGGCACATAGGTGGAAGATCTGGCCATTTCTGAAATACGTAACTTCATATGCAACAGTACTTCTTTAGCACCACCTACATAGTCACCACTAAGAGCACCCTTGTATGGACCACAATCAATAAAAAAGGAAAGGTCTAGAGGGGAAAGGCCTATTGATGAATAGAAGATAAGATACCTATGGAAGGAGGAATCAGCTGAGATACGGATGGTTTGAATTTTAAAGGTTGGATCACAAAAATGTCAAATTAGGTGGTTAGCAATGTCGGTATGCTATTGTTTTAAGAAAATGTTCATTTCTCAGGTTTATTGTACCGCGTCAAGCTTTTTCTATAAATTCCTATATGGAACTTTAGGTTCAATATATCATGTATTAAACTTCTTTAGTAATGTTAACATTAGCTTAGCCTGCTTAGCTGATCAGTTTTTGTCAGTCCTTTTTACTCTCAAACACCTCATCTTTCCTTTACTCTTGATTTCCCTTTATTTTACTTTACTTCAACGCTCCTTTCGTACAAACAAACATGCCCTAAAAGAGTCAAGCTCAAATTCAAATCCAATTGAGCTGAGCTCAAACAAGAATTCTTGGAATTTCTGCAAATACATTTAAGAAAAAACAGGCTTTCCATACAAATCTTAACAAATCTTTTTTTTTCCAAGTCCTTCAGTCAAATGGTCAAGCAGGTCACGTTAGACCGACCCCACTTTTTGAAGGCCATGCCAGATCAATATCTGCTTTACACACGTGGCGCCTATATCTATATTTGAAATGGAGCAGAATTCCACTACTACTCCTCTTAACTGTCATTTTCTTCTTCCTTTTCTTCTTCTTTGCAACTGTGCTTTCCAACTTCTTCTATATCTAACACTGTCTCATTATAGTCAGTTGTGTTAAGAAGGTCATCATAAATTTCTAGAGTTGGTTTGAAATGAAATTCTCCAGGTAATATGGAGAAAAAATAGAGAAGGAAAAAGACAAAAGAAGGCTTACAATGTTGAAATAGTTGTGAAGATCTTTGTCCTATAGCATATGGTTTTCGTCCTCTTCTCATGAGCCTCTCCTAACCAATATTGAATATTCAACGACTCCAGCTAGGACTCTAGAGATTTTTCTTGGGCTAAGATGTGGAGACCATGCATATGGGCCCTTTTTTTTTTTTAAATGATCTTGAGTGTTGAAATAATGTTAGATATAGTCCTTTTTTCCAATGATCCAAAGGGTTGAAATGTTAGCTAGGCTCACAGTTCCTAGAGTATCCAGATAATGTTGTTAGACTTGAGAATTGTGATGGTGGTCCACATGACGGCATGCATCTGCATGGACCCCAGCCCACATGGACGACCACGTGATCCTTTGAATTTAAGAACTTGGACTCAGATACAACTAACAGTTTTGATTTAGCTAATATTGAAGGATGAAACCTGTTAACATATAGAATTTCTTGATGAGAAGGGATTATCACAGAAAACTATAAATATTGGGTTTGGAGTAATTCACTTCACTGATAGTTTATGCTTGGAAATCCATGATCAATCATCGATCGTAAAGAGAAAAGTAGATCAAGAGAGTTGCAAATCCTGCGAGAAGAACAACCTTTAATTTGTTGTATGGATGAAGAAGAACAAGTACTACTGGATTTAGGTGTGTGTTGATATCAATTATTATATATACATGATCAGTTAGTCAAAACTAGATCCGTGGTGGAAAGTGATGATTCCTCAATGCGATCACTTGGGTATCCAACGAAAAAGATTTCCCTTGAAAATTTCAATTCCACTTTAATGAAATTAGGGAGCTTTCTGCCACTCTAAATGTCTTTTTTCGTCATGAGGTTAGATCAACCAACTCGATTGTGGATGTCACTAGCCAAGCAAGGAATTGAGAGGTTGTCTCCTTAGGTAGGTGTGATTATGTAATTCGGTTGGGGTTAGTATAATACTCTTGTACTTTCTCTTATATTTTATTTTTTTCTCTTTTACTTTTTCAGCTTTGTACTTATTTTCTCTTTTTAATAAAGTTTTGTTACTGTTTCCAAAAAAAAAAAATCTAAATCTGTGATGATCAATTCTATGATTACGTAAATCGTGATCATCAAAGCTTAATTAGAGCACACGTTAGACATTCCCAAGTAAGAGCAAGACGTCTAATCCAGTGCCTATGGATCTAGGTACACGTTTTATATTGTGTTATTAATTAGACTTGATCTGTTAAAGACGATCCGTTAAAGAGACTTTCAAAAGTAGGAGCTGTTTACAAGTTGAAAGAGGGAACCAGTACACGCAAAAAAAGATCAAGCTGTTTAGAACTAAAAAGAGCCTTGATCTTAAACTGTGACGTCTTCCATGTCGCCGTTTTCTTATCCTTCTTGTTCGTGTTCTACTTTGATTCTTCAAACCTGCTTCTTCCTTGATGTTTCCAGAGATGTATTGTCCTGCCACATGACAGAAGAGGAGAGTTTTTTTCCTACATGTTTCTAGAGGAACATTTGTTTTGTCAAATGTCCAATGAAGGAAGTGGTGGTTTTTGGTGTCTGTAGCTCACTCATTTTTACAGGCTTGTCTCCCGCATGCAGTTTGAATGGTAGTAAAACCAATATCTACCAGTCAAACAACTGGTCAAATCAAAGACTGGCACCAAGAATTTCCTCACATTTTCCTGGGGAATCCTGTTAAAAGGCGGTTGTACGCACGTGGAAGCGAAAATGTTGACAATCAACCTTACAAAGCAAACACATAATTAAATAAAAGAAAAACATTACGTGGTGGTTGGATGATACGCCTACATCCACCGTCACTTTTGCACTGTGTTGTTTGTTTAGCAAAAGCAACGAGGAGTAAACGTAAACCATGAAGTGACATTTTTAACTTTATTTTTGAATGGACAAAGTGAAGTAAAAAGTTAAGTTTAACTGAAGTTTGGATGGGAGACCACTATAACCAATGTTAGAACTCGGAGAGAAGTAAATTTTATGAAAAAGTGATCTTTAATTTATGTTTGCTTCTCCACATATGTGAACAATAGGCTTAGAGAAGGAAAGTTGTTAATGCCACATATCAAGCTTCTCCTTCCACATCCCTTCTCTTTTCACATTCCTTCTCTTTTCAAAATTTCTCTATGCACACCCCCATTGTCCCCAAAATACCCTTCTCTCTCTCTCTCTCTCTCTCTCTCTCTCTCTCTCCGCTGCTACCACCCGCCGCCCTATTCTGAGTGGCCGAACGGTAGGGAGAGGGAGAGAGACAGGGGACAAGGAGAAGGAGAGGGAGAGAGTGGGGAAGAATGGAGAAGGAGGGAAAAAGGGAGCGCTAGGTGGAAGGTGGGGCCTGGGCGATGGGCAGTGGGGCTAGGTGCTGGGAAGGACGGCTAGGTGGAAGGAGGGAAGGACGGCTAGGTGGAAGGACTAAGCGGAGGGGCGGGGGTCAGGAGGTGGGCAGGGAGCAAGGAGAGGGAGAGAGAGACAGGGAGAGGGAGAAGGAGAAGGAGAAGGAAAAGGAGAGGGAGAGACTTGGGCGCGGGCGAAGGTGGCGCCGAGCGCGCGCGCAGAGAGAGAGGGCATGAGCGGTAAGC
Organism: Cinnamomum chago; assembly: GCA_038049695.1. Classification (NCBI taxonomy): domain Eukaryota; kingdom Viridiplantae; phylum Streptophyta; class Magnoliopsida; order Laurales; family Lauraceae; genus Cinnamomum; species Cinnamomum chago. The sequence continues at coordinate 89,420,372 of CP142454.1, read as the reverse complement.
AGGGAGAGGGAGAGAGAGAGGAAAGAAGAGGAGGGGGTAGTTTGGGGATTTCCTATAGGGGTATTTTGGCCATGAAAAAAGGAGTGTGGAAGGAGAAGCTTTGGACGTGCCATTAAGAAGACCTAAAGCGTAATACAATTACCAAAATACACCTTAACCTAAAAAATAACTACTAACTACCCAATGGACTTCTACCAAAAATAAAAACTACGCAATGGACCAATCCTATTGACCCGGACTACAAGACTGTCTTTCTTCCCATTTGGAAACTTAAAGGATACATATTGCCATGCAAAACCATGTTGTCCCAATTGTCGGCCTCAGTTGATACAGTATGTGGAAGATGAAAAAAAAAAACCATTCACAGTTCAAATTCTATGATGGAAATCAGATGGCTAGATGGTTCAAATGTAGTTATGTTTTTGGGTCATGCACCATCCACAATGGTGCCTACAATTTGTAGAGCAAAGATGTGGCATGAATATACACCACATATGGAGCACTTTCCGCAGTGTCCGGAGAAAGTATATATTTTTGAGTCTCAGTTCTGTAGGGGATTTAAAAAGGCCTGGAAGCCTTCTTTGTTGGAAACAAGTTTCATGTCATGTGATATACATGGACACATGCATATAAAGAGAATAAAAAGGGCCAGTTGGAGGGGGTTTCGTAATGAAAATCTATTTTTGAAGGTGATTAGATTCACAAGATTAGAGAAAGACCCGAGAATTGAAGTAACTGCTTTGACATCATAAGAAAACTTGACATGCCCCCCTATATTTACACCTATTTTAAAGTTATCTCTCTTGTTGGGCTACATTGGAACAGTGGTACCGCAGTGTGAAGTGAATCTAACATAGGATACGAGGAATCAACCTGCATGGACCACATGAGAACAAATGCTAAACTTGATCTTAGACACAGGCTGAGAAGAACTTTTAACAATCCAAAGAGTGGATGGTGGAAAGATCTGTGGGCATTCTTTTGAAAAAGATATAATCATAAATATTTATTCTCCAAAATACCTGAATTTTGACAATGAAGAACCTCATCAAGACACAAATATATCCCATAAGTACAATCAAAAGAAACAAAAAAAAAAAAAAAAAAGAATTAGAAGCTCGAGAAACAAGATGCCCAACAAATCCCAAATTGACCTTTACACATTTCCACAATTTTACACACACACACACAGAGAGAGAGAGAGAGAGAGAGAGAGAGAGAGAGAGAGAGAGAGAGAGAGAGAGAGAGAGAGAGAGAGAGAGAGAGAGAGTCAAGTTTTGAAACCCAAGCCAGATCTTTTTTTGGTACCCTCTTTCTTCATCCCATGAGGGTTGGAGTCGAGAAGATTCTCCAAGGATTTTGCTTTTCTGTTCCTGACTCTGCCAGCTTCTTTCAAAAGCTCAGCTAGCCTATTCCTCTCATCATCCACATCAGGATTTGCAGTCCCAAGCCTCTCTTCCCTCACCTTAAGAACATATTCCAAGATCTCAATTGCATCTTCAACTCTGTCAATGAATAATGAATAATAGTAATGAACAAGATCAATCAGCAGGATACCCAAAAAGCATTAGCAGCAAAGGGAATTAAGTATAGGATAGGATAGAATGTTAGCAGAAAATACAACTTTTGTCATCTCATTTGCCCCTTTGTTTTATGATTCTTTTCAATTATGATCCAAACCAAACTATAACCCTAACGTCTAAGGCAAGGCCAAACGTTTTATCTTTTGGAAGCAAAATACTAAAACTGGAATCGAAAGGTTGTTTTTGACTGAGGGGCTGGATATGATGATAAAAACAACTAGATTAAAAACGTGTAAAGTGGCATTAATGGGTTGAATCAATACGGACTAGCTAAAATGTCCCGCACTAAGCCCAGGCCCAAAATATAAAAAACATATTGATATATGGAATTTTCTTTAAAATATTATCAATAAAATTGAATTTAGTATAAAAAAAGTATTATTTATGTAATACATACACAACCACCATACATGAAATAAGCAAATCACCCATATTTATCGGTACACATCATGGAAAAAAAAACATGAAATGCCTTATTTTGATCTTTCAAAAAAAAATGAAAAAAAAATCCATATAGAAGACCAATTGTTTTGGCCAACTTCAAATTCATTCAGAAAAACAAAGCACAACACCCTAAAACCGAGCACCTTCTCCTTCTCTCCCTTTCTTCTTCTTCTTCTTCTTTTTTTTTTTTTATAATTTTATCTTCTCCATTTTCTGTTGTCATTTTTCTTTCCCCTTTCTTCACTCTTTTTCTTCTCTCTTTCTCTCTTATCTCCCCAAACAAACACCGGCTTGAGTCATCATGCACCTCACAAGTCACACCACCCTATAACAAACCTGGGCCCTCCTTTCTTCTTTTCCTTCTCCCATCTTTTACTTCATGTTTTTTCTCCTATTCTCTCTCCCATTTTTCTTCCCCAACCACCATCTCCATGCTCTCTCTCTCTCTCTCTCTCTCTCTCTCTCTCTCTCTCTCTCACACACACACACACACATCAACTCCGTCAGACAACGCCATCTCCATCACCTTCTATCAACTCACCTCTCCATCTCTCTCATCAAACTCAACGAAATAAAAACACATAAGAAATTGCTCTTATAAAATCTTGATTTTGTTAAAAAAAACTGATGAATAAAAAATGATGGGCCAGGCCCAAATGACTCGGTCCGTAGTGACGAGTTAGGCCCAAACAGCTCGGTCCACAATAGCGGGTCAACGCCAACTGATCCAAGTCCATGATGAGCCTGTCATCTACCCGTTAAGGGCCGGGTCCGGATCCATCGAATGACAGAGTCAGCACACGCGTCGTTTCGTCTACTTGCCTTTACCAAGTCCCGCGGAAGAGATCTTACCTGTTCATCTGTTGAGGACAGTGCGGGAGACTCTACCAAAATGGAGCGTATATCATTGGAGATCCCTGGAGAATCTCCCCACCCGTTGGAGAAAGAGTATAAAAGGAGAAGTCCTATCAAAGAAGAGAGGACTCTCCAATTTCTTCACATCATTGTAATCTTCAACTTTGTAATCTCCTCCCCAGAGTAGTAAAGTAACCAATCAAAGTGGACGTAGGTCACACTGACCGAACCACTATAATCCCCTCTCTCTCTCTCCATTAATTTCACATCATTTACCAATCACTTGACCGGTGGTGCCCGAAAATCACTTTTTGGCATCATCAGTTTGGCGCCGTCTGTGGGAAGAACAAAATTCCCTTTTCTCAGAAGCTATGCCGATCACCAGGTCAACAAGGCGACAAGATGGTAATCCTTCGCGAGAAGGCGAGGGTAATCCTCCACCGACCAACCCTGCACCGAATGCTCCCGCTCCCTCTCCTCAGCAGATGCTGGAGACCATGCAGCAGTTGGTGACTCAGAACCAACAAATATTGCAGCTTATGCTGGCAGGCCAGGGAGGAGCACTAGGTGCAGGGCCGCAGGAAGTACCGCGCTCAGAGCAACCGGTTGCTCCACGCAGAGGGGCACCTCACCCGGGCGCCCGTCCACACGGTGCCCGAGGCCGAGGTGTCAACCGACGACACCCTCCCCTGGGCGCCCAGGGTCAAGGAATACCCCTGGGCGCCCATCATCATGGCGCCCTGGGCGCCCGTCATCATGGTGCCCACGCCCATGGCACATCTACTGGAGCTCCGCCTGTCGTCCCACACAGAAGACTCCTGGTCGATCCTGAAGGCCGCGCTCATCTCGACATACCTCCTCCCCCAGGAGGGGTCCCAGGCGGGTCGAATCGCGGTGGACTTCCACATCCTCCCTCTGCTTCCAATGATGAGGATCCTGATTTCCAGGAGGAGGGAAGCGAGAATTACAGCCTGAAAGGCGAGAGTCTCTACAGAGGTCAGTCAAGGGAAGCCCCCAACCATTGGGACGAGAAGATCAAAGAGATGCAACACCAGATTGACAATGTCTTCAATGCCATGAAGGCACAGGTACCAGAATCAATAGACTACCTGGTACAGCGAACAGACACACCCTTCAAACCAGCCGTGGCGAACTATCCACTCCCCAAAAAATTCAAAATGCCTACCATAGAGACTTTTGATGGAACCAAGGACCCGCTGGATCACTTGGAAACTTACAAAACCCTAATGCAACTACACAACATCCCTGATGAGATCATGTGTAGAGCATTTCCAACTACGTTGAAGGGCTCTGCACGACAATGGTTCTCCAGCCTGACACCGGCCTCCATCTCCACCTTTGCAGAGCTAAGCAAGTCCTTCGTGTCGCACTTCATTGGAGGACACCGCCACCAGAAGCCTGCCACCCACCTACTCAGCATAAAACAGGAACAAGATGAGAGTCTGAGGAGTTACCTCACTCGTTTTAACGAGGAGGTCCTCCAAGTCGAGGAGCCCAACGAGAAAGTCACCATGACCGCCTTTTTGGGAGGCCTCCGCTCATCCCGTTTCCTCTTTTCAATAATGAAGCGACCACCAAAGAGCATGCCAGAGCTGTTGTCAAAAACTCAAAAATATATAAATGCTGAGGAAATCAGCAGGTCCAGGCGAGGTGAATCATCTCATGGATCGCCAAAAGCTTGACCTACCTCTGCACTGTTCTCAAACAGGCAGCCTATATATCCAGCTTAGCGGCTCTCTCGCGGATCGCCAAAAAAGCTTGGCCTATGTACTGTTCTCAAACAGGCAGCCTATCTCCAGCTTAGCGGCTCTCTCGTGGGTCGTCATAGAAGCTTGGCCTACCTCTGCACTGTTCTCAAACAGGCAGCCTATCTCCAGCTTAGCGGCTCTCTCGCGGGTCGTCAAAGAAGCTTGGCCTACCTCTGCACTGTTCTCAAACAGGCAGCCTATCTTCAGCTTAGCGGCTCTCTCGCGGGTCGTCAAAGAAGCTTGGCCTACCTCTGCACTGTTCTCAAACAGGCAGCCAATCCCTAACTTAGCGGCTCTTTCATGGGGCGCCAAAAGCATGGTCTCAAGCTCTCTCGCGAGCAATCCTCAGCTGTCTTTGCTCTCAGGCAAGCAGTCTGCTTCTTTCACCAGGCCATCTGCAACCCGGGGGACTACATTAAATTAGCGTACCCAACTGTCTGGCCACCCAAATGAGCCAAACCAGCTGGAACAGCGCCTATAAGGGCACCTGACACTGTCTGCTCGCCCAAAATAGTTTTCATTTTGCTCGCCTGGATCAGCATCCCTTGGTGCCTAATGGACTAGAGTAGCTGCTCACCTGCGTGCTCGCCCACATTGGCACAACAGCCAATCAATTGTAAAAAAAAAAAAAAAAAAAAAAATTGCTCGCCTAGCAGCAGCAGGCTGGGCGCCCAACCCAGGTGCCCAACATCTATCAGGCGCCCAGCACCTCTCAGGCACCCAACGACTCACGGGCGCCCAACCTTGGCTCCCAGCACCTTAAGCGTCCAACGCCACAGGGGCGCCCCGCGCCTGTAGCAGCGCCACAAGGGGGCCCACAGCTCCTTCTGTTAGCCAAAGCAGCAACATGGGCGCCCTCTCCATGTGCACGCTCGGCAGCAGCATGGGCTCCCTCTCTATAGCCTAGTGCCTCAAGTGATCCTCGGCTTTATCGCCTGGGCGCCCAGCACCAGTGCCCACGCACACCAGCGCTCCTCGCCCAAGCCTAGGCGCACAGCACCAGACGCACGCCCGCGCTCGCCCGCGCGCCCGCACCTGCCACAACGCTCGCCCGCGCCCTCGCCCGCCTGCACGCGCCCTGCACCTCCTCGCCTTGCACCTGCGCCCCCGCACCTACTCGGCTCACAGCAGGCTGGGCACCCACCAGCAGCCCTTGGGCGCCCAGCACCCCAGCAGCCTGGGCGCCCAGCATCCGAGCGCAGGCTTCCTCGCCCGCCAACAGGATTTTTTGGTCCGGGGGCGCTGCCCCCGAGCCCCTAGCCGGGGGGCCAGCCCCCGAACCCCCGCCGGGGGACACCTCCGGACCCCCTATGCAGAGGGCATATATTAAAAGGAGGTTCAGTGTTCAGAAAAGCTACAAATTGCTTGGCATGAAGAAGCCTAGATTTTCCAAATGTCTCCCTTTCAAAGCCTTCTTTGGCGCGAGACATTGAGGGGCAAATGATGGGCCAGGCCCAAATGACTCGGTCCGTAGTGACGAGTTAGGCCCAAACAGCTCGGTCCACAATAGCGGGTCAACGCCAACTGATCCAAGTCCATGATGAGCCTGTCATCTACCCGTTAAGGGCCGGGTCCGGATCCATCGAATGACAGAGTCAGCACACGCGTCGTTTCGTCTACTTGCCTTTACCAAGTCCCGCGGAAGAGATCTTACCTGTTCATCTGTTGAGGACAGTGCGGGAGACTCTACCAGAATGGAGCGTATATCATTTGGAGATCCCTGGAGAATCTCCCCACCCGTTGGAAAAAGAGTATAAAAGGAGAAGTCCTATCAAAGAAGAGAGGACTCTCCAATTTCTTCACATCATTGTAATCTTCAACTTTGTAATCTCCTCCCCAGAGTAGTAAAGTAACCAATTAAAGTGGACGTAGGTCACACTGACCGAACCACTATAATCCCCTCTCTCTCTCCATTAATTTCACATCATTTACCAATCACTTGACCGGTGGTGCCCGAAAACCACTTTTTGGCATCATCAAAAAATATATAAAAAAGAGTTCTTAATGAGATTATGGGTTTTCTTTTCTTGTTTTTATCTTGAAGAGTGAAAATAGTGTGGGTAAATAAAGAACATCAATATCTATATACATACATTAGAGAAATGACTGCCAAGTAGTGGAGAGAGAGAGAGAGAGAGAGAGAGAGAGAGCATGTCGGCAGAGGCAAGAAGGGAAGAGAGAACCAGTGAACCACTCACCTTTCTGGAAAGATCTCTCTCTATTGTTATAACTTTCTCAACCGGGTTAGAGGAAAGGGCAGTATAAATGAGGAGTTGTAGTGACAGTGCAGTAATAAAAACAAAATGAGAGGGGAATTAAGAAAGTGGTAACAGATAGGGAGAGGGAAACATGGAGAAGTTTGAAAACTAATTAAGAGGGAAAATAACACATTTTGGCAACAATTTAAAACGGGTCAAAATCAGTTGAGAGTCGAAGTTAACTGAGCAAATCCGACTGATTTCAATTGGAGTTGTAGAGATAGTGCAGTAATAAAAACAAAATGAGAGGGGAGTTAAGAATGTGGTAACGGATAGGGCGAGGGAAACATGGAGGAGTTAGAAAACTAATTAAGAGGGGGAATAACACAGTTTGGCAACAATTTAAAACAGGTCAAAATCAATTGAGAGTCAAAATTAATTGAGCAAATCCGACTGATTTCTCAATTGAAATCAGTCGGCTTCATTATATAAATATATATATAACAGATAAAAAAGCTGACAAGAAAAAGAGCAACTTCAAGAAAGAGAAAACCAGGATGGAGAGAGAAGCTGACCCCCTATTGGAGAGAGAAGCAGCCTACCAAAACTAAAAAACCGAAGATACAAGTTTCAGCAATAATTAGCAGAGTTTAGTTCATATACTCAAGGCAAAATGGAAGCTTAGAAATATGGATGAATTGAGGCATCTCTACATTAATGCATGCTTACCTGCCCATGGCATCATAAGTAGCAGCGAGATTACTATACACACCAAGGGTATCTGGATGCAATGGTCCACACTCCTGCTCCAAAATCCCTCTTGCTTCTTCAAACAACCCAGCGGCCTCATCTATTTTGTAGAGCTGTACACATGCCAATCCCATCTGGTTCAACATGATCCCAAAGAAGGCTGATTTCCTCTCCCCACTAGCCCTAAGTGTAGCCACAGCACTCTCAAAAGAGCTACGGGCCTCCCCAAACCTCCCAATCATGTAAAACATCACGCCCATCTGTGCCTCAATCCCTGCAACTGTGCTCCGTTGACCAGGCACACCCTCCAACAGCTTTTTTGCCTTGTGCAAGAGTTTCAAGGCCTCTTCAGGCTCGTTCATGGCTTCATAAATGCCAGAAATCTCAGTAAGCCCACTGGCAATTTCCTCTGTGGAGGTTCCAGGAACAGGTTTGGTATAGATTCTGAGGGCACTCTCACAGTAGGATTTGGACTCTCGGAGCTTGCCTGTTTTATAGTAGAGATCGGCAAGGCGGATGAAGACTGAGGCGACTGATGGGTGGTTCTCACCCTTGGCAGATTTAAATACAGTGAGAGCCTTCTGGTAGGAGAAGACAGCCTCATCGAAGCGGCAAAGGGAGAGGTAGATGTCACCAATGCTTATGTCTATGGCAGCAACCTCATTGTCTTGGCCATTGGCAATCATGGCCATGCTAGCAAGGACTAGATGCTCAAGGGCAGATTCAAACTCTTCTTTGGCCTCACAGATAAGGGCCATGAGTCGGCGGTCTGCAGCTTCTTCAAGCGATGCTGGTGCACTATGTTCGTGGTGGATTTCCAGGGTCTTTCGGCAGAGATTCTCTGCCTCATCAAATTGCATGGCTTGAAGGTGGGCCTCTGCCAAGTACCTGCCATATTTAATAGTTAGTTGCATCTTCGGTAACCCATGGAACATATTTTTATACATAGAGAAGGCCAATGATACAGTAGGCCAAGATCCTACAAGAAATTATTAGAAGTAAAAGGGATAATATGAAAATAGTCTCTGCCTTTAGGTTAACTTCAAAGAAAACTGAGTCTAATAAATTTCTAATATCAGGCAAAAAAGGATCAGCCTTTACATAGTGATATCCAAACTCCCGTTGCCTATTAAATTTGTTTGGGACTGGAGATCTGTTTACGTCACTTGTATGATATGTATCTATTTATATATATTTGCTAAGATGATATTTCTTCATATCCTGATCAATTATACTGGGAGATTAGCTTTGATCAATCCATATCCTGATATTTCCTTCGTAAAATTTATCGTTAGCATTTTTTTTAATCCTGGAAAAGGCTTTAAGTTCTATTATTGTACTTTATTTTTTTGTTTCTGAAGATCACTTGCTTTGAATCACTCAAGTATTCTTTTGAGCTTCTTTATTTCTGACTGTGTTATCATAGATTATGCCTCTTACATTTGAATGTTCTTTTGAGATTAGGATTCTGCACATCCTATCTATTTCAAAAGTGATTCTGCCTTTCTAGTTTTGAGCAGAGTCTTTAATTTTTTTTGTTATGTTGTGGTTCTTCTATCATCCAGTCAGCTGTCTTATGAGATACTTTATACTAGGCTCGTGTGATACATATTTCAGATGTATAATTTGATTGGCTTTTCTTGCTGGACTGTAGTTCTATCCGATTTACAGCAATTAGTGATTTTTCTTGCCATGGGCTGAGCTCCTTCATTCAGCAATATCAATTTTTAGCCCTCTATGTATAATATTAACGGTCATTAACATCATCACTGAATATGGAGCATTCTCCATCTCTTAGTGTACGCTTCATGAGCTCTACTTTCTTTCTTGAGGGTGGGTGTTTCAGTCATTTGATATGGTATGGGTTAGTAACCACACCCTGTTATAGCTTTGTAACCCTTATTTTGATCAAAGGGATTAGCCTTATATTAATCAAAAATATTATTCTCAAAGAATTTTCAATTCATAGGAAGTCGATACTAGTTTCAACTCAGAGGTTATAAGAATAATTAGGCCATGAGATTGGAATGCTAGAATAAATTTCTTTACTACAAACCACAAGTGACATTAGCACCGATGTTGATCAAGCTACAACACCATTCAAAGGGATTAGCCGACTTAGGGGTGACATGTTATCAGGTTGGGTTTGAGTTGTACTCTTTACAATAAAAAATAAAAATAAAAAAGAGCCTAACCTATCATAATCAGGTTGGAACTGTTGCCCTGAACCCATTCTTAGGTTGGATTGGTGGGTTGGAAGTACTCCAAGTCAGATTGGGTTGGGTTATCAAGTTGAGTCCCATGTATGGACTTTTAATCCGAACCTGGCCCACTTATTGATTAGATTGAAATGTTAAGCCAGCCATAAGCTGAATTCAGGCTGGCTCGGCGATTTGGCACCCCTAATCCAAAATTGGAGTAAAATCAATGGTTAGACATTAGGATTGTCTAATTGGAGTTAAATTGGTTATAATATATGTACCAGAATATAAGGTTTTAAAGGTTAGAGATGAAATGAGTTTAGTCTATGCCAATTTATTATCTGAGTTTTCATTGCATTGCGTTGAATCCAATCTCAGTCCATCAAATAGGTGTTTTTATAGAAACTTCTCCTATCACCCACTGCCTATCGTATGGCTTTAGATCAGCTACCAATGCCTACTTTATCAAATTTCGCTAGATGGCTAGAACCCTCCACGATCCAGGATTTTCTTTTAGGTGGTGCGGGCAATGATCAAGTGAAGAAGTTAAATAATAAAATCAAAACTTTAAGATCTTATAAAAGGGGTTTCTCGATTCTCCCGCATACTAACATTGGGGTCCGCCCCTGGCTAGAACAACTCTATGTTTATCACCCCCACAAACATGCTAGGCGTCTCCTAAAAAATCCAAGAAAACCTGTCCCCAGTTTCTCAAAGAATCAAATTATGCCAACTCAGCATATTGAGCCGTACAAAATATTAATGAGTTTCATCAAGACTTCAAAACAATCCTCTAAGTCCGAGCTGAAGCAATTTTTGATTGGAGGACTCACCACACCAAAACGATGAGTAGCTCGAACCTCCCTTCTATTGGAAAACAATTACTAAATGTATCAATGCCAGAATGAGAAAAACAATTACCAAATGTATGAATGCCAGAATGAGATATGGTAAAGCTACCTAAGGTTTTCCATTCCGCAGAATCATCAGATACCAAGAATCAGAGAAATCCTACAGCAGGCTACAGTAAAATAAAATAAAAAATGGGCCCCACTAATTGATATTCAGGCTCAAAATGAAGAAGCCCCTGCTTTAGCTCCCAGCCAAATTTCACCAGAATCAAAGTTCTGACCCACTGTTAAGATTTTTATTGATTTTGGCCCCACTGACAGATTCATTAGCCCAATCACAAGATTTCTCTAATTCTTGGGAATAGGGGATCCTGGATTCCAGCGGATAACCTACACATCAATAATCAATAATTCCAAAAAACCATACAGGATTCGGCGACCAACTCCTGGGAGAAAATAGAAATAGGTTCAAGTGTTCAACTACACCACCCATTGCTGCACCTCCACAGTGCCCCCAAATCAAAACCACTGATCCGTGAAAAAAAACTCCCCCCACGCAGGGGACAAGACAAAAAAAGACATCTTTCATGCCCCTTTTCACGTTATAGCAATGTCTCTAACAAAAAGCAATCCTATGGTTTTTAAGTATAACCCATTTTAATGTGAAGAGACAGAGACAGTTTCATCAGCGCACGTTAGCACCACCTTACTAAGCGCCAGGCCGACCCGACACACCTTTTTTCCTAAAATGGCGCCAATTGCCCCCCCCCCCCCCCCCCCCCCCCCCACCCAATGCTAACGTGTGCCCACAGAGTTCCTCGGCGCACGTTGGCATCCCGGCGTGGGCGGAGCCGGTGAGGCCACCCGCGCACGTTAGCATCCGACCGCGGCTCCGGCGCGACGCGCATTGCCATCTCCATCAGACGCTAACGTGCGCCGTCGGCAGAACTGGAGACAAGTACTCATCCCTGCTGCCAAAAAGGCAAAAACCTTACGACCAGCGCAACGAACACGATCCACATCCGCTAACATGCGCATGTAGAGAGAGAGAGAGAGAGAGAGAGAGAGAGAGATGAATCGATGTTACCTGCAAGTCTCGGCGACCCTGAGATCCGTCTCCCCAATGGCGTCCATCTGAATCTTCAATCCCTCCTCATAGCAAGCGATCGACCGATCCAGCTGCCCCAGCATTGAATGCGTGTCCCCCAGCTGCATATACCCAGAGAACTTGGCGAGCGCGTGCTCCGCCCCCCGCCCGACCTCCGGCACCCCGATCGCCCTCTCCAGCACCGGCACCGCCTCCTCCAACCTCCCCAAGCTGCAATAGATCGCCGCCACCACATGCAAGCTCATTGCCAGCTCCAGCCTCGGCTCGCCCTCCTCCGCGCACCTCTCGAACGACTTCGACGCTCGAATCGCGTAATCCAACGCCTTGTTCGCGCTCTCCCCCGACGCGATCGTGTCACGCGCCAGCTTCAGAAGAAAAGGGCCGAGATCTGGGTTTTCTAGCGCGGATTCGTCGAGTTTAGGGTTTTCGGGGGGGCTTTTCTTCTTGCTGGGAGAGGGTCTGGAGCGGGAGGCGGAGGATGGCGACGGGGTTTTTTGGAGGATTGGCGGAGATCGGGGATTAGGGTGTCGGCTGCCGGATTCCTCCTCATTGGTTTGGATCGGATGGGTGTTGGAGACGGTGGGGACGAGGATCCGGACTGGAGTAGCATCCGGTGGGGTCTTGACCAGACCAGGCATTGCTGCTGCTGCTGCTGCTGCTGCTGAAGAAGAAGAAGAATCAATGTATGTGAAGAAGAAGAAGAAGAAGCGTTACAGAGAGAGAGAGAGAGAGAGGAGGAATTAGAAGAGTTGTTGCTTGGAAGGTACTTCTCAAAACATCAATCATGGCGTTGGGTGTTATTCACTGGGTAGTTTCAAAACAAAAAGATGTAACGTCTTTGCTATCCTCTTTGGGCCTTGGCTAGGGGTAAAAGTGGGCCGGGCCGGGCCGTCCTATAGGCTCGGCCCGAGCTCGGCTCAAAAGATAAAAGAGCCGAGCTAGGGTCTAGTAGGAGGCCCGTTTGCTTAAACGGGCCGAGCTCGGGCTTAATGAAGCCCAGCTTGTAAGCCCTAAGGCCTACATATATTATATATATGTACACTATACAATATATAATACATATATGATATAACATAATCCATAAATCCTAAACCTTAGATTTAATCAATATAAATAATGTCTAAACCCTAAACACTAAATAATCATTAAATCTTAAACCTAAGCAGTAAGCCATAGGACCTACATATATTAATCCATATATTATATATATGTGTACACTATACAATATATAATACATATATGAATCTATGATACTAAATAATCCATAAATCCTAAATCTTAGTTTTAATCCAATATAAATAATTCCTAAACAACCTTGAGGATGCATGTATATTAATGGTCTGGAAGACATTTTTTTAAGTCTTGTAACTCTAGAACAACATTTCCGTTGTTGTTATTATTATTTATTAACAAAGTTCTATTGTTGTTGTTATAGGTGATGCCGGTGATGCTGGAGACTTTATTTTATGATGCTAGCCGAATACTTTATTTTATTTTATGATGCTATTGTTGTTTAATTTGATTTGTAACATTGAACTATTACAGAGTGTTGGAACTGGGCTCCCTTTGCTTTTATGGAGTCTTTCTTATTTTAGTTAATTTTATTGCTGCAATCCAAATTATGGGAATGAGAATATGGGATGAATGCATGCATTTGACCATTTTTTGTTTTTGGTTTGTATATATAGATTTCTTTGAATTCCTACAGGATTTTTTTTTCCTGAAAATACTTTCTTTCAGCTAGTGCTATATCATTAGCCGAGCTTAAAGGGCCGGCCCTAGGGCCTCATAACTTAATAAGAGCCGAGCCCGAGCTAGGGTTTTTGAGGCCCTCTCGAGCTAGGGCCTACTGAAAAATACTAGGGCCGAGCCTAGGGCCTGTCAAAGCCCGGCTCGGCCCGGCCCACTTTCATCCCTAGCCTTGGCACAAGAGAAGAGATGGGGCCCTGGCCAGATGACAGATTTGAGAAAATTTTGCATGATGAGAGAATCTCAACCCTTCGAGTAGGAGGAGATTAAAAGATAGTAACTTCCCCTTTGCACACAAAATATGGCTATAAGTATGATTGCAAATGGGACATTTACTGCACGAGATCTGACCTGCGGTTCCAATCGAATCTCAACTCGGGACCTATTTTGTTGTTTAGGATCTGTACAAGTTCGGATAGGAGGGTCCGAATCCACTTCACAAATCAGGTCCAACTAAAGGATCAGAATTTAATTTCAAAACCAATTATAACTTCTTTTTTTAAAAAAAAAAAACTTAAAAATAAGGATATTATTCGATTAATATTAGTGCATCAAGTCTACTACCTCAATGATTAAATATAATAATGTTCAACAAAAGTTGATTTGAACTACAATTTTTAATATTAAAGACTTCGTATATCGAATTCCGGATTCACAGGTCGGAACCTGTATGGACTTTCAACAGACCTGTTTATCAATCAAGACCTAAATTGGGTTCCGGACCTACACCCGTTTATAAATCAGAATCTAAAATAAATTTCAAATTCGATTTTTTTTTCAGGCAAACCCTCCCAATAATTGGAAAATCAGATACCCATTTACATGCTTAGCTATAACATTTTTTTTATTTTTTTTTACTTATATGCTTTGCTTCCGGTGTCCACCACGTGGCATTTGATGTGGTCGTTAAAATGTGGGCCCACTTGCACAATAGACTGCGCAATTTCCATATTTAAGGGCACGTTTGTATACATGTAATTTCCGTGGAAATTGAAAATTGCCACATCAGCAAAATCCATGAGTTTCAAATTCTTTACAAAAGTTTTTTAGCGGAAGTCAAAATTTTATATTTGGTGCAAAAAGATTTTCCTCGATGAATTAGTGCTAATGTTGTTTGGTGCAGTTATGAATTTCTTTAGTGAAAATCACTTTTTAGTGAAAACTATTGGGTGGGTGGGTTGGTATGTGTGTGGGGTGGGTGGGGTTGGGAGAGGAATAGGAAGAAAGAGGGAAGTTGGGTGGAGTGAGGGTGAGAGAGAGGAAATTGGGGGGTCAGTTTTTCGTGGAAATGGACTTTCCATACCCCAGAAAGTCTATTTCCATGCCTAGGAAGGAAAAAGTTATCGTGGCGAAAAAACATTTCCGCGGAAAACTGCCGCACCAAACACATGAAAAAGAAATTTTCCGTAGAAAACTACAACATTTTTCGAGGAAATGGGCTACACAAACATGATGTTCACAGTGGCACAGCAGTAGGAAAGAAAGAAGATAACTTTTCAAAAAGTATAAAATGTTTTGACTCATTTTCAAAAAGTTACGAAAGTTTCTCACAATTCTTTCATTCAAGTCCTCTCCAATAAAAAATTTTTAAAAAATGACAAAAACACTCTTTCTCTTATGATTGGTTTTTGTCTTTTATTAACATTTTAACCTCTCCAAGACCAACCATTATGATTTGTTGAAATGGGCCCTACTAGGTCATTTGGATTAGATCATTTTTTTAATGATTTATTAAAGGAAAGATTTAAAAATCAACATAAGGGTATTTTTGTTATTTTTTAAACTTTTGTCTCAGAGAAGACTTGATTTAAAAAAGGAAGATTTTCAAATATGGCCTTAAGTTTTTATCTTATTTCAAAAAAGGACATAAGTTTCGAAACTTTTCAAATTAGTCTCTCAGCTTTCCAGTAAATTGTCAATTAAAGATATCCGGCCATTTAAAGGTATTTTCTGGTGACTTTTTCCCTTAGTATTTTAAAAATACTCAAATTACCCTTCATTTAAAGCCATGACATGGTTTTGGCAGCTATTACATGCAGTCAATCACTGTAAGAATACTGAGTGCCCTTGATCACCGGGAGGACACCAACGAGGGAAACGAGGAGCATATGGAGGAAGTGAATGAGAGTTTTATTAAAATGAAGGGTAATTTGGGTATTTTCAAAAAATAGAAAAAAAAGTTGCCGAAAAATAATTTTAAATAGATGGATGCCCTTAATTGAAAACTTCTTGAAAAACTTAAAGACTAATTAGGAAAGTTTTGAAACTTGTGTCCCTTTTTGAAATAAGGCTGAAATTTAAGAACTTTTTTGAAATCCCCCCTTTAAAGAAACATGGAAGATCTAAACTCTTTTGAAATATTCAAATCTTCGTATACTTTTTTGAAAATGGGACAAAAGTTTTATACATTTTTTAGAAACCTTTTTCAGAAAACCTTCAAATGTTCAATATATTTTTTTGAAAATGGGACAAAAGTTGCTTGCCTTATTTTTACATGTACTTTGTCTGGCTAATTTAGTGAGCATCTTTTGTTAATCTGCCAGATCCATGGTCAAGATGGTGCTGTTTAGGCCTTCATCAGTATTGGCCTCACTGACTATTACAGGTGAACAGCTGGTCCAATTCGGAAAGGGCATTTGCAACAGTGGCTTCACAACTGTCCAGATCAAGGTCGACTGATCAAGTCTTCCTTATCTTCCTTTTATTTTTCTTAGTTTCCTGATTTCCTATCCTTATTTTTTTAGATGTTTGTAAGATGAGATTTCCATCTTCAGTCCCTTTTCCTTCTTCTTAAATAAGAGTCAAAGTTATCAAAGCTTCCAAAATAAGGATGAGGATTGAGGACCACTGAATTTCCTTTTACAGAGGAATCCTTAGTTAAAGCCCTCATAAAGAGGGAAACTCCATAGTAGGCCTACCTATAAAATCTAAACCGTTAAAAATAAACACCTTAATCATCAAATTTTATATCAATCAAAATTAATACCACTATTGGATTAATTGTTTGATAAAAATTGATAATGAATGTGCTTGAGATTGTATTAATCGCGTCTTTTATGTCAGTCAATCTAATGGTTGGACAAACTCTTATCAATGTTAAATTTGAAGATGCTACATATACCTATACGTGGAGAGCATTCATTCATGAAGTTCATTACCAGCTAACGTGAGGTTGGGAGTGGCAACTGGAAATACATGCAACTGTGCAACTTTTCCAAGGGCCCATTTTTAATTCTAGTCAAGTGCAGCTAATCCTGTTTATAGTTTAACCAGGGCCTTTGGTTACTATAAAAAGGACTAGAAAAACACGCACGTGCCAATATAATCATAATATTAAAATTTATAAAAAAAATTTAATGATCAGTTTCTTTAAAATTAAACGCAAAAGATTTTAGTCTGAGAGAGGAAAAAAATAAAAGAAGTCCATAAGAATTCAATACCGAATACCATATAATTTAAAAAAAAATACACAAGCCCATGCAAATTGAAGATTAATGATCAAGAAAATTAAAAAACAAAATCAAAACAAACAAACAATATAAACTATGAATAACCTCCAACAAAATCTGAAAGAAACATAGAAATAAAAAATAGAAATGAAAATTCATAATCAATTCAATAACATAAGCAATTTAAAAGAATCAAACACTCATGAGAGAAAAAAAAACCAAAAAAGGAGTACAGAAGAGCAAAGACAAAAGAACCCACAAATTCATGAAAAGTCATCATAAAAAAAACACTAAAAACCCATCATAAGTGAGAAATTATAATAAAATAAATACAAAATAAAACGAAATAAATTTTATTAAAAAGGCTATAAATATATATATAAATAAATATTCATAGACAATACAATGATAAAAGAAATTTAGAAGAACCAAACCAACTTATGATAATCTAATATTCAAAAATGGAAATCTGAAGCCACAAAAGAAATAAGAAAAATCCATAAAAAGATTTCACAAAGAGAACTTAAAGAACCCAATGGAAGTAAAATAAATAATTAACTCATAATGATAAGCATTAAAAAAAATTTAAATATAGAACAGAAAAATGAGAATTTACAGAAAATCCCATGATAAAAAGTGGTTTAAAAGAAAAAAAAACCAAGGAGAACCCAATACCCAAAAGTTGAAAAAAAAAAGGGAAAAAAAGAAACTCACAATTTATGAAAACCATAAAAATATTGCAAATTTATAGAAATTTTAAAATGATGATTCTTTTGTATAAATCATATTAAAATGACATAAATAAAATTTCTCAAATAAAATATGATGAACTCAAAAGTAAATGAATTAAAAAAGGCTTACTTCTCAAATTGAAATGTTTAATAATTGCACCAATTGTCTCAAGATACTCACATTTTAAAATGGGTTGAACACTGATCTAAACTAACCATGCAAATGAGACATGAGACGGTACTAAAAAGAAACACAAAGAAACAAAAAAAAAAATTATTGAAGTTGCTCTAAAAAAATACAATGAACTTAAAAGTAAATGAATGGAAAAAATGAAAGTTCTCTTGTTGACATAGAGAAATAGAATTATATTGGAGAAAGTAGAGAATGATGATAATAAGAATGAGCTTAATTCTTTATTTAGATAGACCAAAATTATTGGAGATTCATTTTACCATTAGATCCACATTCTTTAAAAAAAAAAGTGTACAATCAAAATCAATAGATAAAAAAGAAAGCAGACAACCCAGAACCGAGAGTGGATTAAATAAAAAAAGACTAATGATTAAATAAACCAAACAACCTAGAAATCGGCATTTCACATTCTTAAAAAGAAAGAAAAAAAAATCATATAATCAGAAGAAACAAAAATACTTGAAATTCCTTAGATTAGTGACACTTATAGACACTGACCCATTAACACTCAAACGCTATTGCCTTGATAGAAATAGGATGATATTGAGAGTTTCTTAATAGACAAAAGGCATGATGGATGGTAGTGTTCCACTCTATTTACATCACGATTTATAAAAGTTAAAGCCACACACACAAAAAAAAGAAAAAAAAAACCAGACTCCATTTCTCCCTAGGCAAGCGTGTATGGTAGCACATGAGTTACATGAAAAGTTTCTCGCCTCCTCTTTAACTCCATGTTGTTGTCTCGAGTTTTTCTTTTTTCAATAATATTGTCATTTTCTTACTAATTATGAAACTTGTTATTTTTGTTGATCAATTTCATATATTATATATTTATTTGAGTTTAGTTTTATTGTAAAATAGTTGTCATAGAAAATTAATGACTATATAGGAAATCATATAAAATAGTTATTTCAAAAGTTTGATCATCTATGCTTAAAGTACAATGCATAAGTATGAAAATAATGACAACAGTATTTATAAGGGTTAATATTCTAAGAATATAGTTATTTTTATAAATACCTTGTAGATAAATTCTAACTCACGATCAATATTTCAAAGTGGGGCCGGGTCCCTTTCTCATTAACTAATTTTAAGTTTTTGTTGATAACTATTAACAAAAAGATGCTCTATGGTGTAGTGGTAGGGTCGCTCCTTTGAAATCCATATTGTTATGAGTTCAAGTCTCTGCACGATTAATTTTTACCATGTCATTAAAAATACACGGGTTAGGTTAGGTCCAAAAAGTGTGCTTTATCTCTGGCCCGACCTAATTTACCACAATCCAACCCGTTTGCTAGGGTCAAACTAAATTAAATTGGTAAATTAGATGAGTCAAAATCAATTAGAACTGATTTCAATTTGAAACCACTTCGCTTCATATATAATAATTGTCAGAATCAATAATTGATAATCTCTAAAAATGACAACCAATTTATCTCTCCTTTAATGCTAATTCAACAAGGAGAGGTGGAAGATGAATATCCGGCCACCATTCTAGCAATTCAAATCTCTCTAAGGTGAGGGTTGCGTCTATAATGCTATCTAATGTCCTTCACCTCTCACCACTTAGATAATCCTTTATTGAAGCTCATTCAATTATCCATATGTATTTAATTCTTATGTATTCCACCTAAACAAACAGCCCTTACAGATAACAAAGACTTGTAGGTAAGCTAAGAAAAGCATAACCTGAGTTCAGTCCTGACAATTCAAACAAGGCAAAGTAAAATTAATCATTGACAAGAAATTAGAAAGCAAGCTTAAGTGTGGCCCATCCTTTGGAGATCTAAACTTTGGATCTAAAATCCCAAGAACAATTTAGACTGAAAGATCAGGGCTGTCCAAAGTGGACCATATCTTTATTTCTTTCCTAACCTTCCATTTACAGCCATTGATTCGAAAAGCTTTAGGCAAGGACCCAGCTGTAGAATAATTGTGTCCATTTACCCAAAAGAGCTCATCTTTCACTTATTTTGATAATTAAAACTAGAAGGGAAAGACTTGTTCTTTCCTCAAGATTGTATGCATGATTCCTCAATCTTCAAACGTATAATGAAAGCAAGGAATCCTTCTTTGTTAGTTGCAGTCTATGATTCATGTAAAGCAACAGAATGTAAAGGAAAGCAAAAATGCTCAGAAGCTTATATTACTTATCAGTTATAACGGTGGCTGGATGGGTATGTCTACACTCTACACTCTGATGTCTTGTTGTTGGACAACTCAAAAAAAAGGCTCTAGAACTGTATATTTTCTTTCTGGCAGCAAGCTGTGCTAGCTACTCTTTCTAAATCCGGCTTATAATAAAGAGTAATCTCATTAAACACAATAAAACAAATGATTAGGTATGGTGGGCTGTTTCATTTCTTTATAAGTGACCTGTCAAAGGGGTTAATGAGAGTGACTGTGAGAGAGTTGCATCGATGATTAGAAATGGGTCAAGGAAATGATGGAGATGTGGAATGTAATATCTTGCCAGCTCGCAGCTCATTTAAAGGAAAGGAATTCCACAGTGCGGCTGTCGGCCACCGGTTGGCCACCGGTTGAAAATCTAAGTCGTTCAAAATAAATGCTCTTTCCTGTATTAATCTTACTCGGGTCTTACAAGTAAAAGTTGATTATGTAGTAAGCTAGAGCTAGCATATAATAGATGATGTAATTAATGCATCTTATAGTGGGAGGCACTCCTATTATATAATAAAATATGCTTGACATCTTATACATGGGGTTGGTATTTATTTTGAACAACTAGGACTTTTAATAAGTGGGCATCATTGTGGGGTTCGAATGTCTTCACTCATGGGAAGTGTGAGTGAGATGCACAGGATCTGGACAGTGATTGGGACTGAAGAATAATAGTGCTAAAGCGAATGATTGGCAACATGGAAAGAGATGTAATACCAGTTGCAGAGCTGTCTTACCACATCAACCGCAGATGGTGAGGATCAGATGGCCCACAAATGAAGGGTTGAGAGGAAACAGCCAACTGTCCACTTCTCTATAATTGGGTTCTCACATCAAATATTAATTAATAATATAAGGTGCACATGATAATTAAGAAGAACAGATGTTTGATAATATATAGTGCTGGCATTTTGAGGGTACTCTCTGATGAGAGTGGTTGCATTTTAAATACATCTTGAACGTGCAAGTCAGGCATAAATTACTCTTAAATTGACAACGTGGAGTGTTTAAGATAAGGGAGAGGAAGAATCTGTAACATGGTGGCACTCAACTATCAAAGAAGAATTACATGATTGAGGGTGCTATTCCAGAGAAAAAGTGGCATTTTTATTTTGAGTTCAAATAAAAGGAAGTTTTACTGCAATTGCAAATGATTGTTCTTTGTTCTTTTTCTCTATTGGCCTGTTTGTTTTTATGTAATTGAATATCTAGGAACTTATTTTTATAAGTGGCTAAAATGAAAAACCAAATATGAATATTCAGAAATGACTATCAAATAACCTCTTCTTCATTAGAAATTGGATAAGGGAAGATAGAAAATTAATACTTGGGCATCATGGTAATTCAATACCTAAGAAAGTCGTAGTCTCATCTATATCTCCACTTTATATCCTTCACCCTTCAACTCTTCAATAATCCTTAGGTGCAGCTCTTTCACCATGAATTCTTATGTATACAACTCCTCTATGTAAACAAATAAGCCCTTATTAACAAAAAAAAAAAAAAAAAAAGCCATATACACCATGCATGCACTTTGATCTACAAATTAGAATATATTAAAGCCAAATGTTGTTGATTCAGTTTAATTTGATTGTACTCCTTCAATTTTGACTTTTTATGGAGCATTCGTAAAAGGCTAAAATATATAGCTTGTTAGGTCTAAACTCATAATCTCTTGGCTTTTAAAACACCCAACCTAACAACTACACTACGCAATGCTTTTGCACATAAATTTATTAAAACAATGTCAAAAGTACTAGTAAAGTGAAGCGGGGACCCTAGCCACATAGGGTCAAGTGTCTTACAACTTTTTCTTAATACTGACGCCGGCTAGTCTTTATTTACGATATATTCAAAAAACTAATTATATTTTTTTGAATGTTGAACCCTATTAATATTGTTGTTGTGATATTTTTTTCTTTTATTTCTTCATACTTATTTTGCAGTTGTCCTTTCCTCATAGTTTAATTATATCATATTTTTTTTAGCTTTTCAATATATGAAAACATTTAATTTTAAATAATCTTTATATATTTTGTACAGACATTATTGGTATGCATGTTCATGCTTAGCAATATGGATTATTGTGTTGTAGATGTTAATTAAAGGGAAGGACAGACACTAGTTTAATAGAAGAAGAAAATAATTGAATAGCTGAAATGATTCCAACGTGAGTACGTAACGCTTAGTAAGATCATTGAAAGAACATCTCAACAGGGCCTTGCTTATAAAGAATGGAATGCCAATGGAAATGCTTTTCTTGTCTATTTTAGAAATATGGCAAACAATATTGAGGACAAGTCCCAACTCTCCCAACTCAATTAAGGAGAGAGACGAATACAAAAGGAGAAAGCAGATAGGTATTGGTTTTGACTCTATTTTAGAAATATGGCAAACATTGGAGAGAATATTATAAAAACTTCTTGAAAACACAGGATTGAAGAGTATGATCCTCATGAGAAGGACAGTCCAATACATCAATGTCAACTAGGGTTGCTCATGGGCCGGGCCAGCCCGAGCCTGATCCAGGCCTAGCCCGCTTTGGGCCGGGCTTGGATATGTAATTGGGGCCTGATTAATAATATGGCCGAGCTTAGATTAAGTGATGGAAAGTCCATAGCTCGGCCCGGCACGTACGGCTTGTGTAAGAAATGAATGTAATTTACTTTAATCAGTACTCTTATGCCCACAAAAGTGATGAAAAGCCCGGTTCAACTTTGCCCGATTGATTAAATAGGTTGGCCAAGTCTAACTTTTATGGTTCGTGTCAGGCTTAAGCCAGTGTTTCTAAAGCCGGGCCTGGACTGGATATGCCTTAGCCTGCCCCAGCCCGGCCCATGAAAAACCCGAATGTCAACTGGCCCAATTGAGCAAGATCATCACCCTCCATGCTTGAGTCATTAGACAATTGAGGACTCCAAGCTTGGGATTCGATCCATGTCATGGTTGAGTGGTGTTAACACCTTAGTATCACACACATGTTCAGGGATCGATCCCTAAATCTTTAAGTTTAAAATACCACTCGTCCAACTTATAAAAAAAAATGTAACTAACAATTGGATTGAGATTTTGAAAAAAAAAAAAAAAAGAGTAGCGCATTCTAAAACTGTTAACTTTGAGGACCATGGATACAGACTTGAAATGTTATTCATGGTCGGGTCCCATCTAGACCTTTCAATTCCCCACCTCACCCATAATTGTCATGCGTCAGTGTCGCATGGCACGGCCTCCTATGTTTATCTATAAAATATACAAATAAATCTTAATAAGAATTGGACAAGTCAAAAACTCTAGACATTGATCCAACCTGTTAAAGATTTTCAGGGCCTAAACATGGATCTGGGTCTCTCTCTTTGAACTCGAATGCATGCCCAAAGCCAGCTATTGGGTCCCAAGTTAGACGAGGCCATAGTCAGGCCCATGGACAGACAGCCTTAGACTCAATTTCACATAACCACACGAGTAGGATCCTGTAAAGTACAAACAAATTCTTGTAAACTGATACACCACCAAGTCCAAGTGCTATATAAAGCCTCCAAATTAGTAGACTCATACTAATTATAATTGGCAGGAACATCAAAGTCTAGTAGCTAGCTCGATCGGCTGGTAAGTGACATCAAAGTTATTCTCATCCATCTTAGGTCCATTGAAACAAGAAGGGATCTCTTAGTAGCACCCTAAGAAATTATAGTAAGGCCCTTGGGTAACTTAGAGGGTAAATTAATTAACTCAAAAAAAAAAAAAATGGAAGGAGGATGGGAGACGCCCAGAGGGAGAGTCCACCTCACTTAAATATTTTCCTATATATATATATATATTTATATAGGGGGTATTCAAGTAAGGGATTCCCTCACCATGTGTGGTGAGGACTCCCTTTTTTAGGAGATTTCAAGTACAAAAGGGTGTACTCCCTTCATGTACAAAAATCATTTTTGTGCTTGAAACCTCACAAAAAATGAGAGTCTCTCACCACACATGGTGAGGGAATCACTCACTTGAATATTTTCTATATATATAATTATATATATATGGGTTATTGCCAACTCCACTTCGATTTCCTTGAGTCTGGGATTGGATCGTCCATCCTCTTAGTTGAAATGTATAGTATCATCCATAATAAGCTCTCTCACTCTTTCATCCTTTACACCATAATCTTCATCATAAATTGTGGGGTATGTTAGAAAGTGATGATCAAAAAAGGCTTCTCAATAAACCACACAAATGCATGCAGCACATCTAATATAAAATTGTAAAAGTAGGTAAACATAACCCGGCCATGATTGCACCCACTAGGTGTTGATAACTTGGATGGGTGTCATGAATCATTCAAGCATACAACTGAACACAGCAAGAGTACGTAACTGCTACTCTGGTTAAACCAGTGAACACGTAGCTAAAATAAGAGAAGAGGCAAGTCTAATGTCACTGTTTTTGTTGTTGAGCTAGACACTGGTCTGAAAGGAGGAGAAATGTCTTTTTTACAATTTGAAGAGGGTAGCTAGGAGGGATCAGACATGTTTTTTTTTTTTTTCATTAATTTTGTAAGTGTCCATGGTCCATCCATCCCACTTGGTAGCTTTGCCGAATGATGAAATCCAATAGCCACTGCAGTAGGGTCAACTGCACTAAGTTCATTTCCAAAGCATCTGTATATCACTCACTGTTTTTCCCCTAAAAAGGCAGTCGACGAAAAGGACAGTCCCTTGCATGACTCCATGTTGGTTCTAAACTCTGAAGATTCCCATCATGCAGCTTCATTCGTTTTGAATTTCCTCCTTAATTTTATTTGTGTATCTGGAGAAGAGTACTTGTTTGCCAAGGCAACACCAGTTCAGATCCCCAGGACCCAAACCATAGTGCTGTCAACGGGGTGAAAGTGAAACCACCCTGTCCTGGATCTGGGCCTCACAAGGATTTCAGGGCCCAAATATGTGTCCAATCCAACACGCGTGAACACGGGAATTGGGCCTGAATACACTCAATATGGGTTACCAGAAGCCTGAGTCTAATAAAATTTAGATTAAGATCAGGGTCTAGCTAGCCCGATAAGGATTTCAGTCCATGAACTACAGCCCAGTTCTAGGAAGTTGGGCTCATTGGAAAGTCTGAATCCAGCTTTATAGGATACGGACCGGGCTAGATCTGAGGTGGGTCCGGGTCCATCAACAGCCACATGAACAACTAAAGTATGGGCAATATCCACAAAACTAGCCTAGAAAACATGCAGCTTCTTTTCAATCCTAAATCCCCTTTTTTTTTCTATCTTCAATTTCTTTTCTATCACTTCAACTAACATGTTCCATTAACATATGGCAGAACCATGGCTTGTTGTGGAATCTCCCATCCCCAACCACTTGAAGTGGGCAATGCCCATTGGAAATTTGTACTTCACTTGCCCTTTTCTTTTGTATTCTACCCTCAAATAAAGTGATTATAGTCTTAGAAAGAAATGAGTGTGGAAGCATTGAAGTTAGAAGATTATGGTAAGTTCATTAGTGGGGCACTAGCAAAACAAACCTAATTAGACTTTTGTATTGCAGACATCACAATGATATTTAAATACTAGATTAACAACAAAGATTAAACCTATCATCCTTTAACTTACTATCCTTACATTGCTTGAACGATTTTCTTGTCGTTAAAAGACAACAACAGAGGGAGTCTTTGACTGTTACCCACCCAGTTGGATTGTCTCCTTTATCAACACTCACTTTATCTTTTTGTACCTACTTTTACAGGAGTACTAAAAAATCAAGAGCATCCACATGGGCCTTTAACCTAATGCACAAAAGTAAATAAGCCCAAATCAGTGAAGGAGGCTTTGATTTTTTTTTTTTCATGAAGTCTCGTGTGGATGCACGTCTGCAAGAGAAAATTACCCTAAATAAGGTCTAGATGAACAGTACACGGTTTAGATCGCAATTCTAACACTGTAACAGCATGATCGCTAATCATACTTTGAGAGTTATTCCACAGCAAAACGGGCACAATCAAAATTCATGATTTTATGTGAAAATGCGATTTTTTAATGAATATTGACTCGAATTCAAACTTTGATGCTCACAAAAATAGAATTATGATATTTTACTAAAATGGTGCATGATTTGATGATTAAGTCCTTAATTACTCTAAAATGATGAGAAAATTATGTATTTTTAAGGACTTATCACACCCTCCAACCAGCATTTTGCTAATCCCGAGCAAAATATGCTAATTAACTAGGGTAGGTCTTCTAGCCTAATCTAATCTAAACCAACTGCAAGCTTCTGATTAGCATCTCGAATGTTAGTAGAGCGCCAAGTTGTTCATTTTGGATTCAAACTTGCAACCGTTTAATATTATATTAAGTTTTATTAGCTAACAATTCCTATCAAAACTCAAAACCTCAAAGCGTTAATAAAGACAAAACAAATACTTTTCAATACTCTCCCTCGGTGGAGACTGCTCCTCAATATTGATTAGGATCAATTGATGGAAGTTCTTTCTTTTTTTTTCTTTTTAGGCAGAAATTGAATAAGGTGTACATTCTTATTCCTTAAACAAGTACTTGTTGAAATTAAAATAAATATTAATTCTGGCTTCTCCCCAAGTCACGTCAGTAGCAAAACTTTTACTTCAGCAATGAGCAACCACAACAAAAACGATCCAACTATCCAATTTTATTCTTTACAAAAAAAAAACTATCCAGTTCTAATTTCTGAATTAAGAATCCCATTTAAAGTGGAAAATCATTTAATTCCAATTAATGCAAATGTATTTGTAAATCTAAAGATAAAATCATTTAGATTCTACTTAATCCCACATTGATTTCATGTCATCTTCACAAAAATATGTTTCCTGTAACCATGATACTGTTTCCATATCTTTCCTATAACCATGGGACCTTTCATAAGTTTCCTATTAAGCTTCTATTAACAGTCACTAACAGTAATCCATTAATAAAATGAATTGTCATCAAGGTTTGTTTTTACATACGTTCACAAACCCATAAAAGTCGTTCAGCCACAGCCAACTATTTTTCTCTACAATCTGCATCTCTTGATTCCTATTGTGATATTTATCTGATTGCCTTCTTCCTGGGGGGCGGACTATGTAGAAAAATAAAATTTTGGGAGGGCCACATGCAAAGAAATACATGCGGTTTTTGAAATATAGGGCCGGGGGGGCATACAATCTGATGTTTTTTTCAGAGAAAAGAGGCCTAGGAAGGCCTACGCCATCAATGGTTCAAAACACCGTTACATGTAGCATGTGATAATGGCCCCACCCCATTGATCATCATTATCATTGAAGTGTTGTTGTTTCGCAATTCCAATTTATCTTGAGCCAAATCCTGCTTTCTATTCATACTCATTCACTAAATAATGACATACATATCTCGCGCAATACAAAATATATAGTGTCCAAACCATTCATTAATTCAGCATAGAAATACAAAACATATAGTGTGGAAACCATGTTCACCTACATATCATATTCGAAATTCACACCCAACCCGGCCCATTTATTTATCTAAATCCCACACCAAGCATACGAGGGGCAGATTTATGGGCATGCATGGACTAATATTAATCATACTGCTAGAGGCTTATGGCCTGCTTAAAGCTAATGTGGGGGCTTATTTGGTTCATGCTTGTCATTTGCTCCACCTGGAGGGTAATCGCGCATTAAATGCTCCTCCACCATCAGATCACGCACGTTCATCTGCATAACACCATCATCAAACTACAGGAAATGACTTGAGGAACGTATATATATACTAAATCATGGGAGTAGGACATGCATATCATGTAAATTACCTACTACAATACATATGTATTGCCTAGTACTTTATCAAAGAGTTGATTATCAGAAGTTGATTCAGATATGTGGAAGGATACAACTTACAACTTACAACTTGCAAGAACCAAATGCATGTTATGGGTAATAAGAAACGCACCAAAGAATTGTAACTTGTAACATTGTCACCTACTGCTATATGACATAATACGAAGAATGAGAAGCACAGAATGAGAATCACACATGAACAGATAAAGAAGCATTAAAGTAGGAATTAAGTGGCATATATACCAAGTGAGGAAATGCATAGCATTAGCATGATCTTAATTTTCCTGGACTAAGAAACTAAAAATAAACACCGCAGTCTCAAAATCAGTATGGGCTATTATGGAAACTCTAAAGGTTTCACTACATGGAATTCACCATAGTTTTTATTAACTGAAATTAAGGATCATACTATTGTTAACATTTAGAATGATACAAATCCTTGATCTCTCTTGATATCTTTCCCAAATCCTCACTCTCTCTCTCTTGATAATTTGTGCGATCATGCATAATCTTTTAATGGGGGGGTCACCCTATTGATCTTCTATTGTCCATTAGTGTAATAACTCTCTCATTCTAAGTCTGTCATTGTTGGTGACTACTTGATTATATCTACTATATATGGTTCTTTTAGAATCATTCATCGTGTGGCTTGATGAAGATGGCAAGATCATAAAGGCTCGAACAAATGCGTGAATAAAGGAAGATGCTTAACTTTTTTATTGAAAAGAGAAAAATGATGAGGATACCGGGTGGAAACTTTAAAGGTTAGAGTTCAAGGAATCACCCATAGCTTTTATCAACCCATCTCAATACATACAAGAGAAGATAACAATTCAAAATTCAAATAAATAAACCAACCCTAATACCTCTTTAAGGGAACCGCTGTTGCTGACCATGCTCTACACAAATCTCTGGTGGAACAACTCTAATCTTATCATTAACTTCATCATGCATTAATATTGGGTGGTTAATGAATTTCTTGTATGGATTTAGTGCATTAAAAAGTATATAAGCTGCATCTGAAACTTAATATGTTATCATAGTTAATTAACCAGTTGCGAGTTTGAATCCTATATATGAAGAATGTCTCGATGCTGAAAACAAATACTTGTTGCGAAATGTGCACCAACTAAGTTATATTTGGAGAGAAATATCGAAAAGTATTTTTACTGCTTCTACTAAAACCTCTTGGTTTGGTAGGAATGATTAGCTAAGGAAACTATATAGCGTAATAACTCGTGTGATTGAGCCACATAGTGAAGTTTACTTTGGGTCCTTGAATCATGGCCCCTGTGCATCCTATGAACTCTACATATCCTTAATCCAATGATCATATAATACCTCTCCGAATAAAAAAAAAAGTTATTTAAAAACCATCCAAACAGACCATACAAGCAAACATGAACGCATGCGCTATTTTGTGAGTTTCTTACAGAGGAACACAGAAACACATTACCTTGTGAAATGGGGATGGGTGTCGAGGCCCCCCTTCCTCAAAGCCTTCAACTTCACCTGCCAGAGAGAAGAAACTTAGTCGAGCATGAAAAGAGCATGGAAAAAGGTTCTAAATAATAAGCAGACTTGAGTTACATGATGGAGAGAGGAGGAAAAGCAGGAGGATGAGGAGGAAAGGCAACACACGAGACATAGCTAATGCTGTGAGTTCTGGCATCCAGAGGGTGGGGGGAAGGTATGGTTTTATTCTTGTCTCAGTGGGAGAGAATGCCTATGGAAGCTATTGTCATAGTCCATTCCACTCAATAGCATGTAGAAAATGAAATCCAATTACCACCACAACATTGTCAACTGCACTAACTTCAGTTACATCAGAAATCACTTTTTTCCTCCATTGACTCTTGTGTGGCTTTTGTCCAACCCTTTCAACTTTACCTTTTTTTTTTTCCTTTCTTTATACCTACCCTTCTCGTTTTCTTCGAATTCATTCCATATTTTAATCGAAGTTCTAGTCAAGCGTTATAATATGACATGACATTTCAGCTTCACTCTCTTTTTTTTTCCTTGGTACTTTTTCATGTAATTCATGTTTACCACTAATAAAAAAATCCAACACAAACATTAAATGGAGTTTGGATGGCCATTTTCATAGCAACTAATTCTCCTACCCCACCTCTTATCCTCCCCTTGTCCCCTTTCATATAAACTTTGTAGTGAGCTGATCTGATGTGATTAGCATAATGGGGCAATGGGTGCAATGAACTTACTCAAGCTCACTTGAGGCCATGACAATCATGGTGGAGGTGGGGGATGCAAATGTCACAAAGAGA
Organism: Cinnamomum chago; assembly: GCA_038049695.1. Taxonomy (NCBI): domain Eukaryota; kingdom Viridiplantae; phylum Streptophyta; class Magnoliopsida; order Laurales; family Lauraceae; genus Cinnamomum; species Cinnamomum chago. Next base: position 89,390,195 of record CP142454.1, on the reverse strand, counting down.
TATGGCTGTGAAGAATATGAACCATGTTAAATCATAATAACCCATTGATCCAATGGCCTCGCGTTTAGTTATATTGGGAGACATCATTTTTTTTTTCCGATTTCAATCTAATGGTAAATAAAGGTTAGATGAGTATCAAATTTGGGGCTGTGCCAAGTCACAGAAGGCAGCATCTGTGAGGGAGCTAACTTTATCATAGCTTGACTGAAAGTTTAGGATTCGAGATCTCTAGATTGGTCCACTCAATAAATCAGCCCAATAGTGTGCAAAAAATAAGAATCTACGAAGCGAAAATAAAATCACAAGCACACACTACAAGGACACTAGATTTAGCTTGGAAAACCCTAACCGGGTGAAAAACCACATATTCAAACTGAATCAATTACAAGAAATTCAGATTTCCTCTCGGGATATTCTCTACCTAAGGATTGAAGTTACCTTGTAACGCTTCACGCTTCAACGACTTCACACCATTGATTACAATAGACTCAATCCTGCACTTGACTCCTCAAATCTTTCTACGCAAGAAGATGATTTTCTACAAAGGATGCAGAAGATTCTAGCTCTCTAAAGAACTTGGCAGCACAACTTCTTAATAAATATCTAAAGAATAATTCTCTCAATTAAATCTCTAACTCAGAACTTTGAGAGGTGAGGTGTCTCTTTAGAATAACCCTTAAGTCCTTTAAATAGTCATTTTCGACGTGCTTAACGTTGCCTAATTTGATTAGGATTAAAACAAGCAGTTTTGGCACAATTAGAATTTAGTTTCTAATTTTCCTTGGACTCTATTGTATGTCCGCTCGAGCGGGTGAGATTCTGTTTCAGCACGAAACGACTTCTGTCAAGTGTTTGGCTATTTTGACTCATGTCTACTCGAGCGGATAATGTGGTCGCTCGAGCGGACCCATTCTGTTTGATCCGGAAATTCAGCACTTCTTATCTTTTTCAGTTCTTTAAGTCATTCCAGTCTTCTAACTTTAAAATCATTTTCTAAAAATAAGAACTACAACTCAATGTACCTCGCGTTTTATCCAACCCATGAATTTGCCAACACTCAAAATCCTAACATTGGCACAAGTGAATCACGCTAGATCTTGACCTAACTTTGCCTATGAAAACATATATTATTTACACATAATAAAGAATCTCCATTTCCATGACTTCAAGCATCCAAACACAGATGACAGTTTGTTCAGATGTTCTTTCCTACTGTTCTAAGCATGCCAACAAAGGAACGGTCCGGATCACATGTCAATTAAATTGTTCTTTCCTACTGTTCTAAGTCAAGAACGAAAATGAGGGACAGACCCACCACCACTATTCTACAGAATTCACACCAAAATGTGCAAGGTGGCTGTCATATCATATACAGGTCACCCCCTTGTAATTGGCCTCTCACCTGTAATTTCTCCTTGTTCATCATACACCTCAAGACAATCTTAACAGGTTTGGTAATCTCACATGTCATTCATTTTGCAAAGCTTCTTGCTTATCACCAAAATGCATGCATTTGTTTCATGCAATGTTCTGTTTTACATTTAGCTAAGCTGTTAATAATAGTTTTGTCAAGGGTGCAATTAAGTAATCCTTGACCAATGGTTTTACTGGAAGATTGACAGAAAACTTTTTAATTTCTCCTAAGAATCCCTTTTGGTTTGAAATGTTTGACAAACCAAGGATTTTCATATGACAGGTTTTTTGTGGGCCCTAGATGACTACCCTTGTTGCTTTTCTTCTTGTAGGTTTCTTGCAGAGCACCACTTAAAGGAAAAAAGTAGGGTTGTAAATGGGTTGGTTCCGGTCCGGGTCCATGTTGAACCGGCCTGGAACCGAAACCGTTAAGGAGAAGGTGGAACTGGATTCGAATCCGGAACCATTTCGGAACCAGTTTCTTGGTTTCGGAACCGAAACCAGAACCATATATGGGACGGGTCTGGATCCGAGTCCGGGTGTAGGTAGAGAACGATATTAAAAAAACCATAATTTTTAAGAGAGATTTTCGAAAATTGAAGTCATATGTCAGGTCTCAGGCCCGAACCAAGGTGGAACCAGACCCGAACTCATTTACTTATCGTGGCCTAAATAAGGACCTAGACCCAGTTTTTAACAGGTCAGAACTTCCGGATAATCGGAGAATTGAGTACCCATTTACATCCCTAGAAAAAACATTGATTTTCAAATGCTTTCAAGTAAATGGAACATGAACTAACATATAATTCTAAGCCCAGTGTGTAAGCTAGAATGACCCATATATGCTATTGGGCTTGGAGAGTCCATTGGGGCTGTACCGGCCCTTCAGCCACTGCACATACAAGTTTGGCAGCTCATAATTAATCAATACATTTTAACACATCTAGTTAAAGTTGCGATTAGATTTTGGGTTTTTGGAAGTTTAATTACAAATTTGGATCCAAATTTAAATCTAATTTTATCCTAAGTTGACAAATTAATAGATTAAACAATAAAAAGAGAGCCATGAGGAGAAGATATTTGATGGGACATCTTGATTGTGGCTACAAATAGAAGTGATTAGGGACTCTCAAAGTAAACTTTTTGACAAAAAGGTTCATGAAAGAGCATTCAAGAAAGGGGATTTGGTTCTTACAGTTTGAAGACCTATGATCCTAACTCACAAATCCAAAAGCAAGTTTGTGCAAAAGTAAGACGGACCATATGTCATTGATGAAGTCTAATCCAACGGTAACTATTTCTAAAGAAGAAAATCCTTGCTTTGACAGGTGAAAGTGGCCTTCCAAAAGTTTTGGAAAAAAAATTATCCAGACTCCCTCATTGGCTTGTTAAATGATGATATTCATCCACTCAATTGATTATTAATTTTTAATCTTATTTCATCATCCCATTTCATCTATTAAGATCTAAAGGATAATAATCACCAATAAAGTTGGATTTTAATAAATACCTTTGTATTTGTGATGCCAGAAGATTCCAATAATTTTTCATTTAAGGGCTGATGTGTGAGGGAGTTGATTGCTTCTATATAAAAGTCAAGTCTCCCTTGTACTCTCCCATGGTTAAATCTATCTAACTCTTCTTAGTTGCAAGGCACCTTGATAGAATAATATATCAATGGATAGGGCCACTTATTATAAGAAAAGGGTTTTCAAACATATCTAAGGCCTACAACAGCCTGTTACCTCAGTGGTAAGAGGTGTGTGTTAGTTCTTACTTGGCTGTCAAGGGAACAAACCCGAGGCATGCCACCTTCTCTCACCCGAGGGGGCTCAATCACCTCACTTGAGGCCTACTATCCTCACTTGAAGGCAGGGTCCCACTCCCCAGCCCCCACAATAGCTGGGTACCAAAGAGAAAAAAAAAACACACTTTTAGGGGCCATGGTCCCTGCCTGAACCTCTCTTGTTCCACCTTAAATTAATGGGGCTGAAGCTTGATGGATATCTAATCTAGAAAACAATCTTCTAGATTCAATGGGTCCACCGTCCACCAACTTATGTTGTGGAACCTTGTGATAAACAGGGTACCTATCTTAAAATTTATTGGGTCCACACAATGCCACCTGATGGGACTAAAGTCCGGTCCAATATTCATACTCCACTGAAACTTGTGAGTGGAAACATAAATGACAGGAAATTATCAATGTACACGCCCATCTTAGTGTTTACAATACTTTTGGAGAGCCATGGTCACCCCCTGGCCCTGCAACCCAGTGTGCTTCAAAATGGAGCTTAAGCTTTGTGGGTGCCTACTGCCTAACATGCAAACCTCTCTTCCAGGTTTAATGGGGCCACCAGCATTTCTTGGTCTATAAGCATGTGATAATCAAAGCAGGGAACATATTTTCCGGGGTGACACAACTTATGAAAGTAAGTGGTGTATACTGTATACACAAAATTGTAGTAATCTATTGCAGGGAATAAAAGCAGTTTAAACATTTAAATCCCTCTCACTGAGTCAACATTCGATAAGAACTCAAGATGTGATTGGATAACTTATTTCTATGACTTTTATATGAAGTTTATACATTAATAAGAAGGGCATGTGCTTGGCCATTGAGATTTTCTAAAGGCATGGAATGTGGATAGTGCAACATGCTATGCAAAGAAAGAATAAACATGATACTGATCAAATTCCTCAGCGGTTTTGCATCAAAATCAGAGCCTCATTCACCTGGAAGTCCAATCCAGGAGTTTCAGAAGTAGAAGTGGCCCTCAGGTAAAGACCTCTGGAGTTGTCCAAACAACCTCCTAACCAGGTTTCCAAACATTGAAAAAAAGAACAGCAGTGCTAGGTGGACATGGGGGACCGATTCCTGGCCCGGCCCGGCCCCCCCTGTCCACCCTTGGACCCCGGAGAGCTCTGGGATCCAAAGGTGGACAGGGGGGGCCGGGCCAGGAATCTCAGTCCCCCCAGTATGTCCAAGAAGACATTTTCAAAAAAGAAATGTGACGGTGGCATTCATTATTCAATCCACTTATAAAGTGAGGAAACACAAATAGCCATATAGCATGAAGACTTTACTTAACAAAAATGATTACACAGCTCACAGAACTTCATTGCATCAACCACTCATTTTATGATGATATCACTTAAATATACATTTACACGACAGAATAGATGACAAAATAATGTGAAAGGCAAAGCTCGATCGTTAAATAATGCACACAGTATGCAAAGAGTATTGTTGAAAAATGCATAAAATGGACACTTATTATGAAATGAATGCAAAGCCCCCCTAAGAAGCTATTCCAGCAACCAACACCAAGAATACAGGGCTTGAGGAAGGATGAGACTGAACCGACTGCGGTGAACAGAAAACATGAGACCACGCATAACCAATACAAAATTTCAAATAATAAAAATAAAGAATGCAAAGGGAACGGACTATATATTTACCAATGGGTGATCTCAGGGAGCAACACCTAAATGACTCTTGAACAGATTTAGATCATGCATTCCCTTTTAAGCGTCATCAACTCAAAATGCCTGAGAATTGATTGCTTGCTTGATTTATGATAATAGCACCAGCAGGCCTCACAATGAAGCAAGCAAAAGCAGTGTCCACAAATGTGGAAACACAAGTATATAAGCAGGCAATGAAAAAATAATAGCCTGCGTGGTGTGCGGACAAGACACAGCTTTCTCCCTCCCCGTTGTAAGAAGAACCCCTGGAGCCAATCTGTGAAGTTGGCAGAAGTGGGTCATCAAACCCACTTCCCCATGGAAAAAACTCAACTTCACTGCATGTAACATGAGAATTAGCACTGACTTCTTAGCAAAACCTTCATGCAATAACGGTGACGACCACACACATGTATGCAATCATGGACCCAACTCAAAACACCCAAATGCATGCAGAAAATTTTAAGATGAACAAGCAGCATCAACCAGCAACAGCTCGACTGACAGCCAACTGAGCCCAATCTGCAGACTCTTTAATCAAATGGTCATCCGATGACAAACATTCCTTCAGAAAGTTTTTACTTGCAACAGCTTGACTGATTAAAGGACCAGCATTACCACCCAATGCATCAGCTAGATCTCCCAGTAGTCCTATTGCAGTCTTAGTCACGACATCATCCCTGACAAAACACACAGAAAAAAGGTTGATAAGAAACAAAGAAAGAGAAGTGCAAGAATCTGCAAGAAAGTGGAGTTGTGGTCTCCAGAACTCACATGTCCTTTTTTAAGTATATGCTGTCCAAGAACTGAAGGATGTGAGGTGCATAAGGCATCAGTAGCTGAGTCTTCGGAGAGTTCTTAAATCCTTGGAAAATACCAGAATATGCCTCCAAAATTCCATTTCTCAGCATATTCGTGTACTCAGTCATCTCATCATCAGCACCTGAAGTATGAGTAGATACTTCTGCTGCACCATGGAGCATAGGCATAGCATATATCAAGTACTTCTCAAAGTTCTCTCCTATTGCCAAAGCAATGTCACCGAAGCACGAGAATATAGGAGGCTTCACAGACCGATGCAGCTGATTACTTGACAAATCCTTGAGGAGCTGTGTCATAATTCCATCACAGTAGGGGAGTATCTTTTCTTCAAGTGCCCTACATAAATCACCAACTACGCCAACGGTAATAGCGCAGACCTGATACTCCTCAAAATTTTGGAGACCCATTTCCAAATAAGGATAGAATTCTTGCATGTACTTCGCAAAATCAGACCCTGTTGTGTATGCCAGAGCCCCAATCGCAAGCATAGTCTCTTCATGAACCGTTGCATGTCTGCAAGCAAAAACCCTCAGAAAAAGACCCATGACCTGGTCTGCATATTGCATAAAGAGATGCTTGGTAGGTTCAGATGCTCCTAGTTTCTGTATGATGACCTGCAAGCACCCACAAAGAAGACCCTGTAACTCATTCTGCCTAGCCTTCTCTTCGAACAACAGCTTCTGTGCTTCAACAGTATTGTTGAGCTCCATCATGATAACTGGAACAAGTTGCAAGACTGTAGGAACCGTCTCATCTGCTGAGCATCTCACAACTTCATTTAAAGTCTCATAAGCAGCGGTTCGGAGGCGAGATTCCCCAGCATCTTCTCTGCGAGTCACAGTAAGAAGAGCCTGCACAATGTCCTGAAAAAAAGGCGACAGCAGGGAGGATGAACATGTATCCTCGTAACCTTGGGCAAGAAAATACAGAGCCCCACAGGCCTTTTCAGCAACATTAGGGACATCTTTCATGCTTTGAAGAAGGGCCGTAAGAATCTGTTGGCAGTTTGCATTAGTTATTATGGGACTCTCAACAGTGGAGCCATGAAGGAACTCAAATATTCTTCCAAGGGTCCATGCAGTGGAATCCTTGACATGATTATTTGGGTCTTTGGTCAAGGCATTGAGCATAAAGTTTAGAGCGACATTGACAATTGGCATGAGCTTGTCTGGTGATGGGCCCTCTAAAATGGAACCAAAGGCATAAGTAGCTGCCTCTCTTTGCCTCCAGTCCGGCTTTGCTATGTTTTCTTCTATAAAAGGCAACACAAGGGGAACAATGTCATCTGTAACTGTCCGTGCCACTAAACCCAAACATGTTCCCCCAGCCATTGAAATATTCCAGGCCCCTTCATCCTGGTCCTGATCATCCTCCTGCTTAAGAAGTGTCTCCAATAGCATGGGAACCAAAGCAGGGAGTGCCTTCTTTACAAAATAAAAACAAGGAACCTCAGAGTCACCACTAAAATCGCCTTCATATTCTTCCAAGATATCAATTTCCTCGTCACAGATCGAGCTCCAAAACTCAATAGCCTGAAGAGCGACAGGTTCCTCATCTTCCCTCACAGCTTTTGATGCAATGTTAAATATGTCGTGAATGTAAGATGAAAGCTTCTCATAGTACATAGAAGAAATGGAAACCAAGCATTCAAATGCAGCCTGTCGTATCCTCATGTCAGGAGAAAGAGTGGCTTCACAAACAACCCTCATAATATAGTCCCGCTCCATATCACTTGTGAAATTCACCTGAGCAAAGCCCAAAGCATTACACAATGCTCGGGTAGCAGCAAGCCTAACATCATTGTCCCCCTCAGAAGAGTTCATTCCCTGAACTACAGCCGTAAGTATTGTATTAACTTGATCTTGATCAACAACATCCGAAGATACTTCCTCACATATATACCCAAGGGTTTCGAGAGTGGCCTGCTTAAAATGAGCTGGGTGCTGGTTAATATTTGACAAGAGTGACCCTATAAGCTCAGGCCACTGATTATGTGGAAGCTCAATACCTGCAACCTTAGCAATAACTTGTGAAGCTGTTGATCGTGCATCGGGTACAGGAGATGAGAGGGTCTGCAACAAGCACCCTTTGATCTGGGCCTTTACAGCTGGGTCTAATGACAACCATCTCTGCACAAGCTCAAACTTCCTATGTTGCTCCTTGGCATCCAATGCGTTCTTCAGGATCAAACCAGCCAGCTTGCGACTATCCACGGGTTTATCATTGTTAGCCAACTCACCAGAGAGACATAATAGAAAACTTGGTAGGTTTTGGTCCTGAAACTGTTTTAGGCTATCTTCTGCTTGCTTCCTCACAGTACCATCTACAGCTTGTGCATTTAAAAGGACTTGAGTCACTTCCATTGCCATTTTATATCTGTAAGAAGCAGAGATATAAGTGGCAAAAAAAATCCCATAATAATATCAGTATGGCATACTTGCATAAGAACAAGGAAACATGGGCTATGTAGCGGCCGCTATATCGGGTGTAGCGGTTTACAAACAATTTATCGCCGCTAGCAAATGTAGAGGCTTCTACGGACCCACTACAAGTTGCTACGGGCTGCTACGGAGCATGACTAACATCTACTTTACATAATTTTTTAAAACACATGGTAGGGCTTCTTTTTCTTTTTATTTGTTTTTTTTCTCTCTCCAAGCAACATTTCTATGCAACTCTTCTACCATTCCTTGCTTAAAAGAACAATAAAAACACAAGATTCGCTGAATTGAAGCCGATACATAGAATTCCTCTCAAGGGCTCTTCTCAAGGTATATCGTTTTAGACACCTCCTTTGGTATTAGTAGAGGTGTTCTTTTTTCAACTCTCAACAAAAGTACATTGTTTGTATTTAATGGAAGTTAATTCATCATTTGGTTTGAACTTTGAATTTTAAGTTTTTTTTAAGCATTACTTCATAATTTATTTATTTATCCTGTGTTATGAACAGTTACGCCAAATCACTTATGAATTATGAATTTAGAAATACATAATAGTTTCTAACTTAGATTAACTAACATGAAAACTGAAAACATGTGAAAAAATAGATAAATATTGTTGTTTTATAATTATTCAGCAATACAAAACCTCCATGCACCGAAGAGACCACTACATCCCCCTATCTTAGTTACTATAGGGGAAAAAATCAAATTATAACTTTTCAAAAAAATTGGGTTTTTTTTATATTTTTTTTAACAATTTTTTTATTCACACTGCTACGTATCTCCCACTACATCGTATTATGGACGTTGGCCGCTACGCCCGCTGCAACCACTATTTTGATCTTTGCAAGAAAATGTTTCCAATTCATCAAGAATCTATTACCCATGCAGTAGAACATTCTAACACCTAAAGACTGGCCCAAATGCCAAAAATCAATAAAGCCATAAAAAAACAGTTGAATGTGGGAATAACTTTCCTTAGAAATAAAAAAATCTCATACTTAATATCTGTCAAATATTGATTCTTTTGTCTCTCCCTAAAAACTTCATTGCAGCTTCCTTCCACGAAAATCCACCAATGAAATAAAACTAATTCCACGAAAGCTACGAAGAATATCAAACGAAAATGAAAACATCAACCATCATAAAAGAGCATTGATCTAAATAACTCCAGAAAGAATAAGTGAAAAGAAGGTGGCAAAAATAAATCAAAATATACAGACAAATCATTAGAAGAAAAAGGAAGAAGAAGAGGAAACACAGGAAGCATTGCTGATTAAACAATCCCTGTTTGTATAACAATGACCTGAGGAAGTAATAAATAAAAATCAAACCAACAACTGCTGACCTGGAAAATGATAGATCCTAGAAACTTGACAGAATTAAAGGGCATCCACTAAAATAGCAGTTTTATAAGAAAGTAAAAAATGGAAGAAAGAAATATACTCCCAGATCAATCAATCTTCCTAAGCACTCCCCATCCATGGAACTGGAAAATACCTTCCCAAGAATTCAAGAAGCATCAATCTCATTAGGGATTCAAGTTTCACTCTTTTTCAAGTTAATTCTTAGGCATTCCATATAAACCCAAATTTTATAATCAAAATTCACGCTATATAGTTCACCAAAATCAGTTCATAGTAGCACAAATAAAAATCAGTTCATCCAAGATTTCGACTTTAACTCGATTATCCAAACTGCCCTCTGAATCATCATTCACATAGTTGATAGAAGCACAAATAAAAATCAGATTTGCAGAAGAAACCCCAGGGGCAACAAACACATCTAAAAGTGACCATGGAACAAATCAATCAATAAAAATATCAACTTTCACTAAAATCTACATCTAAAACACCCCTCAGATTCACCCACAAGCTTTTCCCTCTCAATCTCCCAAAGTTTTTTAATTTTTGTGCAACTAAGAAAATAAAGTTTTGCCTAAATCAGATTGCAACAAAAAACTAACTAACTGGAGATAACCCAAAAACCCTAAAGCAGAGAATCAAAAAATAATTCAAATTTTAAGTAGGAGGAATCAAAACCACAAGGATAATCCAAGATTCTAACAAAAACACAGAGACACCAAAAGAGAAGGAATCTTTCACTTGAAATCTTGTAGAAGCCGTACGTAGATCACTTACATGTATTTGGCAAGGAAGAATCGAACTTGGAAGAGATCTGCGTGAAGTGGAAGTGAAGAACCAGAGAGAAAACACAAGAAGACTAGAGCAGAATCTCAATTATAGATTTGTGAACTTTACTCACTATTATTTATTCATTATTAATGGTGCCGTCATTTTGAGCCCCGACCCCCTCCTCCAAAGTGGGGCCCACCTGTTGGAAATCCAAGCCGTTAATAATTAACACCTATACTTTGGCAAAGAAATTTTTAGGAAAAGATTTTCAATTTTCTTAAAATTGTGATAAATTCATATTTAGTAATTATAAATTTATGCAGATTTGGACGAATGAAAATCTTCATTTGTTAGGATTTTCAGATCCAATCACCCCTATGAGCATGTTTGGGAACAGACAAGAAATCCATAAATTTGATAATTTTTCGCTACCATTGGAATAAGGATTTATCGCTAGGGATTTGTATAGTTGAGGATTTCACATGGATATTGGTGTGTATCGATACATATAACTGAAAAAAATAGGGTTTAATGTGCAAATCCACTCAAATGAGGATTTTTAAATCTCATAGGGGGTAGTCGAATATGAAAATCCTAACAAATGAAGTTTTCCATTCATCTAAATCCTCAAAAATTTACAATTGCCAAACATGGATTTACCACAACTTTATAAATACCAAAAATCTTTTCCGTGAAATCTTTTATGTGAAGATTTGGTTGACAAATGTGACCTATAAAATTTGAAAATCCTTATTTAAGTAAATTTGCACATTAAATCTTATTTTTTTTCCGCTATATGCATCGATACAAACTAATATCAATGTAAAATTCTAAAATATACAAATCACTAATAGGAATCTTTGTTCCTGTGGCGATATAGAATTATCGGATCTATGGATTCCTCGCATGCTACCAAACGAGCTCTAAAGGGTGCATTTGGTAACACGCGCGGAAGTGGAAATCGAGTGTCTCCTCTTCAGTGGAACCGCCTTTCCTACCACCTGAGAAATGATTTTTGAATCCTTGCTCACAAATAAATCGAATGAAGAATTGAAGAGTCCGCAGCTATTTCGTCGCTGCACCAAACACACGAAACAAGGCACCCGAAAATCCGGCGCCTTGCCATTTGTCATTTTCTACTTAAAGTCATGCTGCACAAACACCTCCTTGAATGTTAAACAACCAAGATTTCACAATCTGATGTGTTCCAGTTTTAGTAACTTAGCAGAAGGCCCATTTGTGGAAACTAAAATCATCAAGATTCAGCTGGGAGCTGAAAAATTGTGTGTTTTCTCCCATGTCCCATCTCATCATCTCCACTAGAGTAAGTTGAGACAATGAAGGACCGACCTCAGCTCAAATCAAGTTGGGCCCACACGGTTGATATATGAAATTTTCTTTCTCCAAGCGCGTTTTGCACTCCATCCAAAGATATTCGCCAATCTGGCAACAGATTTTTGCAGTACATTGGCACCCATCACTGCACAAGCACAAGCTAAAATTATTTCATGGTTTTGGCACCAGGCTAGCATGAACAACAGGAAGATAGGGGCATTTATTCCATGGTATATTCTATGATGCCCTGATACTGCATCGATATGACAGGAATATGGATTTTACATGTAAAAGGGAGTCCAATTTTTCCTCAAACATGATCACTAAGACCAAATTAGTTATCTTTGAATGGAATGCTACTAATTAATAATAAATTATATACTTCTTTGGATGTCATAGCAGGTGCTCTCCATTATGCTTAGTTTCCTACCCCCACAAGGATATTACAAGCTCAATTTTAATGGGTCCATGAACCCATGCAAGGTGACTGTTGGAATAGGGATATTGTATGAGGGTGATTTCCTAAGAGTAGGATTACGCTAGTCTCGATAGCAGTACCATTCAGCTCATCCCGATTTCGGTATCTAAGTTCGGCTACAGTGTCAAGATTCATCTAGTTCAGTAACAGTACCAGCTATGCATCTTATCTCAACTCGGCAAAACAGTGTCAGCTAATGCCAAGCTTGAACCAGCCTCGGTAAGAGTACCGACTGGGCTCATCTCGGTCTCGGTATAAGGCACCTCGGCAATAATGGCAGGATGCATCCGAATCTAGCATCAGTATCATCTGCAGCTCGGTTCGTCCACAGAGATGGGTACTAAGCCATGATTGTACTTCCATAAAGTTACGGCTACGTTGCAGAACGTACTGACAGGCAAGACAGGTGTCGGATAGTGATCAGGTATCGTCTTAATCAATCACATCCACATTAATACCAGAGGTCATCTCTTGATTCGACCAGATAGTATCTCCACCTACCCCCACTAAGAGTGTGCCAGATGAAACCTCTACATATACAAGGGTAAGAATCCCTTCGAAGGTATGTTATGTTTTTTTACAACATCACGCAATAACATGCAATACTAGCATACTTGCCTCTCATCTCCGTTCTTTGTTCAATGACAGCACTGACTCAGGCATCGGAGAGCCTTCGGCTGACGGCAGTCAGGGTCTCTGATCTCTATTTCTCCTTTCCTTTCAGGTCTTAAGGCGAGCTATCTTTCCCAAAGAAGCTTAAACATCATCATCATGAGTTCCACACTCATCTAATCTAAGTCCATAATTTTTAGGCACTCACAGGTATCATTAGGAAATATAAAGGCGAGTTGGTGGTAGCATACCTGAACTCAATCAAGGCTATGAATCCATTGGAAGCTATGATCCAATCCCTATATCATGATGTAATCCAATGCAAGGTAAACAAAGTGAGGGACTTGAAAAAAGAAGTGTACATGCATCTACCTCCGGGATTCATGGTCGATGGAAGTTGCCAACCTGATGTGTCATTTTAAAAAGGATATTTATAGTTTGAAACAAGCTCCTCGTGCATGGCTCGCAAAATTAGAGTTAGGCCGTTGAAGGAGCAGGTTCCAAGTGTGCTGCGTTGGACTATTTGCTCTCTACTAAGAAGAACAAAGTTATTCTAGAAGGGGGGCTGCTTAATTCTCGTGGAGAATCTTCAAAGGGAGTTCATGCACTAGTGGAGGAAGCTCTTGCAAGCATTGATGAAAACGTAGCGGCCGATATAGCCATAGCGGTGGCCACCGCCACACTACAGCCGATTTATCGGCCATCGCACCCGTAGCGGTCGTTACACTCGCTACGGGGTGAGAAAAATTCATACTTCCCAAAAAAATTTAAAATGCATAATAAGACTTATTTCTTTTGTTATTCTCTCCAAATAACATTTCTACACAACTCTTCTACCATTTTATGTTTAAAAAAACACCAAAAAACACATAAATCTCGTTGAATTACAGTCGATATAGAGAGTTCTTCTCAGGGATTCTTCTCTAAGTATATCCTATTAGACACCCCCTTTGGTAGATGTATTTTTTTCTAGGTACTCTTATATCTTGACTCCATGACATAGTTTTTTCTTTTATGAGCCTTTCATTCGTTTATAGTTAGCATAACTAAGCAATATGAACACATATGAAAAAAATGATCATTATTATTATTTTCTATTTATACAGTGATACAAGACCTCATACAATAAGGGAATCGCCACGCCCCCTTATCTTAGTTACTTTTACAAAAAAAAAAAAAAAAAAAATCCTCTCATTTTCCAATATTCTAGATTTTTTATATTTTTTTGATGATTTTTCTAAATCGCACCGTTACGCTGCTATATAGCGTTTTGGCGGTAGGCTACTACACCCGCCGCTATCACTATTTTCATCATTGCTTACAAGCTTTTACAGGGAATTAGTAGTGGGAAATCCGATTTGGAAGAAGATCTAAGAATAGAGTGGCTCACACTCTATTAAGGTTGAAACATTTAAATCTTATCTCCCTCCATCCGTTCTGGTTATGTTTATTCAAGAATGGAGTGGACATTGAGGTGGAAATGGGGTTGTTGCTAATTAGTGCCTTCTGATTCTTTTCGTAAATGGGACAACGGCTGACCCAAACTTTTACCATTTCCTGTAGTTCTCTCTTTTTATTAATAAATACTTTTTCTGAAAAAGAAAAAAAAAACATTTATAATTTTAAGCTAAAGTGTTTTATATTCGGCGTGATTAATTTTTCTCAATTGTATTAAGAAATTCCCTTGTCAAAATTTTAATAAAATCCTCACACCACAGGTGATTTATCTGGCTCCCCTTGAACCCATAGGGATTAGTCCGACCCAAATGATTATAACATCCTCATTTACGAAAAAAATAAATAAAAAAATAATAACAAATAGGATTTAAAAAATCCACAACCCTTATAAGAAAAAAAAGAAAAGAAAGAAATAAATATCATAGGTCATCTCAATTCTAATCATAAGCACCGTTGGATACATGGATTCATTTGATCGAATCAAGTGTTCAATACCCGCACGAGTCCCCGACTCGACCGAGTGCGCGCGCGTTTGCAACCCGTCGCGGGGTTTTTCCATCTCTCTCGATTTAGGGTTTTAGCAGAAGAAGAAGAAGAAAGAAGAAGAAGAACAACAACAACAACAACAGAGCTCCAGCAACACAAACCCTACCCTACCAGACGAAGACGAAGAAGATGGTAAGATCTTCCGTCGCTCGTGTCCTCTACGCCCTCCGCAGAGAGAACCCGCTCTCCGCCTCTCCCGCCTCGTCCTCGGCTCTGCTCACGTTGCAGAGCTCATGGTGCCGAACCCTATCGACTGGGAATTTGGCGCGAGCCAAGAACGAGAAGGAAGCCTGGTGGAAGGATTCCATGGAGAAAGTTCGAAACATCGGGATCTCGGCCCATATCGATTCGGGGAAGACCACTCTCACGGAGCGGATCCTCTACTACACAGGAAGGATTCATGAAATCCACGAAGTCAGAGGAAGAGATGGTGTCGGAGCGAAGATGGATTCCATGGATCTCGAGAGAGAGAAAGGCATCACCATTCAATCTGCTGCTACCTACTGCACGTGGAACGACTATCAGGTCTCTCTCTCTCTCTCTCTCCTATCTATCTATCTATCTATCTATCTATCTATCTATCTTTCTATTTCCTTTATTCAGATACTGTTGGGGGGATCTGTTTGGATAGCTGGGGAATCAAATTACATGTAATTGGCCATGGAAAAAGAGCAAAACAACTGTAACCCAAGTTATCCTTACGTGGGAACTGTCATTTACACAGAAATCAAATTACCAAACAGGTTTATGGCGCTATATGATTTGTTTTTCTTTAGAAAGTCCATACTTTTTTTTTAGGAAGATCCAAACAGGTTCTTTGTTACGTACGGTAGATGATTTTGTTGCATCACTTTGGATATGTATTGAAGCTATTCCAACTACCAGAAAAATTCAATCTTTAACTGACGTTATCAGTTTATAATGAAAAAGGTATTCTGAAGGTGCCCCAACATGAAATAAATCAGGTATCTGCCGTATCTGTAACAAGAAACTAAGTCGAGTAAATCTGACAGATTAGGCTTTTTTTTTTTTTTTTTTTTTTTTGATATCTCAGGTCAATATAATTGATACTCCTGGACATGTCGATTTCACTATTGAAGTTGAGAGAGCTCTGCGTGTTCTTGATGGTGCCATACTTGTGCTTTGTAGTGTGGGTGGAGTGCAAAGTCAGTCAATCACTGTTGATCGCCAAATGAGGAGATATGAGGTTCCACGGGTTGCATTTATTAACAAGCTGGATAGAATGGGAGCTGACCCATGGAAAGTTCTCAATCAGGTACGTGTTCTGCTATTTTGAAAAGTTATAAGAAACATGAAACTCTTGGTTTCATTTTGCCACTATGGGATCTAAGTTTTATTTTGTGATTGGTAATATGTCTACTTAGTTCACAGTTGCTACAATAATGTTGGGTCCTAGAATTTTATTGTGCTTCTGTATATAACATTTGATATCTGAGTGGAAAGGATGAGGTAGCTTCATGGTGGCTGTAGCTATAAAGTTCTAGCTAGACTCCATTTTTACCATGTACATTTTTTTTTAGGACAACCGAGGTTAATGATTCCCACATGTTAGAGCTCATTTTATGTACTGCCTATCATGGGCTTAAAAGATATTTTGAAGCATTTTTGTAATCAAAATGGTAGTTTAAACATTAAAAACTCAAAAATGGAAAGCTCCATCCTGGCAGTTACTCCACGCATGCATGTCTATCACTTGCTATTGTTGGATGGAAATTTTTAAAATTTATAAGAATGTCATTATAAGTGGTAAAGTTCCACTATGAAGTGTAGGCCATACATTTTACTATGTCATGTGACCCTTCCTGATGCATCCAGCTAGCATATTCCAAAACCATATTCCTCGTGTCTTTTGTTAAGCATCTGCATTCGTTGAATTATGTAAATATTGTGTTTGTAAGATACCTGGTCTCTGTGTCCCCCATCATCTTTGTATAACTTGTTCTAATATAAAGAAAACTCATCTCCTGTCATATAGATGGGGAAATCCCTTGATCTTGGATAAATTTATGTATGAAATCTAGCAAATGCTGCTTAATGTTCTTCTGGGATTCAGCTTATAGTTTGAACTCTTTATTATGGGCCCGGTTTCTTTTGACTGGGTTTAACATGCTGGTTTCATTTTTTTGTTGTTAATCTTTAGGCTTTGTTGATTTCACTGGATGCTCAGTTCCTTTTCTAAGGTCTCTCTTTCTCTCTCGATATCTCTCACTGTCTCACCTGATTCCACACACACGTGCGTGCACACACACGTGCGTGCACACACAAAGAACACTCATACAAACTATGAATAGTCATGCTGAGAGCTGGTTACTTCTAATCTATAAAGCAGAAATCCAAAGTCTGCTTCAGCAACTCAGTATGGTAGTAAAAAACAAAGGGAGCTACTGGTGCTATGAGACTATTTCCAACAAAGGAATAGTGCGTTGGCACTCACTATCTCCAGTTTCCAAACACTGGTTATTCCATTAGATTGCATCTTTTACCTTTAGTGGAACTTTGTTAAGAATGCTTTCCTGGATGCCACATTTAATCTGTATTGATGGTTTATTGCCTCAATTGGGAATAAAACGTTGACTTAGCCAGACTCTGTGATAGGATTAATATCAATCACAGTGTAGCCCTCTTTAAGCAACCTATTGACTCAACCATGGTGCAAGCTGAGATCATTCTGCGTTAGGAAACACTTAGTTGCCGTTATTAATACCAGGTTTCCTATTTTGAAAATCCTTCATGGTCTAAGTGAAGGGTGTTGAACTTAGAAACTACTTTTGCCTCCTGTTAAGTCTAGATATTTTATTTTGTAGGCAAGGTCAAAGCTTCGGCATCACAGTGCTGCAGTGCAAGTTCCAATTGGGTTGGAAGAAGAATTTCAGGGTCTTGTGGATCTTGTGCATATGAAGTCTTTATACTTTCATGGTTCCAATGGGTTTGTTCTATTATACTAATTGATATTGTTGTTTCTTAAAAGAATAATCTTTGAAATTTATTTCTTAATCTGTTATTGTCTCCTTTTAGTGAAAAAGTTGTCAATGCTGATGTTCCGGCTGATATGGAGGAATTGGTAGCAGCAAAACGGCGTGAACTCATCGAAGTTGTATCTGATGTGGATGACCAGCTTGCTGAAGCTTTTCTTAATGATGAGCCCATATCACCCTCTGATCTGGAGGTATACTTAGAAAAGCTTGCCTGCTTTAGATAATTAGATTTGGCCAATTTATGCCCCTTCTTTGATGTAACTACTACCCCTTCTGTATCATCAGCAGAAGACTATTACACCTTTTTTGTATTATGAATGAATGACAGTTACTCCTTTATGGACATAACTCTCCAGTTACATATCACTCCCCCTAAAAGAAGGGTTAATCTCTTGTAGCAGGACCTTGTTGATATTCTTTTGTCGTGTGTTCATTCAGCTCTGGGAATAATTTCTTTGATTTTTGTTGTCGTCCTTCCTGTGTGTCCCAGACAAAAGACTGACCTTTGGTCATCATGAGATTATTCTTAATTTTGAGATTTATCATCTAAGTTTCTTCTATTAGATGGCTATTCGCAGGGCTACAATTGCACGCAAATTTGTACCTGTGTTCATGGGCAGTGCATTCAAAAACAAGGTATTTGGAACAACTTTATCTCTCTTTTGGGGAATTAGCGTTTCTCCTTGTACTTCTGTATTTTTATTCTCTCTTTAGGGAACTTTGATTTGTTATTTATCATTTGGATTTCCCCAAACATAACTTCACAACTCAAGTGGCATAACACTGAATTTGTCAAGAACTCTTGATACAACTCAAATTAGTATAATAAAGTGGTGTTATGGTGTCTGTTCAATTGCATCTCTGTCCTGTAGTAGATTGCAAGTAAACTCTTTTGCCCACATGAAATTTTTTGGTCAGACTCACCTGTGTCCGGGCCTGATCCTGTTTACAATTGAAGAGTCTGGGTCCAGGTCCCAACATGGACCCTAGAGCTATATCTGAATCCGCCCATTTGGGAAATGATAGGCCCAAGTCCACCCATTACTAATTTTGGACCTAGATCTGTACTTGAGTACCAAGTATGAGTTTATAAAGACTTGAGAAAATCTTAATATTTAATTTTATGACATATATGTTTTGATGTTAATTTTATTTTATTGTCTGTGTGTATGTACTAATTATACATAGTATAATGTTCTTGACAAGTGTCGAATGGGCTATGATCCTAGCCCAGATCCATCCATTGATGGTTTCAGACCATAGACATAGGTCTAGGTCTAACCTGTCAAACCTAGATCAATGTAAACGCACTTGGACCCAGGCCAGATTTGGGCCTGTTTCAAGCCCATTGACATCCTTAACGTTAATGACCCAAATCTGGGTATTTTTCAAGCCCATTGACATCCTTAACATTGATGTGGTGACTATTGGATTGTGACTATCACATGTGATCTATGAACCTCTTGTGCCAAATTGATATGGTATAATCTTTGTTGCCTTTTTTTTTTCCTAAAAAAGAAAGATACAAGCATTGTTCTGCAAATTGAAATCGTGTTGCAAATTGTTCCAGGAGCTGAATTGGATAGTATCCTGAATCATGGGATTTTTTAATTTTTATTTCAAAAATAAAAAATAAAAAATAATAAAAAGATTAGTTAATCCATCCATAGTAAGATAAATTTTGACAATTCAGACGACGATACTATCATATGAAGAACATCATTGACGTACATCAATATACTACAAATAATATATGTATCAATAGTTGACTATGTTTAAGAAGTTTAAGATATCAATATTATTAGGAAAAATAAATGAGTTACAATTTTTCCTTTGATATCCTTAAATCAAATAATAATAATAATAAATTTTAGTCATTTGGTCATGGTTGACAAATCACGTGAATGGTAAGATTCTTGAATCATATATTGAATTGTAAGATTCACCTATAAATGGGATTCTTGGTATGGATACAAATCTTTTTCCTTGGGATTTGATACAAATCATCAGATTTTAACAACTATGGATACAAGAAAGAAAGGCCAATAAGTCAAAAAATTAATTACATGAGTAAAATTGTAATTTTACAGTTTGTACCTTCCACAGGGTCCTCATCACACTTATTGAGTATAATTTTAGTGCACTTTCTCAAAAAGCTAGGAAATATTTTCTCAGCTTGAAACAAATCTCATCTTCATTCACCGATAATAGATCAGGCGCCTTAACATTGTTTTCTGTTCGTTTCTCATTTTGATGTTTTGACTGCTTTGAACTCTCGTTATGTCTTATCCATCTACTGTTTTTTTTATCTTCATCTTCTCCTAATATTTTTGCTAATAAAATTACCGTCACTTTCCCAAAAGATGGGGTGACTTGATTGCTTTCAACAGGAGCAGTTTTTGTTGTTCCAATATATATTTTTTTGAATGGTAACTTTCATTGATAGAAAGAATTAGCTGTAGAAGAGGGATGTATTGACAAGTTGACAACCGAAAAAGCAAATAAACACATCCAGAATGCCAATTGTTCCAATGTGATTTGGTGTATAAAAATGGCCTGAGGAATTAGCGTTGAACTTCAGGGTACTGCCGGCTCGCACTTCCATCCATTCTGACCCCACTTACCTTTATCCTTGTGCATCTGTAATATTGGATCTAATTTATTAAGTTAATGCATTTTATCCTCAGCTCAAAGTATTACTTGAAAGTTGAAACTGAGGTCTAACTATTGATGCTTAAAGATGTCTGATTTTTTTTTTTTTTTTTTTCGGTTGGGAAGTTGGTGATTTCCCTTAACTTACTACTCATGTCAATCCATGAAAAAAAAAAAAAAGTGCCAAAAGCTATACTAACAAGGAGAATCAAATTTATTACCACACATTTTGGTTTTATTATATATTATTTTCCTTTTTAAATTCTTTGCTCATGATTATCTTGTCATCAGATATGCCATGTGCATAATCATTTAGAATAAATTGTTAGCTTAGACAACTCTGTTACGTGTTGGTAGTACTCTTCCGTGCTGATCTTGAGGGAGAGGAGTTGTGTCTGGCTGGCAATTGCCAATAAGAAAAATTGCCAAACATATATGATGATTTTATTTCAAGAACAACTTACGGCAATGGCTAGAGAACTAAACTCACATAGATGACCTCGGATATATAAATATGGGAGAAGGTCTAATGATGATGATGGCTTAGTTGTTGATAGAAACCATAGTTTAAAAAGTCGGCCGAGTCCAAGTCGACTCGGACTCGGAACATACCGAGTCAGGTCCTATGGGACTCGGACTCGAATCATGCGACTAGGACTCGGCCCTCCAACTGAAATTGGGACTTGGCCATGTGACTCGGCCAAGTCGACTTGGACTAGGCCATGGCCGAGTCGGGTCCCGAGTCCGATTTTTTAAACTTTGTTAGAAACTAATTCTGAATGGACACTACTATTATAACCACTGTTTTCTTATGGAGCAGTGGAATGCTTATTGGGCTGAACCTTTTCCATTCTGTGCTTTTTTCCTGTGGTTTTTTTTATTTTGAATTCTTGAGTTAATTTTTTAAATTATTTTGGTTCTATACAGGGTGTACAGCCTCTTCTGGATGGGGTACTTGACTATTTGCCTTGCCCCGTTGAAGTCAGTAACTATGCGCTTGACCAAAACAAGAGTGAAGAAAAGGTATTGACAGTATTATATTCTGTTGATATGTTGTACTTGTGGGATATCTCTATTTTTTGTTCCTTCGTTTTTGCTTTGAGATCCAGCTCAGGATGCTAAAAATTTCATGTTGCCACTCTAGGTTTTGTTATCTGGAACTCCGGATGGGCCTCTTGTTGGATTGGCTTTCAAATTGGAAGAAGGGCGCTTTGGTCAATTGACTTATTTAAGGTATGACTAATTAATAATTATAATTGACTCAGCCTTATTTTGAATTTTCAATCACTTTTTTTTTACATTTATGAGAGAGAGAGAGAGAGAGAGAGAGAGAGAGAGAGAGTTTTGCAATATATTGAGCACTTTAAATGTGGGATGTTTCTTCTGGCAGGATCTATGAGGGTGTCATTCGAAAGGGTGATTTCATAATCAACGTAAACACAGGCAAGAAGATCAAAGTAAGATCCGATTTGGTTGTATGTGTGGCCGCGTAAACTATTTTGACATGTCAATCATTAGTTAGCTTTTCACATGTTTAATTCTCATTATGTGTGCACCTATTATGTGATCTTGGTTCATCTGAAAGTTGAATTCATTACATTGCCTCGTTCAAAATGTGTGTGAAATGGTTTTGTGAAGAGGACTAAGCATGGGTATATACTATATAGCGATGCAGTCCGGATGATTCTTGACCTTGCCACACCACAAGAAGAGATCTAGTCTCTTCACACCCAAATCCCTCAGTGAACCTACAAATACAGTATGCAATAGAAAATAGAGGCTGGAATAAGCTCAAAATCATTTGTAATCAGGTATATACCTGGCTCTAGCTCACATGTCCAAAGGTGGAGCCTAATATCTGGTCATACATCCCACATTCTGTGGATATAGTATAATAATCAAGGAAAAATGTTATGAATGCTCATATCAGAGTTCGTGACATGTTAATGCCTTAAAACACATCTGGGGTGCAACTAAGTACCATTCTTAGGTTAAATATTATAATCCTAATTCCTAGCCATTATCAATAACTTGCTTATTTATGAAAATAACCTGTAAATGTAAGAATCTCTTATTTAAAATTCGAAGATTATCCCAGCTTTCTAAATTGGCCGTGTTGGGAATATGTGGGCTTCTTACATAGCTCAACAAAATTCCATTCATTAACTAGCATCGTCTTTTTTATTTAAAAATGAAAAAAAGGAATGAACATCAGTTTATGTTCTGTGCGTTGAAGCATTATTTACATCCTTTGTGACTCAGTGAACCTAAACCTTTCTCCCACATATATGCTAACTGTTGTTCTATTTCCATTTGTTATTTAGGTTCCTCGGTTAGTTCGGATGCATTCAAATGAGATGGAGGTTAGTTTATGTTCTAGTTTTGCCTTGATTCTTTATTTCAATGAAATTGCTGTTTGCCTGTATCCTTTGAATTTTTGGTCCAATTCATTCAATAAACAGGAGGGTACATATTTAGGGATGTATCTCTTTTGAACAAAATTAACAATAACATTTGGAATTCCATCCAATCTAAATTTTATCAGTACTGTCACCTTTTCATATCACATTTATTTTATTGTTTCCTTTTCATAACCTTTCTGTTTTGTGAATTTGTTTAATAAAGGACATTCAAGAGGCACATGCTGGGCAAATTGTTGCTGTATTTGGTGTAGATTGTGCGTCAGGTACAATTATGTGTCAGTGTTTTTTTTTCCAATGGCACATTTGAATGCATTTATAAACTCCAGTTATAGCGGATGTAATGGTGATGCCACTCTGAAGCTAATTTTGGCACTTAGTGGTTGAGCACTAAGAAAACCACAGTACGTGGGTTCTGATTTTCATTCCTTGTCCCACAAACTATGGGAGTATGGGTTTCTTTTCTGATTGTGTCCGAAGGAAAACTGGCTATTAATTTCATAGGGAAGGAATCTCACTAAAGCATGGTTATTGTGACACCTCAAAAATACCTCTTTTACTCTATCTTTTAAACTTAATTTTGCTGTTTGCTGTTTACTTGGACATTTTATCAGGCGATACCTTCACTGATGGCTCAGTTAGATATACCATGACTTCAATGAATGTCCCTGAGCCAGTGATGTCTTTGGCCGTTTCACCTGTATCTAAAGATTCTGGCGGACAAGTAATTAGTTCCTAACCAAATATATTATCTTTCTATATGGACTTCTGCCTTAGCTAAGTGGTACTGATTCTCCTTTCTGCCTTAGTTCTCAAAGGCTTTGAACCGCTTTCAGAGAGAGGACCCTACTTTCCGTGTTGGTTTGGATGTTGAGAGTGGGCAGGTCTGTTCGGATTCCATACATCTTGCTAATTTTTTTTCCTTATGACTTAGTATTATGTAAAATGTATTTTATCAACAGACAATAATTTCTGGGATGGGAGAGCTTCATTTGGACATTTATGTTGAACGCATTCGAAGGGAGTATAAGGTGCATATGTTGTCTTTGCCTAATACAGTGAAGTCTTAGATTTTTTTTCCTCCAATTGTTATATTTGGTTATCGACTACAGATTAAAAGGCTTTGGCTGCTTATTGGAAACTGTATTTTTTGTTGGTTGCATTGTAAAAGGTTGATGCGGTTGTTGGAAAGCCTCGTGTTAACTTCAGGGAGACTGTCACTCAGCGTGCTGAATTTGACTATTTGCATAAGAAGCAAAGTGGAGGTCAAGGTCAATATGGAAGAGTCTGTGGGTAAGCATTTCTGTATTGTTATTTGGTAAGATAAACAGTGCGTGTGTGGGTAAGCATTTCTGTGTTGTTATTTGGTAAGAGTGTGGCAATGTGGGATAGTTGCAAGACTGGTTTTTATGTTTTCCTAAACGTTAACTTGAAGCAATTTTGCCATGGCTCTCATGGTTTGAGGCAAAGAGATTCTCTTTCTCCTCTTTTATTTATCATTGTGGTGGAGGCAGTGTAGCGCATTTCGTTTTGGTTCGTCCGAATTTTCCGAAATTATTCAGTTTGGTCAGTGAATCAAACTGAAACACCCACCCAAACAAATTCGTCTCAAATTTGGGCCCAATTTACCCGAAATCAGTGATTTCAGTCCAAAAACACTGATTTCGATCGAATGGGACTGAAACCGTTCCATTCGGCCAAAACATTTTAAAAAGAACAAATAAAAGAATGGGGGTACCAGTTGGTTTGAACGAAAAAAAAAAAAAAGAAAAGAAAAAAGAAGAAGAAGAAGAAGAAGAACCTGGACCTGCCGGACATCCTCATCCCTGAATTGCTCCACTGCCAAATCTCATCCTCCTCACTGAAGGTGCTGCCAACTGCTGATCCTCATGCTCCTTGCTGAAGCTACCACCGAGCTGCCAAGTCACCTCCTCTCTCAAAATCCCTATTGCCTACGAGGATGAAGTCAACTGTGAGAAGGGGCTGATGCTCCTTTCAAAAGGGATTTCACCCCCTTTTTTGACTTATTTTTTAATCGGTAGAGGGACCATTGGGACCTTATAAAGGGCCCATTTTAATTGAGATTCAGGGGTCCACAATATGGCCCAGCTATTAAAATTTGAGGTTGAGGGCTCATTTTGACTTTACAAAGGCCCATTTTAATGAGATTCCTGGGTCCCACAGTAGGGCCCCACGTATTACATATTTGAACTGTCTAAAATGAATATCTCGATCATATATAGGCCTTAGCCAAGTTTCACTCTAACATAAATTAGGGCTTTAGCCAAATTTTAAATTGTGTCAAGCCAAATTTCACTCTAATTGGTAATGGGCTCTAACCAAAATTTTTAAATTAATTTTTTTTATATTGTTCTACATACAAAATATTTGCATGTATTTATTTTTTATATTCTTGTACATATAAAAAATATATATTTATTTATATTCTTCTGAAATATTTCACTGTAATTCCGAATCGGCTGATGCATTTCGGTTTGGAGGCCAAACTGAAACATGGTCTAGAACGATTTTTTTTTTTGGTGGTTGGGCAGGGGGGTAATCATTAGCGATATTATTTACTTGAGGGAAATGTTTGTCGCCCTTGTAAGGAAGGTGGCTTGGGTATTCACTCTTTTTGGAGGCTCAATTGTTTCCGATTGTGAAGGTGGTTGTGGGCTTGGTAATGAACAAGGGGGCCTCTGTAGGTCTTTTCTTTTACGGAAATATAATGTTCTCAATTAGTGCACAAGGAGTCTTCTCATGTCTAGCATATGGCATTCTTATTTTGGAATGGAAAGTTTTTCTTCTAGATATTTGTTCTGGCATTGAGGATTGCTGCTGGGTTTGATTTGGGAGTATTTGTTTTGTGGTCCTCAAGTTCTTGTGGAGGATTAACCCGTTTTTTGGTATGCTATTGCTTCTAAAAGGGCTGCTTTGGATTACTCTAAGGGAAGGGGGATAAGTACTGCTTTGGTGTCTGAGTATTTGGGGACCCATCTTTTGTGTAATTTGCAAGATGATGAATCTTTTCAGCTTGCAAACATGCTGTTAAGCTTCAGTCGATTTATGTACCTGAAAATCGGAGTGATTACGGCTTTTGATGGTTTAATTCTGATGGAAGTTTCCTGACACATCTTTTCATGATTGGTTGCTTAATTTTGCATCTACTTTGGCAGCTTTTGTTTATTTATGGAAAATTCCTGCTCTTCCGAAGGTTGTGGTGTTTGCTTGCACTGCAGCTTTAGAAAATATTTTAACATTGAATCATTTGCTTCAAAGTCAGAAGAATAACTTTTGGGGCAATGGGTGTATTATGTCTTAGTTGCAGAGGATGTTCATGTTCATTGTCTTCTTCATTGTCCTTGGCAGTTTGGGCTTCCTTTTTTAATTATGTTTGGAATCAAGCGGGTCATACTTCCGAGAGTATGCTCTTTGTGGAGTCATGGATTGTTGGACTCAAGGGCTTGTTGGGCATCTGTTTTGAGTGTTTTTTAAATTATTACTACTTTTTTAAGAAATGGTGTTTTGTTGAGTTTTTCAATGATTGTTGTCCTATCATCCCTATGGATAGAGCTAAATGATCGTACTTTCCTTAACCAGTAAGATTTATTTGTGGGAGTCGCTATGGAAACTCAATCTCGTGCAAAGACCATCTGTTAGTCTTACCTTAAAATAGCTGTGGGGGATGACTTCTTTTGATTTATGTCTATGTTGGAAATATGGTGCAATATTTCTATTATTAGTACAGGTATCCGGTTTTGTATCCTGCTTTTCCTTTATGTTTCTTGGTGTTGACTTCTTGTAGTATGGCTCAATAAAGTTAATCAGTTACCATTTCAAAAAAGAGAAAAAACATAATAAGCTAATTAGCATGGTAATCAATATGTTGTCTATCTCCTTCATGTCATATTGATGAAGTGGGTTGCTCTTAGGTAGGGCTGCAAATGTACTTCCTTTTAGTAACAGGTAATATCCAATCCATTAATTGCTAAGTCTTAATTTGATACGCAGTTTCTTTCCTTGTGAGCAGATATATTGAGCCACTTCCAGTTGGATCAGCCACAAAGTTTGAATTTGATAACATGCTTATAGGGCAGGCCATACCGTCAAACTTCATCCCAGCAATTGAGAAGGGTTTTAAAGAAGCAAGCAATTCGTGAGTAAAATATCGCACTCTTACAAATGGTGGATGTATTTATTTTGTGGTTTTCATGATCATTTATTCCATTATTATCTCTTCAGGGGTTCGTTGATAGGACATCCAGTTGAAAATATTCGTGTGGTTTTGACGGATGGTGCTTCCCATGCTGTGGATTCCAGTGAACTTGCTTTTAAGTTGGCATCAATATATGCATTTAGACAGGTTTGTTTAGACTAATGTTGTAGTTATATGAATTATAGGTTCCTTGTGTTGTGCCCCCTTCTGTGTAGGCAAGGCTTAAGGTCTAGTGATACAGACTGCTAGAGTTGATGGGTCCCACTTTAGTAGATGCTCCAAAATGAGATTGAGAATCCTAGCTATCTTTGGTTATTTTCTGGAAACTCTTTATTGGCATTTTCCATCCACCGTTGGGTCCACCAGGTCATATGGGATTGGCATTTTCTGGTGCATCTGGAATTTAGGTCCCTAAAGTTCCTCTTCTAGCAATTGCCAAAGTCCCTGAATTTGTAGATACACTGATGACTATCAGGGAACGTACATTTTGAAATTTAACATTAGCATCTTTTTCATGAAACAGTGCTATGCAGCAGCAAAGCCTGTAATACTGGAACCTACAATGTTGGTGGAGGTGAAAGTACCAACAGAATTCCAGGGTACTGTTACCGGTGACATCAATAAGTGAGTGCTTCTCCTTTTGTATAGTCATTCACCATTATTTTCTGACCATTGTCTGAAACTGAAATGCTTCAACCTTGATCAAATGGCAGGAGAAAAGGAGTGATTGTTGGAAATGACCAGGACGGAGATGATTCTGTAATTACTGCACATGTATGTACAATAACTTCTTGTGAATGTGTTCTTGAAACCAATTTGATGGCCCCCACTCCCCTACACCCCCCAATAATTGGTCATATTAATATATCATGAAATTTGACTTTTGAGGTCTGTATTTGTGGGTCTATCATTCAGCAATTTCAGTTTATATTGTTATTCAGTGTGTGCCATCCAAAAAGGTGATATTTCTTATATAAGAATGATTGGGCTGTGTGAGGTTCTGCTGGATGTTCTTCAGCAAACTGACTTAAAGATGGCTTAGATGCCGCATGACATGGTTGGCATATATTTCAGTTTGGATTTCTCTAACTAAACAAAAGTAAATCATTTTCGTGCATCAAAAGTGATCTCTTTTTCTGTGCTTAATTCTTATCCCTGATCAATATCTGGAAACATATAGTAATCATTTGATTTTGCTTCCATTTTCTTCTGTGCTTCATTTTTCAGACTTGGAACAAGTTATATAACTTGGATTCTCTTGCAGCAGCTGGTTGTCATGCTTAGAAGAACTATCACAAATACCACTGTCCTTCAGCAAAGACTGCATTGATACTGCAAGGCTTTCTGGAAATGAAAAATGATAATATCATGATGAATTGAAAATATTGCCAAAATGAGAATATCACTGTATCAGCACAAAAATGTTAAAAGATATTTCAGCAAGATTGAACTAAAATATCTATATATTTCAGATTTTAGATATTAGCCATTCAAATATTCTTTTAGTTATCTTCAAGATATTACTGCTTTATTAGCTGGAAAAAAACCCCAAAATTTGGAAAACCTCCCTTTAATAACTCAATCATTATTGACCTGAGAACAATGTCACAATGCTTAAAGTAATTTGTTCTGTGATTTTCAGGTGCCTCTAAACAATATGTTTGGATACTCGACATCCCTTCGGTCAATGACACAGGTGATGGTTCACTCAACATGTTCTCACACTACTGTACATTTCATGCATCTGGTCCATTAAAACAAGCAATGGGCATCTCAATACATGCCCATTGAAAGCTCTCTCTCTCTCTCTCTCTCATGCAACACTTTTTTCACAATAAAAAATATTCATATTCGTAGAAGATATACATCAAATACTCTCTATATTTTGTTTCGGCACAGGGCAAAGGTGAATTTACAATGGAATATAGAGAACATTTGCCAGTTCCTCAAGATGTACAGATGCAATTAGTTAATGCTTACAAGGTCAGCAAGTCAGCTGAGTAAGAGCATATCTCTGTTAATTGTGTTCCTAATTGTGCTCTGGTTATCAATTTGCCAGCCCGTCTGTAACATTTTTATTTATTTATAATTGTAATGTAGTGAGGTAATTTTGATAGCCATATCTATCAAGGCAATAGTGTTGAAACCCTCAAATAAGATGATCTATAAGCAAATCATCTATGTTAGCATCGATGAAAAATTTTGTGACACTGAATAATATAAATTCCCTTGTTTATCTTTCCCTTTATAAACATACATTTTTTCTGTAACAGTCTTACAAACACATTCGTTATCTGCTTCTCTATTTATATCACCTGCCGATATGTTCTTGTTTTGACAATTGAGCTTGTATTTGATCATATTTGGTGATGTTGAGTTTTAAATGTGAAGCCAATATTGAGAATGCCATATTGACAAGGCTGCCACTTTATCACCCTTCTACCTGAAACATCTAAATGGCTTCCCAGTGAGATGGTGAAATGAATGGCATTTCTGCTTTCGTGGGACATCTCATTTTTCCACGGATGATATCTAATATGGATACTGTATGGTTCCTACATGTATATCCAGCAAAAAATTTGCTTCCTTTGGGTAGGTACTGCAGCTTAAAAAAAAAAATCCCTCAATTACACTCGGTATAGATGCCAATGAATTGGACTTGGCACTCAAAAGGGAACACGTACAAGGAGGAGAAGATTTCGTGATAGGGAGGAAGTTTATTTAGATTTTCTTTGCAGCTCACTGTTCTGGCTATTTGGTAAAACTCAATGAGGATGATTCTTCTCTCATGAAAACAAAAATATGTGGCGCTTAGAATCCTCTTGCAAGTCCTTAAAAGTTCACCCATGCAAACTCTTGTGGTCCTAATGATGAAAAAGTCGGCACCGAAAGGAGATGTTGATTGCTGTGCAGTGGAGATGTGAGATAACCATCACAAACTTTTTAGATTCTGATGGGGGGAAATATAATTCTGAAATCTTCTTGCACTACCATGTTTTATATTGGAAACATGCAAGAGAATGGACAGAATCCTGTAAAAGCAGCGAGCAAATAGCATTCAGTATTTCATATGGGCTCAGAAGGCTGATTTTATTTTTCAGATAATTCGCCAAAACACATACATATGGTGCGACCGTTGTTCTCATACACTTGCCATGTTCTGTAAAAGCCTCGTATTGGGGAAACCAACCAACAGTTTGGCCACGTTTAGCTTTTAGGCAAACACCTGTCCAACTTGATTTTTCCTATGTATGATCTGTGCTGTGCTACTTTTGCTCATCGATTTGGGCTTCTTGTCAAAAGTGTTAGAAGCAAAAGCACCTGACTAATGGATGATCTGGGAGCATCATTTACTAAATATTTGATCAAATACAAAGGCCAAACGAAATTGACGACCTCGATAGAAAAAACCAACTTTGGGCACAAAAAGTTACATGTGTAGGCTCCCTTTCAATAAACCAAACATAATTGAACTGGGGCAATTCTTCTTCCACTTTCTCTCAAATTCCATCAATCCACATGATGGTGTCTTGTGGTTTAAAATTAGATTGTTACCAAAACAGAACAAATAGAATGACATACATATTGATGTGAACTAGTAAGTACACTTTCTATTCTTGAGATAGTAATAATCTATCAAAACTGCTTGTGCTTTTTTTTCCTTGGGAAAAATCAGTGGAATTCCTCCTCATCTGTGGGCAGTGACGAGCGTCTCGATGAATCTCAAACCGTCGAACCTTGGAGCAAATTTCTCTGTGGAAGTTGTTGAACTCTTTGTAGAGGAATGATAGTCCCCATCATTCTTCCTCTTCTCACCATCTCCCTACAAAAACAAAAGGACAGACAAAAATCATGAGTCTCTGTCATGATTTTTCTTAAACAGAATCTGGATCTACTTATAGAAGAAGAAGAAGAGAATTATAAGAACAGGACTCTTCAAAGCATTCAGGAGAGAATTAGGAAGAATCTTACAAAGGATACAAGAAAAAAAGAAAAGATGGGTGGAAAAGAAACCAAGAGATCCTACCTCTTTGAAAGTTGTTGGGGTGTGAGAAGGGAAGGAAGAAGGAGAAGAAGAGATGGCTGTAGCAGAAGCTGCAGCCATGGAAGCAACCAAAGCTCCAGTTCTCTTCATCTTGCTCTCTAAACTCTAAAATGGATGTGATCTCAATACAAGAAAGAGGAAGAGGAAGAAGAAGAAGAAAAGATGGAATGAAAGAGAGCAGACAATTTTATTTTTTTTTTCTTGTTCTTGGGGAGAAAATCTTGGTTCCTGCCCCATTTATATAGGCGATTCGGCGGTAATTTCGAATGAAAAGAAAGCAAAGAAAGTCTTGGCGATTGGGAATTACAGCAATAGCCTTCAGAATCTGATGGTCACAAGGTTAGTCTTGGTCCATATATCCAAATTCCTTGCTTAGCAGCATCTGATTCTAAACCTGGCATTTGTGAGAGCTTCACAATCCAAGTGCAAATATTAGATAAGGTCGACACTAGCTTAATCCCTTTTGTTTTCTTATTCAATGATCATAGTTTTATATAATAACATCAGCCAAACAAGTTAAATGCTAATTCAAAACTCTTTGTCTAAGTGTTTGATTTCAATCATGAATTATGACATTAAGCGTACGAGA
This sequence comes from Cinnamomum chago, assembly GCA_038049695.1. Lineage (NCBI taxonomy): Eukaryota > Viridiplantae > Streptophyta > Magnoliopsida > Laurales > Lauraceae > Cinnamomum > Cinnamomum chago. The sequence continues at coordinate 89,358,569 of CP142454.1, read as the reverse complement.
TTTCAACTTAGAAATAATATATGTGCAAGCTTCTCTTACGATTTTACTATAAAAGTCACCTCCTTGTAAGGACATCTACTTGTCCATCTAAGTGGACTATCCAGACCCACCCCTTTTATGTTACAGGGGGTCCCATCAGGTTTTGATAGATCCGAATGAAGTGAACTGTTGGATTGAAAGCTAATTCTATTTTTTATTTATATAAAGTCATTAAACTTGTAGACAACGGTTGAATGAGTTGAAGGTATTAAATTGACTACAAATTTTATACCTGAATTGAATCTCGCTTGCATGTTTGCGATCCCCTTATATTGGTGTTATCAAAAGAAAATTTAATAAGATTCAAACCCTCCCCTCCCCACCCACCTCAGATGATAAATAAATGTGTATCCTTAAATTAGGTTAGATGTTGACCGCTATCTCATTTTCACATCACAATGGAAATGGAAATGGAAATGGAAATGGAAAAGTAAAAGTAAAAGGAATAGGAAAATGAAAGGGGGTAGTTTGGTCATGAAGTTTAGGTGAGGTTTCTAGAAGCAAAGGAATTAATTGGCGCGGCACCTCGACCGGGCTGTTCTCTCCTCCACTAACTACCAATAAAATTTGAACTGATATTTTCCAGCCGCATCCAAAATACTAACCTTACACGTGTATGGCTCTCCTGCCACCACGACAGCTATTCCGATGTCCTGCTTATCCCAGGACGTGAGTGGCAGAGGATAAACGGTGGTGATTCTCATTCAAAAGTTTTATCAAATTGCACAACTACCCCTCAACTTTTCCAAAAATTATGTAATATTCTACTGCTCTCTATCATCTATGTTTTAGTTTGGCCTAAAGTCTAAAGATAGGGGACGTGATATTTTTTTTTTTTTTTGTGGGGGGTGGGTCCGGCCCATATTTGCACAAAGTTGGATTGCCCAAATATATGGCCAATAAGTACCAATTATGTGCATGCACAACACACATCTAGAGCTGAAAAATGAAGCTAGGGTCTGAACCATCATCATCATCATGAAAATAGGTATGTGAACTTTTTTTTTTTTTGGGCCGGCTCATTCCACTAAGTTGGATTTGACCAAATCTATGGCCAAAAAGTACTAATTATGTGCACAACATAGATCTGTGGATGAAAAACAAATGTTGGGTCTGAAATTACTTTTATTATTATTATTTTTTACATTGAACGTTAAACGGGTATGTTTGTTCGGAAATATTCTTATATAAGAACTTTTTTATGGGGCTACTAAGCAACCCTTTCAAACCTAACAACCAATAAGGAAGATAGTCACTGATCCCAAAGATTGGCACACATTCGAATGGACCGAATAGTTAGATTGAGGGTTGAATATTTTTTTTTAATATGAAGCCATTAAACTTATGGGTCACGGATGAAGGAGCTCGAGATTGAAGTTGTAAGTGCCTAAAAATTACGGACTTAGTTAATGGAGGATTAAGCTCCTGATGCAAGGTTTTGAGGGAGGTAAGGGGAATGGATCGAGCCTCCAATGACCTGAAAGGAAAAGAACAACGGTCAGAGACCCTGGCTGTGGGTAGCCGAAGGCCCTCCGACGGTTAAGTTAGTGCAGGGACTGAGAGAATGGAGAGAAAGAGTTCTGAGAGGGAGAGATTATGCGTGTGCGTACCTTTCATGGATTCTCTCATGCAATATATAGGTGGAGAAGTCATCATTGGACTGTCTTCCTGAGGAGACGGGAGTCCCATCTGAGCGTACTCTCATCTCCTGAGTGGGGGTAGGTAAAAAGGGGACGTCCCATCGGACCAGCCCTCCTCGCCTATGGATATGATTGTAGATATGGCGTGCTCCTTGCGTAGGTCCGGAGCCCATTCTGTCGTCAGACCGCCGATCCTGATTTGGCAGTGCATTAATGGCGGCATTTATGATTGAATGAAAGGAGGCCGAGCTCGGTCGAGGCTGAGACCGAAGTTGGGACTCGTGACGCAATCACTGGGGCCCGCTCCATAATTGCCCGAGACGGCGATGCAGCCGAACTTGGCGGCACCGAGATCACGGGTTACCGAGACTGGGTGGTGGCCCCGTTTAATTCCATGATCACGGAATGACCCCACACAATTGCCCCCTAGCTCCCTGACCTCGGGCTTTCTCCGAGGTCGGGAGCTAAGACTTGGATGTGACGGGGCTGTCTTTTCGTATCCCGCCTTAGGAATATCCTCATTATGGCGCCTCTTCACCTGCCCTAGGCAATAAATAGGGCGTCATGATTGCCCTGCCACAGCGGATACGGAGAGCGCCGTTTCGCATACCCGAGGCGATTAATGTCGTACCAGAGGCATGGCGGAATACTTATCGTCTCCGCCACGTGGAGCCTTCTGTCTGGTAGGACACCGAAGTCGAAGCGACGCGGCATGCGGTAATCAAGAGGGGGCGCTCCTTTATAAAAAGGGGCCCGCTCCTCTTTCTTCTTCTTTTACCCTAGCTGTTAGTTTGAAGGAGACTCTGCTGCAACTTTGTTCAACCCAGAAGATCGCCGAACTCGGAGACTCTTCGACCTCTGCTTCCCGTTCCTTGCCCTTCCGTCTTCTGCAGTCCTCTTTGCTTTTTCTGTGAGTTATGCTTCTTGCCTTCATCTCCTTTCTGTATTTCTCCTTCTTCTGCGATTTCTGAGATTCCTAATCCCTTAGGCCCTCCCAGCCTTCGTTCCCTTTCTTCTATTTCTTCCTTCTCTTCTGTTTCAAGAAAATGGGAATATACAGCCACTGGGTAGAGGGCCCTGCAGCCCTAGAGGCTTTTAGGGAGAACTTTAGGATCCCAGAGGATGTCCTGGTGAAACCCTTTGTCTTCCAGGGCTCCGTCAAGGGTTTCGTCACCTATAAGGAATGGATGCCCTTCCCTTTGCTGGCTGTGTGCGAAGGGGGGGTAAGATTCCCCATCCACCCACTCCTCCGGTCCTGTCTCCACGCGTGGAACCTCTGCCCCTTCCAGCTAATGCCGAACGGCTTCAAAATAATAATGGGCGTGGCCCAGCTGAACTGGATCTTGGACATCGGTCTCGGCGTACATGATTTAGAAGATGTCTACGATATCTGCAAGGCCGCGGGGGTCGAGGACGCTTACTACCTTCGGGTCAAGGCCAGGCGCCGTCCCTTGGTGAATGCCCTGGAGGACTCCACCAAATACGCCGGAGATGACCGCTTTTTGATCTCGGGAAACTGGGAGTTCAGGGGGACCGAGACCGAGGAGGACCGGAGGATCCAGGTCCCACGAAAACCAGGGACACCCCCTAGTAAATGCCCACCCTTCTAGGTTTAAGCTTATCTTGCCTTTGCCTGCTATTATGCCGAACTGATGTCCTTGCCCATTTTTCCGTGTAGGCATTCAGAAGAGGAGGAGAGAGGCCGGTTTCGACAAGTGGAAGCGCAACGACGCGTGGCTAGAGAAGATTGAGCGCTACCACGGTCATTACGACCGAGCCGCCTTCTCCTTGCTGGGGTACAAACCTCGGTATCAGTTTTACACCAGGAAGGCTGCCGAGATTCCTCTTGCTCCGCCAGGGGAAGTCGGACCCGACCCTGCCGAGACAGACGGTCAAGACACGGATCCTCGGGACCCGATAGTCATCGGTGACAGTCCTCCCCGAGACCGAGGAGAAGCAGAGGAAGAGGAAATGGAGAGGCCGCGCCCACCCTTGAAGAACCTGGGGGCCCTGATTTTTGGAGGTATGGCCCCGGAAGCCCTCAAGAACGTCCCCAGTGGTGCAGGTGCCGCCCAGGGATCCGCCCCCGCCGCCTTTTCTAGCTCGTCGGGCGCGGCAGGCGCTTCTTCGGCCAAGCCTTCGAAGGGGAAGTCGGGGGAGTCTTCCGTGGCCGCTCGGCAGACGAAGGACCCTCGTCCGCTCCGAGAAAGCAGGCCGCGGGTGGTGGACCCCGGGAAGGAGACTCCGCCTCCTCCGCCGCAGAAGGAAGCCCGGCCTCGGTCTGCCGCTGCCGGAAAGGAGGGCGAGAGGCCCCCTCCCGAGAAGAGGCCCCGTCTGTCGAGCGCGGAGGGGAGGCATCCGTCGGCGGAACCGCAGTCCCAGCAGTCCACGCCAGCTCCTTGGAGGCCCAACTTCGACCTCAACCCCAACGAGCCGATGACGGTGGGGGTGCAGCTGGGGACGAGCTGGGAGTCGGTCATGGCTCTCGCCCGGGGATGCGCCCTCCCCCAGGATATGGAGAAGCACAGGAAAATCCGGTCTCCGAACTTAATCCATCATACCTTGAGGGCGTCGCTCGAGGTAGCTTTTCTCCCCTATTTTCTAAAATTTTCACTTCTTAGTCACCTGATCCAACCTACTCACCGTTTCTATTCTTTTCACAGAACGCGCAGAGGCTCCAAGTACTGATGGAGAGGGAGGCGGAAAGAGCTGCCCAGATTGATGGGCTAGAGAAGGAGAAGAGGAAGCTGGGGAGTGCGCTGGAGGCCAGCGCGGCCGAACTCAAGAAGGTGGGGGAGAAAATCGCCCAACACGTAACGGATCAGCAAGCAGCGAAGGCTGAGATCATTAAGTTGCGGGGCGAGAACAACAACCTGAGGAGCGCCGCGGACGAGAAGGCGAGGAGGGCGGCCCGGCTGGAGGTTGAGCTCGTCGAGAGGGGGGCCGAGCTCGCGAAGAAAGATGCCGAGGTTGCCGAGAAGCAAGGCGAGCTGGCCAAGAAAGAGGCTGAGCTTGAGGCCTCCAAGAAGGAGAGATCCGAGGCCGAATCCATCCTGCGAGATCAGGCTACAAAGGCTTACCAGGACGGGGTGGATTGGGCCTCGGAGGATTACGCGTCTCAGATCACAAATCTGAGCTCAGTGCTGTACGAGATGGGGTGCAAGGCGGCCCTGCTCAAATATGGGGTCTCTGAGGACCATCCCATCTTCTCGGATCTTCCTCAGTTCCGACCTGCAGCAGTGGGTTCAGAGCCAGAGCCAGGCTCCAACCCTTCCGAGGCTCCGGCCGATGCCCCCATCGCTCCTCCTCCGCCCCCGACCTCTGCCGAAGTCCAAGGCACTCCTCTTCCTCCTCTGACCCCGGCTGAAGCTGAAGGCGCTCCTCTTCTTTCTCCGACTCCTGCCGTCGTCCCGGTGGCCGAGACTCTTGCTGCAGCTCCTTCATCTGCTTGTGATCCCCCCATTTCCTCTGCACCTCCAGAGTCGGAGACCCATAAGGAGGTGTCCAAGGAGTAGACTTAGGAATTTTCTCTATTCTTCGATGTAATTTTTCTTCTTTAAGTGCACAGAGATCATGTAATCGTACTTCCTGATTAATGAAAAGAAGTTCTTTTTCAATCTTGCTGTTTCTCTTCTTTGCTTCTTCTTTTGCAACGGTCTGTGGATGCTCTGATGTGAGGTGATGTCCAAAGTGGATGAGGTCGGTAGGAGGAGCCTGCCTCGGGCAGACCTTTTCCAGTCTCGGAAGACTAGGTTGTCCATTTCCTACTTTTGAATTTCAGCGAGTAAGCGAGTCATGCTGTCGTTTGACCGAGGGTTAGGCCTTAATGGCATTTCTTTGAGGGGGAGGTTCCCAGGGTGAAATGGTGGCGAGCCCCCGACTTACATGCCGGGGTTCAGCTGAGGCCGTGCTCCCACGGTCTAGGTGAGACCCTAGGGTAGGCCGAGTTCCGCGGTCAGACGCCGCAGAGGACGCCTCTTGGTCAGTTGGCCCTGCAACCGAACTCGAGTAGGGTGGCGCGAGGGCCGGATCCTTGCGGAGTTGGTCCTACGACCGAACTCGAAGAGGATGGCGCGAGGGCCGGATCCTTGCGGAGTTGGTCCTACGACCGAACTCGAAGAGGATGGCGCGAGGGCCGGATCCTTGCGGAGTTGGTCCTACGACCGAACTCGAAGAGGATGGCGCGAGGGCCGGATCCTTGCGGAGTTGGTCCTACGACCGAACTCGAAGAGGATGGCGCGAGGGCCGGATCCTTGCGGAGTTGGTCCTACGACCGAACTCAAAGAGGATGGCGCGAGGGCCGGATCCTTGCGGGGATCGAAGAAATTCAAGGCAAATCTGTGTCAAAAGGTTCTTCTTTATTGATCAAACATCTCGAATACAACTAGAAATAATATTTCTTTAAGTGGGCAGCGTTCCATGGCCGGGGCAATTCCTTGCCGTCCATCCCTTCTAGTCTGTATGCCGACCTGCCCGAGATGGAGACTACTTTGTAGGGGCCGAGCCAGTTTGGTGCCAGCTTGCCATCATTGGGGTCTCTATCCGCGGGGAGCGCTTTTTTCAGGACCAGTTCTCCAACCGAGAACCTCCTCTCTTTGACCTTTTGATTATACCCTCGGGAAAGCTGCTGCTGATAGGCGGCCAGACGTACGGATGCTGCTTCCCTTCGTTCCTCGGCGAGGTCAAGTTCTCTGGCGAGGTTCATCTCGTTCTGCCCTTGATCGAAGAGATTTGTTCTTAAGGTCGGGAGGCCGACTTCAAGGGGAATTACTGCCTCCATTCCGTAGGCCAACGAAAAAGGGGTGGCCGAAGTGGATCGTCTCGGGGTGGTTCTGTATGCCCAGAGGACACTTGGCAATTCCTCCGTCCATCTGCCTTTAGCTTTATCAAGCCTTTTCTTCAGCCCGTCCAGAACTACTTTGTTCGAGATCTCTGCTTGCCCATTGCTCTGCGGATAGGCCGGAGTCGCATAGAGGTTTCTGATGCCGAGCTCCTGACAAAAGCTTTTGAAGAATTTTGAATCGAATTGGGTTCCGTTGTCCGAGACCAGAGCTCTGGGGATCCCAAACCGTGTGACGATGTTTTTCCACACAAAATTCTTTGTGTCAAGCTCGGTGATGGAGGATAAGGCCTCTGCCTCAATCCATTTTGTGAAGTAATCGGTGCCCACCATTAGCCATCTTTTGTTTCCCGGAGTTCGGTGGAGAGGTCCGACGATGTCCAGCCCCCACTGAGCAAAGGGCCATGGACTGGAGATCGGGCTCAGGTCCTGAGCTGGCTGGTGGAGGGAATGGGAAAACTTTTGGCATTTCTCACATTTCCTGGCGTAGATCTGGGCATCCTTCTGCATGTATGGCCACCAGTAGCCCTGGCTAATAGCTCTGTAGGCCAGCGATCTTCCCCCGATGTGGCTTCCACAGATTCCCTCGTGGATCTCAAATAGAAAATCCTCTACCTTGCTAGGATGAACGCACTGGAGATATGGTCCGGAGTAGGATTTTCTGTAGAGCTTCTCATCTGGAGATAGCCAAAAGTGAGCTGCCTTCATCCTGACCTTGTGGGCTTCGTTCTTGTCCTCTGGGAGCTTGTCCTCTCTCAGGAACGTCATGATTGGGTCCATCCAGCTCGGACCGAGGTCAGTGCACAGAACTGGCCGAACTGGGAGGAGCTCTATGCTCGGCTTCTCCAACGTCCCTACATCAACTGTTCTACTTTTTCCAGCTTCTACAGCCGAGGCCAAGCTTGCCAGGGCGTCTGCATGGCGATTGAACTCCCTACCAACTTGCCTGACTTCAACCTTTTCAAACTGGGAGAGGAGCTGCCTGGTATGGGCTAGATAGGCCACCATTCTTTCGTCTCTGGCTTGGTAGTCCCCGCTCAGCTGGCTCGTCACCAACTGGGAGTCGCTGAAGACCACCACCCTCCCTGCCCCCAGTATTCTCGCACTGCCGAGGCCAGCGATCAGTGCTTCATATTCTGCTTCATTGTTTGATGCTTTGAAGTTGAGGGTTAGTGCTTGCTCTATGACTAACCCTTCTGGGGATTGGAGGACGACGCCGGCGCCTGCCCTCTTGGATGTAGACGATCCGTCAACGAAGATTTTCCAGGCTGACTCCAGAAATTTTTCCCAGGATTGGTCTTCCTCAGTCTTGGTGTTACCTTCATTGCTGCCCTTGGAGTCCCCCAGTTCGGTATCGAGCGAGGTCGGTGCCGAACTAGGAGAGGTGAATTCGACGACGAAGTCCGCCGGACCTGTGCCTTGATTGCCGTTCTGGGCTGATACTTGATGTCGAACTGACCCAATTCCACGGCCCACTTGGAGATTCGGCCAGAAAAGTCCGCCTTGCGGAAGAGGGACTTGAGCGGGAATTCCGTGATGACTACCACCGTGTGAGTCTGGAAGTAATGGGAGAGCTTGCGAGAGGCGCTGAGCAGTGCTAGTGCTAGCTTTTCAAGAGGTAGATATCTGGTCTCGGCATCGAGCAGGGTTTTGCTGGTGTAATAGATGGGGTACTGTTGCTTGTCGCTTTCTCGAACCAGCACCGAGCTCACCGCATGGTCCGAGACTGCAAGATAGAGATAGAGAAAATCGTCTTGCGACGGAGTGGACAGTAGAGGTGGTGAGGAGAGGTACCTTTTGAGCGTCTCTAGTGCCAAATCGCATTCTGGAGTCCATTGGAACTTGGAACTCTTCTTCAGTAGCTGAAAGAATGGACGGCACTTGTCTGAGGCGCGGCTGATGAAGCGATTGAGTGCAGCGGCCATCCCCGTCAGTCTCTGGACCTGCTTGACCGAGGTGGGGCTTTGGATAGCCTGTATGGCCGCGATCTGCTCCGGATTGGCCTCAATCCCTCTCCGTGTCACCAGGCTCCCCAGGAATTTGCCGGAGCCGACGCCAAATGCACACTTCGAGGCATTGAGTTTGAGCTGGAACTTTCGGAGGATGGCAAATGTTTGGCGCAGGTCTGGTAGGTGGCCCTGCGACTCCTTGGACTTGACTACCATGTCGTCAATATAGACCTCCATCGTCTTTCCGAGCTGATCTCGGAACATCCTAGTGACCAGCCTCTGATATGTCGCTCCGGCGTTCTTCAGCCCGAAGGGCATCACCTTGTAACAGTAGATGCCCCGAGGTGTGATAAACGCAGTTTTTTCCTCATCAGATCTGTGCAGGGGGATCTGATGGTAACCTCGGTAGGCGTCCAAGAAGCTCATTCTGTCATGCCCCGAGGTGGCGTCGATCATCTGGTCGATCTTTGGGAGCGGGAAGCTATCTTTGGGGCAAGCTTTGTTAAGGTCGGTGAAGTCTACACAGACCCTCCACTTGCCGCTCTTCTTCTTTACAACCACTGTGTTGGCTAGCCACTGGGGATAGTGCACCTCGCGGATTGCCCCAGCCTCGAGGAGCTTCTCCACCTCCTCTATAATCGCCTCTGTCTGTGGGATCCCCGTTCTGCGAGCCTTCTGCACTACGGGCTTGTGTCCGGGGTCCACATTTAGCTTGTGACATATGACCTCGGGGTCAATCCCGGGCATCTCGTAAGGAGTCCACGCGAAGATATCTTTGTTTAGGAGTAGGAAGTCCAGCAATTCGGCCTTTTCAGCGTCAGGGAGCTGGCTACCCAGCAGGAAGTAGCGCTCCGGATCTTCAGGATTGATCCTGACCTCGGTGAGATCTTCTATGCTTTTCTGCCCTGCTGTCCGCCCGACATCCTCGATCTCGGCTTCGAGCTCGGCCATGTGCACTCGTCTCGGTTCCTCTTCTCCAGGTGCTACGACCACGAGACATTCTCGGGCCATCTGTTGGTTTCCGCACACAGTCACTATTTCGACCGTTCCTCCAGGCTTCTCCAATGGAAACTTGAGTTTTTGATGAAGGGTGGATGGCACTGCCTCCATGGCGTGCAGCCAACTTCGTCCCAATATCACATTGTAGGGGGACGGCGCGTCTATCACCATAAAGTCTGCTACCTTTGCTGCGCCTCCGATCCGGACTTCAAGTGAGATCCTGCCTTTGGGGTACACCGGCTGGGCACTAAACCCTATCAAGGGGACGTGGGCCTCCCGCAGGGCGGATTCGGGCAGGCCGAGCTGTTTGAAACAGCTATAGTACACAATCTCGGTGGAGCTCCCTGGGTCCACAAGGACGCGCTTGGTAGTGTAATTGTTCAGCCGCAGGGTGAGGATGAGGGCGTCATTGTGGGGGAGCTCGACTCCCTTCAGATCCTCATCCGAGAACCAAATCTTGGGCTTTTCTCTCTTACGCCTCTTCGAGGCGCTCTCCCACTCTGCCGACATCACCTGCTTGCCATGGGCAGCTCTCCTGGCGTCTGACCGAGCCTGGGCGCTTCCCCTGCCTGGGGCGGGTGCTAGGTGGATGACATTGATGGTACCTGCCGGCTCATCGCTCTCATGGTCATCACTGGGTCGAGTGCGCTGCTGTGCTCGGTGGACCCTTTCCTCCTGTTTGATATACTCCTGGAGGTGTCCGTCATGGACGAGCTTTTCGAGATGGGACTTCAACGCAAAGCAGTCTTCGGTCATGTGCCCGTGCTGCTTGTGATAGGAGCAGCGCTTGTTCTGGTCTCGGATGGATGGATCGCCTGTCATCGGCCGAGGCCACTGGAAGTATGGCTCTGCCTTGATTTTGTTCAGGAGTCTATAAATAGGCTCTTTAAACACAACACTGATAGCCCTGTAAGGATCGTTGGCAGGCTTGGCTGACTGCGTCCTCGGCTTCTTGCTGCTGTCCGAGGCGATCGAGAAAGAGCGGGCGGGCTTCCTTTTATCCGACCTCGGTCGGGGGAATGTTTCTTCCTTGGTGGAGGCCTGGTGTTTCTTCGGGAATCCGAACCGCTCTGTGCCATGGGCCTCGTCTTCTTCCTGCTCAATGTACTGCTTTACCCTTGCCATCAGTGCTTTCATCGTGGCCACGGGGTTTCGGACTAGATCTCTGCGGAGTTCATTTCCTGGGAGTAACCCCTCCCTGAAGCACATGATGGCGACTTCGTCATTGGCGTCGGTAATCTGGCTGTATATTATCCAGAATCTTCTGGCGAAGGCAGTGATACCCTCACCGTCTTTCATCCGGATCGCCATGAGATTGCTACCTGTCTTCGGGATGACGCGGTGCGCTTGAAACTTTTCAAGGAAAGAGCTCCGAAGCTGCCTCCAGCTTGAGACCGACCCGGGAGGGAGTGCGCAGAACCACCGGAGAGGGAGGTCTCCCAGACTGGATGAGAAAACCCTGCAGTTTAAAAGACCGACGTCCCCCCAGACCGACATCCGCTGAGTGAAGTGCCGCAGATGCGCCTCTGGGTCTGAGGCCCCGTCGTAAAGTACGAACCTTGGGACGTTAAATCTCTCGGGGAGAGAGAAAATTTTAATTTCCTGCGAAAAGGGGGACATGCCCTGATCGTCCTCTTCATGCTCATCAGTCTGGTCTCGGGCGAGACCGATCTCGGCCAAACGGGCCTGGACCTCCTGCTTGATATAGTGGTCCAACTGCGCCTTGAGGTCCGTCTGGTCATCGAGTCTCGGGGATTCCGGCTCGCGCCGTGCTCCCCCGAGACCACTAGGCAGATGACTGCTGCTCGAGCCTTCCTCCTCGCGGTGAGACCTCCTTCTGTGGTTGAGGGCATGCCTCAGATCTTGGTTACCCGGGTGGGTCTGCTTCCGCCGGGGAGGCGGACCACGAGACTTCCTCTCATTCATCTCGAGTCGCTCCTCTAGACGACGAATCACCTCGTCTTTATCTTGGAGAGCCTGGTCCTGGGCATCGAGCTCTTTAAGCAAGGGGTCGTCATTTCTCGTTTCACGGATATGATGGAGAGATTGGCCGTCGTCGCGAGAGTGACGGTGGGACGTCGCCCTGATAGGGGTTTTGCCCCTTCGCCGAAGATCCGACGTGGGGGCGTTCTGCTCCGGACCCCTTTGTGATCGACCATTAGGATGGAGAGGGACCCCTCGACGGTCATCGTGGTGGGGGCGCGCAATCGTGGGCCGAGACGAAGAGGCCGATTGGACTATGCCCTCCACGTACGCGGCTCCCGACCTCCCCCCAGACCTCCTCTGGCGCGGGGCCTCTGGTTCCTCCTGCCTGACGGGAGGAGCCGCAATCGGCCCCGGAGGGGGAAGAAGAGCGGAACGAAGGTCGGGGGGTGGTTCCGGGACAACCGACTGGGCTGGTTGCGACGGCAAGAATGGTGGGAACGCAGGTTCCTCCCGTAGCGGGAAGGACGATGCTTTTTTAGACGTCGATGGTCCTCCGCCACCGTTTCTGGTTTTTGGAGGCATGGCTTCTGTAGAGGCTTTGGCACAGATCCTATTCCCACAGACGGCGCCAACTGTAAGTGCCTAAAAATTACGGACTTAGTTAATGGAGGATTAAGCTCCTGATGCAAGGTTTTGAGGGAGGTAAGGGGAATGGATCGAGCCTCCAATGACCTGAAAGGAAAAGAACAACGGTTAGAGACCCTGGCTGTGGGTAGCCGAAGGCCCTCCGACGGTTAAGTTAGTGCAGGGACTGAGAGAATGGAGAGAAAGAGTTCTGGGAGGGAGAGATTATGCGTGTGCGTACCTTTCATGGATTCTCTCATGCAATATATAGGTGGAGAAGTCATCATTGGACTGTCTTCCTGAGGAGACGGGAGTCCCATCTGAGCGTACTCTCATCTCCTGAGTGGGGGTAGGTAAAAAGGGGACGTCCCATCGGACCAGCCCTCCTCGCCTATGGATATGATTGTAGATATGGCGTGCTCCTTGCGTAGGTCCGGAGCCCATTCTGTTGTCAGACCGCCGATCCTGATTTGGCAGTGCATTAATGGCGGCATTTATGATTGAATGAAAGGAGGCCGAGCTCGGTCGAGGCTGAGACCGAAGTTGGGACTCGTGACGCAATCACTGGGGCCCGCTCCATAATTGCCCGAGACGGCGATGCAGCCGAACTTGGCGGCACCGAGATCACGGGTTACCGAGACTGGGTGGTGGCCCCGTTTAATTCCATGATCACGGAATGACCCCACACAGAAGTCAAACGTGATACTTAGGGTGGTCTCACATATATTTTTGTGGAATTGTGAAAATCTATAGTAATTTACTGTTTTTTTCCTAAACCAAGTCCACCTTAACCAGCTTATTAAAAAAGCCATATTAGAGCCTTCTCTCTCTCTCTTTTCACATTCCTAAGGCCCTGTGCAGGGTTTGCTGGTCCAGTTATCTTTGTAAAATTTTAGAAGAGACTGTGATTAGAGTGTCTAGAGAGGGGACCAAAGAAGATATTCTTCTACCGTGTGGTTCTCGTGGGCTCAAGCAGTTGTCAGGTCTTGGTGCTGGTGCTGCTGGTGGTGGTTGTGGACCCAAAGTCGCGTAAAAGCCAAGCTAACCATTGAAGTAATGACAAGTGTACCACCCATTCTTTTTGTCAACGCCTCGCTACTCACTCTCTTTCTAAACTTTTAATTTGTTTAGAATGTAACGGATATAACCTTCTAGAGAGTCATGCTCTCTTGAATCTTGATACATACATACACCTTCCAAGGGAGTATGGATCCTCTCAGGCTTTAACTTATGGTAATATCCAAAGTCAAATGATTGATACTCTACAATTGGCTTATCAATTGAAAATTTGAGCAGTTAGAAATAAATGCACTTTCAGTAGAATCGGTTATTATTAAATTTTATTTAAATTGGAGTTGATCCAACAGTAAAATGATATGTTTCAAAAAGAATGATTGATGAGATTTTATACATGTTCATATCGCGTTTCTTATCAAGTGATCAATTCTATGGCAGGACTAGATCCTATTGGCACAACACTTGGGCTGCCCAATGTATACATTGAATGACACTCTTTTTATCAATCGGAATTTTCATTAAGTGGGCCCTGATAATGAGTTGCACAGTTGCACTTCTTCAACTTGGTATTTCTTTAAGGCAGAGCCCCAAAGTATCTTAAATGAAAGGAGTCCGTTTGGCAACAAGAAAGGAATCTAAGGATTTGAGGGTTTCACATTGCCTGTAGAATATGAATTCCTCACTAAGAATCTGTGTACATGAGGTTTCCATATCGTTGTAGGTGTATATCAATGTGTACAGCTAAGAAAAATTGATATGAACGCATAAATTTAGATAAACGGGGATTTCTAAATCTTATGGGATTGAAACTGAAAATTCTAGAAAATAAGGATTTTTACCGGCGCAAAGCTAGGGTCTTATAATTATCAAATGTGGGGTATTTTACAACTTTGTAAGAAATTAAATCCGTGATAAATCACTCACAATTTGATTGCCAAACATTGATCAAGTCAAAGTCCCAGAGGATATGCACACTTTGCACGACTTCGAAAATTTGAGTCTACCGTCCCCATCTTTTGATAGGGTCTTGATTTTGTGCATGAAGTCAACCCATGCACATTTCCTTTCATGAAAAAAGTTGCCGTCTTGCAAAAGAGGTCGTATTGATGATGTTAGGAAAATTTAGGAGTCCTCTCAATTTTTGGGGGGTATTCAAGCAACGGGCCGGTTCCTTCACTTGCATTTTGGGGTAATGGAAACTCACACATGGACTCACACATGAATAAAGCGAGATGGCCAGTTACAAAATTCTATCACTTCTACGAGAACTACTACATCTTACCACTAGGGTAAGACACTGTGTGCTCGGGAGTCTTCGTTAGTTTAAAATTCTCAAACGCCGGCCAACACGCTCATGGTTAAGTCGTGTTGGCAACTTACTATCACATGCATGTATGAGGATTGATCGTTATGACTTTAAATTTAAAATATCACTCTAACAAATAGTCCATCTTAGTGGAAAAAAAAAACCACCCCTCATGTACTGCATCCATGAACGTTCAAAGAAGTGCCATAGATTCCCTCTTCTATTTCTTCAGCTTTCTATTTTTATTGTTATCTCTTTGTTGGACTTGTGGTTGAGACTTTTCAGCATCTTCAAATGGGACCTGTGCGTTATTCTAAACCTTCCAGAGAACACCGCACAAACGAAGTCACAAGGAAAAGTAAAGTTAAAATAAGAAGGCCACTTTTAGGGATGGGGCTCACCATATTAAGAGTACTAGAGAATCCAAGAAGGTTTATTCGAACTTCAATATAGCTAGCAAGCAACGATATCATAAGTTTAGTCCTCAAGCCATAGTTCAGATGGTAAGGGGCATGAGTGCATAAATGGAAGTTTGCGTGAGTTTAAGTCTCTAATGTAAGGAGAAAAAAAAACAGCAAATAAAAAGAAAGCGACATCATAAGTTCAAAAACATGGCTCCATAACTGAAGGTTGCACTTTCGAACTTGCGCTCTCCTTTTGAGACCGCTTGCCTAGGCGAAGGGCTGATTTACCCGATGCATGAAGAAGGTAGAAACTTCACATACTCAGGAAAATAGTCGGTCCTCGAAGAGGCTAGACATGACCCTTTATCAGCTAAGAATAAAAAAAGTTCTAATTGCTTGCTAGTAAAATTTCTGTGCTTATGCCATTCCATAGCTCTAATACCAAAGGCAGGCTTTTGCACTCTTTTTTTTACTTTTTTTTTTTATCGCCAAAAGTGTCTGACCAAGTAATGAAAAAAGTTCTCTAGGGTAAAATGTCCTACTTTTCTTTTTTGTTTTCTCAAAAAAAAATTAAAAAAATCACACAATCCTGCCCAAAATGACACTAAGAATGAAGATGTTGGAATTTAGAACACCAATGAGCTAATGGCAAAGGTGCGTGTCAAATGTCAATGCAACCATCGGTATTCGCCACTTCAAGCAAAGTGGGTCCATGGGGTTTACAGTAAGTGATTACATAATGTTGACTATTTGATATTGGTCCAGTAAGGTCAATTAAATGGAGACCATATGTAGTCTACCTTATACAAATCTAAATCCTTCAAGTTGTGGGCCCAACATTGTCACCTATTTTATGATTAAGCTATTTCTAGACAACTGTAATTAACTGATGAGCTAAGATTGATTTATCAATAAATTTATTACTTCTGCAAAATGGAACCCATATTTGATAATCCGGACTGCCTGTTAGATACAGAGACTCTTCTTCTACAACCCTTAGATTGACTGCAAACATAATTATTTAGTCATGTTCGTAGTATATGTCAATCTAGTGATTGACCTGAAATGTTGGTCAATTATCAATGCATGGAGTTCGAATTGGATTGATGGCTTAATTAGATTCTTGTTATTTGGCCCCACTATATGATAATTTTGACTAATATACAATTGAACCATTTTTTTGAAATTTGCTCAAACCAAGTTTTGAATGTTGCAGTGGTTTATGGACTTACATGGGCAAATATGAGTTGACACTTTTTTGAATCATTTTATCTTCGCTAAGGCCTTGTTTGACAAATCTTATCTATGTAAAATAGATCTACATGAAATAGATCTGTTTCAAATGGCCCCATTTGAAATAGATGTTTTAAAAATAGTGTGTCTGGTAATACAAAAAAGTTGATTGAAAGTGATCTTTTTAAGCAATGGTTGAAAGTTTTTCATAAATATCTTGAGATGCATAAGGAGTCAAGCATTGAGATTTGGCGCCATGGCTATGTTTAGCCTTATAAAGAGAATTACCAGTTTGGATCTTGTATTTGGGGGGCCATGGGTGTTGAGAAATAGATATAAATGCCTATCTTTTTTTTTTTTTTTTTTGCAAATATCTCAATATCTATGATGATCCAATGGCTAGAAGTTGGACTCATAGTCATTATTAATCTTCTTAATATATCCAATGGTTTGGATCATCGTTTAATTGTCCCAAAATTTATAAAAAAAAAAAAACACAAAAAATGGGACTGCCTGTGGCCATTTCAATACCCAGTCAAACCATGCATAGTATGTCAACGGTGAAAAACGTTTTAGCATGTTTCTCGAGATCCACATGGAATTAGCAGGTAATTTTTGGTCTCATTGCCGTTGTTGGCCTTGTAAAGAGGAGCAACGGTTCGGATCGTGATAATGGGTCCCACAATGATAAAAAAACTGAGATCAAATGGTTTATATTCTTTTACACATATCTCGAGATCTGAGATAGATCAACCGTTGAAATTTCGACCTCTAGCCATTTTTGTCCTTTTTAATACTTTCAATGGATTGGATCATCAACAAGGTCCCAGAAATTCAAAAAAAAAAAAAAAAATGTCCGAAAAGGACGCCCATTTCACTGTAGCTCCGCCATCTACCCGTTTCAGACGGATGCCTCTGATTCAAATCTCCCCAATTTTCAGCCCATTTGAAATAGAGGCAAATCATCTGAACATCTTCTGAAATAGAGATCGCCAATGTTATCTGGATTGAAAAGTGATAGAAAAAAAGGCAGTGCTTTTCTTTCATATGTGGACGATCCACTTCATCTTTGGTCAATGACCAACCAAAAGATAGGGCCCACAGGATAAATGGTTCAGATGGTCATGCACATGGGGCACATGTACTGTGCAGAAAGTGAGAGCCATAAAATATTAAAATATCCCATTGCCCCCTCCTCATTTGTTCACTTCCAATGGGTCACTTTCCATGGAATTGGACAGAGATAACTACTCTCTGACATACCACATGATCTAAGAATTCAGAACAAAAAAGAAAAAAAGAAGAGGAAGGAAAGCTCTTAATCATAAACAAACTTCATAACTACTCTGACATACCACATGACCTAAGAATTCACAACCAAAAAAAAAAAAAAAAAAGAGGAAGGAAAGCTCTTAATCATAAACAAACTTCTCACTTTACAAACAACATTTGAGTAAGAGAACTAACCAATACCAAAAAAAAAAAAAAAGAAAAAAAAATCAAAGGAATCAAAGGCAGTTGAGGTGTTTCACCAACACAAGAACAAGCTAAGTGATACAAGTGCACCACCCCCATCTGCTCATTTAACCTCCCACGCTACCTTACCAAATGGTCCTTTTTATAATGCACCCAAAACCCATGACCCCCTTCAATTCACTCTTCAAACCAACATCTATGGAAAAAGGTAAGAAAGCATGCACTCTTCTGTTGGGGGCCTTGAGACTTATGTCCATGGCTGCAACTCTCTCTGCAACCATTGTCACCATAACGAGTCGCGAGCGTGTGATCGTCTTCAATTTACCCGTGGATGCAAAATATCATTACACACCCTCATTAAAGTAAGTTTTGATTTTGCTTGTGCTATCTTTTTTTTTTTTTTTTTGGCCTTGTTGTTCTTGTTTGATGGAGAGGTGTTGTGGTGTAGGTTTTTCGCCATTGCAAATGGGATAGGAAGTGTGTATAGCCTTGTAGTTCTCTTCATCCCGGCGACGAAACTCAGGCGATTGGTGGTGGCATTTGATGTGGTTATAACAATGTTGCTCACTGCCAGTGCCTCTGCTGCCCTTGCAGTTGGTCATGTGGCTAAGAAAGGTGATTCTCACGCAGGATGGATTCCCATCTGTGGCCAAGTTCCTAAGTTCTGCGACCATGTCATGGCAGCTCTAATCCTCGGCTCCTGTGGTGTTTTCATTTACATGTTTCTCCTTCTCCATGCTATACACACATTCATCAAACCTATACTATTATAAAAATTCACCTTCTCAACTCTTAAGATTGTTGGGTTGAAGGTTAATTATCTATTTGTTCTTCATAGTTCATAGACTTGTTATTATTGTTGGCAATATTATTTGGCATTTCATACTCAGCAACAAGAGAAAGAAAATAGACTTTGTGGATATAGCCTCTTGAATCTTGATTGATTGCTGTAAAGAAGCTGGTTTGGGATTGTCTGTGGACCGGTGATCTTCTGGATTAATTAGCCTGATCGTCTATCATCTTGGAGCATCAATTTAAAATGTGACATTTGGGATGCACGTACGTACAGGGGTCGGATGTGGGTCTTAAAATGTTATGTGGTGGGTAAATTAGTATCACCCACTACAGTTAGGATCTATGGACCACCACAAACTCCACATTGGTATGATATTGTCCACTTTGGGCCTAAGCCCTCATGGATTTGCTCTTGGACTCTACCCAAAATGCCTCATATCAATGGAGTACTTAGTCCTACTTATATGCCCCTGATCTTTCCCATTTTTAGCCGATGTGGGACTTTGGTTGCACATCCCCAACAATCCTCCCCTCAAACAAAGGACCATATCTCTTTGGATATTTTTACTGGGCCTCCCCTCAAACGATCATCCATCCGTCCGCTCCATCGAGGAGAGCCAAGCCAACTCGAGAGCCTCACCACGGATCCACCAATCATGAGTACTGCGCTTTCCATGCGCATCACCGGGGCCCACCACCTTTGTTCGGCAATACGAGGATTCTCCTGGCTAAGTCTGCGCCTGGGCTCTGATACCAGTTGTTAAGGACTATGGACCACACATTGGTATGATATTGTCCATTTTGGGCCTAAGCCCTCATGGATTTGCTCTTGGACTCTACCCAAAAGGCCTCATACCAATGGAGTACTTAGTCCTACTTATATGCCCATGATCTTTTCCATTTTTAGCCGATGTGGGACTTTGGTTGCACATCCCCAACAACTAACCAAGTTGTTCGACTAAGGTGTCATTTGGCAAGTCTAACTTTTAATGGTGTTTTGACATAAATTAATTCAAATAGACAGGCAAAGTTAACTTGAATATCTCGTTTAATCAGCTATAACAATATTTATCTCTTTTTTAAGAAGTAAATTAAAAGATAACTTTTTTCAATAGACATGAACATGGAAAGCAATTGAACACTTCTTTATCTTTTTTTTTAAAGAACTTACAATATTATGACAATTGTTCACCTTTTCTAATTGAAAAAGACATATCCAACAATCTATTTGTGAAAAATTCTAATTCACACGGCTCTATATCCAAAGGATCTACTTCAATCTCAGCCAAATCAAGCTCCAGATAGATAAGACTTGCTCAACATGCCCTAATACTATGATAGTCACCACAAAAACTCATCACTTGTGATTGCCCATCTATTGATTTAATTGTTTGCAATAGAGTAGATAGTAAATTAATTATGGCCAAATGAGCTCTACGGGAGAATTATTAAAGAAGTGAAGTTTTAAATGATATGAGGTGAGGGGTGAAGGATATAAGGTACCATTATAGACAGACTCCGACTTTCCTAGTTATTGAATACTCAGGTGATGGTCGGTTATTAATTTCTCATCTTCCCACAACCCAATCTTCATTTTTAACTACTTGTGGAATGAATTCCTATATATTCTTTGCAAACAAAAGGTTATGGAGGTTTATCTAATGAAATTCATGATCAAGAGATTGGGCTTTTGGTAGTTGAGTTTCACCCATCAGGCAAATATTCACTTCTGATTTTTCACACCGGGAAGTAACATGTATATAAACGGGAAAGTAACCCTGAGGGGTAGCTCAATTGGCTTAGGACCACGATTTGCACCCGGAGGTTGTGGGTTCGAAACTGTACTACCACACTGGGGCCACAGGAAAATTTTATCCGGCTTTCTCTCTTGGGCCTGTAGGGATTATTTTGGCCCAAAGGACAATGAACCTGCGTTATAAAAAAAAAAAGGGAAAGTAGTTTTTGCCTCTATTTGCAACATTGGACAACACAAGGGTGAGGTTGAAACTTCGACCACACACTCCCACATCCCATAGGTCTGCAAGTGGCTTAGTTTAATTCCACCAAACTCTCAGTGATCAGTCATTAAAGTATCAAGTATCAAGTATCAAGAAGTCCTGTGAAGGAATTGTTTGTCTCTAATTGACATCATCAAAATCATCTCAAACAAATCTCTGTTAATTTTTCATCTATTGATATCATCCCTAAATACTCCCGGATGCACTCATTTCTATTATAACTTAATTAACCATCCATGCATCTCAGCATTCTTATTTTAAAATAGTATCTTAAGCAACAAAATCTAGTTTACCCAAAAAAAAAAAAAATTAAAGAAGAGAGATGATCTTAAGTTCTTAACCCTCCTTTCATAACCACCTTTTGGACATTATCATCAATAATGATCTCCAGGCCTATCCTACTTTGTGGTTAGCATCCATCCAAATCCAAATAAAAAGAACACTGCACTTGTCACAATTACCAAAACAAGAAGTCAAGCTTGCTCTCAAAGTGGGGTTTAAAATGCATCCACAAACAATCACACACAGGCATTTTTACAAACACACCATCTCCATGGGGTGCCCATCTCTTATCTGTAGCTCCACCACACCTCTTCCTCCTCCTCCATTGAGGGGGACTGTCACCATCACCGCCCACCAACGCCCTTGGAATGGTCACTGTAGATTCTCAACCTTCAGAACCTTCTGTTCTTCTGCAAACTCTGACACATCTCTAGCCACTGGTATTTTCTCTTCATCTTATGTATTTGGCTTATCTCTTTAGTTTTATGGGAGAAGAGCAAGAACCCATTTTTTATTTTTAGCATTTTAATGGGGAAGGAAAAGATTGTATGATTTCATGGGAAATATAATGATGGGTCAGTATTGGATAACAAAAATGATGGGTTGAAATGGATAAGATTTTGAGATAGATGTGCTGATGATATATGACTGACGGTTTTGTGGGTGTTGAGATAAATGCTTGGATGAGGATAATGTTGAGTTAGCTGCAGGTCTTATTGTAGATGGTCGGATTTGATTTGATTGGATAGTTGTGCACCCAGTTGTTTTGATGGGTCTGCTTTCTAATGGATTTAAGAATGCCCATTGGATTTATTGATGAGAAATGTGCTTGTTTTGATTGAAAGTGCAGAACCCATGATTTGCTTTATGATCTTTGACCGGCTTTGCTGTTTGATTATCATAATATGGAATTGTACTTGGCTACTTTATATGTGTTTTTGATGACTTTCAGTTTTCTAAGTACTTGTTCGAGCTTTTCTAGCAATTGATTGATTTTCTATGGACTCAGTTGGACATTTGAGTTTTAATAGTAATGAAGAAAATAAGGTTACTGAGGAGAATAGCTCTCCTCTAGTTTGAGCAATTTGAGCCAATTTATTCAATGTGAATACTAGTCAAGTTCTCAAACCCTTGTTCCATAATTCAAAGGATTTCACCAGATATCCATCTCTACGAAACATCGTCATCATTGCCATCTAAGCCTTACCAATCTATCATGAGCTGACTTTTGAGTTACTGTTGGATAAGTAGCATGCATATTAAAGGTTTTAGGCCTGGTAATCTGACATGGCCCTCCTCCTTTACCTGGGCTTGGGGCCGGCACATGACAAATCACTGACAATTTTAGGTGTTTCATGTCCAAAACTACCTTAATATTTTTTATGTGGACATGGTAACAAGCTCTGAACATTTGGCTAAGGATTCCACAATGGCCTTTGAGAGACAAACATAAGCAGTGACATTAAGTAAGCCGGATGAAAAGTTGGTGGAGTTGCATAAGGTGTGGGTTTGTTCCCCGTGTCTTGTGTTGGACACCTACCCCAAATGTGCCCGGTGTGCATTTGTGTGGGTATAGCGGGCTCCACCTGGGGGAATAGTCTCACGGATACTCACGTTTAAAAAAAAAAAAAAAGTCAATAAGACTTTTCTCTTTGGATATTTATCTTATGCATCCGACTTTTTATTACTTTATCTATATCTATATCTATTCATTTTGTATTGAATAAGAAGTAAATAAACCTTTAATTTTGTAGTCATACCCTTGTTATTTAATTGTTTTGGCATTTTTTATGGCTATGTTGATATGCTTTTCTCCAAAGGGGATCTGATCACTTTAGATTCTCCACCAACATAGCTTGTCAAGTACATTAATAAGTTCAATAAGAAAGGTGAAGCTGTAGTTAGTTGATGATAAGGCACATATTCAAGGAGGGCCATGTGGCCCACATGGCCCACATGGGACTTATGATTGGGCCCATTGCAGTCCTGATTGTACCTCAAATACAAAGACCCAACCCTATTCAACAATCACCAATTGACTGATTAATGTTTTCTTTATTGATGCCAATCAGTATGCTTAGTTGTATGATGTTTTATTCTGCTTTGCGTTTTAGTGTTGTTTAAATGAAATTTCAGTTACCATTTCAAAATAAATAAAAAATATTAATGTTCTGTTTATATGGCTAGTATAAGTATTTTGGTTTTAATTATTATAATGACTGTGATTTAAACATATTTGTTAATTTGATGGTAGATTCAATCGTTTGGATTGCAACAATGGTATTCTTTGAATTGAACATCCTTTTTAGTTGTAGGGCTGTTTGTGCTTAGCAATTGGTGGTTTGTGTTCTTTTTATTGTGAGACATATTATCTCATGTGAAGCTTTTGGGTTCTGAAAACCTATTGTCTACAAGTGGAACATATTGGGAATTAGCCCCATAGAATGTGAAGCTCTTGATCCTTGGTGTGAATGTTGAAATTCTTCTTTAGATCTGGACTCTGGGGAGAAGCATCCATACAGCCTAAGGCCTTATCTGCCTTAAGTCTTTGGATTGGAGCTTTTATCCATGTGGTTAGCCTCTTTCCTCTTCCATCTTCCCATTCCCTCTTTCCACATTGTAAAGAATCATTACTTGAAATTGCATTACTGTTTGGGCTAGTGAGTAAAGGTTCAGATTATTTGGAGCCCTTTCTGACTTACATAATTTTATATGTATATTTGAATTCTGAACAGTTCTACATTTAAAACACACACGGATTTACTTGTACATTGATGATACAAACATAGATGGGAATGGGATAATGGTTCAACAACGATAATGGTGCAGAAGATGTTCTGTCTCCAATTTCTTGTTGTAAGCATGTGGGTGTTATTGAATATACTCAGTGATTTCCTGTTTAGTTAATTATATACTCCCATCCTCTCAATACATCCATTAAATGCTTAACACTAGATATTCTTGTAACCAAGTTCAAGATGTTTCTAACCATGCATCTACATCAGACTTACTTGAAAGGGATGCTCCTATGACTGGTGGAGCCTTTGATTTCAAAGGGGCAACTATATCACTTACAAATGGGCCATTGACTTCTTCAAAAAAGGTGACTCTTATAAGGCATGGTCTGAGCTCTTGGAATGAAGAGAGTAGAATTCAGGTTTGCTGCTATTTCGCATTATAAAATACTAAATTGTGATGATCGTTTTAAATTAGTAGCTAGTAGCCTCTGCCTTACATCACAAATTGCCTCCCAACAAAAAAGGCAGAGATAACAGTGATTTTGCACCTCGGAAGATTTCACTTTAGGGGAGAATCTAGACGCAACTCAGAATGGGATTGGGATCTCTTCGATGGTTCATGGTGGGACGAATGTAACATCTTCACTAGCCATCTGGGCTATACAAGGGTCACATTAGGCAGTAGTAATTATTGTTTGTCTTCCTTTTCCACTCTAAACAATTGTCTATGCATTTTTAGTAGTAATACCATTTGGACAGAAGGCATTCTGCTCATTCAACTTTGTGAGTTGCATCCAGATTTATCCTTAGTCTGTTTGGTTGCATTGATTCCATTGGAATTCATTTCATAAATGATAAAAAAGATGAAGATCCAAGGTCCAAATACAACATATCCATGAAATAACCTCCCATTTAATGGAAAGTGAATTAAGGGAAGATGGGAAATGAATACCCAACAATTGCCCTAGTAATTCAAATCCTAGGAT
Source organism: Cinnamomum chago (assembly GCA_038049695.1). Lineage (NCBI taxonomy): Eukaryota > Viridiplantae > Streptophyta > Magnoliopsida > Laurales > Lauraceae > Cinnamomum > Cinnamomum chago. The sequence goes on along the minus strand of CP142454.1, from coordinate 89,334,297 downwards.
TAGGAAAGTGAAATTTCCATCTACATTGCTACCTTATATCATTCACACCTCACTTCATATCATTCACACCTCACCTCTGTAATAATCCTTTGGTGGATCTCATTTGACAATGAATCCCCATGTATTCAATTCCTATGCATTCCAATACAAACAAACAGGCCCTAACAAGCCATCATGATTCTGCATAATAGATAATACTATCTTTGTGCTCTCCACTTGATCTCTTACTGGCTGCAGATTACAAGATATCACCTGTAATTGTTTTACCCATCCTATCATTGATAGATTGAAGAGCATTTATTTATAGGGCTAGCATCTAGTACAATCATTGTAATTTATTTAGGTAAAAATTCAAACTTTGATGAGAAATTTTTACAAAGAAAGCTTTATCACAACTTACCAACCTTACACAGTTGTCATGATGCACACCAATCAAGAATGCTGAAGTTATGGGACCCACGGTGTGAGGCCCCACCCTTAGTGGGCCCTCTAAATGCTATTTTATAGACTAATTTATTCTAATCTTTGCTAATTACTACTAATCTTTGCTAATTATTGCTAATTACCATTTAATTGGGCTAATTAGGGGTTGATTAGTGAGACTAGTTAGATCTCCTAAGTCTTTGGGTTAGACTAGCTTAGTTGGGTTATTTTAGTAGTTGGGTGCTTTGGATTTAATCCTAGGCTATTAGTGTGGGGTAGGCTTAGTTAGTGAGTCTAATTAAATTAATTAAGATTGGGTTAGTGCAAAAGGTGCTCTTCTAGAAGCTTCCTAACCAAAAGACCTAATCTACCCTAACCCTAACCCTAACCACATGAAAACCCTAAGGTTAATCTAGTCATTAGTCACCCCCCCTTAAACCTATAAAACCATCTCTTATCCCAAGATAAACCCTAATCCCTAGATCAGCCCCCATCCCAAGAAAACCTCCAGCAACTACTTCATTCCCATTGCCTCTCTTCCCCTCCTTCCATTTCTAACTTCCTCTCCTACGTTGAGCTAAGCTTGGTTGCTGAAACTCCATCTTGGTGATACTGCTGCTGTGCTCTTCCTCTTCTTCACTTCAGCTGGAGCAGCCACCCCCCTTCATCTTCTTATTTTCCCTCTCCTTTCCTCTCATTTTCCCTGCCTACTGGAACCACTACTCTGCTAGAATTCCATTGGAGCTGCAGCACTTCTTCTCCTTCATCTCTATTTGTGCTGGAGGAGTCTTGGAGCAGCAGCTGCCGTGTCATCATCTTCCTTCTCTTTCTCCCCTCTGTTTGAGCTGGGATTTACATTAAAGAGTGCTGCTACAGTTGCTGCTACACCTACTCAGCTGCTGTACCCTTTTCCCCATTTTCTCTCCCTCTCATTTCTTCACTTGGGATACTGTTGCCCTGCTGGGAATTCTCCAAGCTATTGCTGCTACTGCTGGAATCTATTCTTAAGAGCTGTAACTGCTGTTATTGGGCTGGAAACAATTTCTAAGAGCTGCTGCAGTGTCATCTTCTTCTTCTTCATCTTCCCTGTTCAGCTGAAATTCTGGGATTTCTTTTCTATTGCTCTGATTCTCTCTACCAACCTTCTCAAACACTAAAGAGGTAAGTGCATCAAACTACTAACTTAGGATGTGTGTTTTATTTTGTGATTCCATTAGTCTTCAGTTCATATATGTTCAGTTAAGTCTAGTTTACACTTGAGCTCTGTTCTTGCTTGTTTGGATGAAAGGTCACTGATGGATGGGGGTTTTCACCCCCCATTTGGAAGATCAGTGGGCCACAAGGTGTTAATGGATGGGATTTGGAGTTAATTGATGTTTGGAGATGATTTGGTGAAGTTTGGGGCTGATTGGAAGTGATTTGGTGGAAAAACGGGTTGAAATGGAGAAAACCTGAAAACTGGTCTCAGTGTATGGCCGAGACCAATGCATGGCCGAGACCAGTGCATGGCCGAGACCAGTGCATGACCGAGCTCAGTGCATGGCCGAGACCAGTGCATGGCCGAGACCAGTACAGGACCGAGCTCAGTGTTGGCCGAGCTCAGTGCTGGACCGAGCTCAGTGTATGGCCGAGCTCAGTGCAGGACCGAGACCAGTGCATGGCCGAGACCAGTACAGGACTGAGCTCAGTGTTGGCCGAGCTCAGTACTGGACCGAGCTCAGTGTATGGCCGAGCTCAGTGCAGGACGGAGACCAGTGCATGGCCGAGACCAGTGTTGGACCGAGACCAGTGTTGGACCGAGCTCAGTGCATGGCCGAGACCAGTGCATGGCTGAGCTCAGTGCAGGACCGAGCTCAGTGCATGACCGAGATCAGTGTTGGCCGAGCTCAGTGCATGGCCGAGCTCAGTGCAGGACCGAGCTCAGTGCATGGCCGAGACCAGTGTTGGCCGAGCTCAGTGCTGGACCAAGCTCAGTGACTGGAATTTCATGGAAAAGATGACCTGAAACTTAGAATTAACATTTAGAAAGTGTTTAAAGCTGGAACATCAATCTTTCTAAGGTTTTTAGAGTATGCGGTCAATCACCTAGGCCAGGTTGTTTGACCGGACACGCTGTAAGCCTTTAGAAACGAATTGAGTTGTCCAGGAGGCCTGATTTAGATTAGTTAGTGCACTCGGTTGATCCTCCCGGCCAGGAGATCAACCGAGCTCACAACACATCAGGTTCACCTGGAAAACCCTGATTGTTCCAGTTTTCAACATTTAGTAGTTATGATCAGTTGTGGGGCCCATTGACCATCCAAATGAGCATTTATCAGTGATCTAAGCCCGAGTCGACGGTGTGGCTCAACCCTGACTCGCGGGGACCACTGTTTAGTGTTTTGGTTGATAATCTAAGATGATTCGACCTCTAAGAGTTGTCAACAGTGCCCTTAACCACCTAAGCACCAAATACAGTATTTTATGGCATTAATGACATCGTTTAGAGATCGAATTACCGGAGATAGACCCGAACCTAAAGTGGCCCATTACCTAGGATTGGACCGTTGGATTTCCCATTGATTCTCTGATTGAAGTTTATACTTCACTGTTATTATTACTCTGTCATTCTTAGATCTTTAGAATAGCTGTTTACTATTAATTAAACATAATTGGAAGACTTGAACCTAGGGTATCTAGAGGTGACCCGATGGTGTGGTTTCGGAGATCATTGACCCGTGTCTGTGTCTAGGCGGGCCCTTATTGGGCCTAAGTGTGGAGATGTGAACCCTTTAGCTGGGAGAGGTAGTTTTTATTAGACTGTTAAGGTATATGGATGGAAATGGAACTGTTTATCAGTATAAGTGGATTAGTTGCCTCGTTTGGACAGTTTTAGACCAGGCCATGTACTGATGGGCCTTGGTATGGATCCAACGAGTGGGCCTGGACCTTGAATGAGATCCAGAGACTGTATTGAGATGTGTAGACCTCTTAGAGACTTGGATAGGACCTTGTTCACGCAAGGCAAAGCCTAGACAGACACAGACCTTAGAGTTATTCCTGAGTCGGCATGAACATTCACTCGGTTGATTTAAGCTCAGCCTGTGGACTGATCATCCCCGGTAGGAGCTAGTTGAGTATTGTGAAGCTATCATGATGAGCTGTGTGGTTAAGACGGACGGTATGATACCGTGCCGATCTGGAGTGTTGAGCTGATGAGTTGATGAGTGATTTACGGGATTAGTTATTCCCACTGGTGAGATTTCCCCACCGCAACTGTGTTCAGTATGGGAGGGCCGCGGCATAATATCCCGCGGTATTCCAGCTCGTGTGAATGTGCCACCTTGTTGTAGTAGTTTAGATGATTTCATTTATACTGATTCCTTATGATTTAAATGCACAACTGCCTAGTTCATTTATCTTGCTATTCATTTAATTTATACCCGTATTTATTTCCTTTGATATATATGTTCTATGTTAGTAGTATGCTGTAACTTGCCAGATCGTTTAGATCTGACCCATTCATTGGTGCTTAGGCCTTGATTCCGAGATTCCAGACGATGCACTAGCTGTAGTGGAGGCACCCGTTGCAGGAGAGTACGCGTGGGGCCCGGCCGACACGGATGTCGAGCCGGAGGGTGGAGACGATCTATATGGGTTTTGAGGGACTCTCTTTGTTTTGGGTTTGAGAGACAATTTTGTAGCAAGTTGGGTAGATTCAAATGTATAAGTTTTGATTAACAACTGATACTGTAACTAGACCTTTGTTCTGCTCATACTTTATATATCGATACCTATTGCTTCCGCATTGTTTAACTGTTATGCTTCCGCAATTTCAATGTTATTATTATATTGGTCAAAAAGTTTTAAATTGGACCTCACTGCGGCCTACGATCTTGGAAGTTCTCGGATTTTCCGGGAAGTAGCGCGCCAATTTCGGGTATTCGAACGAGTATATCGGTATCCGGAATTGGGGCGTTACACACGGTGAATGGAATGGTGAAGTATAGCCCAAAAATCATGTAGACCGAACTCATAACGATGCAATTGGTGGCTATTTAATGGACCATTAAGGAGGAGAAAGAGGTACAGTTGGGCATTAAATGTCAATCACCAAATTAGATTGCACCAACATAATTTCTGGGATATTGACACGACCCGAGCCGAGATTATGATTAATCCGAGTAAACCCCAAGTCGCGTCGCATACTTACTCCCGTGAACTTCAATCACATAAAATTCACAAGGGATATCAAATACACATTATGCTGAAATATCAACAAATATACATTGCTCCAAAACAAAATCCCATTTACAATATAAACAAAACTTATTTACACCATTTATAAACCCAATCACTTGCATATTTAAATACAATGCAAGGATTTAAAGTGTGAAACGTATAAAACATTTCCAAAACCATTATCAAAAGTTTTCTTTCCAATTCTCGTTTCAATATCATAATCATATGATATTGCTTCACTTCCACTCAACTAGTTCTCCTGGAGGAACCGGATCGAACGTCTCCGCTGCCGCTGTGGCCTCAGAAGGACCGGCATGGGCAGTTGTGCCTGTAATGCCATCAATAACACTATGAATTTGACAATTCAGCAATGTATAAACAATCACATGATTGCATATGCTAAATAAACATTTAATTCATCTAACTCTTTGTTAGACCAGTACAAATTCAATTCATAATCAATAAGAGTCTTTTTATTTGGCAAACTACAATAGCATTTCGTAATTTCAATTTATATTCCATCTTCCTAAAAAGGAAGGATTTCCATCTTCCACACGGAAGGATTCATATATTGTGGGACTTATCAGAGTACGGGTCATGGACAACTGATATCACCACGGAGCTCCAAAACACCCCAATTAATCTGCTGTAGTAGAAACTGCTCTAATGAGCTTACATAAATCACAATGTAGTGCCAGACTCAAAAGTAACAATATAATAATTCCATTCAATTACAATTAACGGATTCAATTCAATTTCGATTTACAAACCAACTTGAACATAATTCAAGGTACCAATTCCCATTAGTTAATACCAACCATTAGGATGTAATCCCCAGTTGTTTAATGTACATGCTATTCTCGATGACATCACAGTTTATGTGAATTTGTACATTAAAGTCCCCTTAATTAACATCCATGGTGGTAAAACAACATTGCTAGCCTTGATATGATCAATATGCTGTATCTTTAAAACTCAGAAATTAATTCTGAAATTATACTAACTCCATACAATTCATCAACGTATTATCAATTAGCTTTGGAGGCTAATATTATCGTTGAATTACAATTATTAGCTTTAGTTAACCTTTTGGTTAACATACATTTCACTTTGGATCAAAATCCAAAGATAACACTTTATGGAAATAGTAATGAATTCATTATTCATTAATCGCACTATAATTAGCCTTTAAACTAATTTTTATAGACCATCTATGATCCTAAAACCAAAACTTGATTAAAAAAAAGAACCAATTTTCACCGGATCGATCGAACCTTCAGGTCCGATCGATCGGCCTGAATTTCGTCCCAGTCAAGGGACAAGTCCGATCGATCGGACCTGCAACGAATTCAGTTGCAGATTCTGAAACTACTTCTCTTCTTCCCTTCTTCTCTACATCCAATCCATAACCTGCATATTAAACATGGAACCTCCTGTTCCCCCATCAATAACCATCTCCATACACATCAAAATCACACTTCTATTCATCATACAATCCATTTAACCAATCTACAACTCAATAAAATCCTAAATACAAGGTTAAAACCAAGTTTACAACAAAACTCAAGAAATACCATACTTATTAGTATATAAATACAAATCATTGTTCATACTTGCCTTAATTTCGAATTCAAGACAAAAACCCCTTTGTTTCAATCTCTATTTGACTCAAAATCACCAACCTCCAAACCCTAATTCAAGAGTAAACCCAAAAACAAATCCTTTATGAGCTATCCATGATAAATATCAATCCTAATCACACATGAACACTTGAAAGCCAACAAAACCTAAACCACTTACTTGACAGCTTGTTCAATGGAAATTTGAGATTTCCTTCGAACTTTACTCCAAGAAATCCAACCAACTTAGTGAAGAAGATGATGGACACAATCTTTCTCTTGAGAATCACTTGAAAAACTTCAAATTTGATCATAAGAAAAAGAAATGAAGAAGAGAAGCAGCTCTCAACCTCTCTCTTTCTCACTGTTGCTAGGGAAATCACCGAATGAACATATTCTAGGTTCATATAGAACCTTATAGAATACATACACTTTTGCACTTAAACCCTATATTTTCACATATTTATAATTTGAGTCAAATCAAGACCCACTTGACTCATTTCAAGTCAAACGAAAACGTGTGTATTATGAAAATCGTTGTACTCATCGAGATACACACGATGGTATCAAATTTCACCGCATTCGACGAAATACATATAAACCCGTATTTACGGAAAAGTCCTTAATTTCACCAATTTGAGTCTAAAATCAACTCAATCAAGCCAATCTCTTCCAAACTTGTCCATTATGCTTAATTCATCTATTTAAGATTAATGTGATCCATATTAGTTGTTAGTCACGATTAAGTTGATTAAGCACACTTAAATCACGTTAATCTCGATTAATTAGAGTTAATCTTAATTAACTCGGATTGGAGTGTAACAGATATACCGTATCTATGATATGATCCAGAATCTGGATTAGCACACATGTCTCAAGTTGGTAACCAATACACCCAAAATGCCTAGGTGTTAAAGGTGCGGTAAAATAACTACTTAACACCCCCCTTCGGGCAGGAGACACCTCCTAGACTCGAAGCACACGCCTGCAGAAGACGTGGCATGGGGCCTTTTTACCCTGCACACATGTGCCTGCACACAAACGCAGCGTGGGGCCTTTTTTGCCCTGTGCAAATTCAAATTCAGGATGTGTTGGGTCTAATACCATCTCAAGTTGCTGACCAATACACCCAAAATGCCTAGGCGTTAAATGCGCAGTAAACTAACTACTTAACAATATGTACCATATATATGGTGGGAGAGTTTCCTAATGGCCTATTTGGTTATAGGCCTTTCTGACAAGGAATTGGGCATGTTAGGAATTTTTGGCATCATGTGACATCTTGTCCCCTGGGCATTCCAAATACTTTGTTTGATGCAAGAATTCAAAATTCCAACCCAAATGAAAAAGGCACTTTTAGCCTTATGAATTCGCAAAATTCTAGCTTTCCAAATGCTAGAGGGGGGTTGAGCATTTGGAATTCTACTTTGTGGCAGCATTTGGAATTCTCAGAATTCTCCTAGACAAGAATTCTCACAATTCTTTCAAACAGTGACCCTGAGGCTATATGCTGTATATTGTAGAAGACATATCCTTCAATAAGTTCATGATTTGTTTTTATTATATCCAAATATCAGCATAATCAAAGCTGTCTGTCATCTATGTGGAGCTGCCACCCGAACCCTATTTATAGCTATGTTCTTTGTCCCTTTTTTTTTTCTTCAACCTCAAGGTTGCAATAGTTAGCACCTTCCAATGTGCCACAGGCTCTTGTCATGTTCTTTGTCCTTCACAATCCAGCATGTGGAAATCTTCTTATATGAATATATTTCGCATAAATTTTTTTCTCTTTTCACTTTACAACTCAAAATTTGAGCTCCATGGGGAACATGATATTGTTTTGAAATCTCAGTTCAACCTGTGTGATATGGACCGTCAAAAGACTGCTTGAGTATAGCTGCTAACTCTCAACAATATTTAATCTTCAGGGAAGCTCAGACTTGTCCACCTTGACAGAGACTGGAGCTATGCAGGCTGAGAAATGCCGTCGGGCTATAGCCAATCTGAGCTTTGACCGATGTTTCTCTAGTCCCATTTCACGTGCTAAGGTTTGCATAACTCTATCTGGAGGACTTATTTAATAAGTCTGCTGAGTATGATAATCCATTGACACACATGCATCCAGCCGCTGTACACATGTTGTACATGGATCTCAGTCTAAAGGGTCTAAATAGCCCAAAAATCATATTGAATAGATCATTATAACTTTCTGTTTAGTGACCATCAAATGGATGAATGGTATGTCTAAGAGTCTATTGTTCAAGTTAAACTGCCTCTGTATCTGAGCCTACGTTCATCCAATCAATTTGAGTTCAGATCTATGCACTGTATATAATGAAGCCCATGATTTGGTTGATTCTGATAAATGTAAATGTGTTCCATGTGTACAGTGTCATATGCATGCACAGGAATCACAATAGATTGCCAGTTTCACTATCTTTTCTCTCTACATCACATTCTTAGTATTCTGAGAGTTCTTTAATACAGTCAAGTGCTGAACTCATATGGCAAGGGAGGGAGCAACCACTAGTTTTCCTTGACACATTGAAAGAGGGGCACCTATTCTTTCTAGAGGGCATGAAAAATGGTCCGTGTTACTGTTCTTGTACTTGTTTTTCCTGTGTATTCTTTTCTTCATGTGTGCATGGCTCCTCATAATCACATTCAGCATTTGGAGGCAGAGGACGCTAGGAAGAAATATCCTGAGTTGTATACTGCATGGAGGGAAGATCCAGTAAATTTTCAAGTGGATGGGATCTATCCTGTTCGGGAAATATGGAAAACAGCAAGAGAAGCTTGGTGTGAAATCTTATCTACACCTGTAAGCACATTGCTTTTTTTTTTTCTTTTTCTTTTTTTCTTTAGCTGAAATACATTTATAATTGACAGGCTCTCATGATACTTTTTTCATCAGGGAGAAGATTTTTTGGTTGTCACGCACAAATCAATTTTACGAGCATTGATTTGCACAGCGCTTGGCCTTGGCCCAGTGAGGTGAATATTGTCTTTACTGATCATTTTCGACCATTAAATGGTTCCTTGTAATGTGGGTGTGTCACGACCCGGCCCCGAGATCAGAGTCATTAGGGTTAACCCCCGGGTCGCGATACAAACATACTTACTCCCGTAAACTCCGATTAACCGAAGTTAAACCGGAGTCCACAAGGGATTTTGCATACGTACCTGTCAATGTACAGTTGCGGAATATATACAAATAATATACATTGACAATACCTAACAAAATGAATCAGAACATTTACTTTAAACGTTAAAGGTCACTTTACATTGTTTCAGTTCCCATACTATCAACCACTGCATATTTACATTACAATGCAGGGGATATCATTCTCTTAAGTACAAACCCAAAATGAATGTACAAAACACTTTCTAAAATGTTTCCAAAAGATTCCAATGAACCGCGTTCTGATCACGTCCATTCCGCTAGACCTCCTGGAGGTAGCGAATGGGCCTCCTCCGCTGGCGGGATGGTCGCTGAGGGACCGGCACGGGCAACCGAGCCTGTAATATCATCAGTAATACCGTGAACACGACGGTTCAACAAGGTATACATATATTTATGACATATTCATAATTCCTAGCAATTTATTGTCTAACAGTGCTAAACAATGCATAAGACATAAATAACAATAACAATAAGATGGCAACTACACTAGCATTGGTTTCAACTCCATTCTATTCATTTTATTCTTCCAAAAGGAAGCAATTCATATTCATTTATTCATTAGGTTCAACCTTTATTAATGGCTTTTCAGTGTATGACTTTTCAGTCAATGACCTTTCGGTCCAAATAAGGTGGGATCTCCCAGTGTCTTGATCAGAGATCACTGGTGTCATCACGGGCTCCGGAACACCCCAATCTCATCTACTGCAGTAGGAATAGTCATTTCATTTATCAATTCATTCAGTGCAATTCAATAATGAGTTTAAGAAACCGCTAGGTAGTGCCAAACCCGTTAACCCTTCGTATCAATCTCATTCTCACTCCAAAGTAAGTCTATATCCAATCCTCTAACCAACCATTGAGTGTAACTATGGTTATCAATGCAAGTATTACTTTTGATGACATTACTTAATTGATTATGCATTCGAATAACCCTAGTTAACACTTATGGAGGTTTACATATCACTTAACTATACGAGAAGCATTGAGGACCACATAAGCGATCTTAGTTCTCGCAAAATTCCAAAATTTCCACTTTACTATTAATGTGCATTTCTGTTAGGTTCGCTCGAGCGAGTAAAGTTCGCTCGAGCGGACACTTTACAGAAGGATGGTCGCTCGACCGCACTTTAATGTTCGCTCGAGCGACCGGTCCAAAACGAGTTTTCTCTGAAACAGAGCCTTGGTCGCTCGAGCGACCCCCTGTTCGCTCGAGCGAACTGTCCAGAATTTGACTCCGAAATTCTGATTCCTTCTCTCTTCTTTCTCACTCACTTCTCCCTTATTCCTCCACAACCTGCAAGCATAATGGGACCTCCTGTCCCCTCCACACACACCATCCACTTCGAATTAATCTAACAAATCATACACAATCTAATTAGGGTTTTCAAACCCATAATTCACCATATTATCTAAATCACCATGTATTTCCATCAAAATCAATGAAAACACTATAACAAGCATAAATACATGCATAACTTGCCTCAAATGAAGCTTTGCTTGCTATAAACCCCTTTCTTAGCTTGGATTGAGTTGGAATCCTCTCCTTGAAGCTTGGATTCCAAGAACCTTTAATAATATGTTGAAGATGATGAAGATGATGAAGATGATGGACTGCTCTTCTCTTCACTCACCTCAATTCACACTCAAAGGAAGAAGAAGGAGTGAAAGAAAGAAGAAGAACCGGAGGAAAGAAGAAGATGAGAAAAATGATGAGATGAATGTTGCCTAGGGTTTGGTTTATACATAAGTCATTTTTGCATTTAACCCCCATTAATTCTCTTTAATTCCATTTCAAGTCATTTCAAGGTCTATTTGATCCAATGTTCACCGAATCACTTCAAGCCTTTTATGAAAGTTAGCGTACTCGTCGAGATACACATGTTGGTATCAAGAGTTTCCGACTTCGACAAAATACGTATAAATCCGTATTTATACACAAGTCCTTCATTTGCTTGTTTAAGCTCCATTTCGATTCAATTTAGTTCTTAATCTTGTCTAACATTTCATTAAGCCTACATTAGGCTATGTCAACTTCATTTGGTGATAAATCACCATTAAGTCATTTAAACCGGCTTAATTAGTCTTAAGTTCCATTAATTAGAGTTAATTGGGATTAACTCGGGACGGAGCCTAACAGGGTGGCAGTTTCATCTCTTTCAGATCTAAATTTTTTTAAAACCTATGAGTTAGGTCTGGAGTTACAATTTTGTGGATTTATGCCCTTATGGCTTATGTTCCAATTGCTACAACTTATTGCATAGTTTCTCAAACTAGGACCTTTTTTCTTTTTGGGGAAGTGAAAAGATGACAGTTGTTGCTATTGTCGCGCGTGTCCAATATGGCATGCATAAGGTTGCAAGGCATCGTTTTTTTTTCTTTTTTTTGCACGAGTTCTCATCTTGTTACATTGAATGCATAAATAAGTAGTGTGGATGTTTCCTAACATTATTTGAGAATGACATGAAGATGCATTCGCATGGTATGATTTATGGATTCTGATGTTTAGAAACTGAGTTGAACTTGTAAGCAACTAAGCATCAATGAGTTTATTTTTACCATTGTGGAAGTTCGTTCATTGCTCATATTTTTCTTTCTAGTTCCTTGTTTGTTATGTGCTTTTAAGGAAATATGATTCTGTGTGAACTGTGAAATCATTCCCACTGGTGGTGGGGCCCATAAGGTGTTTGCACATGGTTCCTATATATCACCCAGAATAAAGAGCCTGCAAAATGGATTGTTAGATCATATTTATGTCAGGCACTTGGCCAACAGTTAACATCCCCTGTTTGGTTAAAGCGATGGATAGTGGCCTTGTAACAACCAAGGTATAGTGCTAGACCCTTTCTATCCCACAGTTCATCTGCAGCAAATGCGAAACATTGTGAGAAGACTTTGGACAGTAGCAGTCCTCTATACTTGTTCTCTCTTTTTACAATGGTGATTGCTGTATCAGACCAGAGAAATATCATGCAAATTATTTCGTTAATTGGCTCATTTCTGTAAATTTGAGCCAGATGGTTGCTGTCATTCAAATCCTTGACAGGATTGGGCTACCTTGGATTGGGATGCTTCAAAAACCTTTGAAATTGGAAGATCCTAACCCTTTGAATCACGTCATCATCAATAAAAGGCTAAGAAGTGCGTAAAACATCATACATGGTTACTATTTCATATGATATATTTACACTTTCCTAGTATAGTTACAATTTAATACATGATATAGATCATGCTACTGCAAAGATTGTAGTATACAAAATAATTCTAAAAATCATTAATTATAGTACCATACTCTGTTGTATTCCTAGTTGTATCCACATCACATCATGTACTTTAGATTACTGGCACTCTAGGCTCATACGGGTATCTAGCTGTTCTAATGTAAGACCTTGAGGATCATATAATTTTTGCACAACAAAAATGTAGAATGTTCTCCATAACTCTTGCATCTTGACCCTGTCATATCACCAACCGTCCACATTGCCATCACAGGCCAATCTTCACTGAAAACTATATTCTTCTTATAAAACAAATTACTGAATTACACAGTAACTATTCCTTGTTGCCAATTATTTTTTATTTTTATTGGCAACTATAAATTTTGTTGACATGGTCCCTGGTTTTTGCTCAGTTAGGGATGTGTAGTGTGGGTGTCTGAGCTTGAGTCCCTTGTAAGGCAACAAAAATAATTTTGTTGAGATGACCAATTTTGATTGTTATAGTGGGTCTCTTGCTCATGGACTCATTTGCCTTTTGTTTTCATTTCATAGCTCTGAGATTCTGAGTCTACTAAGTCTTGTGAAGCATTAAAAAATCTTTTCAATGGTACAGGTTTCGTGCAATCGATGTTAATAATTGTGGGATTTCTGTATTTCTCTTCAACAAACGAGGAGAAGCTATGCTTCAATGCTTGAACATGACAGCACATATGTACAGCGATCATTTCTATAATTACTAACAGCTTTCAGTTCAGCCACTTTCTGACTAGACGATTCCTGCAATACGCATTCAGTGGTCGAAAAGAAGCTGCCTTCATGTATACTTCTCAAAGGAACCAACTACCAAGGCTATTTCAGCATGATCTTCTGCTCTCAACTTAAAGGTGATCCTTCTGAGAAGTCGTTGTATACTAAAACAAACTTACCCAGAAGATTTAGTTATTGTTTAGTACAGTGGACGGTAAGTGTAACACTTTGTAATTGCTGATTCTACTGTGGATCTTTAGTTTCCTGTAAATCCAATATTTGGAGGTTTATCGTTTTTAAGAATTGAGAGCCCACTTTTAATCACAGAGACTGGACAACAACATGCATTTTCAAACTCATCTCAACATTGTGACAACTTTCAGCATGCATGCCAATCCATATCATCAAAATCATGGGTAAAATTAGATATTGATGAAATGTAGCCTGGAGCTGTAGCAATTGCCATCTGATTTTTCCAATAGATTTTCTAGTGCCACCATTGTACTTTTAACTACTCATTTGATCATCAAAATTGAGTGATTGCAACCCTCCAACTGCTACGATTTTTTGGGTCTATTTTGCATCATGAGGTGTACAATCCAAATGGTTCAGATTTGCATGTTTCCACTCTTATGTCATATTCATGACACATAAGTGCAATGATCATTTGCCTTTGTCCGACCTCCTACTGCCTGTAAATGGATAGATGAGATTGCTAAACATTTGCAGGCCATTGCTAGATCCAGTCTTCCAGTACTAAAGCACTTTAACTGTTATTGATGCTTATGATTTTTATCTTCTGGAAAGGTTAATTGCATTATAGTACTGTAATAAACAGTCCTATAAGATTTAACATGTTAGTTTATAAATTATACTAAAACCTGAGGCTAGCCCAATCCATTCATCAGCAGGTTACACCTCCTAAATCTGAACCCCTCAAAAAAAAATTCCTGCTCAATGAGTGCAGATTGCCATGATTGCTATGTTTTATGTTTCTGCTTGTTTTACTGGGTAAAACTGCTGAGTTATGATCTCTATATAAAAACTCAAATTTCTAATATCACAATTATATTTCTTTCTAATTGAACTATTCTTGTTGCAGTGGTTCATCTTATTTCATATGTTTAAATTTCTTTGCAAAGTACCTAAACGTATGGGCCTGATAAAAAATAGAAAAAAAAGTTAAAAGGATCCCAACCAAAGATGAGTTCTCCAAAAAGTTGCATGTTTGAGGTGAACTATGTAATGAGAAGCACTCTTGAGGTCCACAAGGATGCATGGTGGTTCTTGGTAAAGTGGATGTCAAGGTGGAATTATGGATTGACGATGGGTAAATCTCAACCCTGGGATGTTCATTGACTGGATCACCCGGGCCTAACCAAAGCTTGGCCTAAATTTGGCTAGAGTTTTGCTGTGTAGTGCCTGCCCTCAGAATTTGAGACCCAATAGTTAAATTGGCCGGGCCTTGGTCTTTGTGTACTTAATGGTCTTTGTAAACTTAATGACCCAACTACGGGTCTGGGCTCACCTGACACATTTAACACAGAGGGCACAATAGTTAAGGGTGATATTCTCCAGGAAGTAGATTACATGTACTTCTTATAAGTACAGCTTGTGAGGTCTACTTAGATCCCTACTGGGTATATGGAAAGGTCTCCTTATGAATAAAAGTCAATAAAATAATCAGCCACGTCGGATCATCCTATCCCTTGTTTTAATAGTCATAATATTTAGTAGTCTTTTAACCATAGACTTGGGAGATTCAATCCAAGAGGCATGTGTGGGCACAAAAAACAAACAAAAAAGAAATGGGAAAAGAAAAAGTAAAAAAAGTCTCAAGAAAGAAAGAAAAAGAAAGAGGAAAAGAAAGAGGCAAAAAGTCTCAAGAAAGAAAGAAAAGGACAAGAAATGTGATCTGGAATGCAAAAACCTGACCCACAGACCATCTCTCTCCCCTCTCCACATACAAAAGAAAAGGCACATGTGTTTGTTATTACATCGATGTACTGAGGCAAATAAAAAAAAAAAAAAAAAAAAAAATGAAGAAGAAGAAGAAAACAAGAAAGAGAAGTTAGTACACAATAAAAAGAATACAGGTGCCATCAGTGGAAGATGAAACCACCATTTCATCTGGGATGGTTACTGTAGGGGATAGAAACCCGTGGGCCACCCCCTGCAGGTTGCCCCTACCCCAGGTATCTTAGCCGTGGGACCTACTCGGGTCAATTGTTTATTTGTCCCTCCCAGGTAACTTTACCAAGTGGGAAAGGGCCTCCCCAGGAGTCGAACCCGAGACCTCTCCCTTAAGAGATAATCTGGGAGACTCTTAGTACCACTTGAGCTGTTTTGAAGGGCCCCACGTCCCCGGGCACCCCTTGGGGGGGGGGGGGGGGGGGGGAGTCCTCCCCAGGAGTCGAACATGAGACCTCTCACTTTAAGAGATAATCTGGGTGAGTCCTGGTACCACTGGTGAGTCCTGGTACCACTGGTACGCCCTGGGGTGGGCTAACCCTTCACGGGGGGGGGGGGGGGGGGGGGGGGGGGGGGGGGGGGGGGGTGGGGGTGGAACGTGCAAGGTGAAGGGCCCCACGTCCCCGGGCACCCTACGGGGGTTCAACTGGTGCGGCGGCGGCGGTTCCCGCTCCCCTTACAGTTACAACTTAAAAAAATCTCACCCCTGGGATGTTCATTGACTGGATCTAGGCTCACCTGACACATTTAACACAAAGGGCACAATAGTTAAGGGTGATATTCTCCAGGAAGCAGATTACATGTACTTCTCATAAGTACAGCTTGTGAGGTCCACTTAGATCCCTATTGGGGTACATTGAAAGGTCTCCTTATGAATAAAGGTCAATAAAATAATCAGCCACGTCGGATCATCATATCCCTTGATTTAATAGTAATAATATTTAGTAGTCTTTTAATCATAGACTTGGGAGATTCAATCCAAGAGGCATGTGTGGGCACAAAAAACAAAAAAAAAAGAAATGGGAAAAGAAAAAGGAAAAAAAGTCTCAAGAAAGAAAGAAAAAGAAAGAGGAAAAGAAAGAGGCAAAAAGTCTCAAGAAAGAAAGAAAGAAAGAAAAGGCCAAGAAATGTGATCTGGAATGCAAAAACCTGACCCACAGACCATCTTTCACCCCTCTCCACATACAAAAGAAAAGGCACATGTGTTTGTTATTACATCGATGTACTGAGGCAAAAGAAGAAAAAAAAAAGAAGAAAAAAAGAACAAAAAGTCTACTTGGACAAACTTTTTTGGCCAGAATTTGGCCAACCCATATGGTTTGCATTGAATATCACTATGATATTCAATGCAAACCATATGGGTTGGCCAAATTCTGGCCAAAAAAGTTTGTCCAAGTAGCATTACTCAAGAAAGAAAGAGAAGTTAGTACACAATGAAAAGAATACAGGTGCCTCCAGTAGAAGATGAAACCACCATTTCATCTGGGATGGTTACAACTTAAAAAAATCCTGGGAGGGTTAGAAGGATATCATAAGCAACCATGTAAATGAAAAAAAGAAAGAAAGAAAAAAACATAGAACTTAAACTTTTCTACCAAAAAAAAAAAAAAACATAGAACTTAACCTTGACAGGAACAGTGCTTAGGATATAATGTTGTTAGGATACATTAGGTCTTAAATTAATTACATCTTATTAATTAAGCCTAATATATCCTAACACATGCTTTATTATTAGGATAAATCAGATTTAATAAATATAAAACAAGCATAATCTAATATGCTTTTGGGCATGTTCGTGAAAAACCAACTCTGCATAAAAGAATTCAAATTTTAGGGCTCACTAGTTTTCTACAGTTTGTTGTGCCTTTTGCTTACATTGAATGAGGCAAAAACTATTTTTCCTCAAGCCCATATATCATTTTTTTATGAGCGTCAATGGGACTTTTACTCGAAACTAATAGTCGATGAAATCAGATTCTCATTGAAAAGATACCCTTTGGGATGAACCTAATATATACAAAAGTTACAAATAGGGCCTTGGCCTTTATGGGCCTGAACCAACAGGAAGGACATAACCAATGACATTACAAAGAGGCCTTTATGGGCCTGAACCATGACTAGAGTCTGGTGGGTCATTCCTACACTCCCCCTCAAATTGACGCTGTTTTGAAGAAAGCATCAATTTGGTAACAAGAAAATCATGACACGATCGTGACATAGCTTTAGTGAAGAGGTCAGCCAATTGAATCTTATAATTGACATGTGGAAGATGAAGACAACCCGAAAGAACGTGCTGACGAATAAAGTGACAATTAACTTCAATGTGCTTGGTTCTCTCATGAAAGACTGGATTGTTGGCAATCTGTATGACGCTTGTATTATCAACATTGAGAGGAGTTGCACCAAGAATAGGGACACCAAGTTCTCTAAGGAGTCGTCGAAGCCAAATAATCTCACTGGTAGCAGAGGACATGGATCTGTATTCAGCTTCAGCGGAAGATCTAGAGACTGTAGCTTGCTTTTTGCACTTCCACGAAATGAAAGAGGAGCCTAAAAACATACACCAGCCGGTTGTTAATCGTCTAGTGTCTGGACATCCAGCCCAGTCTGCATCTGCATACGCATGTAGACCAAGGGAGAGGTGGAGGAATAAAAGAGACCTCGATCAAGGGTTCCACGAATATATCGTAGTATCCGATGGACAGCAGTTAGATGAGGTTTGTAAGGAAATTGGCTAACAATCTGGACTGCATGAGAGATGCCAGGACGTGTCATGGTGAGATATATAAGACTCACAACAAGTCTTCTGTACATAGTAGGATCTGGAAGAGGATTGCCTTCTTCTTTGCAAAGTTTAGAATTGAGCTCCATAGGTGTCTCAGATATTTTGGAATCAGTCAAATGAGACAAAGAAAGCAAGTCGTCTACATATTTCCTTTGGTGAATGCGAGTACCATTATGAATGCGGGAAATCTCCAATTCAAGAAAATATGTTAAATGGCCAAGGTCCTTCATCTTGAAATGACGCATGAGAAATGATTTAAGGGCGATAATACCAGTCACATCATTGTCACTAATAATCATATCATCTACATAAAGAAGCAACAAGGTACAACCTTGGGCAGTGCGTTTCACAAAGAGAGAGTGATCATTGGGACTCTGATAAAAGCATGGTTTAAAATCTCGGTCTCGGTCGCGGTATCGGTCGGGCCGAAAAACCGATATGATATCGGTATCGGTCGCGGATATCGGTCCGTCGCGGTCATCGCGGTGTGAATTTTTTTTTTAATCCAAAAAAATTCGCAAAAATATCCAAAAAATCCAGAATATTAGAAAATGCTGGAAAACTATATTTGTTTCTATTAGTAACAACAATAAATCAAAATCTCGGTCACCTTAAGTTATGAGTCATGTCTGTGTTACAGACTCGCAGTTCAGTGTCTTTTTTCCAGTATTTCATATAATGCAAACATTATTTATGACTATGAGTAGATGTAGATATATCATCTACATACTATTAATAAGCCTTTGGTATCACAAATATCCTAACAAGTAACAACAATTATTTTTTGCAAAACAAAAATTAATAATATCATTTTCAAAATCCTAAATATATAGATCTAACATAAAAGTATGTAGATCTATCATTTACACACCATACAATGATCATGAATCATTAAAACAACATATTTATGATGAAATCCCCAAAAAATGATATATTATAATTCAAATATTAAAAAATCCGAAAATAAAAAAAATTGAAAAAAAATTTCAAAATCATGTGTATGAGTAGATCTAGCATGAAAGTATATAGATCTAACTTATAAATGAAGAAAACAACACAATTACACAAGTGAGTAAGTAACAAACCTCTATGCTTCATCTCTAAAAAAAAAAAAAAAAAAAAAAAAAAAAAAAAAAAAAAAAAAACCGAGATATTGGTCATCTCGGCCGATATCTCGGCCGAGATGAAAAAAATCCCGAGATATTGAAAATCTCGGCCATCTCGGCCGAGATTTTGGAGAATCTGGGCCGAGTCCGATATCTCAGCGAGATATCGGACCGGTCTCGGCCGAGATTTTAACCCATGGATAAAAGCCAGCTTTAAGAATCGCTCCTCGAAATGTATCAAACCACGCACGAGGTGCTTGCTTATAGAGACTTTCGGAGGCGACAAACATGAGATGAAGGACAAGCATACCCTAGAGGTGGCTTCATGTAAACAGTCTCCTGAAGATCGCCGTGCAAAAAGGCATTCCTAACGTCCAACTGCCAAAGCTGCCAGTTGCGAATAGTTACTACTGCAAGTAAAGTCCGAACTTTGTCATCTTGGCAACTGGAGCAGAAGTTTCTTCATAATCAATCCCGTACTCTTGTTTGAATCCTTGTGCAACAAGGCGGGCCTTATATCTATCCAAGGTCCCATCAGATTTCACTTTGATTGAGTACACCCACTTACTGCCAATGACATGGGCATCAGGAGGTTGGGGAACCAGTTCCCAAGCTTGATTTGATTCGAGAGCAAGGATTTCCTCGGTCATTGCATCTTGACAACAATGGATCTCTTTGGCCTGGTTATAAGAGGAGAGAACAACCACAGAATCGACAGAAGTCGAAAAGGCAGAAAAACAATACCAATCAGGTGGCTTAGATGTACGATTGGAACGATGTAAAGGTGGAGTTTGTGGAGGCGGTGAAATAATGATACTTGGATCGGGTAAAGGTAAGGGAACAGAAGCAGGAGTAGAGGCAGGAGGGAGCGGCCGGCGTCAACTATAGACCTGCAAAGGTTTGTTAGAAACAGAAGGAGATGATGAATTTGAGAACAATGGAAGATAGGAAACATCCGAAATTTTTGAATCATGTTGCAAAGAATAAAATGGAACATGTTTGACAAAGACAACATTCCGAGAAATGCGGGATCGACGTGCAACAGGATCATAGCATAAAAAACCCTTGTGTTCATCACTATACCCTAAGAAGACACACTTAGCGGCTTGATTTGAAAGTTTATGTTTTTCCAATGAAGGGAGATGAACAAAGCATAGATAACCAACTGTACGTAAATGAATGTAAGATGGCGGATAGCAATAGAGAGCTTCAAATGGGGAGATATGTTTTAGCATCGGGGTAGGAAGTCTATTAATTAAATGAACGACAGTATGAATAGCTTCACACCAAAAACTGGAGGGAACATGTGTTTCAAATAGTAAAGCTCGGGTAGTTTCTAAAATATGCCTATGTTTCCTTTCTGCGATGCCGTTCTGTTGAGGTGTGTAAGGACAAGATTTTTGGTGAAGAATTCCTTTAGTAGACAAAAAGGAAGAAAAGTCTCCTGATAGGTACTCTCCCCCCGAATCAGAACGAAAAACCTTAATTTTGTTGCTAAATTGAGTTTCCACAAAATTGTAAAATGTTTTAAAAGTAGAAAGGACTTCAAATTTAAATCTAAGGAAATAAATCCAGGTGAACCGTGTGTGATCATCAATGAATGTGACATAGTATTTATATCCCAATCTACTCGATTTCGGGGTAATTCCCCAAACATTAGAATGTATAATATGAAAAGGAGTCGTAGCCCGAGAATAACTAACAGGAAAAAGGCAAAACATGGCTTTTACTCAGACAACATGAAGAACATTTAGAATGCAAAAAAGTACCAAGTAATCTATTATCAATAGTGGAATCCAACAATCCATGTTTAAACAAAAACACAAGTCTATCATTATGTAAATGACCAAGGCGCCGGTGCCAAATGGTCCACTTCGTATTCAAAGTCCTAGAAAATGAGGCCAAAAAGGATGATCCTAAGTCGACATCCAGCAAAAAATTCCTCCCACGTTTACTCCCCGTCCCAATCACCTTCCCACTGTGCCGATCCTGTATGACACAACCAGAAGATGTAAAATGCACTGAGTATCCATTATCGACCAATTGACCAATAGAAAGCAAATTAGCAGATAAGTTTGGAACGAAATAAACATTTGACAAGGTCAGAAGTTGATGTTGAGGGGTGGTAATGTTAATAGAGCCAATACCAGAAATTGACAAATTATGACCATTTGCAACCATAATTTGTTCAGTTCCATTATAAGAATGGGGTGCACAAAGATTAGCTTCCACAGATGTCATATGATTGGAAGCCCCTGAGTCAATATACCATGAAGAAGGAGAAATGGAATGAGACTGACCATTGATACCCATTGAAGTAAAAGCAGATGCTATCGAGGTATTGACTAGTTCTTTGATTTGCTCTGGAGTCATGAGAATAGCTTGTGAAGAGGAGGCTTTAACCACATGAGCCTGGGTCTGAACCCGTAGAGCAGTTGAGTTTGGACGGTGCTGTAAACCATCATTTCTTTTCTGTGGCCATCTAGTGCACTCAGAAATAACATGACCAGTCCTTTTACAGTAATTGCAAAAGTTTTTCTTCTTACAATATCTCGCAACATGGCCAATCTCTTTGCACTCATAGCATTGGATGGGTTTTCCCTTTGTAGTGAGAAGTGCATTTTCTTCAGATAATGGGGTACTAAAAACTCTATGTTCTTCCACCATGGAGTGTTGGGATTGAAGCCGAAGTTCCTCTCGAAGTACCTCTTAGACACACGTATCTAAGTCCGGAGCATGTTCTCTATTCATGAGGGCTGCTCGCACATACTCAAATTCGGGCCTCAAATTCATTAAGAATTGGCTAATATGGGACTCTGCCTGAAGTTTGATTACTTCAGGGCGCATGGCAACAGACACCGTATCAAAGACCATGGAATCTTTCTCATGCCATAGGATGAGAAACCCATTGTAATAGTCTTGAACCATTTTGTCCCCTTGACAGTACTTAGCTAGTTCAGTGTCAATGTAATACTTGCGAGCTTGATTAGTTTGATGATAGATCTTTTTCAAATGAAACCACATGTCATAGGCAGTGGCATATGACTGTAGGGATAGGATAATTGAAGGATCAATGGAATTTAGAATCCAGTTGACCGCCTTAGAGTTACTTTGAATCCATTTGGCCTTAGCCTTGTCTTCAGTTGGTTCAGTTGATGAACCATCCAGAAATTCTGTCAGACCTTGTCCTTGGATAAAATGTCTGAGTTGAAATGACCAGCAAGCATAGTTTTTAGCCCTAGTCAGTTTAGTTTGGATTACCTCAGATTTTTCCATTACAAAAAAAATTCTCAAAGTGACAATTTCTATCCAAGAAGAGACTGGATGAAGGCTAACCATGCTGTCTTCCTGAGCATTCCCGTGGCAACTGAATAAATGAAGAAGCAGAGAAGAGAAAACCACAGGCAAGGCTCAACAATGCCCCACAAATTGAGAGTCTGGATGTATATTGTAGAGATGATGAAACTGAAGAACCCAGACTCCTCGAGCTTGATAAAATCGAAGATGAAGAACCCTAGAAGTAGATGATGGTCAACCAAGAGGAGAAGTCGAGCTCCAATATCAAGCGACAAGACAAACCTGAGACTCCCAATGCGTAGGCAAATAGATGAGCTGAAGCCCTATTCGAATGGGGCTTCTTGATGATGAAGACCGGAACAAACGAGACGAAGAAGATGAGAATGAAGATCTCAGTCGCAAGAAGGGGACGAAACCCTAAGCCTCATGGTCGAAGAAACAAAAGAGGTGAAGGCTCTGATGCCATAATAGTCGATGAAATCAGATTCTCATTGAAAAGATCCCCTTTGGGATGAACCTAATATATACAAAAGTTACAAATAGGGCCTGGGCCTTTATGGGCCTGAACCAACAGGAAGGACATAACCAATGACATTACAAAGAGGCCTTTATGGGCCTGAACCATGACTAGAGTCTGGTGGGTCATTCCTACAGAAACAGAGCTCACTAATCATTTTGTATCTTTCGTCTCTTTTAATGAAATTTCTTGTTACCGTCTCAAAAAAAAAAGGTCATTTTTTGTTTTTAGAAATTCTAGGGAAATCCATTGGAGAGAATTCCAATACTCTAAATGATGTCCTTCATCAAGTTTCCAAAGCTAGAATTTAGAAAATTTCAAAAGCTAAATGGGGCATTTCATTGGGGCATATTTTTTGAGAACCCCACTAATCAAAGAAGAAATTCTAAATGTTCCATTTAGTTGCTGTCTGGAAGAAGTTAATTGATGTACAAATTCCCCTCACATAAAAATTCAAGTAAGAAATTTACCCAAACAATTTTATACAATTCTAGTAAGTTTTTAATGCTCAACACTTTCTGGATGGTGAGTGGTAACATCCATGGTGCTCATACAAATGATTAAGCCAGCACTTCTCCTAATCTGAAAGTGCTGAAAAGGTTCTCTTTCAGTAATGTGTAGTACATATACAACCATACCTTGCCTTTTCCTAACCATTTTTAAATTTCCTTCAGCTGTAACCCATCCGTGTTGGACAACCCTTTGGACGTCACTCGTGTGTATGGCTATATATGGATATTGTTGGCATATACACACTCTTCTTCAATACATTAATTCTCTCCTGAAATTGTATTCATTGCTTTGATGGAGTAAAAAACTTTAAGAAACAAAAGGCAGAGCCCTGTGTGTGTGAGAGACAGCCCATGAAATCAGTCTGACCCCATGTCATCCAGGGCAAATGCCTTTAAGACAAAAGGCAATCAGTTTATTGGCTCCATGGCAATCATCTACAATCATCCTTTGACATCACCAACATGACACCAGCCTTGACAAATAAGAGGGCATGCAGGGTCCATGGAAGACCCCGCCAAGGGGAGAAATTCACCTGCACATGTAAGAAGAGAGGACTTACACATGCAAGAAAAGGATCCGAAATTTGACCTTGGGCAATTGGGTGAGAAACAAGATATCCAACCAACTTGATTACCTAACTT
Organism: Cinnamomum chago; assembly: GCA_038049695.1. Taxonomy (NCBI): domain Eukaryota; kingdom Viridiplantae; phylum Streptophyta; class Magnoliopsida; order Laurales; family Lauraceae; genus Cinnamomum; species Cinnamomum chago. Next base: position 89,310,058 of record CP142454.1, on the reverse strand, counting down.
CAACTCATGTCATGTATAGAGCTATACATGTATAAATTACAATAACCCAAACAAAAATAAAATAAAGCAGAGGAGAAGTCACAGTTTCATTTTACGTTTCAAGACAAGAAGCAAAAGAGAAGAAACAAACATATTTTCTATGGGCACAGTACCTTATTTGACATTTTTGCCTTCCCCTTGGCATAATTTGGAATCAGCTCGGCAGACCCTCTGTCTCTCTATGCTATCCTTTTTTTCTCTACATTGGAAGAAAAAAGATCCAATAAGTGTGAGCTTGAACACATTCATGGGACCCTATATATTAAAAAAAAAACACTCTTTCTCCAAGCACAAGAGAAGAGCACTGTTAGGATGGATGTGGTGAGTAGGGGAAAACGAAGATTCAAAAGAAAAATAAGTGCATAACTGATTCTTAGAAAACTATTCACTTTTTTTGTGTGCCATTTTTCCTTCAATGTGGCATTTTTTGGTGCTACAAACTAAAAAGTAAACCATTTGATTTTCTTTGAGCTTATATAAAACTATTTCCTATGAAGGGTAGTAATAATAAAAATAAAATAATAATTAATTTACACAAACATGCCCTTAGTTTGGTTTTTTAGTTGCATTTCCGATTGGTCGAAAACCCAAATAAGACTTTTTTATGATGGTTTGGCTGATTGGTAAGTAGGTCAACAATCTTAATAGGCTTTTAGGGCCCATTTTTCTACTAAAATTTAAAAAATTCGTATTTGAAGAATTTATAAATTCTTTAAAAGTCACCACCTTCGTGCAATTCCTAATTTCCCCTTCTTGGGTGTCACATATGCAAATGCCAAAAAGGTTAGGATTTTAAAGAACTTCAAATAGCATTTGGGACCTTTAAGATAACATGATATCATGATAAGACTATAAAATTCTAGTAGAAAAACACTGCATCTGTTTTGAATAGCCCATCACATTATATTTAGAAATTTTCATCAAGGTGATCTCAAATATTTTAAGTAAACGAACAGCCATTCTCATATGAAATCACACACAATCTGAGTGGTGTGGGAACCTCTGTATCACACTATGATCAAGAATCGATCCAACGGTCTTTAAAATTGATAATATAATTCTTGGCAAACCCAACACAAAATAACAGCCATAATTGGTATACACTTTACATGTGCCTTAAAATCCATGCTCAGCAAGCAAATAATGATGTAACCAGCACTTATCCTTATCTGTTGAAAAGGTTCTGTTTTTAGTAATGCGTGCAAATATAACCTTCAGTCGTCTTTAACAAAAAAATTCCATTTATGCCAAAGCAATCCATTTATCCATGCCATCACATTCACAATCACCATCCATTGACATCACCACCAAGATACATCCCTTTCTTGCACACCTACCCCCAACACCTTTCCAGACTACCATTACACAACGTAAAAAAATCTTTGAAACACTCCTTTGTTTGCTATAAATCAAAATCTCATTTCTAAAACAAATTTTTTTACTTTTTTTTTTTTTTGCATGAATTAGGATGTTAAACAAAATTTCCGCAGAACATATTCTCATATCCAAGTTTCTATTTATTGGTGAATCTAGCCTTGAGGGGTAGTTCAGTTGGCCTAAGACCACGGTTTGCACCTGAAGGCTTTGGATTCGAAACTTCACTACCACACTGAGGCCACAGGAAAATTTTACTCATCTTTCTCTCATAGGCCTGTAGGATTATCTTGCCTAAAGAACTAGAAACCCCACGTTATTAAAAAATAAAAATATATCAAAATTTTTTTATTGTGAATCTCAGTTATTGAACAAATGGAAGAAAAATATACGCAAGCAAATCACAGTATCAATTTTGATGCTCTAGAAACATTGAGAATGTTCCATACACATGTAGTTTGGCTTATGGGGTCCATTTAGATACCTGTCTAGTTAATATAAGGAGGGTAGATGGGGGGTGGGGTGGTTTTTATCAAATAAAGTCAACTCTAGCTACTAAATGATTCCAGCTCTTAATTTAATAATCTTAAAATTTAATGGAATTTTAATTATATTCTTTCGTTTTTTAGTTTCGATTAATGTGTGAGTAAAGATTCAATGGGTCTAAAATTGGGCTTCACGCCAAAAATTATGGGATGGCAAGAGTATAAAAGGAAGGACTGTGCTTGAGAAAAAGTAGGGCCAAGTTGGTTTCATTGTTCACAGAGGTAGAGGACACATGCAGTCCCCTCTCTAGTAAGAGTATATTTGCAGCATTTAATGACACTTATTAGTGGTTTGGCAAGTCTCATTCCATCATCTTATTGTCTAAAAATCCATTTAAAACGCATTTAGTGCATTTGGAAACCACATTCACTGGGTCTATTTCAAACCACCTAAAGACAAATATTTATGTACCAAAAACATCTTTGAGGCTTTGGATGACCTTTACCCAAAAAAAAAAAAAAAAAACCTTACAGGCCATTGAATTGATTGGATAAATTTTCACACATATCCTATTTTGCCCAACCCCATTGGAGACTTTTGTTTTTATATATACTAGTGGATTGCACATGCACCAGACACATAGTTTTACTAAGAAAAGAAAAAAGGTTTTGAAAAAAAATCGGTAGAAGCTTCAATACTTTTAAAAATAAAATCTCAATAGAAAATGAGTGATTGTAAATTGCAAGGCTCGTGCAATGTCCAAATGCAGCTGACACTAGTTCTTATACATTTGAAAACAACAAAGCAATGATATAGTGAGAAAAATGAGATCTCAAAAGACAATCGATATGGAATTTATATAATTTTTTGAGGATATAAATCACATATTTCTAGATATTTAATTATGAATGTGTACAGAGAAATTTAAATTTACTTTATTTAACTTGTCAGGTCAACTTATCAATTTCCTAGTAGACTTGACCTGCTAAAGTTGGAGTCCAGTCGAAAGCATAGTCAAATTGACAACCTGCAGTTTTATAAAAAATAAAAATAAAAACTAAGAACCAGATGAGCTTACTGTTCTAAATTACCATGAACATTATATGTTCACTACCAAATCAGATTCTATTAAGGAAAAAAATTAATTATATATTACCTAAGGACATTAGAATAACAAAACTGAGATGGTGGTTTTAGTTTTAACTTACAAGGAATAACTCACATCGACCGTCAAGAATAATGAAGTAATCTGGCTTGTCCTCAAGTGACAAGGATCAACAATGGTGAAACTATGATATGAACTCTGACGGGTAAGAATTGCAGAGCACCTGTTGATCAATATTAGTATTTAACATGTGCTTTGTTTGATTTTATAAGACGGACCACTATCAGGTAAAAAGAGGCAATACATCTCCAAGAGTCAGCATCTTCTTTTACTTGATACAAAGTGCTATATTTTATACCCTTTAAGAAAAGGATAATACAAAGTAATCATAGAAATTCAATTAAATGGAAGCTCACAAATAGAGATATCCATAGGGAAAAAATACCAAAAAAAATAAAAAACTACAAATCTGCCAAAAGAATTGGACATTCCTCTTAAGAAATACATAATAATGTAACTCATGTATTCTAAATCAACTTTTCTGCTCTGTTTTGTATAGAGGATGGGAGTGTTGATCAAAGTAAGAAAAATTCAAAATGAACAAAGACAAACTGAATTTGTTGCAGCTCAGCATCAAATACTTATTTTAGTTGTTTACACTTAAAATGATTACTTCATTCACTGACTCTGAAGTTAGTAGTAACGCTAGCATAACAAGCAATTTCTATGAGATCCTCGTTTTCCCTTTAAGGAAAGGTATGACACTTCATTGAAATATATGAAAAGAAGAACAAGAACAAGAACAAGAATAAGCTTGCAATGATGAAAGAAATAAATGTGTTAGAAAATGATCAAAGTTTTTCAATTTAAATCTCATGAGTAAGAGCAATAATAAATAAATATATTCATACCCTTGAAATGCCCTTTTATAATAAGAAAATTCACAAAAGTTGTATATTAAGAAACTAAACATTGTACAGAACAACAACAATTTTACGATAGCAATCTATAAGACCTACCACTAAATTGCATTTATGGAATTATCTTTAGCAATTACTAATATTGGAAGAGAACTAATATTTAGTAGTAGTTGTCGCGTTATCCAACTTGTGATTATTCTTTCAACAATGGGTATAAATCAAGATCAATACAACTATTATGTCAGATTGAAAACTCAATTATTCTAACTAAATAAAATACAAGCACATGAAGCAAAAGGGAAAAGTATATTTAGTTTTTTTAATTGTAACTTTCATTAAAAAAGAGAAAAAAAAATGACGGACATAAAATGAGTTTAATTTTGTACCTTTCACTTTCTTATTTATGATATTTTGTCAGTTGCTACTTTTTTCTAAAAAAAAGAAAAAAAAATTATACATAAAGCAGTAATGCAAACGAAGTACCTGTATATATGGGATGTGCTTATAAGTTTTGGAGGTTCCTATACCTTTTTCAAATGCCATAATAAACAATATGCAACTGAAGGAACATCAAATTATAAATATTTAAGGTTAGTGTACAAAAGGTTAAAGGGTTAATATTTAAAAAATAATAACAAAGGGTTACATCCATACAAAGAAAATAATCTCATATCTTCTGGAAACCTCCCGGAGCCCTCTGATGTTCTTAACTCTCAAATTTCGAATTTTCAAATATAAATACCACTCAAGTATCTTTTATTTCTACAAAAACATAAAAATAAAAATAAATAAATAAATAGAAACTATTTGCACAATTAGCAATATTATTTCAGGTAAAAGAAAAAAAGAGTGTTAATTATCTCGTGTGTAGTCAATTTGGTATTTGAATTATAACATAACCATCAATTGGCCACCAGCAACAATAACAAAAGGAGCAAGATAACTAATACATTAATACATTTTGTCACGACTTTCAAACTGATTTTTAAGCTGATGGCGAAGTGTTTAAAGTGCCCACAAAATTGTAAGTATTAAACACTAAAAAGTAGTAAGTAAAACACACTTGATTCCTTTTCTTTTGATCCATTATAAAATACGCTATTCATTTTCTTTTTTGTTTTCATCCTGTCTTAGTTCAAGGTTTATTATTGGAAAAACACATGTCATTTAAGTTTTCAGATTTAAAAGGTTGTATGTACTGTTGGAAGTAGGTGGGCCTCGTGGATTGATTTTCAAAACTTTTGACCCACTTGACTCAGGGATCAACTATCTATAAGGCTACAAAACCCAATCCAGGATGCAATCCCTCATTCTCATCAATCAAGTACAACAATAAAACCTATCTAAAAGATAGAAATCAGCAACTACATGCATCCAAAACAATCCACAATAAATAGAGAAGTAGATTATACCTTTGGAGCCTGGTAGTACTCTAATAAAGGAGAAGACAATCAACTTGATCAAGAACTCTTCTTGAAGCAATTAGAGATCTCCAAGACCTTGTTGTCTTCCACGTTACGACCCTCTATCAGAGCTCTTTTCTCAAGAAGATGGGTGGGATCTCCAAGAGAAAACCCTTTTAGAAACTCCAAAGAACTAGAAGAGAAAAAGGAGAAGGAAGAGATGTGCAACACTTGCACAAACAAGGGTTGGCCGTGAATCCCTAGGTGGGGATATATTTTGGACGTCCAAGGGGTTTCTACCCTTATTTATAGCCCTCAAATCTCTTCTTAAGACTCTATTACTAATTGCATTTGAAGTCACACTTCCACACAAATTAGTAGCTTACTATAACCACTATTAGAAGTCTCACTTCAAATAGAAATAGTAACTTTCTAATTCCTTCATTTTTAGAGTTCAAGTAAGAATAGAATCTTTATAATATCTTGGGCTAGCGTGTAGACCACTAGGGATTCCTTAGAAAGCTGGCTCCAACTGGGATACGCGACCCTACATCTCATGTGCAATCTGGTCCCACAGTTAATTGCAAATAATACCACTATATAAATGCAATTGCACTACAGTCTTAGGAATAAATTACAATAAAGACCCTAAACTTCACAATTACCACAAGTAGGCCCCTCTATCAATATCCATGGATCACTTGGAATAAATCTGTCATATCCAATCATAGATCCACATCTTATTATCCTTGAGCCCCAATTAATCACAGTGATCGTCAATACCATCCAATTAACTCTTAATCGAGATGAGTGAGCACTTACTAATGACAAATCCATTAATTGGCACAAGGGGATAATATAGATAGATTCCATCTTGACCATTGGATGTTCTCACAGTCCTACTACCACGTACCCAAGACACCGAGGTGTTGACCTACAGTTGGCCTCACTCATTGGTGATTCAAAATAAATGAATTGATAGAAACTTGAGTTCATCAATGTATCAAGATTGAGAGCCTATTGCTAGGGAATTATGAGAGCAGTCCTTAAATCGAGACATTATTTCATAAGGTACTTCTCATGATCCTTCAATACATCCAATGTACCAGCACTATGATCCAAAATCTTACATTCTGATGATCGAGACAAATCACACTATCTCATAGTGATCAAAGTGATGTAACCTTATCAGATGAGATGCCCAGTCTCATCAATGGTTGTGAAGATATTTTTAAGTATAAGATTTACGACACATATCTCCCGTATGTGAATCTCATCCATTTACATATATCACATCTAATATACTAATGGGACCCGGTTCATCTCATGAACCATTATGTCATATATATTGGTCATGTGCATTAAGTAATAAATCACAATTCATCTCATGAAAGGAAATCATGATTTTATTGATAAATAAAGAAATTAATCAATTTATTATATCAACTGATGGATTGAGACCACATAATCTAATATGTACACCATGAACCACATAATGGAGTAAATAGTGCATAGTTAAAATCTTTTATTTTTCCCACCTTGGCTTAGTTTATTAACCGGGGTGGACAAAATAGTGCCATGAAAGACTAAAAAAACTTTTTGAATGATAAAATTTGAAATATTTTTCCTTTGACATGATTCTTTAATAGCATCATATCTCACAATTAATTTTACAAAAGGCAAAAAGAAAAGTTGAATAAGAATTTGGAAATGAGTGAACAAAATGGTTCAATGAGAACCATGAATGAATGTTTATTGGTCTTATCCCACTCTTGAGGGGTTTGGAGGGTGACGATTGAAGAGGAATTGGTCTAAAGCGTAAGACTTTAACTAACATAAACTAAAATAGGAAAAATAAACAAAATAAAATGTCAGATTCTTATACAAATATGGATTATGTTTTTGGCCTTTTAAATATTTGCACCTGCACTGTTTAAAAAAAAAAAAAAGACCTTCCATTTCGACTCTACGGAGAAGGAAAACAGATTCAGATAGATAATGGAAAGCTTTTCAATGCCTCATAGTATTGTCCTTTTAGTTATTGTCTACTTTATTTTTCTCAATCAAGACACTTTATGTTTGAGTTTTCCACTTTCCTATCTCACATAACAAAACAATATCAATTTTACATTTTAAATGCTAAGCACAAATTCATATTCTAAACATAGAGTGAGAACTAAATACAAAGTTCTACCATAAGGAAACACAAAACACGCACAATTTAAAAGCCTGCAGTTAAGATTCAAGAAATAAAACAGACATATAATTAAAATTATCAGCGCACTAAGGCTATCAATGGGCCATTATGTCTCCATCTTTATCCATCCGATTCACTCTCTCTTATCTCTTTCTTTCTCTTTCCTTTATCTCATTCTATTTCCTCCCTTGCTACATCTTACTCTCTTTTTATTGGGCAGGTGTGTAGTGAACCGCACTACATCTTACTCTCTTTTATAATAGGGTATAGATATACAATATAATAATATAATACTAAGTGGGGCCCACATTTTGCATTTTATTGGACATGTGTGTAGTGAAAAGGTGCTACACTTTACTTTCTTTTATATAAGGGTATATATATAGTGATATATATATATATAAAATAAGGGTGGGCCCCACAACTTGACTACATCTTTCTATCTTTTATAAGGGTAGAAGATAGATAGATATAGATTTATTATATAATAAGGGTGGGCCCCACAACTTACATTTCATTGGACATGTGGAAAGTGAAAAAAGTACAACATCTTCCTCTCTTTCATAAGAGTTGATAGAATATATATATATATATATATATATATTTATTTATATACACACTTAGATGGACCCTTGAGTCTGACTGACCATTTCCTAAAAAGCAACTTATATGACAACATGATAATATAGTGGATGGCAATTTGGAGCTTATTCTTAATTTTCTTACCCTTTGTTAGTTGATGCCAGCAAAGGAAAGAGAGTACTGCGCAAGATTTGTGGAAAGGGAGAGTGTTTCCAGATCGTGATACATTTAGGAGAACCCTCGTGAAATTTGTTATGTATGAGAATTTTGTGTTGAAGCATCTGAAGACCAACAGTTATAAAGTTACTGCACGGTGTGATGATGCAACATGTCCATGGCGTATACATGCTTCTATTGCAGATTCAGGTCCACAATTTCAAGTTCAGACATATAACCCAATTCATTCATGCTCAAAACCAATGATGGGGATGGCACATAAACAAGCGAAAGCGTCCTTGATTGCAGACTTTGTCAAAGATAGGCTTCGATTTAATAATATGTACACACCAAAGGAAATTATGTTTGACTTTCAAATGGAGTTTGGGGTAACGATAAGTTATAGAAAGGCATATCTAGGAACAGAGATTGCAATGAATGAAATACGGGGCTCATTCGATGAGTCTTTTCAAATCCTTCCTCGATATTGTATGGAATTACAAATGATGAATTTTGGAACAAGAATCGAGTTACTGAAGCATGAAGATAACTCCTTTAGAAGATTAGTTTGGGCAATTGGAGCATGCATCGAAGCTTTCCATTCTTCCTTGAGGCCTGTGATAGCTGTAGATGGGGCACATCTTCGAGGTAAGTATCCAGGTGTTATACTGACGGCCGCTACTTATGATGGTAATCATCAGCTTTTCCCACTTGCCTTTGCCATAGTTGAGGCCGAACGACAAGATAGCTGGTCATGGTTCTTTGCAAATATTCAAATAGCTTTTGGTGAGTCTCAATATCTAACAATTGTCTCTGATCGTCAGAAAGGCCTTGTTCCGGCGGTGGAAGAAGTATTTCCAAATGCTCAACATTGTTTTTGCTGTCGTCATATCGTGGAGAATATACGTTCGAGATTCAAAGATGATGGCATTATTAAGAAATTCTGGCTTGCTGCAAAATCTTACAGGCCATGTGAATATGAGGCTCATATGAATGATATAAAGGCTGTAAACCTAGATGCTTATAACTACATTCATGCAATCGGAAGACAACATTGGTCCAATGCTTTTGTGGAGGGTAGACGGTACGACATATTAACTCAAAACATTACAGAATGCTTAAACAATCTAATGAAGCACAATAGAGAGCTTCCAATATCAAAACAAGTCGATGGGATTCGTGCAAAGTTAATGTATTTTTTCTATCTTCGGAGGACTATGTCAATGCAGCTGAAGACACGCCTAACTCCTTGGGCAAAAACCATTCTAAGCAAATCTACATATGGATCCTGACGTTTGAATTGTCGACAAGCAGGTCCCAATGAATTTCAGATACAGTCTTGGGAGTTCATAGATGTTGTTCACCCAGATAGAAACAGTTGTATGTGTCGGATGTGGGCAACGATTGGAATTCCGTGTGAGCATGCCTTGTCAGTCATGAAAACCAGAGGCTTGGATCCATATAATTTTTGTGAGGATTGGTACACATGTGATACATATAGAAGGACTTATAGTCATGTAATACATCCAACCCGCGATATACGCCAATGAGAGCACATTAGTAATAAGGTGGTCAAACCTCCACTTGCTACCAGGTAGCCTGGACGTCCAAAGAAGAATAGAATTCGCACGGAATAAGTTAACCGGCAAAGAAGACAAATGACGTGCTCTATTCGTAAAAATAGGGGTCACAACCGACAAAAATGCATGAATCCACCAATGGGAAGTTGATCCATGATGGAGAAACCATGGAGCCATGTCTTTTGAAGTGGTCTAAGCAAGTAATTTTTTTTTTTTTTTTTTGTAAAGGTGGAACCATGTGTTTTAATGGAAATTGTGGCTACTTGTGGTTCTGGCATTTGTAGCACTTTTTTTTTTTTGTAAAGCTGGAACCATGTCTTTTGAAGTTGTCTAACCATCTATTTACTGCACTTTTGCATTTGGTACCTACATTTGTAACAGGAGGAACGATGTCCTAATATTTTTTGTAAAGAGTGTTGGTGGATGTAGCTCTTTCATTTAATAACAGACCAATGTTTATCTTTATAGTGGGGTGGATAGAATGGTTGGATAATGTTCTTTCATGATCATTGATGTATTTTCTATTAATGGATCACATGGATATCTTTTTAACAAGGAGGTTCAGAATGTTTTAACAAGGAGGTTCAGAATGTGTCATAGTTTTCGTTGATGTCGACTAAACATTTGTCAACATCAACAAATAAATATGTAGATATCAATGAAAGTGTACTGATAGCACTATATAACTTCCTTGTTAACACAGAGTTCGTTGATATCAACTAAAAGTATGTTGACATCAACAAATAAATATCTTGATATCAATGAAAGCGTACTGATAGCACTATATAAGTTCTGAAATAAAACACAGAGTTCGATGATATCAACTAAAAAGTATGTTGACATCAACAAATAAATGTGTTGATATCAATGAAAGTGTACTGATAGCACTATATAAGTTCTGAAATAAAACACAGAGTTCGTTGATATCAACTAAAAAGTATGTTGACATCAACAAATAAATGTGTTGATATCAATGAAAGCGTACTCATAGCACTATATAAGTTCTGAAATAAAAACACAGAGTTCGTTGATATCAATTAAAACTATGTTGACATCAACAACTAAATGTGTTGATATCAATGAAAGCGTACTGATAGCACTATATAAGTTCTGAAATAAAAACACAGAGTTCGTTGATTTCAACTAAAAGTATGTTGACATCAACAAATAAATGTATTGATATCAATGAAAGCGTAACTGATAACACTATATAAGTTCTGAAATAAAAACACAGAGTTCGTTGATTTCAACTAAAAGTATGTTGACATCAACAAATAAATGTGTTGATATCAATGAAAGCGTACTGATAACACTATATAAGTTCTGAAATAAAACACAAAGTTCGTTGATATCAACTAAAAGTATGTTGACATCAACAAATAAATGTGTTGATATCAACGAAAGCGTACTGAAAGCACTATATAAATTTTGAAATAAAACACAGAGTTTGTTGATATCAACTAAAAAGTATGTTGACATCAACAAATAAATGTGTTGATGTCAATGAAAGCGTACTGATAGCACTATATAAGTTCTGAAATAAAACACAGAGTTTGTTGATATCAACTAAAAAGTATGTTGACATCAACAAATAAATGTGTTGATGTCAATGAAAGCGTACTGAGAGTACTATATAAGTTCTGAAATAAAAAAAAACAGTTCATTGATATCAACTAAAAGTATGTTGACATCAACAAATAAATGTGTTGATATCAATGAAAACGTACTGATAACACTATATAAGTTCTGAAATAAAACACAGAGTTCGTTGATATCTACTAAAAGTATGTTGACATCAACAAATAAATGTGTTGATATCAATGAAAGCGTATTGATAACACTATATAAGTTATGAAATAAAACACAGAGTTCTTTGATATCAACTAAAAAGTATGTTGACATCAACAAGTAAATATGTTGATATCAATGAAAGCGTACCGATAACACTATATAAGTTCTGAAATAAAACACAGAGTTCGTTGATATCAACTAAAAGTATGTTGACATCAACAAATAAATGTGTTGATATCAATGAATGCGTACTGATAACACTATATAAGTTCTGAAATAAAACACAGAGTTCGTTGATATCAACTAAAAAGTATGTTGACATCAATAAATAAATATGTTGATATCAATGAAAGCATACTGATAGCACTATATAAGTTCTGAAATTAAAACACAGAGTTCGTTGATATCAACTAAAAGTATGTTGACATCAACAAATAAATGTATTGATATCAACGAAAGCGTACTGATAGCACTATATAAGTTCTGAAATAAAACACAGAGTTCGTTGATATCAACTAAAAAGTATGTTGACATCAACAAATAAATGTGTTGATATCAACGAAAGCGTACTGATAGCACTATATAAGTTCTGAAATAAAACACAGAGTTCGTTGATATCAACTAAAAAGTATGTTGACATCAACAAATAAATGTGTTGATATCAATGAAAGCGTACTGCTAGCACTATATAAGTTCTGAAATAAAACACAGAGTTTGTTGATATCAACTAAAAATATGTTGACATCAACAAATAAATATGTTGATATCAATGAAACCATGTGAAAAGCATACATATTGCTTAGAGAGTTTTATCCCCTGAACTCTATGGGCCCACTTGGATCCACCATTGATTAGTTTCCAACTCTTATCACATCACATTGGATCACATCTTCATCTACATATGCATCACATTGGGTCTGCTAGTTGGTGAAAATTCTCCTATATTTGGCTACGATTGTTCAACCCTCATGAAACCCATGTTAATGAGGTTGGAAATGTGATTTATACATCAATGGGATCAAGGGAGCCAATTATCCGTCCTCATTCACCCTAGGATCTTCTCCAGAGTATTTAACACATAGTCCACATGATAGCTATCGAGCTATAAGTTCCCCCTTAAAAACCTGTTATGCTGTAAATATATTGGATAACAATTCAGATGGACAACTTGTTACACCAATTCAGATTGGATATCATCCTCCTCACATTATATGTTAACATCACCTAGATGGACAACCTGTTTGGCAACATTTCCAACAGTAATTGTTAAGTTCAAAGATGAACTAACTATACCACTACAGTGTCACAAATAACTGTCACCATTCACATTAGATTAGAAGCCTTCCAACATACAAGACCAAAATGAAACCAACAACAGTGGCTTTCAGTTTTAACATGTCAACCATCCAAAATACATAGGTCAATAGTGACAAAAAAAGGTTTAGATTACAAAGAGAATTAAACACCCCAATGGGAGAACAGTCGGATCATATGTCACAACACAAGTCTTTTCAGATTGGTCACATAGTGAAGATCCATCATCCCTCATCATGTTGATTGTTGATCCATTTTCTTGTACAGTTCTAATTGTCTATTGCATTGGTTAATCACTAGTTTGCATCGATAATACATCATGTCGCGCTAAGTGAATTCAAACTTTCGATTGAGGACGACATGTTCTACGAATGCCATTACAAAAAATCCGCAGTCATGTGAATTCTCCTGTAAAGGGACGTTCTCAACAATTCGCTTTCTCCATCCCATTGGCTCTTCCCATTTGTAAGCAATAAAAGACTCATTCAACCAATGAATCTGTAGAAATAATGTATATCAAAATAATTAATCCATACTAACAATTAATCTGAATAGAAACAATTAATCTATATATATGTCAGTACTCAATACTCACAAATTCTACAGCCATTTCCCAATGTCGCGAGTCCCCTGGCATACTATTGTAGTAGTCCCATCTTTTTGCATTTGGATATCCCACGATGACTGTGAAGTGCTCCAAATAACACATTGGAACAATGATAATCTCACATTTCTGCATTTCACTCACCTTCCATCCATATTCACCAAAGATGTGTATATAATTATGCTTGTCTTCTCTTAGCCATATATCCTTCAAAATGTACCCTCAAAGTGTCAATATTTGTGTTGAGATTCATATTGAGTATAAGTTGGACAATCAATTTTTTTCAAAGTATATGCTGAAAGTATATGGAGTATATGATGAAAGTCATACCGAAGCATTCGTGTCAATGAAATATGCATGTGGTGCCTTGGGCTTCAAATAAATATCAAACCAATTATGCATTATACCCGTGTCTAGCCATTCTCTTGATAGGAGTCTCTTCAATCTTTCAGGATTATGGCTAATGCATACCTTGGCAAGGTAATCAAACCTGAGGGAAGATAAATCATATTGATATCTCAAGAATATCATATCAATATCTTAAAAAAAAAAAAAAAAAAAAAGCAAGACAAAGGATTCCCCAACATATATTTATAGTTTGTTACCTCTCAACTGTCATGTTTTCCAATTTCAAATATGATACATATGACAAGAAAGCCAGTGTCTTTCTGGACTCAAGTGGATCTCATGGAGCTGAATTGCATCCAACACCTCACTTATTTATCGACCCATCCTTACAGGTGGCTCATATTTGGGCCATTCATTTTTATGATCATCAGTTTGGTGACCAATTAATGTCAGGTCCACTTGATGGGCACACCCAAAACAAGAAGCAGGCTAGTCACATGAGGCATGAATGCTGATTAGGATTAGGCCAACCATCAGCATGGTTCACCTTGGTCAAAGTTCGTGTAACACGAAGGTCCAATTAGACAGGGTCAGGTCTTAGTTAGTCAGTCCTATGTGATCTGAATGCAGGATCTCCAAGTAGACTTTATATGGCCAACCATATTAATCATGACCAAGGCCCATCTTCTTTTAATGCATGCCATGTGAAAAAATAAGGCCCTACTCCTGGAACATTGGGTCAAATCTCCTGGTACTATGTGATCTGAAAATCAGAGGCTTCTTGTAGTTTTTCTGATTTATTGGCAATTTGATGTCATTGCAGAAATATAAGAAAGGCCTCTTCCACATGAAGCAAACTAATTTATTTTGAATGTTCCACTGACTCCTTATTGGGACCAAGCATTTGTTCCCCACCCATCTTTTTTGACTTCCACAAAATCACTACGCAAGGAATCATGGCTCAATAAACTCAACAGAGCCAGCAGTGGTCCAATGAAAGGGTCCTGCTTTCATAGCTAGTTTTTCTTTGGGAAGAGTTGTGTTTGTGTCTTCTCCAATTTATGTTTTTTCCTTTTAATAAAGCCTCGAACTCACATACTTACATCAATTACTTGATGTCCCTAACCCACTGAGCAATGACGGTGTAAGATTTTACTCTATTTGGATCTTATTTCCTATAATTGACTTAATCCTTCATCAAACTGAGAAGACTAGGAAGAGTCCAAAGAGTCAACTCGGAGAGTCTTTCAAACTTAATAGAGAGGCATTCACATGGATCATGGGTCAACACTTAAAAAAGGAAAGACAATGAACACATGTTTTTTGCACTCTACTAACCTAACATTCACCACAGTGCTTAGATTCACCACAAAAATATCATATCAATATCTTAAAAAAAGAATTGCATACCTTTCGTAGTAGTCCTCGCAGAACTTGTCTAGCAGATCAGTCTCCTCCTTCGTCAATCTGTACGCAGAATTCGTAGGCCAATTTAGGGAGGTACTAAAACCCTCATATTTTGATGACACTTTTTTAACCCTGGTTGCATCTTTTACACGAATAACCATTGAGCCGACCTTTTTTGTGGGAGACTCCAAGGGAATGGCTTCTTGTTGGATGTTTGGGGGAGGACTATCAAGAACAATTTCAATGGGGGATGTTTTCAATCTAGGAGACCTTCGAGGAGAGGCCATGGGACTGAGACTTTTGATACCTGTGTTTTTGGAAGACTCAGGTGGAGTATTTTCCTTTGAATTGGGTGATTTAGTGGCAAACTCTAGCTTCTTCTTCAATACTATCTGTTGTCTCTCACTCATTTTGCCTTGACCAAGAGATTCACTTGGACTCACTTTGCCATACCCAAATTCCACAAAATCATTTTCAAATGCTTCATTGAAGTCCTCCACTTTGGTACGCAGTACACGTATCATATCCTCTGAATTCATTGCCTCTGATGTTCTTTTGTTGCCGGCCAACGTAGAGATAAGGTCATCTAGGAAGAAACGAACCTGCATGAACAAAATCAAATAAGTCATAAATATTGAAAATGATTAAATAACTTGAATTTTACAGCTATGTTGCCATGTCACTTACAGGTCTTCTATGGATGAAGTCATTGTTTTTTTTGGAGGTTGGTTGTGTTGGAGGTATCATTTGGTCTTCACCACCTTCTTTCTTTGGAGGCCTTGAGAATCGCAATCTTGTCACCGCCGAATACCATTTCATATAAAATTCATTGTGGATAAGTGAATCATCAAGTTCTTCACTCACTAGTAACGGCTTATGCCTCGCATCCCAAATGACAATGAGTTCTTTCATCGATCTGCTGTAATCATGAGTAGCTTTCCTCACTCTATCAACTCTTTCAAATGGCAAGCGGAGAATAACGAGGAGCAACTGTCTAAAGCCGAACTGCTTCATTACCCGTTCGGAATTGTGACGTTCGACGATCCAATAGAAGAGTAGAGTTGTATTAGATGTGAATAACTGTCTATCTTCTTTGGGAACTACCTCAGCTAGTTTATTAATCACATCTTCATACGGCATCCATATAAACTACACCATAGATTTTCATTACATATTTAATACTCACAAATTAGATATTGATCATAAAGTTTCATATTAAAAAGAAATAAAATTACACTCACTTCTTCTATTTTCATATTGTCAATTTGCTCCCAATGATCCTTGGTGTTCATTGGAGACCTATGCTTTTTTATGCTTTTCTCCCACGACTTATATAGCGGAAAGTCGAAATCCATTAATACATCTATATAGTCATCGCTAGGCCGCAAAAATTCCATTCTTGAATATGCCCAAATTTGCCAGGGAAACATTATATGAATATCAAGTAACCAAGTAAACAAATATGGGTGTTACCTGTAACAATTGGAGTGGGCCAGTCAAGGTATCTGATGGATTTGTTGCTTTCTGGTTTTTTTATTTTTTCCCCTCTCCATCTTTCCTTTCTTCATCAAACTTCGAAAGCATTAATGCCTTACCTAACATCCTATACAGGTTCGCAAGGCATGCCGGGGCCCGTGCATACCTCTTAAATTCTCTAAATAAACCAAGCAACCAAGCTAGCGCGGAAGTACCGCATGAGTTGCCAACTATTTGACCTCCCACTAGGCAGAATAAATAGGCTCTTGTCTTGCACTTCTCTTCAACTTCATGAACTTTTTTTTTCTTTTTGTATCCTTTGAAGTTCTCTTTCATATCCAAGAAAAGTTTAACCTCGTGCCGATGCTGTCTCGTTTTGGCACCGGCTCCATGCCTAGAAAATCCATGCATATCTCCGCTGTTTGCTTGGTACTATGCAGTGTTTTTCCTGTCACTGGCGGTCCATCTATGGGGAGGCCATATATGTATGCCACATCTTCTAATGTCACGGTGGCCTCCCCACATGGAAGATGGAAGGTATTTGTTTCCGACCTCCATCTTTCCACCAATGCTCTTATTAATGCATGATCTATTGTCATCTGTTCAATGCTTGACAAGTGCTCCAAGCCACACATGCGTACATAGTTTTCTTGTTGGCGTGTTAGATGCCAACTTTTTTTGTCATGTGTGGTTTGAATTATTCTCAAGTTTGGTGGTTCCTATAGATGTTAGTTGCAAAATAAATTTACTATTACAAACTCATGTAGTATGAAGTGGTTCAAGAGATAAAAATAAATATAACGTTATATTTAAATATAAACTAAATGATTGGATGTACCTCTCCTCGCCAAATTGCTTCAGAAACATGAACATCTTGATAGTATAATAACTTCTCCTCGGTAAAAAAAGTATCACCGTCCATCTACACATAATGGTATAAAAAGTGATCATTTCTCTTGACTTCTTGTCTAGTTAATAACTGGTATTCTCTAACATTTTGTTTCATTTGGTAGATTTTAGTAAGGGAAAAGAAAAACATACCATAAATTATATTGGAGGCCTTCTATTATTTTTTCCTGGAATTGCAGAACTTTCACCTTAATTTCCACTTTCTAAGCCCTGCATCAATTTGGTAGAGTGAGCCCTTTCAACTTTTAGAGGCCTATATCAATTTGGTGTCAAAGTGGGCCTTTCAACTTTATAGGGCGTACATCATTTCTCCTCTCCTACTATGAACAACACAAAAATATATGACCTTCAATGCTAAGTGTTAACAAACTAATGAGTGTTGCTACTGAAGTAAAACTTGCAACAAATATAATAAACAAAATTGCGTCAAGTGATTAAACACGTTTGAGGGCTCATTATACTTTTCTTAGTTTGCATTTTGGAGTCATAGTAATTCACTTATGCCACCTCCAATTGTTCAGCAATATTCAAAAAATTCAATGCTTGAGGGACCTGGACCTGAACAAACAACCTTGGGATGAATTTAAAGCAAAAAATTCCAACTTGACCAGCTCTGTTTAAAGCAAATGATGTCTTGTCACTATAAGCTGCAAATCAAATGGGCCTTCTCAATATGAACATGAAGTAGTTTAGCTGAATTGGTAGCAATAAATACCTAAGCCCCATACACAGCTTGAATGACAAATAATCAATAAAGAGGGAAAAGATAAATATATTACAGATGTTATCCAAGAGTTAGCAATCAAAAGGTACTATGATCCATGTCACTTACCTTTCAAAAAAAATAAAAATAAATAACAAACCATGTCAATTGAGTGAAACACAGGGTCTAGAGAGAGTTTTATTTGGCTGATATTATTAGAATTTGGGGTCCTAAGTTGTGGTTATCTTAATTAGTGGAATTTTTCTAGTAAATGTCCCTTAAATCAATCTCTCAGTTACTTCATTTATGAAGAACTCATCTTACCTTATCTATCACATCTCACGTTATCTCTCTCTTTAAAGAAGGAAAAAAACTCATATTTATAGGCCAACTCTGCATGAACTTCCTTTCCTCTTTTTTCCTAAATTACTCTCATTTTATAGAGTGATACAAGTAGCTGGCTTGTTGTTCATTGTCCACAAGAGTAAATGTTGATGGCATGTTCATGCACCTTTAAATGGGAATTGAAATTCTGCCTACTGAACAGGCTTACTTATCCCATGTGCCACCTAAGAATGGGAAACATGGTACAATGGCACAGTGGAATCTAATCACCTGGTGCGCCCCATTGTAAACAACCAACAGTAGAGGAACTTAACAAATCAGACAATCTCAAGTCTCAACTATCAGAATCATAGAAAAAATCATAGGTGAAGGTGCACATCCAAAGGGGAAAAAGACCAATCAGAACTATAGAACAACACAATCTATAATTTTCAGGAATGCCCCATTCACAATAACTATTAGCAAATGGCTAAGTGCTGCTAAGTGCCCCATCTATTGATCTTTCACAACCATTTCACAATACTAATTAAACTCTAAACACATATTCCCAACTCGGGTAAAATAGTCTCAGTTAGAGAAGAATCACTTGACAACTGTAATACATCTTGCCTTCTTTTATTCCCCTGTTCAGATCCTCTATAAATACAATTATTTACAGAGGCTTTCAATGAACAAAGCTGATATAGCTCAAGGGAAGAACTAGCTAGTTAACAACTGTAACTATCCTTATTGACAGTCTATTATTCAAATGTCATAAATAACCTTTGTTCAATCTAATTTGGTTTTTACAAATTGCCCCCTTTTTATTCCCTGCTCATATCCTCTGCAACTACAATTATTTGAATACTAGGACTTTCAATGAATAGAACTTACACTTTACAGTCGGGTAAATGCAAAAGAGCTTCATTCCAAAAAAACACAGACATTTAATGGTTAAAAAATATATATATTTATACCATCATCTGTTATTTCAAGAAAATCACACACATGCAAGTCCAAGAAAAACCCAGACTAACAATGGTTACAGATCAGAAAATCATCTTTTATATTTGCAGAAAAAAGGACAACATATACAAACAACCAAGAAAAGCTAAAAAGGTCAATAATAACATCTCAACGCCTATGCCCATATTTCTTAAACCCTCCTCTGACAGCATGAATATGATCAATAGCAACTTCTTTGACATTGTACAACTGCTCATCTGAAAGGGCTCTCTAGTTTTACAAGAGAAGGAAAGAGTTTAATGTGTGGAAATTTATTACCTTGAAAATAAGGTCCTGAGATTAGAGGCTTCCTCTAGGGCTTAGGTTATGCTGCAGAGGAAAAGAGGAGGAGAGAGAGCGAGTGACGTGGAGTAGTGCGACCTGCGAAGGGGCATTCTTCTGTGACCGGAGATGGGCGTGAGATGGAGACCGGACAGCGACAAGCAGGTCTTCTCTTTCTTCCATTTCTTCTTTTCTTCGTTGTGTTTCTGTTTTCATCCCTGTTTCTAAGAAAGGGTTTCGTTGGCATCAACTAAGAAAGGGTAAAAGGGGAAAACATAATGTAGATTTGGGCGGGAGGTCCTTGCCTGATAATATAATAATTTGGGGGTCCCAATAGTGGTTATCCTATTTAAGGGAATTTCTTTAGTAAATGTCCCAAAATAATTTCTTGTCCAAATACTCTGGATTCATATCCAGATTGAAAACATATTTGATAGCTTTTTTTGAAAAGACAAAGCAACATAGTAACTATACTATCCTTAGTACAGGGTAAAGAGGAGGATCAACTAATTTCTTTATTTGCTAGCAAATGAAAGTAAAGTCTCACAGCTCACACCATGTAACCAAGATAAATTAAGTTTGGTTAAACTTTATTAGAAAATCTAAAAATCATATTGTTGTTTCCACTTTAAAATAGAGCTGCAACTGCCAACAAAAGTTATAGTGTAAATATACTAAAAAAAGGAGATGATCAATTTAACTTGCTCATACCTACTACCTCTACACTTCACAAGCCCATGTTTGACCGTTGGTTTGAAAACCTATAAAATGGTGGCTTATAAAATCATTAACTTGATGGCATGAACGAAAAAAAAGTAAAATAATTGAATAGACTTGAAACTTAATCTACATGCAAATAAACAACACATTATGATTAATCTTTCAATCTCCCATCTCTTTTACAATAACAGTTGCAATCCCAAATGAGCTTTAGGGCATGTTTGTGTAACACTTTTCCGCGGAAAAGTTCACGGTTTTCCGCGGAAAACCCATTTTTCCGGCGTTTGGTGCGGAACAATTCCGCGGAAATGTTTTCCTGCCTCGTCAGCATTTTCCTTGATAATTGTGGAAATGGGTTTCCTATGGGGGGGTATGGGAAATGGTTTTCCTCGGAAAACTTCTCCATCTTTTCCTCACCTTTGTCCATTTCAACCCAAAAACCCTATAACTCTTTCATTTTTTATTTCTTTATATAAATTATTATTTAATGTTAAATAAATAATATACATGTTGTGTTATTTTTTTCAAAAAATTATATCACCAAATAAGAAATTTTGATTTTCTATAAGGAATCCACAGCCGCACCAAACAACATCTACACCAATTCAATAAGGAAATTCTTTTTGCACCAAACATGGATTTCTAAATTCTACGGAAATCCTTTCCGAGGTTTTCATTTCTATGGAAAATGCTGACGTGACAATTTCCTCTTTCCACGGAAAGGGTGTGTACACAAACGTGCCCTTAGAGCATCTCAAATAGAGACATCAAATCCATGGTGGACATGCTACATTGGATTTTTGGCGCTGTGCAAAAAAAAAATGATATGGGATTTAGTATGCCAAGTTTGACATATGAAAAAAGGGTGATGCCAAATTGTAATTAGGTTTATTTTATTTCAAAATGAACAATTAAAAATAAGTTGAATTTAATATAAATTAAAAAAAAAATAGTTAAGAAAATATTATATTTAAAATATGAAGGGGAGTTTCTACATTTTAGATATATCAAATTCCAAAGGATGACTCCAATTTGTGGAGATGCTAGGGGCAATTAAGAGGGACCACAACCTAGACAAACATTTCTACTGCACACAATGCCTAGCTCCAAGTTATTTGAGTTTCTTTACATCAATCTTTGTTTTATTTAATTTTCAAATAAAAGGAACAACATCTTTCCTAGTCCAGTAGTGCTGCATGCTCAGCTTGTCATTTTGCCCCTTGCCAGGTACGCAAGCAGAATCTTTCAAACAACAAGGATGATAAAGTCTTGTCTGTTTCTCTATCTCTCCTTCACTCTTTACTCTCTAATTTTTTTTTTTGAAGTTATACTCTTTTCCACACTCCTTTTTGCAGTTGCATCAAAAAGCAGAGAAAGAGTGAAGAAGAAGAAGAAGAAGAAGAAGAAGAAGAAGAAGCAGCAGAAGAGAAAGAGTGAAGAAGAATCTAAAAGGAATCTAAGGAGAAAGAGAAAGAGAAGAATCAAATCAATCTGATGACATGAATCTACGCCAGCGACCAGCGGCCCAGAGCCGCGCCTCCAACCGCTGGAACGGCGCAGGAGAGCCCCCGGGCGGCGGCGAGGTCTACAACATCATCCCCGTCCACGACCGCCTCACCGACCACCCCTCCCTCCTCAAAGTCGAGGTCCGCGCCGCCATCACCGCACTATACGCCGTCGGCGACCTCCGCAAGCCGCCCTTCATCCCATGGAACGCCGGCTACGACATCCTCGACTGGCTCGGCTTCTTCTTCGGCTTCCAGAAGGACAACGTCCGCAACCAACGCGAGCACCTCGTCCTCCTCCTCTCCAACGACCAGATGCGCCAGCCAGCCATCCCCAACGCCCCCGTCGACACCCTCTCCCCCTCCGTCGTCCGCCGCCTCCGCGTTAAGCTCCTCTCCAACTACACCTCCTGGTGCTCGTACCTCGGCCGGAAATCCAACGTCTTGATCACCGGCACCGGAGGCCGCCCCGACCCCCGCCTGGAACTCATCTACACCTCCCTCTTCCTCCTCATCTGGGGCGAAGCCGCGAATCTCCGCTTCCTCCCGGAATGCCTCTGCTACATCTTCCACCACATGGCGAGGGATCTGAACCGAATCCTACAAGACGATATTGACGATAACACCGGCCGGCCCTTCATCCCTTTCATCTCCGGCGAGAACGACTTCCTCTTCTCCGTGGTAACCCCAATTTACGACACCATCAAGGCGGAGGTCGACCGCAGCCGAGTCGGCACCGCCCCTCACTCCGCCTGGCGGAATTACGACGACATCAACGAGTACTTCTGGAGACGCCGCTGCTTCGGCCGCCTCCAGTGGCCCATGGATCTCCGCTCCAATTTCTTCGTCTCGGCCGACGGGAAGAGGAGGACCGGAAAGACGGGCTTCGTCGAGCAGCGCTCGTTCTGGAACGTCTTCCGCAGCTTCGACCGCCTCTGGGTAATGCTCATCCTCTTCTTCCAGGCGGCCCTCATCACCGCCTGGGACGGCACCAGATACCCATGGGATGCACTTGCCCGCCGCGACGTCCAGGTACGTCTTCTCACCATTTTCATCACCTGGGCCTTTCTAAGGCTCCTCCAGTCGGTCTTAGACGC
This sequence comes from Cinnamomum chago, assembly GCA_038049695.1. Taxonomy (NCBI): domain Eukaryota; kingdom Viridiplantae; phylum Streptophyta; class Magnoliopsida; order Laurales; family Lauraceae; genus Cinnamomum; species Cinnamomum chago. Next base: position 89,286,731 of record CP142454.1, on the reverse strand, counting down.
CGGCACCCAGTACAGCATCGTCTCCAGGGAGACGGTGTCGCGCGGTGTGAGGATGCTCCTCAAGACCATCGCCGCCATGGGGTGGACGGTCGTTTTCTCCGTTCTCTACAGCCGCATCTGGTCTAAGAGGTACGCCGACCGGAGATGGTCGGCGGAGGCCAATAGGAGACTAATAACCTTCCTGGAGGCTGCATTGGTGTTCATAGTTCCGGAGCTGCTCGCACTAGCCTTCTTCATTCTCCCATGGCTCCGGAATTTCCTTGAGAAAAAGAATTGGAGGATCTTCTATGCTCTAACATGGTGGTTTCAGACCCGCACGTTCGTAGGCCGAGGCCTGAGAGAGGGGCTTTTGGATAACTTGAAGTATTCTCTGTTCTGGGTTCTGGTACTGGCATCCAAATTCAGCTTCAGCTACGTCCTCCAGATCAAACCCATGGTTGCCCCAACTAAGATCATATTGAATATTAAAACAATCAATTATCGATGGCACGAGTTCTTCAATAACACCAAGAGGTTCGCCCTCGGTCTCATATGGCTGCCCGTCATTCTTATCTATCTAATGGACCTGCAGATTTGGTATTCCATCTATTCTTCTGCCGCAGGTGTGTTTGTTGGGTTGTTTTCTCATCTGGGTGAGATTCGAAACATGAGCCAGTTGAGGCTGCGGTTCCAGTTCTTTGCAGGTGCAATGCAGTTCAATCTCATGTCCGACCAGCAGAATTCTGCTGGTGGAGGGACATTGAAGAAGAAGTTCTTCGATGCCATTCTCCGGCTGAAGCTGCGATATGGGCTTGGACAGCCTTACAAGAAGATCGAGGTGAACCAGGTGGAGGCAACAAAGTTTGCATTGATTTGGAATGAGATAATAACGAGTTTCAGGGAAGAAGATATTATCAGCGACCGTGAGGTGGAGCTTCTGGAGCTGCCTCCCAATTCCTGGTGCATAAGAGTCATCAGTTGGCCGTGTTTGCTCGTCTGCAATGAGCTGTTGCTCGCTCTCGGCCATGCTGAGAGAGGCGGTACCTCAGACAGGATGCTTTGGCAGAAGATATGCAAGAATGAGTACAGACGGTGCGCAGTCATTGAGGCTTATGATAGTGTTAGGTACTTGCTTCATCAGATTATTAGGCCCCAGACGGAGGAGCATTCCATCATCTTGAAGTTGTATGCTGAGATAGATGGGGCTATTCGGACTGAGGAGGTCACACAGAAATATAAGATGGATGTATTGCCAAGAGTTCATCTCAAGCTGACATCCCTTCTTGAGCTTATCAGCATGCAGAAGAAAGATATGAACAAGATTGTGAATGCGTTGCAGACCCTGTATGATTATGCAACTAGGGATCTGCCAAAGGAGAAAAGAAACAATGAGCAGCTGAGGCAGGCTGGGTTGGCACCGCGGAGGGAATGTGTTGATCTGCTCTTTGAGAATGCTATTGTGTTGCCAAATGATGAAAACATGGTCTTTTATCGTCATGTGAGGCGTTTACTTACAATCCTCACCTCCAAGGATTCCATGCATAATGTTCCTGTGAATCTTGAAGCCAGACGCCGTATTGCCTTCTTCAGCAACTCTTTGTTCATGAACATGCCGCATGCCCCTGAGGTTGATAAGATGATGGCCTTCAGTGTTCTGACTCCATACTACAATGAGGATGTCCTCTATAGCAAGGAACAGCTGAACAAGCTGAATGACGATGGCATCTCCATCCTCTTCTATTTGCAGAAGATTTATGAAGATGAATGGAAGAATTTTGTTGAACGTATGCAGAGGAATGGGATGGGCAGTGAAGATGAGATCTGGCGTGAGAGGTTGAGGGACCTTCGCCTTTGGGCATCAAACAGAGGGCAAACGCTGTCGCGGACAGTAAGGGGAATGATGTATTACTACAGGGCTCTCAAAATGCTGGCCTATCTCGATACCGCGTCGGAGAATGACATCCGTGAAGGGTCAACGGTACTCGCTGCCATGGGTTCGATGAGGCGGGGTAGTGGCTTCAACAGCAAGAACTCTGCTGGGTTTCCACCTTCACAGAGTCAGAGCAGAGGGGATACTGGAGTCAGCATGTTGTTCAAGGGTCATGAATATGGAGCGGCTCTGATGAAGTTCACCTATGTAGTCGCTTGCCAGATCTATGGGACCCAAAAGGCAAACAAAAACCCGCTTGCTGAAGATATTTTGTATCTAATGAAAAACAATGAAGCTCTTCGTGTTGCCTACGTCGATGAGGTTTCCACGGAAAGGGATGGAATGGAGTATTACTCTGTTCTTGTGAAGTATGATCAGAAGCTGCAAAAAGAGGTGGAAATCTATAGGATCAGGTTACCAGGGCCCTTGAAGCTAGGTGAAGGCAAGCCAGAAAACCAGAACCATGCCATTATCTTTACAAGGGGTGACGCAGTTCAGACCATTGATATGAATCAGGACAACTACTTTGAGGAAGCCCTCAAAATGCGGAATCTGTTGGAGGAATTCAAAAGGAATTATGGTATTCGAAAGCCAACGATATTGGGAGTCCGTGAAAATATCTTCACTGGCTCTGTCTCATCACTCGCTTGGTTCATGTCTGCTCAGGAGACCAGCTTCGTCACCCTTGGACAGCGTGTTTTGGCAAACCCTCTGAAGGTGCGGATGCATTATGGTCACCCAGATGTGTTTGATCGTCTGTGGTTTTTGAGCCGCGGTGGCATTAGCAAGGCTTCCAGGGTGATCAACATCAGCGAGGACATATTTGCTGGTTTCAACTGCACGCTGCGTGGTGGCAATGTGACACACCATGAATATATCCAAGTGGGTAAGGGACGGGATGTTGGGCTGAATCAGATATCCCTGTTCGAGGCCAAGGTTGCCAGTGGGAATGGGGAGCAGGTACTGAGTAGGGATGTTTATCGCTTGGGTCATAGGCTGGACTTCTTCCGAATGCTGTCATTTTTCTACACAACTGTGGGGTTTTTCTTCAACAACATGGTGGTTGTCCTTACTGTCTATGCTTTTGTCTGGGGTCGTCTTTATTTGGCACTGAGTGGAGTTGAGGAGTCCCTCGTCAATGCAGCTTCCAACAATGCGGCTCTTGGTACAATCCTTAACCAGCAGTTCATCATCCAGCTTGGTCTTTTTACTGCACTTCCTATGATTGTGGAAAACACTCTTGAGCACGGTTTCGTTCCTGCAGTATGGGATTTCCTGACCATGCAGTTCCAGCTTGCATCTGTTTTTTACACCTTTTCCATGGGAACTCGCTCACATTACTTTGGGAGGACGATTCTTCATGGAGGTGCCAAGTATCGAGCTACTGGGCGTGGTTTTGTTGTGGAGCACAAGAGATTTACTGAGAATTATCGACTCTATGCTCGCAGCCATTTTGTGAAGGGCATTGAACTCGGAGTGATATTGACAGTTTATGCTTCACATAGTCCTCTTAGTAAATCGACTTTTGTTTACATAGCCATGACGATCTCAAGCTGGGTTCTGGTAGTATCTTGGATCATGGCGCCCTTCGTATTCAACCCTTCTGGATTTGATTGGTTAAATACTGTATATGACTTTGATGATTTTATGAACTGGATATGGTATCAAGGTGGGGTATCTACCAAAGCAGATCAGAGCTGGGAGACTTGGTGGTATGAGGAACAAGAGCATCTGAGTATGACTGGTCTTTGGGGGAAGCTATTGGAGATAATTCTGGATCTTCGCTTCTTCTTTTTCCAGTATGGGGTTGTTTACCAACTTGGCATTGCCAATAGAAGCACCAGTATAGCTGTCTACCTGCTATCGTGGATCTATCTGGTTGTGGCACTTGCAATTTATATCGTTCTCATTCAAGCTCGGGATAAGTATGCTGCAAAGGAACACATTTACTACCGTGCAGTTCAATTTTTTGTCATCTGCCTTACAACACTTGTGATCATCATTTTGCTGAGATTCACCCCGTTTAAATTGACCGACCTGCTTACAAGCATGATGGCATTCATCCCCACTGGTTGGGGTATCATATCTATTGCTCAGGTTATTCGACCGTTTATACAGTCCACTGTGGTGTGGGAAACTGTGGTTTCAGTTGCTCGGATGTATGAAATACTATTTGGAGTGATTGTTATGGCTCCGGTGGCATTGCTGTCATGGATGCCTGGATTCCAGTCGATGCAGACAAGGATCCTCTTCAATGAAGCATTTAGCCGAGGCCTCCAGATCTCTCGTATTCTAACAGGCAAAAACTCTAACGACTTGTAATCAAGGTACTGCTCCATTCCATTCTCTGCATTCTTGATTTCTGATATCTGTACATTGTTTTGCATTATCTTTGTCACCATTCATGATTTAAAACTGCATTGAAGTTTTCATCTTAGTGTTGTCTATACTCATCCATCTGAATGATGCAATTATGAAAAATTCTACTGCCATTTCATCGTTAGAGTCGTATCCTATCAACGTGGGGATGGCTAGAGTTCTACTCTGAAACTCATTATATATATATATATATCCTATATATCCAACAAATCTTTGACCACAATACCATTTGAGACTTTTTTTTTCTTATTCTTCTTTTTAATTCTCTTTGATTCATTTTTGATTCAATCACTTGCCACAAAAAAAATAAAAAAAAATAAAAAATAAATAAATAAATAACTAAATAAAAAAAAAAAAGAGAAAAAAAATTCCTTTTTGATACCTTTTTGTCTTTCGATACATTTCATCCCAGAGGATTTATCAGTTTCAGTACCACAGAAGATATGCCTATCTGTGCCAAATGGCCTATCAAAAGGAGACTTTCCGGATACAAGCGGCAGGCCTGTTAGAGTCACAATAAGGAACCAGGAGGTTGATTCCTGGGAGAGACTGACTTTAGAAAATATCAATGAACCCATGCCTATGTCCACCGATTTCCAAATCCAAGAGAAAAATGATCAACTAAAAAAAAAGATGATAATAAGATTCAAATCAACAGTAGATACTTCCATACAACTCCTTTGATGCAAAATCTACACAAGTTGACTCAATCCAATTGATTGCTGTCTGGACTGGTACTGAATAGAACAGTATAGAATTTGCACGATTCACTTTTCGAAAGAAGTTAGGTATATGTAGAACAGAAAAGGCTAGGGTATTCTAATTGAGCCATTTATTAGGGAATTCTAATCGATCCATTTATATCTTGTCCAAGTACCTGGTACTGAGTAGAACAGTAAAGACTATGCACAAGTTGCAGTTTGAAAGAGGTTAAGATTATGCAGAACAAGAAATAACTAGGAAAAGCTAATCAAGCCATTTATATGCTGCTTGACTGTGTCAACGGATAGCTGCTTCACAGGCTTGTCTTCCAATCTGAAAGAAGATGCTAATTTGCAGGCTTCACTACAAGAGAATCTTCCCAGAATAAGTTTCGCTTGGACTGCTGCAAGCCTTCAGTATTGCAGTTTAGCACAAATTACAAATTGAAGAAGAGAATCTCAGGAATAAATATGTGAACTGCTATCACCCTCAAAACCAGGGTTTTGGGACCCCAATTCAGCATTGCATAGGCTTAAGTTGAAAACCCAGAAACCTCCCCCTTTCCTTCACTGCCGAATATAGGAAAACCAAAAGCAGCAAACTTAAAAGCCCTTCCAACTCATTGAAAATATACTGAACAGGAATGATCCCTATACCAGTTGACCAGATTACTTAATAGAATAGCCATCTAAATTCTAATCTCCTACTTGAATTGATTCATATTCTTATTATTGTTGAAATTTACATATTTAAAGATCTTTTCTCTTTTGCTGCATGACAGAACCTAGAGTTGTATTTACATATTGATTTGGTTAGAGTCTGTCATTTTAAAAAAAAAAAAAAAAACCAAGTCAACATCATCATCAGAGCCTTACCCCAGCTATTTGGGGTTGGAATTGCGAGTTCTACTTTTTCACTCAACCTTATCTGTAGTCATGTTTTCAATAACTCACAGTCAATCATGCCATGCCCATCCCACCACCCCTTATCCATTTACTATAGTCTTGCTAAAAGTAGTATAATATAAACTTGTGCTTGGATGGGTCTTGCTCAAGAGGCACACAAAACCCTCCTTTATTCAATTTGAAACGAGTGGGGCCTTTTTTCTTGGCTTGGGCCCCTCTTTTGGTTTCTTAAGCTTAATATGCTGTTCTTTTGGTTGTTGGTAGACTTGATCACCACGATACTTTTGTGTTTGTTGGTGTTAACCTATAACCCGTCTTGTTGATATTATGGTTGAAGCAGGTCATTACATTCCCTAATCTTAAGGGTTTTGTTGTCTTAATCAAGTGGAGGATACGAGCCTCAAGATTACAATGATAGAACAAACTGACACTAGTTTTCTATCTTAGTTTTGTAAAAATGCTTAGAGGAGGGAAAGGAAAGCAGGGTTGTATCAATTGTATGGTTCAAGAGCGATCTGAAACATTTACCAAGTATCTAGTGTCTAGATTCTTGAAGTCCACAAAGTCAACAATCTATAACGGATTATGGTATGTAAGGGCAACAAGGAAATTTAGGATTTAGTTTATGACACTAATTCCTGGAAAAATAATATTTCCAGAATCTGTCAGCTCCTGAAAAGAATTTCAAAGGTGCAAGTGTGTAAGAAGAGTAGAGGTGAGAGATCAGGGTTTTCTTATTATTATCAGACATTTGGAAGCACAGGATGCACTATACTCTTAGAGGGCTTAAGCCTGGAACCCTATCCTTTTAGAGGGAATCCTTTTTGGGATTAGAGCTTTCCAGAAGCTTCTGGAAGAGGCTCCTAGAACATATCTCAGCAGGTAAGGTATCATCAGAGCTGGTTGGGTGTGCAGGGGGAGAACGTGCTATTGTAGATGAGTTGTTGCTATTACATGAGTTGTGACATGTTGGCGGGGCCAGATCGACTAAGCACTATTGTCCCAATGTGAGGGCAATGACATACTGGTAGTTATCCTGGATGCGCCAATGTGGCCCATTCTGTGCATGCAGAGCGCTTGGGGTTTAGAGAGTAGGCTTCTGTGCCTATGCTAAAGCAAGCTGAGGATGAGTGCGGCTAGCCCTATGGCTTGGCTAATGAAGGGCCTGGCCCGTCGGGTCCTTGCAAGAACTTTGTTGTCAACACCTGCAAATAAGTTGGTTGATCCAAAAACTTGACTATTCTATCATAAAGATAATATGGGGAGAATTTGACTTCCTTCTGAACACTAGCTTATCGATTGTCAAATGTATTTTATTTGATCTTGAATTAGCACATGTTCCATTTTTCACTTTCAAATATCAAAATTCTGGTTTTAATTTTTTTCAGTTTTTAAAAAGTTCTATAGCAACAATAGACCTAGCCATATTGAGGGTGATTTAATTCAGAAACAACATAGATTTCTAAACTGTTATTTGTGTTCAACCTATCTGGATTCTAGGTTCTAATAAATGGAATTCATTTTTATACAAGAAAGCTCAAGAAAATCTGATCATTCACCCCAATCACCTGTGTGTGAGTAGACCCTATCCGTAATATGGATGAACTACATTGATAGGAGAATTGTCCACTTGATATGCGTGATGAGACTGATTTGCTAGGGTCCTTTGCTGGATTGAGCTCCTCTAATGGGTTGATTGGATGCTTGAAGAGTACTTGTCTGTGCTCCTTTGTTGTTTTAATCCTAGAAGAACAGAAGAACAACAAACTCAAAAAGTCAATGGGCCCATAGATGATGATATTGATAATTGATGCAATGACTTTTTCTCCAGTTGTCTTGGAGATGTTGAGATTGCATGTGACAATCAAAAAGTTTCTCTTCACCTTCCATTATACTGGTAAAAACCGAGGACTGATGAGCTCCCTCTCTGTAAATGAGCACTAAGAGAATGACTTCAACTGAAGGAGATTATCTTACAATTGAGATATGCTACCAATTTTATAATCTGAAGACAGAAGCTTTGCCAATCAAGATCCAAATGCACAACAGTAGCTGGTGTGGCCCACAACAAGGAGAGAATCAGAAGGAAACCTTGTTGATCAAGTACAGAGATCATGGATCAAACTAAGATTGGGTGTTTTCTTACTTGAAGGGTTCACATCTGGTTGCTTTTCAATCATTGTGGGGAGTTGGATTTAATGCACAGTATATGTTTGATCTAATGCCCGCTGAACAGTGGAGATGCCTCCAATAAAACTCCCATCATCGAGGCCTCGACATCCTTTTTTTTTTTTTTTTATAAATATAAAAGAATCATAGGCTCATGTAATCAAGGGCTTAAATAGCCAAAATCCATATGCTACTTGGAGATGGTTGGACTGCAGGCTGATCAGAAACTGCCAACAGGTGCAGATGGAATCTGATACGAAGTTGGGCTGTCATGAGGTGCTCTAAAACCAATGTGAACAGGAAATACGGGGAGTCTTCTTGAGGCTGGTGATCTCTGGCTTGATTGCTTTCCATGCCATCTTTCTTTTTCTCATTTTTCAAGTATCAATCCTCAAAGATGAAGTTTTTATTTTATGACAACCCAAAGGTCAATTATCATCGAGACAAGGGAAAAGGCTTTCCTGGAAAGAAGCAAATGCCTGCGATCTTCTTGGGCATCTTGCAATGAGGGGCTTGACTGAGTTAGGAGACATTGAGGCTCTAATGGCTGTAAGTGTTGGGCCCAGATGGCCCCGCATACCGACAGGAATGAGCAAAGAACTATATTAGAGTAGAAGAGTTTGTTAACTGTCTAGGTTGAACTTATAATGTCTCTCAGTATCCAAATTCATGGAAGTGATACACCCTGCCCTCTCTTGGGTTTATTCTCTTGTTCAAACATAAGATCAACTGCACCTATTTATGCAAAAATGAAGCGGGAAAATGGAAGTTCATCTTTGATGGCTGGGAATCAACTATAGAATCTCCCGTAAAATGACACTCAAGGACAAGGAAGTCGAGGACAGGGTTGAGGTTGTGGTAGAAGTCAGTATGAAAATGTAAGTTGCTCTTACTATCGTCTCCACAATGGCACAATCACATCTGAGAAAATTGTTTGGATCTTGTGGACTAACCACTTGCCTTATTGGTGCCAATGTAACCTAAGTACTGTTTCCGGAGTGTTTTGTTTCATCCATTGCAACAAACACCATCACCATTGATGAGCAGATCTTATTGATATCCCTCTCGACTTGGGTCTTCTTTATCAATCTTTATAAATGAAGAGAAACGCACAGAGCAACAAGGGAAGATTGGATGAATTGGTTCGTCCCTTGAATGGATCGTCCTTCTCAATTTATAATTTTCCTAAGGCCTTAATCACGGCCCAGACCCTATTTTACAGCTGATTACAATCTATATACAGGGAAAGAGTAAATGTACAAAATTCTTGGTTTGACCAAGCCCTCACACGTGTAGTCTTCCATGGATTACGGCCCATGTTATTTTCTAGGTCATTCACACCCCCCCTCAAATTGATGCCAGAGAGTCAACAAACATCAATTTGTCAGATAAGAATTGATGTCGAAGGCATGGTAGTCCTTTGGCAAAGATATCTGCAATTTGTAGACCGGAGGAGATGAATGGAAGAGATATAACTTTACGCAGATATTCATCTTTGATGAAATGGCAGTTAACCTCTCTGTTTTGTCCTCTCATGGAACACTGGATTTTCTGTAATCCATATGCAGTCGTGATATCTGCATACTGAGGAGTCGGAATAGGTTGTGTGAAGATAGGTGAGTAGACCACGAAGCTAAAGGATTTCCAAACAAGTGGCAGACATGGCACGATATTCAAACTCAGTTGAGGATTTGGAGACTTTGTCTTGCGTTTTACACTACCATGAAATCAATTCATCACCAAGGAACATGCACCAGCTAGTCGTTAAACGATGAGTGCCCAGGCATCCCGCCCAATCAGCATCAGAATAGGCCTTCAAAGTGAGTGGAGAGCCGGCAGGAAAAACAAGCCACGATTAGGAGTTCCTAGAAGATAGCGGATAATGCGACGGACCGTAGCTAAATGAAGATGTTTGGGGGCGGTCATAAATTGACTCTTCAAGTTGACTGCATAACTGATATCAGGCCGAGTAGTTGTTAAATATATGAGACTGGCGACTAGTTTCCTATAAAATGATGGGTTAGGAAGAAGATCACCACTGTTGTTATGGAGCTTAAGATTCACTTCAAGAAGAGTATCAAAAGGTGTGGACTGAGAAAGACCCGCCATCTGAATTAGATCGAGAGTGTACTTGTGTTGATCGAGAACTAACCCTTTTTCTGATTGGTGCACCTCCAGACCTAAAAAATATGTGAGTGGCCCCAAGTCTTTCATGTGAAATGAGTGATTAAGAGAAAGTTAGAGATCTTGAATCATGGCCGTATCTGTACCTGTGATGATGATATCATCCACATAAACTAGGATAGTAATTTCAGTGGAGCGGCGATGAAGAAACATTGATGGATCATAAGGACTTCGATGAAAATTCAATTTTAGTAAGGCATCCTTGAATTTTTCAAATAATGTTCTAGGTGCCTGTTTGAGTCCATATAGAGTGTTTTAGGCGTGCAACCACGCCTTTTGATCATTTTGGAAAGCCGGTGGAAGTTGCATATACATGGATGCAAGGATGAAAATAGCGGCTATGCCCGCCACAAAACCGCTACAAAGCGGGCGATACGTAGCGGCGTAGCGGTGCGATTTGAAAAAATCGCCAAAAAAAATATGAAAAAATTCTAGAAAATCTAGAAAATTGTAAAATGAAAGAAAATGTGGTTCTTTTGCAAAAGTAAGAAAGAGAAGGGGGCATATCGGTGCCCTTAATATATGAGGTCCTGTATCGTTGTATAAATAGAAAAATAATAGTAATGATTAGTTTTTTCACATGTATTCATGTTTCTTAGTTATGCAGCTCATGCTAACTTAGAAAGTAATAGGAAGCTCATTAAAGAAATAAAAAAAAAAAAAATAGAACATGAAATAAAGGCATAAAAAGACTTGAGAGTTAGGTCATTACTCATTAGTGAACATTGAACAATCAAATATCAATACTTCAACATTCAAGGTTCAAATTCAATCAAGTGAATGAACTATGAAGTGATCAACAATCAACATTCAACACCAATTTAGAAATGACAAAGAGTAGAGAGTTAGTGAAGGAAATAGGAATACCTTAATCACCACCAAAAGGAATGTCTACCAAGATTCAATGCGCTATGGTTATCCTCATCCCCATCAATGTTATCATTTCTATTGGCACCATATTGAATTTGATATTGACGAGCATTGGGATCCACAAATCCAAAGAAGGCAGCCGTATCATAGGAACTTGGAGGAGGTGGAGGTGGATATCTACCATATTGAATTTGATATTGACGAGCATTGGGATCCACAAATCCAAAGAAGGCAGCCGCATCATAGGAACTTGGAGGAGGTGGAGGTGGATATCTACCATATTGCGTTTCACCATAGTCACCATATGAGTAGGACCCCGAAGCTGAAGACTGTTCTTCTCCTTGTTGTACCTGACCATATGGAAAATACTGTGAGGGTCCTTGTCCACTGTAACTAGGGTTCCACGAATCAGTCCATGATGCCACTTGTCCTCCAACATCTCCACCCATATTTCCTTGCTCATTACTACCTCCAGCCCCAGGTGGTGAATCTCTTCGGTGCTGTTGATAACCACGGCTTGGATCAAATCTTCCAAATGGAGGTAACTCCTGTACTTCCTTTACAGGAATGACATCGTCTTCATCATGTTGATAGTATTCACTAGTACCACTTGTCCCACTGTCTCCTCCTTCATCTCCTCCACCATGGCTACTCGAAGAGACGGTGGTGGAACTAGCTTTCTCAGAAGATCCAATATGAGCAGGTTCTTTCCCACTCCTCTTAGTCCTACTGGTACCTTCTCCCTGAGGTGGCTGACCTTCTGCAGGTGCCTCACCCATATCCTCATTTAATAACTCTTGAACCGTTTCCTGAAACCCCGGATATGAATCTAGTAGTGAATCCTCTATCTCGGCTAGCCATGGGAGTAAGGGATCGTCCTCTCTGAATATGTGATCCAAATTAATAGGAAAATAAGCAGGATCATCCCTTGCCCTTCTCTCCCTAGTTCTGTTTCTCAACTTTAGATTGTAATGACAGTATACAAGCTTTTTGAGTTTCTGCATGGTAAGCCGATTCCTGGCCTTCGTGTGGATCAAAGAGAAAGTGTTCTAATTTCTCTCATAGTTGGAAGATGTTGTAGCTTGACTAAGGATGCGAACAACCGCTCTCCTTAGATGTGGAGCACTCTCCAAATTTCATCCACCAATCAGCTGAAATGCAAAAATAAATAAAGAAAATTGATATTCGTAACCCTCAAGTCCTTCTAATCAATTAAGATAAATAGATCAAGATTCAAGACTATTGGGTGGAGTCTTTTGTTCATAGTCATACCAGGTGGCATCCTTCCAATCGATCGTATCACAAGAGGGTCAGCAAAGGTTCCTCTCCTTTGTGTATACATAGATATCTACAATGTGAAAATTAGAAATAAGTCAGTAGAACCCTACAACATGTATGGCAATTGGCACTTGGCAGCATAATTAAATTCTCTTAAGTAACCACCTACTCACCTCTTGTATGGCATCAATTTGATCATCTAGATTTAACAATCTCTTCAATTCCTCTCATAATCCTACCTGCAAGTCCGTATGTATTGCTTCGGTGTGTAGTTCAACATTGCGGTGATAGAATTCGGGATTCAAAAAATAACCTACATTATAAATATGTAGAATGTACTGTGAGCAAACAAGATAATAAATACATTAGTTAGGAAAACAAAAGAGTATCAAATTCAAAGGTATATATTAATTACCTGCAACATGCAATGGATGGTGCAACTGATCGTTCCAACGGGCATCAATAATGTTTATGTATTTCTCGTGATATCTAACATTTTCCATAATAGCTTGCTTTGCCCGATCCATTGCTTCATATATAAAGCCCATTGTCGGCTTGTCATCACCATCTACAAGCCGCAACACTTTAACTAAAGGCTCAAAAACCTTTAAAATCTTCCTCACTTTCTTCCAAAATTTATTGTCCCTCATCAGGTTTGGGACTTCGAACTCCGGACCACTAGTTGCATTGCCCCATTTCGAACGAAGCCATTCTTTTGATGCAAACATCTGAATGAGCTCCGTTCTAAACTTTACAAGGCTTTCCATAGCTAGAAAATGGGTTGCAAACCTAGTTAATCCTGGACGCAGCAATGCATGGTTATTTGTGTATCTTTTCATCAAGCTTAACGCCCATGAATGATCATGTATAAATCTTGTAATTCCTCTACATGCCTTGATCAATGAATCCACTTTTGTCTTCCTTCCAATCTTTTCCAAGATGAGATCTATGCAGTGTGCTGCACATGGGGTCTAGAATAAATGGGTCCTCTTCTCCATTAATTCCTCTTCTGCACATAGGGTCTAGAATAAATGGTGCAACTGATCGTTCCAATGGGCATCAATAATGTTTATATATTTCTTAGTGATATCTAACATTTTCCATAATAGCTTGCTTTGCCCGATCCATTGCTTCATATATAAAGCCCATTGTTGGCTTGTCATCACCATTTACAAGCCGTAACACTTTAACTAAAGGATAAAAAATCTTTAATATCTTCTTCACTTTCTTCCAAAATTTATCGTCCCTCATCAGGTTTGGGACTTCAAACTCCGGACCACTAGTTGCATTGCCCCATTTCGAACGAAGCCATTCTTCTGATGCAAACATCTGAATGAGCTCCGTTTTAAACCTTACAAGGCTTTCCATAGCCAGAAAATGGGTTGCAAACCTAGTTAATTCTAGACGCAGCAAGGCATGGTTATTTGTGTATGTTTTCATCAAGCTTAACACCCATGAATGATCATATATAAATCTTGTAATTCCTCTACATGCCTTGATCAATGAAGCCACTTTTGTCTTCCTTCCAATCTCTTCCAAGACGAGATCTATGCAGTGTGCTGCACATGGGGTCCAGAATAAATGGGTCCTCTTCTCCATTAACTTCAAACCCGCTGCCTTGAAATTGGCACAATTATCTGTAACAATCTGTACAATATGCTCCTCTCCCACTCTCTCCCACACTCTCTACAACTTTATCCATAAGAGTGTATATATATGTGGCTGTCCGTCTATATTCAGTTGCATCAATGGACTTCACAAAGATGGTCCCAGCGATTGAAATTGAATACACCAAAAAGTTTATTAATTGTGTTTGGGTGCCGCTGGTCCACCCGTCACACATGATGGTAACACCATTCTGTTGCCACATGGGCCTAAACTTTTCCACCCAAGCCTTTATTTCTGTATATTCTTCTTCAAGATATTTAGTGCCCACATCATATATGGAGGGTGTCTGTATATCACGTCCAGCTTCGGCGGCAACATCAAGAATAGTCTGGAAATATGGGGAATCTACTGCTGTAGGTGGTATGTTCTTGTGAATTAGCAATTTTGCTGTAGCTTTGGCCAATCTATCTCTTGCAGCCTTCATTACCCCTTTCACAATACTAGATATTTTTGGTTGTTTAGCTCAGGATCAATAGGGGGAGGAACTGCTCTTCTTGTAGAGATTATTTCTACATCAACATCCCGTTCTCGGGTGCTAAATGCCCTACGCATGGACCCCGCAATGCCCTTACCTTTGCTTGACACAGTAGTGTAAGATTTAGAACTTTGAGATGAAGAGAAGAAGCTTTGGAATATTGGATGATTTGGTTGATCAGTCCTCTCTTTACTTATAATGATTTCTAGCCTTAATCAAGGCAATTACAATCTATGTATGAGGAAAGAATATAAAGAATAAAAATTACAATCTTCTATACATGGAATGAGAATATAAACAGATTGGTGATGAGTCAACTAATCCCACGTGATATATGAGTATGGGCCTATTGTATATGGGCCTTGGGTCAGATGGTGCTAATAGTTTTACAGCGCCCATTATCTTCTACACTCCCCCTCAAATTGATGTGGTAAGGCAGAAAACATCAATTTGCTAGTAAGATCACGATGACGCGTTTTGGGAAGAGCTTTTTGTGAAGACATCCGCCAACTGGTTAAGAGTAGAGACATGAGGCAGAGTTATATTTTCAGTAACAACATGCTGACGGATGAAGTGGCAATCAATCTCAATATACTTCGTTCTTTCATGAAAGACCGGATTGTTTGCAATTCGGGTAGCACTGGTGTTGTCCCAATAAAGAGGTGTAGGGCTACCAACAATGACACCGAATTCACAAAGAAGACGGCGTAGCCAGATGATTTCAGCACTCGCGGATGACATAGCCCGATATTCTGCCTCAGCAGAAGATTTCGAAACGGTGGTTTGCTTCTTGCACTTCCATGAAATCAGTGAGTCCCTAAGAAACATACACCAGCCAGTGGTAGATCGCCGAGAATCGGGACAACCAGCCCAGTCGGCATCCGCATAAGCGGATAAGTGCAGGGAAGCGCCCGAAGGGTAGAAGAGACCATGATTAAGGGTGCCTTTGACATAGCGAAGTATGTGCAAGGCATCAGCAAGGTGAGGTTTGTGAGGATTGCTCATAAACTGGCTAACCGTATGAACGACATGAGAGATATCCGGCCGAGTCATAGTTAAGTAGAGCAAACTACCAACTATCCGCCGAAAAACAGAGGGATCATCCAGGGGAAGGCCATCATCCGCACTGATCTTGCTGTTTAACTCCATAGGCGTATCAAAAGTGTGAGCATCATCAAGTCTTGCCGAAGTGATCAAATCTGTAGCATATTTCCGCTGATGAACCCGAATGCCAGATTTGCTACGCAAGAATTTCAGCCTCAGAAAGTAGGTGAGAGATCTAAGATCCTTCATTCTGAAGTGTCGAGTGAGATGATGTTTGAGATCCGTAACGCCAGCACTATCATTGCCACTGATAATCATATCATCAACATAGACTAAAAGGAACGTGTAGCCCTTCGTTGTCCATCGAAGAAATAGTGAGCTATCCGAATGACTCTGACGAAATCCAGCTTGAAGAATTGCAGTCCGGAATTTATCAAACCACGCTCTGGGAGCTTAAGTCCATACAAAGATTTTCGCAACTTACAAACATGCTGAGGAGGACATGCATATCCTGGAGGAGGCTTTAAGTAAACAGTCTCTTGCAAATCGCCATGAAGAAATGTATTTTTGACATCCATTTGCCACAGAGGCCAGTTACGGGCTGTAGCGACAGAGGAGAGTACGAACGGTGGTCATTTTAGCCACTGGTGCAAATGTCTCCTCATAGTCGATTCCATACTCTTGTTTATAACCCTGCACAACCATTCGAGCTTTGTAGCGATCAAGACTCCCATCGGAGTGAACTTTTATGGAGTAGATCCATTTACTGCCAATCACAGAGGCGCCTTCAGGAGCCGGTACCAAGTCTCATGTATGATTAGCTTCGAGAGCGAGCAATTCCTCATTCATAGCATCCTGCCAGTAAGCAATCTTCGAGGCCTGTGAATATGAGGTGGGTATATGAGTACTATCTAAGGATGAAAAGAGAGCAGGAAAGCCATAGCGGTTAGGGGCAATGGAAAGACGATTAGATCGTCGCAGAGAGATGAGATTATCAGAAGAAGCACGGTTACCTGTAGGAGTAGTAGGCGGCACTGGGAGATGATCAGGAGAGGGAGGCACCACAAGAGGAACCTTATTACGCCGGACATAGACCTTGAGAGCAGGTGATGGAGTAGCAGACTCCGGGAATTGTGGCAAATAGGACACAGCAATGGGATGATGATCTAAACGTAATGAAAAGAAAGGAATATGTTCCAGGAAGATCACATTACGAGAGATACGCATGTGGTTTTCAAACCGATCATAACACAAGAACCCTTTGTGTTCAGAACTATAGCCAAGAAAGATGCATTTGGCAGCGTGTGGGGATAGCTTAGTGCGATCAGTCGGTGGAAGATGAACAAAACACAAGCAACCAAACACACGTAAGTGAGAGTATAAAGGTGGATGTTCAAAGAGAACTCCATAAGGAGTAGTTTTGCCTAGAACAACACTGGGAAGACGATTAATTAGATATACCGCAGTTTGTGCAGCATCACACCAAAATTCTGGAGGAACTAAGGATGCAAGTAAAAGGGTGCGAACAGTTTCAAGAATATGTCTGTTCTTTCTTTCTGCAATTCCATTCTGCTGAGGAGTGTGCGGACAAGATTTTTGATGAAAAATTCCTTTATCAGAAAGGAAAGCAGAGAATTCATGAGACAAGTATTCTCCGCCATAATCGGATCTAAGGATCTTGATATCTTTCTTAAATTGAGTGTGTACCATGTTATAGAATCTTTGAAAAATAGAAAACACTTTAGATTTTAAACGCATGAAATAAATCCAAGTATAACGGGAATGATCATCAATAAATGTCATATAGTACTTGAATCCTGCCCTACTCAAGGTAGGAGCAATGCCCCAAACATCAGTGTGAATGATATCAAATGATTGTAATGAACGAGAGTTATGAACAGAAAATGGCAAAATATGACTCTTACTTAAACAACAAGTTTCACATTTTGATTGAGATATAGAAGACATCATTTTATTATCAATTGAAGAGTCCAAACAACCAAGTTTAAACAAAGAAATTGAATTGGCATTGTTCACATGACCAAGATGTTTATGCCAAACCGTACACAAGTTTTTTGAAATTATTAGAAGAAGAAGCAAAGAAGGAATGATGTCCAATGTCCAGCAAAAACAGGCGCCCATATTTACTCCCCGTCGCGATCACCTTCCCAGTTTGTCGCCCCTATATGACACAACCAAAAGAAGAAAAGTGAACAAGATAGCCCTCATCAATAAGTTGTTCTACAGAAAGTAGATTGGCCGATAATTTTGGAACAAAGTAGACATTGGAAAGGGTAATGGACTGGCCTGTGACACTAGATAAAGTAATGGTACCAACTCCAGAAATGAGTAGTTGATCACCATTAGCAGTGGTAATTTTTTCTTTTCAAAGGTAAGGGTGGGAATCTGTAAAGCTATGTTCTACAGATGTCATATGATTTGAGGCTCCTGAATCTAAAAACCATGTGGAAGAGGTGATAGAAGAAGAAAGAGATGTAGAAGAATGAAAGGCAGGAGATGCTATATGAGAATGAGGTTGATACCGACCACCAGAGAAGCCCATAGACGCATATACAGAAGTGACTGTGCTCTGGATCAAATCTTGAATCTGAGCAGGAGTCATGGATATAGCTCCGGAGGAAGTACTGCCTGTATCTGATTAGGGCGCTTGAGCCTGAAAAGCGGATGGAACATTCTGTCTTGGCATATGGGAGGGAGGCTTCTTAGGCTGTGTCTCATTCCGTCGCTGTAGGCTTCGACAGTCATCAATCACATGACTAGTCCGTTTGCAATATCTGCAAATCAATTTCTTGCGACAATTTTTGGCAATATGTTCGAAGCCTTTGCATTCATAACATTGAGTCTACTTTGGAGTTGCCAGAAGAGCCGAGTCAGTAGGAAGAGGCGCAAGGAAGGCTTTGGGTGCTTCCAGAATAGTGCGCTGTGAAGTGAGACGAAGTTCTTCACGAAGGACTTCTTGGAGGCAAGTATCAAGATTAGCAGTATTCTCCCTATTCATAGGTGCAGACTGAACAGATTCAAATTCAGGTCGGAGATTCATAAGAAACTGGCTGATATGAGTTTCTTCTTGTAACTGGAGAGCCTCAGATAGAAATCCAGAAGAGACCGTTTGTATCAGCATGGAATCCCTTTCGGTCTACAAGGTGAGGAAACCATTAAAGTATTCCTGCACAGTTTTATCCCCTTGACTGTATCTGGCAATTTCACTATCCAGATGAAATTTCCGGGGCTTTATTTGTTTGATGGTAAACTTTCTTCAGATGAGCCCACATATCAGCTGCTGTGGTGTAGGCTTGAAGGGCCACAACAAAAGGGATCAATAGAGTTAAGGATCCAAGTGATGACTTTCGCATTTTCTTTGGACCAGGTGGCTAGGCCTTTTGAGTCAGAAGTACTTGTAATCTGAGGTTTGATTATCGATCCATCAAGATAACCAAAAAGCCCTTGTCCTTCAATAAAGTTCTTTAAATGGAAGGACCAGGACATATAATTCTGCCCGTTAAATTTAATCGGGATGACATCATACTTGTCCATTTGCAGAATGTAATAGGAGGACGGCAGCACAATATAATCAACAATGTGGAAAACAGCCCTTAGCAGCACAAGATGGTGAGAAAACCACCACAGAGGTAGAAGATATCTTAAACAATAGTGGCAGAAGCTTCTAACAGAGAACAGCACACAAAAGTGCAAATCTGGGCAAAAATTCAGCCTAGACGAACTGAATTTTGAAGGGAGAATCCCTGCGTGGGCCCCACAGATGGATCTGATTGGTGATCAGATGAGCAGCTATGAAGCAGTATCAATTTTCCTTTCCAGCAGTAAATGTTTCATCCAGATCCATTCAGAATCCATAATTTTGTGCGGCTGTGATGAAAACTATTTTAAAAGGTTTGATAATGACAAAACAGATCAAAAGGCCTACCTCTGATCTCTGAAAAATGCTGAAAAAATCTCTAAAAGGACAAGGAAAGATGGGCGACCAAGGCTGTATAGAGACTTCTGGATTTCATGATGATCACAGGTGGGCCACGGTGATCACAATGATCAGACAGTGAGTTTTCACTCACGTTTTGCTTCCAAAAAGCACAGATCATTGATCTGTGTTGCTTAGATGATGTAGATGAGGTCTCCAATAGATTATGGCTCTGATACCATGTAAGATTCAGAACTTTGAGATGAAGAGAAGAAGCTTTGGAATATTGGATGATCTGGTTGATCAGTCCTCTCTTTACTTTTAATAATTTCTAGCCTTAATCAAGGCAATTACAATCTATGTATGAGGAAAGAATATAAAGAATAAAAATTACAATCTTCTATACATGGAATGAGAATATAAACAGATTGGTGATGAGTCAACTAATCCCACGTGATATATGAGTATGGGCCTATTGTATATGGGCCTTGGGTCAGATGGTGCTAACAGTTTTACAGGGCCCATTAACTTCTACAAGTAGTAGATGAGCCCCCTGCATCACAATATTTGCTTCCTGCAAATGCACGATGTTCATGTTCTTCTTGTTGACTCATGATGGACTCTCGGCGTGCAACCTCCATCTGTGCATCTTCCTCCTCATCAAAGTATTCATCCCCAAATACATCATAACGGGCAGCATCAATATCTTGTCGCCTCTTTTCTTTTATCTCTACTTTTCTAGCTTTGTTTTGGCCAACTAAAGCTTTCATTTGTTTCCTGACTTCCCTTGGTACTTCGGTATAGCCAGCAACATTGCCAGAAATGTGGCCCAAGTGGTGCTTGAATCTTGTAATGCCTCCGTTGGTCACTTTCCCACAAAACTTGCATTCAATTTTCAACCTATTATTCTCAACTGCCTCACCAAAGCTCCATGCAGGATCAATATCACAAGGCATTTTAACTTATCAATTGGCAAAAACTAATAGACTGAATACCTGGTTGGCTATAAATATGAACAAGCAGTATGTTAAAAATTTAAAAGACAAAGAAACATGTTAGAGGAAACATATATCTAATGCTTAGGAATCATTCTCTTGACATTTAATTGGTATTTCATTACTTAAAGTATCAATTTTTTTCAAAAATTTAAAAAATTCGAAAATTCGAAAATAAAATAAAATTAAGAAACGAAAAAGATATGTTGGATAGATATAACATATTTTCGGATACATTTGATATAACATTTAGGAGCATTTTTCAATACATTTGATTGGCATTCCATTATTAAAAATATTTTTTTTTCCAAAAAATAACAAAAATCCGAAATTAAAAAATTAAACAAGTAAAAAGAAAAGCAATATATGTTGGAGTGATCTATGGAAAACATAAATCTCAAATCTAGGAACCATTTTCAAGACATTTGATTGGTATTCAAATATTAAAAATTATTATTTTTTCAAAAAATAAATAAATCTGAAAATAAAAAATAGAGAAAAATCAATAAACATTCAAAATGTGATGGATTGATCTATGAGAAACATAGATCTATCATTTACAATGCATTTCCAAGTGGTTTCATTGGTTGTCCACGAGTAAACAATTTTTTTTTTTCAAAAAATAAAAAGATTCCGAAAATAAAAAATAGAAAAAAATAAAAATATGTGTGCATGATGAAAGGGAAACATGGATCTCATCATATTGCAAGAGAAGGAAGCATTTTATAGTACTTAGACTCTTCGAAAGAGATGAATAGATGATCTCAAAAGTTAAAAGAATAGAAAAAATTCCAAATGAAAAACATACCTAGATGGAATCTTGGGCCTTGGATCTTGTAGTTGTTTGTGTTTGCTTCCTTCAAATTTGATGTTACTCACTTGTATAGTCTTGTAGTAAAATCTTGAAAATGAGTTGAAACTTTGGAGTTGGGAGGCTTTCACAGCAGTGAAGGAGGAGTTATTGTGAGAAAAAGTGAAAAGGGAATGGGCTAGGGTTGGGTGTGTTGTAGGGGGGGGGGGGGGGGGGGGGGGGGGGGGGGGGGGGGGTTTAAATACCCCACTTGCAACCTGCAACGTAGCGGTGTGATACCCGCTATTTTCCCCATAGCTTGGCGGACTTGGCCGCCATGGCTGATATATCGTAGCGGCCAATATTTTCATCCATGCATGGACGGGCCTGCCACGTGGGCTACACAAGAGCAATGGGATCGGAACTTGCTCCGATACCATATCAATCTTTATAAATGAAGAGAAACACACAGAGCAGCAAGGGAAGATTGGATGAATTGGTTCGTCCCTTGATGGCATCGTCCTTCTCAATTTATAATTTTCCTAATGCCTTAATCACGGCCCAGACCCTATTTTACAGCTGATTACAATCTATATATAGGGAAAGAGTAAATGTACAAAATTCTTGGTTTGACTAAGCCCTCACACGTGTACTCTTCCATGGATCAGGGCCCATGTTATTTTCTAGTGGGCTTGGATCTGTTGTGAAATAGATGGTTCATTCACATTCTTGAGAGTTACGCCTCTTAGGATGTGTCTATTGTAAAAAAAAATTAGTTTATTAGATGGTTCTTCTATTGACATTTCTAGTGAAGGAACCATTCATGTGTTTCTCTCTGTGTCATGAATTATGGTGCTTCATGCTCGTATTTTGTCTATGTAGTTTGCTAATGTGGTATTGAGCAAGGATTTGTATTCAATTCGGATATTTGTGCTACTTGGAACTAGGACAAGTTTGTGGCACTCGTGTTGGTTTGTGCTAGCCGTGCCGGTCTTAAAAAGCATATTTTTTTTTTCAAAAACATAAATAATAACCGGCACAAAAATCCGTGCTGAACATGGGTATGACATATATATCAAATTAAATGATCATTCATTAAAATTTAACAATCTTATAGTGATGAATGGGTAGCATATAGTTGTGTGGTGCATATTTCGCAAAGAAAGGATATGGATGTGCGGCGCATATTTTACAGAAAACTAAAAAAAGGTTTATGGGAGTGATTTTCATTGTTCCATGTTAACATTCTGAAAATGATTTGCATTGTTCCTAATAGACAAAAGTAGCCCCAGTTCACATTCAAGCCAAAAGCAAACAAAAAGTAAAATTTAGATAGAAAACAAAAGGAAAATAAAAAGAAGAAGGCAGTTTCATTTTTTCGCACTTCCAAATCAAATAGAGTAGAAAGGGAAAAGGAGCAGAACAATGAGTAGGATAAGTGAGGTTTAAGAAGAGATGTTGAAGGGAAAAGGAAAACTGAAAAGTGCAAATCACTGAGGGGTTGCACATAGAGCATAGTAGAATGGAGTTGCACAAAAGGAGAGGGAGAGAACATTAGCAAAGAAACACGGGAAGGAGGAGGAAGTGGAATAGATCGTGAGCATTTTGAGAGGGGAACAAATAACTGACGGTCAAAATTAGGTCGTGCCGTCAAAATTAGATATCAAACCCTCCGCTTTAATATTGTATAATAGGAAGGCTAAAAATGTGTAAATTTGAATATTTAGCAGTTTCTTAAATCAATTATTCGTTTTCTTGAGGCTAGTGCGATATTCATCATTTCATGTAGCTGATGGAAGGACTCTTTAGGACATACATAGCACCAAATTACCAATATATATTGACTATTTAGGACATACATAGCACCTCTCTTCACCATCATTACCACAATCATCATTCATTATTGGATGATTATGGGAACCCAATAGATTGAGTACCTAAAATTATCCAACTACTCTAGCTCCATCTTCATACTGATAACTCTCATGTAGCAATGATTATTAATCTCATAGTGGTCATCATCATACTAGTACCATCTATAGGCCCCCTTAAATCTGTTATCCACATTGATGAATATAAGAAGATTTTTTGAGTATCATACTGGTACTTGTCCCTTAAATTTCTAAGTTGAACCTTAGAGGAAAGACCAAAGAATGAGTTCCTAAGTAGGGGTTGTTTGGTTGGTGTGAAAATGGTATGAAAATGGTAGGTGCGTAATGGAATCACATCAATTTATGTTTGGCTGCACTCATTTGCGCATCACATGCGTAAATGAGGTGTGAAATGGTGTGCATTTTCAGCCCCAAATTTTCACACCTAAAAGGATGTGAGTGAAATAGAACTGCATGTGTGAGAAAGAAGGAACCAAGAGGATGTGAGTGAAAGACCAAAGAAGAGTTCCTACTTAGGGGTTGTTTGGTTGGTGTGACAATGGTAGGTGCGTAATGGAATCACATCAATTTATGTTTGGCTGCACTCATTTATGCATCACATATGTAAATGAGGTGTGAAAAGGGTGTGCGTTTTCAGCCCCAAATTTTCACACCTAAAGGGATGTGAGTGAAATAGAACCGCATGTCTGAAAACGAAGGAACCAAGAGGTGGTGCTACAGTGAATCACGTCAACAACGCCCCAGGCTGTTTTTTTATTTTTATTTTTCTGAATCGTGTGCGCTTCATAATCAAGTTCTGAACCATTCAGATTCTTGAAAAGACCAAAATGGCCAGAGGGTCAATTTTCAACCGTTAATTCATTACGGATTTTGAGATATTTGCAAAAAAGTTCGAACATTAAAATCTACCGTTCTGAACTTCTATGAGGCCCATTTTCATGATTTGAACTGTTAATCCTCTTTACAAGGCGAAAAACAGCTAGGGGGTGAAATTTTACATCTTAACTCTTCATGGATTTTGAGAAATCATCAAAAAATGTAGAACCGTTGGATTGAACTATTAATCTGACAAGTTTATGGGCGTTCTTGACTACCAGTCCGCTTTTTTCTTTTTAAAAAAAAAAACAAAATTTGTGTGGGATCCAAAAACAAGATCCGGACCGTTAAAACTCTTTACAAGGCAAAAACTGGCCATGTGGTCAAATTTCGTCTGTTGATCCATCACAGATTTTGAGATATTTGCAAAAGATTCCAGGGCCTAAAATATGTGATTTTGGACTTGTATGGGGTCCATTTTCACAATCTGAACCCTTGATCCTATTTCTGAGGCAACAATATTACAAAGAAGCAAATTTCAAGTTTTGATTCAACATGGATTTTAACAAATTTGAGAAAAATGGTTAGCAATTTGATGGAAAATGGCCATTTTGCATGTGGTTTTGAAGCATATGTGAAAATAACAAACAATAGAAAGTGTTTCCATGGGACTCAGTTGCATATGTAAATGAATCACAATTCACATGTGCATCATTTGCACACGTGAATCATTTTCCTATCAGATGTGGTTTTGCCAAACAGCCCCTTATGTTTTTGGTTGAGTAATGGTGTGACCTTTGAGCAGGAAGGAATCTTTTCCTTTTTCTGCAAATCTGTACTCCTACTTGGAAGAAACCGTAGTCATCAAATGGTACCCTACGACTTTCTCTAAGTCTTCCATATCTAACTCACATCAAATTCTCCTAAAGGCGAAAACCCCACCACTTCACTTCACTTGATAACCTACAAAACATCTCAAAATAAAATACCCAAAAGCCAAGATTCAAAACATATCAGAGTTGCAGAGAAAGAAGCTGGCGAATAAGATGGAGATGATTTCAACTAGTAATGACAACGGCCATAGTGGGATTAGAGGTCTTCTTGTGTTGGGTGGAGCTTTAGACTCAGTTTTTACCAGTCTGTACCAGCCCCCAAATCCCAGGAACATGTTGAGCTTGTATGGGTCGACCTGACTCTATCCGTCACTGGTTTATAATTGATACCAAACCTTCCCTATGATGGAAACAAATCGGGATGCGTTTGATGTTGGTTGATTTTCATTTATTGGATTGAATCATGCCTTTTACTGTACCCAACCCGAACCATCGTGGGTTTATACTTTGTGATACTGAGCCCACCCTATGATGGATACAAGTCAGGTCGCGTTTGATATATATATATATATTTTCATTTTAAAATGCAAAAAAGATTCAATATTTCTTGCATTGGCGTCGAATTGAACCCAACTCCCTACAATTTTAAAGTGTTCACTACTTTTAGTACAAAACTTTTGTATATAAAACCTTACTAACAAATATGTGAAGAATCATAACAGGGCAGGGTGGGGTGAGGCAAGGGCAACGAGAATCTGAACCTGCCCTACACTCGACTCAAGTCAAGATCTAAAATCACATACCTGTCTCGAACCCAAAAGACCCACTACCAAACCCACTTATAATAGGAGCAGGTTGAGGCAGGTCATTTGTTTAACTTGCCCCTTTGCCAGGTGTGGCAAATGGGTTGGGTCGGGTTGAGTTAGGTTGTCTACAGGTTAAAGACACATTTTGCCATTTGCCACATGATATGGGCTGGGTTATGGAGGTGTGATATTGGGTCGGGTTTGCGGGTCGATACACATTTTGCCACCCCTAGTTGCCATCCCTACCATCTCCGTGTCAGTCTTTGATGGTCCGTGCCAGTTTGTTTACAAGTTGGGGCTTTCTTACCATCCCGGGCCAAGACTTCTATTGGCACAGTAACCAGCACCAAGTCAATTGGTGCCAAGCGAAATTTCAAACTGTTGTACCGGGTAGTTCTATCAAGTCTTTTTCTTTCCTACTGATTGTGACTTTCAAGGTTATATAACGGGAAAGAGGATTGGTGGTGCAATTTGGCAATGCAGACTGTATCAGCTTAATTGATCTCATAAATCAGCATATTATGCTTTTTTGTTGAAGATTTATATCGATAAAAAGCTCAAGTAGAATCTCTCTCTCTCTCTCTCTATATATATATATATATATATATATATATGATACACGTTAGCAATTTGGTTGGGTGGTCTACTGATGTTGACAATTCCATCGAAGTTAACAATGCCCTTCGGAAATTTAGGTTTCAAAGAAGCCTGTATGAATGCATATTGCCTTTAGACTGTGACCGAGACTGGGCCTCATGGCCATCCAGGGTTCAACCATGGGATGCGCAGAATATCAGGCTCGTGAACGGGATTCCTCACCTCATGCATGGGGTGTACCACTAGTGGTCTCCCAGGTCAGTCTCCCAAGTCGTTCTGGGACTCTATTCTCTTATTCATGCTATTGTTAGGAATAATAAAATAGTTTAATATTCTAATTATTAATTTATTATTCCATTAAGAGTTCTGAGTTCTGTTTCCTCCTTTCCTCTTAAAAAATAAAACTAGGAATAGCATTTCTATTTATATCTACTCTTGTAGTGTGTTTATGGTCTGCAAAACAATAGAAACAATTAGTAAATTATTGCTATTTCTTTGAGTTTCTGATTTTGAGTTAAGGATGTGGTTGAGAGTCCAGGTTTCAGTGTAAGAGGCCAAGTTTGGTTCTTTCTCATGTTTTAGTGTCGAAATCAATCCTTCAAATCAGTCCCATACTGGAAGAAACTCAGAAAAGCTACAAGGATTTGTGGGCTTTTAATCAGGTCTTGCTTTGGGCATGAATTCAGCATATCTATAGGCTACCTCTTGCATGCTTGATATGACCAGTTGTAGGTTGTTTAACCTACTGAGCCAAGCCAATTTAACTGCTGGGGTTTGAAAGATTGTAAAGTCTATAGGGATGTGGAAGCAGAGTAAAAAGACAAACTCATAAAGGTTTGTTCCTTGACCTTGTATGCCTGGTTCTGGTGTCTTTTTTCAAATGCATATCAGTTATAAAAACACTTAGTAACTTCCTTTTACAAGTACCTATCACTTAAGGTAGGATTCATAGCCGACGTTGTGGGGCCTACTGGGCTTCTAGAGACAAGAAGGTTTTAGGATCTAGTAGTCTAAAAATAAATCAAGTCAGTTAAATGCTGCTACCCATCCCATCTAAGGCCATAAAAGGCGATGTTTCTTTTTGACCGTTAGTGAAAAAGTTTTTATTTTGACCATTTATTTGATCCGATACCAGAGGACATGACATTTTGTAGATGGCTAGATACCATGAGCCTTTTACCTGGTTGGGCAATGGCAAACACTGCTGTGTGCGTGTCATTCTTTAATTGGTAGTTCCTTCTGCAGGGAAATTGCAATATTTTCTTTAGTGTCTCTTAATTTTTAAATGTTTGTCACTGTCATTGTCAAAGTGCTTGTGAACTGTGAAACCTGTGTACTTTCAACATAGGCTATATATCTGTGGTATCAAATGTAACACTTCAATCTTATTTGTAAAATCTGTGTCTGCCATTTATATTGATGAGCATCACATCTTGTAAATAGACTTACAATCAGGATATTATGGGATAGTTGCTTTAGTCTTGCTGATCAGTTTTCTAAACTATGTCTGGATTGGTTTAATGAGTTAAATGTTCAGACTCTTAGATATTAGATGAGTTTCGGTTGGTTCCATCTTCATACCATGGAACAAAATATCGGCTGCTACATAGTGTAGTGGTTGATATATTGCCACTACGACTCGGCAAGTAAAAAACCAGTCAAGCCGAGCAGAAAAACACTGTTTTCCCTATCTCTTCTCCCCAAGAGCCTTTCCTAAAGTTGTCTATACCTTTGAATGCTTCCAAATCGCTAAAAAAAATGGTGACTATACGAGATTCATTTTTTTTTTTTTCCTCTTTAAAGATTCACACCGCTATGCCGTGACGTATCTTTGCAACCGCTATGTAGTATTTTGGCTACCAGCCACTATGTTCGCTGCAACCGCTATTTTGATCCTTGCTTCATAATGCAATTGATGATTGAGGGTTCTCTTCAGCCCCTCAAGCGGTTGAGCTGCATTAGACTCCTTTGTGATATCACAGTTGTTTTTCCTTTTATTTTTTGTTGTTTATGTATGCATGTATGCTTATTTTATGAGTTGTGGAACTTGTAAGCCACAGTAAATACTAAGAAGTTTCCACCACATTTGCAGGTTTAGAGATGGTGTAAGTTAGGAGTTGGAATCCTAGATGGGCCCCATTGCATTTCCTTAATGGGTTTTGTATATATCAGGTAGCCAGCTGCTTATCCTCTCTCATCTTCCCAACAAAGTTTCTGCTTCTGTGCTGTTGTCATCCTTTTCTTTTTGTTGCTGTGAATAATTTAATTTTACGTTTTGCATTCATCTGGGATTCTTATAAGAGCACTGTAATTACCGGCAGCTAGTAGGGCCTTAGCTTTAATGTTAATTCTGTCTGTCTGTCTGTTTTTTTTTTTTTGGAGATGTATCATCAACGTGCTGAGCTTAGCAAGTCATTTCTGCTCATCCCATGTCCTCATTTGGATCTTCATAAATTGAGTGCTGATGACTCAGTACATGTATAGTTCATTCATTCGGATAACTTGAGTTACACTTAAAATCACAGTTGTTCTTTGACATGATCAATTGGAGATGATCAGTGTTACTGGTAAATTCATTTCATGGCAACTGAATTCCAAAGATCCAAATGAGGTGCATAGTTTGACGTATTTCTAGAAAAAAGAATTACCAGTGTCATGTTTATGCATGTGTTGGTGGGTTACTGCAACCAAAAAAAGTGGGGTGCATATGAGAAACATTTCATTTGTTTTATCAGCTTCCTATTTTCAGAGTGGACTGAGCTGTTTCAAGAAAAAAGGGGTGTGATATAGGGAACCTTATATGTCCATGAGTTTCTGATTGCAGGTGAATTGTGATCCACTCCGGGCATATTTCGGTAACACTGCTTACTGCGGAAACGCTGTGTAAAAGTGGGACATTTTTATGTTGTTTGAATGCTATTCTGCAGAAAAGTTTTTCCCTCATTACAGACAAATGAGGCAAAACATCAAAGCCACTGCAATTTCCATGTTTCCACAGAAAAGTATCACCAATGGGGGTTTCCATGGAACCGAGACACATGCCCTTAGTTCAAGGAAAATGTACACTGAACTGTTGGGGGAATATATAGATCCTGGGAACAAATTGTACATATTAACTGAAGTAGAACAGAAGTTTAGTGTTTGAACTTTGAAAATGTTGTCTTTATCAGGGCTGAATGTGAGCTTCAGGAGGCTCAAGAAATTAAACTGATCTGGTTTTAAAAGAGCATATTGAGCTGAGGGTCACTTATTCATTACATAAGGAGACATTGGTAACGGTTCCTAAAAGGAACTCAAGCAAGGGTACTATGAGTTGATGAATGATGATTGGATTTGCAGACGAAGTTGAGTTGTAGGAGTATCCAAAGATTGCCATGAACAAGAAAGTAGGATGAAATAAGAAATGCAAGAGATAGGCAGCTGATTATATTTTTATATTTATTAATTTATTAATTATTTTTCAATGCCTATTTTTGTACATATTCCTTAATAATATTTGAAGAAAATCTTGATTTCAAATTATCCAATATTTTTCAAAACATAATTTTTCTGACCCTTGTGGGAGCAATTAAAATATAAAATAATTGATCTCACTAGATGACGTCGAACTGCTCAAAATAGTAGTTTTCTCATTATTCAAGCATTGGGAGTTATAAGTCACTCTAATCAAAATAAGATCCATGCAGGGATTGATCATAGTGGGGAGTTTTTCCAACCCTTTAAAAAGAATTGGTGGGCCACAGCGAGTGGAATCAAGGATAGACTTGACATGTCCCAAAGATGGGCTTCAAAAAACTTTGCACTACCCAAAATTTTGTCTTTTTTTCTCTCGTGTAGTGTGCTGTTTTGATTTTAACTCACAAAATTAAGTATGTCTGAAGATTTAAATAAAAAGGAAAAAAAATGGTAATTTCCTTTGGACATGTTTATGTAACACTACATAAAAGTGGACAGTTTTATGCGAAAAATCTATTTTTCATGCTTTTGGTGCAGAAGAATTATACGGAACTGGTTTCCTGCATTGTCAACATTTTCCTTACTAATGTTGAAAATAGACTTCCTATAGGGGTGTATGAAATGGATTTCTTCATCAAACTTTTCCCTTCTAAATAATATCATTTTCTCACTCTTTTCAATTTCAACTCAAAACCCTACTCTCTCTATTTTCATGTGCAGCCAGGTTTCAACCCCACCCTACCCAGCCACCCAAATCTCATCCCTTTGATTTTGGGCGACATTTAACTAGACTACCCCATCCCCATTGGTCACATGTACATTTGATTTATACATGGTGCACGCCCTTCAGTTATATATTTTTGTTGGCATAAATTCTGTGTATCGTTCCAGAATATCCAGATTCCTTGTTCCATATATATGAATTTCAGCTAACGTTCAAGAGTGTGGAGCCCATCTGTTGTACGGCACAGATTGGTTATAAGTCATTTTTCGTTGTTACAACTATGAACTATAATTCATTTCACTAATAATTGATTTGATGATTAAGGATGGATCAATCTGGGCCTTAAGAGGTAGTTCAGCTGGCCTAGGACCACGGTTTGCATCCGGAAGTTGTAGGTTTAAAACTGCACTACCACACCAAGGCTAGAGGGGAGTTTACTCGGCTTCCCTCTGGACCCGGAGGGATTAGTCCAGCCCAAATGGTTGGGAACCCTCGGACAGCGAAAAAAAAAAAAAAGGATGGATCAAATCTGAACGTTAAACCAATTTTGTGTCCATGATGTCTGCATCTACCTATAAAAAGAAAAAAAAAGTTCATCTCCCACACTGACAAATCACAACCGCAGAAAGCAACACAGGGCTTTTATCAACATATCAAAGTGATTATCTTCCTCACAGATTAGAAGCAAATTTATCTGAATGGATAATTTAATTATATACGGGTTATGTTATTTTTTTCACGAGAAATTATTGCACCAAATAAAAAAAATTGATTTTCAATAAGGAACCCATAGCCGCACCAAACAACATTAGCACTAATTCAGTTAGGAAGAAAATTTCGCACTAAATATGAATTTCTAAATTCCACTGAAATCTTTTTTCGATGTTTTCATTTCCATAGAATTCGTTGATATGATAATTTTCTATTTCTGCGGAAAGGGTGTGTATACAAACGTGCCCTTATAATGTGGTGATAATTGTGACTTATATTATTACTTTCCCCACTCTAGAAACTTTGTGCCGTCCTTTTTCTGTCCTCTGGTTGGATTTTGAACCCTGGTGTTTCCTTTGACACCTTTCTTTCTTCCCTTCATCTATCAATCTTTAATATATTCGATAGATATGTGGAATCCATTATCCTCCATTGATCTTTTAGCAAAACTTGTTTTGCCTTCTTTTTGCGGCTATGAAATTTGTCACTACTGGATAGAAGGTTGGGGTCCTTGCAATAATCCCTTATATATAATAAGTCAAATGTTCATGTTCTGGATGTTACAGGCATGAAACCATAGCAATCTCATACTTTTGCATAGTTTTAACAAGCTATGTCTATTTATGGTAGAAATACATACAATATTGCATCACATGGTTTTCATTTACTAGTGGTTAGATTGGACTGCAAGTAGGTGGAAAAAATATTGTTATTTTGGAGATTTAGATAGAACATTGCATGTACATGGTTTTCATTTTCTAATTTGAGTAAAATACAACTTTTTTTTTTTTTTTTGACACCAATGGTATGTCTGGATGGTGAAGTATTAACCATATTTCATTTGGTGGATTGCTTGAGTAGACCAATAGAAACCCAATGTGCAATGGTGGCGATCAAAAGATGTTTTACCTCATTCATTATTAGCATCACATATATGAAGTTAAGTTAAACAAGTATTGAAGCAATAAACTCGATAATGCCCAATGAAACCCCTTATAGGAATTTAGTTGAAAAAGTAATTCCATGGTCATGACAAGGTAAAAAAAATTCAACAGATAAAAATCAAGTAGAGGTGAGCTCATAAAATAAAGTAGAGGTGAGCTAATGACCATGACTTTCTATGTATTAATCACTTTCTCATGGCATTCCCCCCCCCCCCCCCCGTATACACACTACTAGGGCGCCAAGGGCTTTATTACTTTGGATTTGGACCCAGATATGAGATCAGGGCCATACCCAAATGTTTCTTCTAGTGGAGTCCATCAGGATAACCACTTGTCCCAGTAATTTTCTTCCTGCCCATATATTGTCCATAGTGTTAATCAGGTGTTACTCATGTGGTCCAATCTTTTTGTGCTAACAGAGAGTAAAAAAAAAAAAAAAAAAAGCATTAACAAGCTGAGTTGAAGCCATAGGATACAATGCAATGTTAAAAAAACTGAGAAGAGTGATGAAAGGATGGCTAGCTAGCCAGCTCAAGCAGTCTACAGGCTGAATTCTGCTTCAACAAGAAATTCATGAAATGTGGTCACACCCACACACCAGTGTGTGTGGGGGGGGGGGGGGGGGGTGTGTCTGCCACACGTTATAATGACACATTTGTAAGACAGCAACAGACAAGTGGGGGACCTGAAAAAAAACATTGGCTCATACATGTAGTCAATGCCCCAAAGCTGGTGAATCCAATAGTAATTCCTTCCATATATATAGTTCCACCCCACCACCACCCCACCCACCCCAAAGGTGAGGTAACAGAACCCCCCCCTCTCTCTCTCATGTCTGGGGCAGTGGACAGTGGTGTGGTTTTTATGAAATGGGGTTGATCAGAGTTGGAACAGTTTCCTCTTGTGTGAGAGAGAAAGCAGGCTCCATTTTTTTCTCACAATCATCTCTCATGACTCATGTGTGCACCCACCTTACGTAAGATGGGTCAGCCGGCGTGCAGAGTGCACTGATAACAATCCGTGCGAGGAGCAGCAGCAGCAGCAGCTAAACAACAAAACGAAAACGGCCTGAGTAAAAAAAAAAAACACACATCCACTCCTACTCATGCCATCACCCACGCCTGTCCTTCCACCTGTGTGGGGCCCACCTCCATCCCTCCATCTAGAACCAGGATCCTCTCGATCTCAGGCTTCAACATTGAAAGACCCTGAGTTAAAATGTGTGGAAATCCATAGTGGGGCCTACATATCGAAATCCAAACCGTTCAAACTAACCTCGGGAAATCCCAACTTCTTGTTACCGTCGGATCGACTATTTGATTAAAAAAAGTGAATAACAAAATCTTATGCGCATCGCATGAAACAATAAATCTAATGGTGGAACAAACTCAGCTTCACATAACAACATATATGAGTATTTCTTTTGAATGGTTTGGATTTCAATAGGTGGGCCCACCACAGAGATGCTCATGCACTCTTTTAACTTTTTAGGGTTTCTGGAGTCTGGACTGACTCCTTCATCTAATGCTGCATGGCACATCATGATTGTTGCCATCTCTCGGTTAAAATGTTTGATGGTAAATATGTTTTGGATAGAATCTTCTATACAGGATCTTTCACATAACATACTGTCTGCCGTACACGTGTTCAGCAGTTCTTATTTAAGGCTTCACTCTGATCAAATCAAGGTCACATGGATGAGTAGCTGTACTGGCTTCCTTGTGATCTGTGATCTAAATCTCAGCAGTCCAGAAATCCAGATTGTTGGTCAGTTCTGATTCATGGATTTCAATTCAAAAGATTTTGATCCTCTTGGATTGTGATTCGGATTCTTCTTAATATAAAATTTAGAACATAGACAGGTTGATTATGATGATCATATGCAATATATTAAAATAACACTCTCATATAAATTATAGTAATACCATACTTTTAATTGAGTTGGGTCCAACTGCAATTAAGGTCCATTGGGACTAGTTCTGGGTCCCATACAGTAAACATGTAAACATGCCAGAGGATTGATTCCATGATGACCTGTTTAATTCCCCACATTGTAGAGGAAATACAATTTTTATAGTTTCACTTAAACTAGGCTAAAGCCAATTACATGGTTGTTATGGCTAATATTTACTAGGAGATGGTGGTTTGTTTTTTTTTCAATCAGTGACGAAAAAATTCATTCAAAAAAGTGAAAGGGTCTGTTTGTTTGCATAAATACAAAGAATTTGATGGTCAAATGAGCTCAATAAAATGATTATTAAGGGTTGAAGCGGGGAAGGGTATAAGGTAGCTACGTAAATGAGATTCTGACTTTTCTAAGATTTTAATTACTAGAGTAGATCATTGGATATTAATTTCACATCATCCTTTGATTCAATTTTAATATCCAATATAGCTATTTTCTATCAATCTTCTGAGCTTTGATCCCATGTATTTTTGAAAGAATATTCCACTTCTTTCATATTTTAGTCATGTGTTTGATCGGACATATGTTTAGTGTAGTTATTGTGGTTTATAAAGTGAAGGTGTCTTTGCCAGAAGACATAAATAGTCTGTGCTAGGAATCTAAAGAATTCCATAGTGTCAACTAAATACGAATTACGACATGGAAATGTCAACACTCCACATTGGACATTGGACATTCCATTTTCGTATAATTCATGAATCAAATGGAACCTAGGCTCCACACGTGGCGAGTCCAACTCCAACACACACCATTACACAAGTCAATTTCATTTTCCAAACCAAGGAAGACCCTTTTTCTTTCTTGTTTTTTCCAAGTTTTCAAATCATTCATGCATTTCTTTTTGCTATTTTTAAAATCACAATAACCCACTTAAAACTTGTCCAGGAGTGGGTTCTAGCCAAAGGGAATATCGAAAAGTATTTATGCTACCGCTACAAATGTCCTGAGGTTTTAGTAGGACTAACTGCTATATGAAACTTAGAGCCAACTTGATAACGAGTTGAAATCTCAAGGAGAAAGACTCAGCGTAAAAAAAAAAAAAAAAAAACCGTGTACTTCCCTCCGAAGTGGGAGTCTTGAGAAGTGGGTTCTAACTAGAGGAAGGTATTAAAAAGTATTTGTGATGCCTCTACCAATGTGTAGAGATTTTGGTAGGAATGCTTAGCTTGGGAACTTAATAATATTTGAACTTACTCTAATATCAACGCCCATGAAATTGTTTTAGAAAAAAAAAAACAAACACCTCCCACTGAAATTATCCTGACAGCCATATTTGCAATTGCAACATAGCACACAAAGGAGGTCTTGACATTTTGCTAGAAACTTGAAGCATATGAAGCCTTAGCAGTACTAGCCTATTTAATTATCGAGCCAGAACAGTGCCTGGCGTAGTTCACAGGCATAATAAAAGCAGGGGCCTCTGAGAAACAAAGTATATAACAATCTTCCATTCCATCTGGGGTCATGCTATAATTGTTAGAGAAAGGGTCTTAAAATACTGGTAGATGACCAGGGTGAGGCCTACCTTTAATTGCTCATAGACCAATTGTTATCATCCACCAGTAAAACTAACTTGCCCGAGTTTGACTCCTGGAATGATTATCTTAAGAAATCATATCAATGTTTCAGATTGGAATGGAATTTGAGTCATTTTCTAAACATGCATGGGAGCCATTGCCTTGAATTATTATTTTATGTTGTTACTAACAAAGAAGATGAAAAGACTTGGATGCCACCTTTCTCACCCACACCACTGAAAGTTTGATCCCTGGGTTTCCTTTCAGATCACTCAGGCTTTCCTCCCTGAATTATTTGGCGTTCCTCTTCTTGTCTCCCAATGGCAGGGGTCTCTCAAGAGTCACAGCCCCCTTGGTTGGGTAAAGAGAAAGGATTATTTGAACATAACTAGTAATTAATCAATCAAAGAAAAGGCCCAACCAAACCATGGCTGCACCGGAGCCATGAATATATTAATACCCAGACATCACTGCACGTTGATAACATAATTAACATGCAATGGCAATAAGGCCATGCCTACGATAGTTGCAATTGATCTTGTCAACACACTCAGTTTCATAGTTAAATGGTGTTGGCGCGTTAGTATCACACATGCTCCAAAATGGACTCGAGTCTTCAAGCTGAAAGTATTGATCACACTGGCGTTGGCCAGTTGGCCAACCTAACAAGGAAAAAACGAAGATCTTTCCTAATAAACCTTCCAGAATCACAATCAGGAAGCATAACATTGCATTTGAAAAATATAGAAGCTAGCAAAGCCTGCTGATCTGAAGCCGCCTCTCTACCTACTTGTGAAATGTGAAGTGCGTGGGAAAAAATTCAAGTACCTGGCCTTTCTTCTCCTCATATCCAAAACTTGAATATAAAACAAAAGGGGTAGTTTGACCTTTAGACATGGGATATGTAATGTAATGGGATTTAAAGAATCTTACATTAATAAAAAATTATGCGTGTGAAGCACATTTTTGTTTGGTGAGTACCATTTTCATACATCAATAATCCATAAAAAAAAAATCTGAAGAAAGCACCATTAGAAGTTTAAGGGTCCACAAAAATTGCCAATAAACATAAAAAATGAAAGGTTTTAAAACTACAACCTTGAGTCAGGCAGGGTATAGGGTACTTATACCGGCCTTTTCCATATTTTAAAGTGGTGAACTGTGAAAGTGTATTAGTTTTATATGAAAATGAACAGTAAAAGTGTATTAGTTTTATATGAAAATGACTTCATTTACGCAACAATTTCATCTCTTTAAACTCCTATCACAAGCAATGTAAATGGTTACATGTGTAAATGAGTACATTAACAAAGGACCCCTTTGGTAAACTATTTACTTTATTTTTAATGTGTTCTCAAAATCCACTTTTTCTATCTACAAAAAACCACTATGGAAGCAATCACATTAGCTATAAAGAAATATCCTCTCCCTCTCTATAGTAAATCTATAGTAAAGACTTGATCTTAGAATGCAACTGAGGTGGTGCAACTCACTCCGAGAGAGAGAGAGAGAGAGAGAGAGAGAGGGGGAAAAAAAACACCCAGCAAAGCATATGAAACAAAATCCAACCATATAAGACCTAGAAAGGAAATACAATTAAAGCCAGTTAAAAGGACATAAGAGTTCCTAATGTCATACATTACTACTAGACAAGAACTAGTTAAAACACTTACACTACTCTCTCTCTCTCTCCATGTTCTTCCTACACATGAGTCACTAAACAGATAAAACTTGAGACTTTAAAACACAACACAATCTAAAATGGACGAGTAGCAGCTGAGTAATTCCAGAGGCAGTCAAGTTCGGTAGTTCCCATCTGCTGCAACTCCTGCCTGCCACTCCTTTCCATCACCACCTTCTGCTCCGACTCCGCCCAATTCCCGCTCCCACCACCCATCTCATTCTGATGTGCCACCGCCGAGAAAAAGAACGGAAGCTGTAGATTTTCCTGCAGCGACCTCAGGCTCGGAAACCCACATGGTGCTCCGTTCATGGACGGCGGTGGGTGGCCGAAGGTGGCAGCAACGCCGGCCGCGACTGTGGAGAAGCAGGGCACGTGCTCCCTCGCACTCTCGCTCTCATAGGAGCAGCTCTCCTGACCGCCACTTGTACTGTATACGCACGAATCGAGAAGTGGTGGGAGAGACGACGTCGATGGGGAACCGGTGTCGGTGTAGACACCGCTACCGGCGGCGCGAGTCTTCTTTCCGCCGCCGCCGCCTCCGCCTCCGCCACTCTTCTGAAAGACCCTTGAAACCACCCACTCGTCCTACAAATATGCATGCATGGATAAAGTTGCATAGATAGTGGGATTTTAAATAACTGAAAATGTCGTGATATAGAAGGGGAAAAAAAATAAAACACCCATTTCAATCAATACAAGGAAATGACCATAATCTCACGCACTCAATGTTTAAAATGTTGTATAATACAGAAACCAAAAACACCCATTTCAATCAAGGTAAGGAAATGACCACCATATCTATATGATGCAATCAACCTCCTTTCTCTCCTTAAAAATTTAGGTTAGTGCCAGGCTAAAAAATAGCAGTATCTGCACTAGCCAAGGTGTCTAATAGAGAAAGAAGTGATATTTTTTGAACGACTAGAATACCCTTGTTGTATTTAGATGTCTCCAATATAGTTTCTTGAGAACTTCAGGAAGGACTCTTTCACTAAACAAATAAGAAAGACATTTGATCTTTTGCATTCATGTAGTGGCAACATGGGGGTTAATACTTATTAGGTACTGGAGAATTTATTCCAGAAAGCTCAAGTCTTTTGAGCAGTGAATAATCCTGATATAGATTAATCAGCAGAGAGTGCAGACTCATCAATACCAACAAATAAAGCAGTTACTTTCAGAACCTTGAGATTGATAGTTGGTACAAAAAGGCAAATCCAAAAAATATTTTCAGAGTATCAACACCAGATTTGATTTACAAATAAAGTAGCCTCTATCAAATCCTCTGATAGTGGATCTGAAAATAAAGACAAGCAAAATAAAGATGAGAGATAAGCTGGTTGGTTACCTTGGAGGTTCTAGGGAGGTAGTGATAAGAGAATTTTCCTTCTAGGCGATATTCATGCATGACCCAGTTGGTCTTTTCTCCTTTTGGAGCTCTCCCTTTGTAAAACACCAGTGTCTTCTTCATCCCCACAAGCGAACCACTCTTTGAACTGAAGATCTCCCTGTCCTTTCCTGTAGCTTTCCAGTACCCAGCTTCAGTAGCCCTGTTAGTCCTCAGCCCAGTTGGGTACTTGCGGTCCCGGAGGCTGTAAAAATACCATTCCTTTTCTCCCATCTTGGCTTTCTCTGCAAACTTGTTTGGTAAGTAGAAGAGATGAAAACGGAAAATTTCGATAGACTATAGGTGGCAAAAGAAGGCATGTGATTACCAGGAAGCTCCCATGGCTCGCATTTGTTGAGGTCTACTACTGCAATCGCTCTAGCTATGAAGTTGCCATCGAGCACCTTCTTCATGAGGTAATATGTAATGAGCTCTTCATCAGTTGGGTGAAAACGATAACCTGGTGGCAGCTGTGCCTCGGCAGTGTCAAAGTGATGGAAGGTCTCCATGAAGCTGAAATCAAAAGATGGATATAAATTTCTACATAAAATGGCTAAAAACAGAAAAGGCCACCAGTTGGTTGTGTTTTCCATGACCCAGATGGAGGAACAAGCAACTAGAGAAGAGTAATATAGTCCTTACAAAAGAGGGTTTTAAGTTTTCCCTAGGAGAGACATGAACTACAGAAAAGGGGGAAAGCAGAGGAAATCAAATATATGATGAGAGACTGTCCAGGTTTATTTTTTTTGGGTTCTTAAAAGCCAAATGCAAGAAACAGAAGAAAATCACAATAAATAAAAGTTCAAAGTGCAGAAACGGAATAGTCTTCAAACTTTCAATCAAAACCAAGTGAAATGTTCCAAAAAGAACACTCAAATGCAGAACCCATTTCACCTAATTGGATTGAGCTTCAATGATGGTTTTCATGGTGTGGTTTCAAAGTTGTGCTAATGTACTACACTGTTGGTATGGAATGAGATGAGACCTAGTAAGAAGGGTATGCCTTCAGGGACATGACAACACAGTTTATCAAGCTAGACCCAACATAAGCTTCATGAGAAGAAAACAAAGATTACACTTGGGCTGTTGGGCAACCAGGAAAAAAAACACCTGAGCCTGCAATTGACTCTAATAACCAAACATTTAAATATACCCACTACTCTAAATGAAATGTTTTTTAAAACAGCACAAGTTAAAAAAACACAAACAAAAAGAGAATAAAATCTACTTGTACACTAATACCCCTGCAAGGGAAGGCAAATCAACTAAAACCCATATCTATATCAACACACTCTAACCTTCAAAAACCTTCAACAACAAAGCTTGAACTCTCAGAAGTCGAAAAAAGGGGATGTGCAAATGCAAGTCTGTTGTGTGCAATAAAGGGCTAGCAGGCTTATTATATATGGCTTCTGGGGTGGGGTTGGAGGAGGATTTGATGAAACAGATGACAGAGAAGGGATAATAACGTATGGCAGCTGCCCTGCCTGCAAGGAAGAGAAAGAAAGCTGGCCCACCTCTCTCTCTCTCTCTCGTATGTATGATATAATCGTTTGGAGTATGCGTGCGTGCGTGAGAAAGTGTGCAGGTATTTCTCTCTCAGGAAGGGGGCAACAGAAAGTATTTGTTCATGGATTGATACAAAGCTGCCTCATATCTCATGTGTCAGCACAGTACAAGATTAAATAATCATAGGACAGTGACAAAGGTGAATATTAAAAGGGTGGGGCTCTCTCATCTCTGTCTTTTACCGTGAGATTTTTCATCCCTTGGATTACTCTGTTTTTGCCTTTTTGTTTCTTTTCATTTTCATCAAATCATGTAGCAGTAAAATTTATATGCTTCCCCTTTACAGCTTGATGATTCCTCTGATGCTGCCACCGTGAAAGACAGAATTGTACAGTTTTGTTACACTAATAGAAGCAGACTTTGTAATGCTGTGATTAAGTTTTTGTAACTTTCATTATTTCCTTACTTAAATAGTAGCAGCAGCAGATTA
The DNA here is from genome assembly GCA_038049695.1 of Cinnamomum chago. Classification (NCBI taxonomy): domain Eukaryota; kingdom Viridiplantae; phylum Streptophyta; class Magnoliopsida; order Laurales; family Lauraceae; genus Cinnamomum; species Cinnamomum chago. The sequence continues at coordinate 89,246,094 of CP142454.1, read as the reverse complement.
GCAAAATTGAGCATGATTTGTTTAATTTTGCCACTCGCTCATGATGCATCAAGTTTATGGGATTAAGGGTTCTTTTGTGTGGAGACTTTCCATTCATTGTATTTTTTTTGAGGTGAAAGCATTTTTCATAATTTATGCATAAAAATTATTGGGATTAAGGGTGTGCATTTGTGTGGACCAGAAAGGTTTCTGAGGGAAAATATTTCCATTCATTCCATGTTTTGAGGTGAAGGATTTTTCATTATTTATGCATAAAGTAGATTTATAGACTTAGAAGGCAGAAACTAGCTTTACCCTTTTTTATATCATTTTGTCAAATCTCATTCCATTATGCCCAAGTGCACTATAATTTCACACAATGATAATCTGGAGATATGAGCATGATTTTTTCATTCTTGAGAGGGTGCATTAGCTGGACTTACGGTGAATTTTATTTTATAATGTTAAATAATATACTGGTTTCAGATCTTTTTTAACATTGCAGTTCTTCTTTCCTAAATTTCTGATATTCAAGTGTCCCAAAGAATGTTAGCCTTGCCCTTAAATGGTTGCATACCAGTACAGGTGCAATTAGATCTTGGATTAATCAAGTGGACGTGAAGTTTTAAAATATTATTGAACTGGTGTATGCAAGAGCTTAAATTACTAAAGATCTCATTTTTATTGCATAATTATCCTTAGATATAGTGATCCACATTGTAGAAATAATGGGCCACTCTTAGTATCAACAATGTCCCACAAAGCCCTGTGGTGTAAGGTGAGATCTTGGCCCTCCCATATTCAGTCTGATAAGAAAAAAAAAAAGTTGTCATACATCCATGATCCCATCCCTGCATGGCTTAATCAAATGGACAGTCCAGATAACATTTACAAAATTGAGTGGAAGGAATCCATGCAAATCCTGGGGCAGAAGGTGTAGTCCAGAAAGGTACAGCTGATTATACACCACCCACATCAAATTAGTTAAGTTTTCATTTCTTTTATTGACTAGAAATGATTTGTTTCCATCCCTCATGCATGCGTCCATCCGTCCATCCATCCATCCATCCATCACCATCAGACGATTGATTTGCTGAGATTTTGACGCGTCATGCTCGGATTTTAAGAAGGGGAAGATCGCAGCTTTACATCAAATCATATCTACAATCTGCATGCAACGTCCACATTTTTATCTTCTTCGCTCTCATCTTCTTTCCTCTTTTCATCCCAATCTCTTGGATTTTGCAAATCAAATCCATTTCTTGTTTGAGCACCTGCTGCTCGGAATTTGGAGCCTACACCTTCCTCTTACAACATCTCTAGAAACCCAACAAAAAGTTAGCAACAAAAACAAATTAGAAAATTCCCCATCCTTGTCCCACTCTGGATTTTGGATCTAGTGGTTCAATTATTCAGCCACTATCTCAAGTGGGCCATTACCTGACAGCCATCTTCCCATTCACAAATTCCAGTTGGGGGTGGGAAAAGTCAAGTGGGACAAGGTCCATCAGATGACATTGTGTGCATGAAACATTGATTTATCACATGGTTAAACACCATGTTAATTATTTGAGTAGGCCCATTAAAACAAGAAGGTAAGTTCCTAGATTAGGCATTCATTAAGCTTAAGCTCCATTTAGAGGTGGACAGGTGCAACCACGACGGGGGAGTTAGAAACTCCCTCAATTCATCTACTTCATGTACAGTAAAATTGACCTATTTCAAAGTTAGGGGCCGCTCAACATTACAACTATAAGATTGGTAATGCGAGAATAAGGGATTGTTCAATTGGTTAGTAAATATTCCACTCTTGGGGCTTCTCTTTTCTAGTTGTGTGGGCTACACTTGTTTGTGGGCTTCCTTGGGTTCCATTTGAGTGCCTAGTTCCTGCATGTCTTATGAATTATGATTCAATAGAAAATGCTAATCCTTCATTAGCCCAAACCGGTTCTTGTTTAAACCGTCCTGCTCTTGGGGGCTTCGATATAGATTAGAAATGCAGCAGTTGACTTCCCAACACCTGCCTCTGAGTTTGAGAGCAGGTAGGCTCAGAAGCTACACATTACCCAAGAAATTGATGAGAGAGAAGAGAGAAAGACATGGACATGATATCATACAAATACACAGAGAGAGATGTATATCTCTGGATCGCTTCTGACGACAATCTTAAGTCAGACGGCGCCACCCTTCCCAAATTCCTCTATACTTATTATACTATACAATACAGATGAGTTTTTTAGACTCATTAGATGGGATGTGAGGGGTTACAGTTTACACACACTGCACTTTTCTCTGTTTGCGTGACCCACTATAGAGGTTTTCTGCAGGAGCCAAATGAAACCCTCTGCTCTCCTTGGTCCCACTTGCTCTTCACATCAAACCCATGTGGCACATTTAATCAAGACCCTCCATTGAATAAATAATCAATGGTTTTGGATGCTGAGAAGAAGAGAAGCTAACGTAAGCCTGAGCCTAAAAAGGTGCTTGAAGATTAAAAATAGGGGGGGAGTAGGTCCTAAAGTGATTCCTGATCCTTTTCGTGTTAGGTGTGAACAGTCATCCATCCTCATGATGTTGATCATGATAATAGTCATGATGTTCATCATCCGGACTTGTATGTCAGGAAGCTCCTCTCTCTATCTCTCTCTACTCTTTTCTTCAAAACCCAAAAACCATGATAATATCCATGAATGAAGTTGTTGGAGATGGGATATATATGATTATATGTGATGCTTTATAACATGAGAAATCCGGGTTTATATATATATATACATGCTATATGGGTTTTTTTTTGCTGGACTAGAGGGAAGTCGGGTAAATTCTCTTGTAGTCCCAGTATGGTAGTGCAGTTTCCAACATACAACTTTCGAGTGCAAACCGTGGTATTAGACCAATTGAGCTATTTCTTGAGTCAAAAATCCTGAATTTAGAAAGGAGTGCAACTCCATGTCTGAAAAGTATTTACTGGGTCCAAAAACAGATTTTGAGAAGTGGGTTCTTAATCCTTGTAGTTTATTATCAAACCCACTATGTAAAAGTTAGGCCCACCATCGTATTTTTGGTTGGACGGCTGGGATATTCATGAATGGAAAAATGGGAGAGTAGGTAGAGCTGTACATGGCCATGGCCATCTCTGATGATGGGTCCCACCACTTGTATTGATACGGAAAAAGACAGTGGAGGGGATGGCGATTGATAGGCTTCCAGAAAAGTTGATGCAGTGAATACTCAGGCGTACGGAGAGAGGTAGAGTGGGGACAAAATGGAATGTATTGTCTCCATCTGTGACTGGGACACCATGAAAACAGATTACAACATCACATCGTAATCTCCATCATCAACCCCAATCCAAGCATTTCATTTTAGATGTGTGTTTTTTTTTCTTATTATAAATTACAGTTGAATGTTGAATCATGAGTGGTAATGAGAGCAGTGAATGAATAATGACTCTACAAATCATAGAAAAGAAAGTTCAGAAAAACAATAAAAAAATGGCAGCAGCAGTAGGAAGCAGCAGGATGCATGATTATGAAAGATGGGATGGATAGGGGGGAAGCTACAGAGGAAATGAATATGAGAGAGATCATTTTAACACAGTGGGGGATCCCCAGCGATTGGCAATTGGAATTGAAACGATGTGTCTTGTCTTTGGGTCTTGTCCAATGACATGTGGTAATGAGCTTAACATCTCATCCCAACTCAATGTTTTTGTTTCGATGGTCAGGATTTGAAAAGGACCATCATCTCAAACACATGGCATTGCAACGTCAATGTGATGGTAGAGATGACTAGCATTGATTTCGGGGTGGGTGATTCTCATTTGGGGTTGTTTTGTTTGAACATGTGAGATAGAGAGATCTTAACCATTGATAGTGTGGGTCCCTCAAGAAATCTGCCAGATGATCCTATCCATCTGACCATTTTTCCAATGTTGGATGAAAGATCCATTACTGTGTTTTCCCTTTTGGACTGTGAACCAATGGTGTGACGGATCGTAAAAAAAAAGAGATTGTGTTGAGAACTCAGAACTTGCAACCAAATGATAGGCCTTCTCCGTAGGTACAAACTCTCCAGTGTCCAGTCTCCAGTCTCCAGTCTCCAATCTCCACCCTCAATGGTGTATTTCAAAATTAGCATTCTGTCACTCGTAGCTGTTCGAAGCATTCACTACTTAAAAGTGGTGGGGTTTAGTAGCTTATTCTTCATCAAATTGAGACACACACTTTATTAAATGGCTAAGGATCATTGAATGAGGACTATCTTAGGATAGGGCTCAATTCACAACTGGATGACCAAATCAATGGCATGTATTACTCAAGAAGTGCCACATGTATCATTGTTGCGTCCATCAATGGAGCCCGGATCCTTCCTTCGTTGAAACAGAAGAATATTGTTTCATCTAATCACATAACACCACTTATTTCTAGAGTTGCAATTAGTGACATCACATTTTATACCGCGGCACTCCATGTTTGGATGAAACATCATTCACTTGTTTCAACCAAACAAGGGATCCCGACACCCATAAAATACATAGGAGCTAACATGGGTGTGTTCGTGAGACCGGAGGATTATGTGATAGATATGAAAGTTGTTCTGATATTATGAAAAGTACACTGTTTTGTTGTTAAGTGCAATGCTTTTTTTTTTTTTTTTGTGAAAAATAAATAAAATGAATTAAGTTTTCTCAATGGAAATGATTTTAATTTCCTATAGGTGGGATAAGAACGTAGGATTCCTCTCACCCATGGATAACAGGATTCTCTTGCCGCACAAATATGATTACGGGTTTGCAGTAAGGAGTCACCTTAGTGTAAAATAACAGAAATATTAACTTTTTTTTTAACCATATAACAAACTTATTTAACCTAGTTGAACAGTTATAAAGAAACTGTGAAGAGAGTGATGAATACAAATAAAGGTTTAGAAGATAGTTAGGTACTGAAACTGTTGGGGTGTATATGCTCCTGTATTTTTGTTTCGATTTATATGATCTTAATCCACCCTCCACTTAAGAGAGTTTGTATTAAAAAAATTCAAGTCTTGATCAGGTACGATCGCCCTTATTCATACCCAACGATGAACCATTTGGGACTAGACATCAATCCAAAAATTACATCCGAGATCTTATCCTTCCCACATTTAACCTTTTTGGGAAAAAAAAGAAAAGAAAAGTGCACAATTCATCCTTTTTTTTTTTTTCCACATAAGTAGTGGTATATTAAAGAATAAACCCAGATTACAACAAAGAAAAAGGAGAAACCTGGCTTCTAGCCATTGTCGCCCGAACATGGCTACATCAAGAAACCAAAATGAAAATGGAAAATAGAAAATAAGAGCACAACCTGGCCAAGCTCACAAAAATGACAGGCAACCAGCAGATCAATTGTTGGACACAACTAGATTGAAATTCCACTCAAACTCAATAGAGTTTCATCGTATTATACTTATTATAGAGCTTGTTTGTGTAATGCTATGGAAGTGGAAACACGGGTTCCTCTTCTATGGAAATATCTTTTTAATGGGATAGGTCAAACTTGTATTGCCTAGCTCATAGAGAAATATCCCAAAAAAAATAAGGATTTTCTACTGGTAGTCTTTTTGCACCAAACCATAAAAAGAGACCACATGGAATATCTTTTCCATTCCAACAGAAAAAGTTAACCCCAAGGGGTAGCTTAGTTGGCCTAAGACCACGGTTTGCTCCCGGAGGTTGTGGGTTCGAAACTCTGCTACCACACTAGGGCTACAGGGGATTTACCCGGCTTCCCTCTGGGCCCGGAGGGATTAGGCAGACAGCAAAAAAAAAAAAAATTCCAACAGAAAAAGTGTCTTACACAAATGTGCTTTTAAGGGTGTGTTTGTGTAGAGCTATGGAAGAGGAAACTGGTCCGCATCTTTAGGTTTCCTAGGGGATAGATGAGATTGCCGGATCCTCTCTAGCGATGAAAGATAGTATTAAAATCCTAAATTTCATGCATTTTCTTCGTTGCACCAAACATGTTTTCTGGCCCCTTGTGCACAAATGGCTCCTAAAAGGATGGAAGAGTCTCCCTCCCTCCCTCCCTCCCTCTCATACTCACTTTTTTAAATTTTGTCATAGGAACCTGCCCTTATTGATCCAATCCTTCACACAAACCAACCCTCCTAAAATGGCACTGATTTTAATTTCACAATGTTTTTTAGAACGGCTTCTTACCTGAGTGGTAAGGAGCAACGGTTCTCACTTGACTGTCCATGGTTTGAACCCTAGGTAAGACACATCTTCCTGCATGTGTGGACACCCTTGCCACTTGTGAGGGCTCATTTTTCACTTGAGTGGATTGTCTTTCTGTATGTGTATGCTCTTTTGATAGCAGCCCCCATGGCTGATGTAAATAAAAATAAAAATAAAATCTCACACTATTTCAAACATCAGTCATCATCTGATGTTATCGCTATTAGCCTATTAATTTATATGTTACATGGCTGTTAAGTTTTGAGGACCTAAAACTAAATGATATGATCATTTGACCTGCTTGAGATCTTGTATTTCTCTAAATCTAAATCGAACCCAAGACCCTCTATTTTTTGAGGAAAAAATAACATTTTGTAGCATGTCTTTGAAGATCAAAGACATTTGTACAAAATTGTTAAATGGCAACAAGTTGGGGTGTTCATGGGTTGGGCTGGACTGTACTAAGACATATTCAGGACCAGCCCGACTTCAGAAACACAGGCATATTTCCATGCCAAGCTCTCCATGTGCAAATAAATGTTAGGCCCAAGCTCACCCATTTAGTCAATTGGGCTGTCCAAGCCAGGCCGAACCAAGTTTATTTTAGGGTTATAAATTTTACGATTTCTGGCAATTATTTGAACAAATTATGACTGAATTACAAGCATTCCTTATTTAGGCCTGGTTGGGCCAGACTTTGGGCCTTCTATAGCTTGACAAAGCCCAGCCCAATTATTAAACAGGCCCAAATTATATGTCCAAGCTCGGCTGAAAGTGGGCTGGGCCTGATTATCTCAGTTTTTCTCAACATTTTGATGTTTTGGGAATATTTAAGATATCACAATATTATTGGGAATATACCAATATTGCTGATATTTGTAACAAATTAAGGAATATGAATGAGACAACTCCATCCAGTCACCTAGTTGGCCAAACCTCATAGAGTCCGTGGAAATGGAAATCCAGTGTTATCATCAGCCAAACTTTCATATGCTAATAAAGTGAAAGAGGGGCGAAGGATTTTTAATTCCACCGTCCACAAAAGCAGGACCACTGAATTAAATGGTAGGGACCAAGAATTTCAAATGGCTGCCGCGCGGGGGAATGCCATAGGAGACTAAACCCATCCTCACCAGATCCATGGTATGTCCATCCCACATCCTGTCCGGCCATCTTGAGTTCTTTCATATTGTGAAAATAAAAGGCCAAGCATCAACATAAGCTGCAGAATAACTCAATTAAAATCCTCATTGGAGTGAAGAAAACTTTGTCCAATCTGAACCTATATGAGTGGGAATTAAAAATCTTGGAACCACCATGCTCATCCCAAAATAGAACCTTGTGTTGAAATTGTCCCCCAAGAACAGGCAGTTGGAAGAGCCATTCTTGTAAAGCTTGTACAGGTGGAGTCATGGGTTTTGGAAATTGAGTCTTTGTCCTATGGGCTAAGGCCTCAAATGGAGAACTGAGATCATATTTTAGAGCATCATATTATTATTCAAGAAGGGGAAGGAAGGAGAAGCTACTTTGTGATATCATCTTTTTGGAGCAAATGCAAAATCGATTAGTTCATGCCAGATGGTTCTATGACAACACCAACAACGTTGGTTAACTGGAGAGGAACAAGAGATCATAAATAGTTAAATAAAACGTAAGTAGAAGATGTGATCTGCTCTGCTAGTCCATGTCCGTGCAGGATGGTGATAGAGAATGTACAAGTTATTTTTTCTTTAAAAAAGAATCACTACAGACTATAAAAGAAAAAAAATCTCACTGCAGTCTAAAATTCTTGATGATAATTGTAATACCTTGGGCTGGGATTGGCCCAGGTTTTTCCAGGCCATAAGGTAATGAGTTGGGTTAGAACTTATTTGACTTGGTCTCAACCCATGAAGAGACTTGGTTATTTTGGAACAAATAGATAAGTTGTTCAACGACATCCGGGCGGGGGGGTGGGTTTGTTCGAAGAACTTGGGAGATTTCAACTAATGAAATTTGAGGTTATCCCCATAATTTTTTTTTTCCACACCCTTTTCTCATTTAGTTTCTCTGTTATGTCTATCGGTTCTATCATGTGGTTAAAGAAGAGAGGAGAAAACAGAGTGCAGAAGAGCTTTCTTTAGGGATCAGCAGAGGCCGGCAAGACTTACGAGGAGGAAGAAAGGGCCGGAAGATCTAGTAGATGCAATACACAAGGCCTCATATTGACCGAGCCGCGGTTTTCAACACAAGGAGGTGAGTGATTTTTCTGACTTGATAATATGAAAATTTGGGATGTTCTTCCAATTGATCAGTATGAGGTGTTGTGTATTAAAAAAAAATTGAAAACCCAACTTTCTTAGAGAATTTATGGGATTTGGTAGGACTCCAATGTACAAAGGCCAAACTCGAAACTCTCTTGGAGAGAAGAGACACGATAATGTATTCTTATACATGTATGATTATTATTATTATTTTTTTTTTTTGTGATGATTGGGGTATGAAACAAAGAAGAGGACCCAAACCGATTTGGAGATTTTCGTTCTCATCGGCATGCATGGGTTTGATCAACAGAGATAGTGAGACCCACATATTCCACCAGATGAGTGATCCGATCCGAGGATCTGATGTGGGACCCATGGGCGACCAAAGGGGGGCTTGCCCTCTGTGGGACACACCAAGTGGGGCTCATAGATCATAGCCGGAAACTACTGTATGATGGGGGATGTCTGAGTTTGTTTATGACAAAAGAAAATAGTGGCTTTAATGCCTGTGTTGGGATCAAAACCTGTATGGATTGTTTCTTTAATGTGGATTGATTCCATAAATGTGAAGATCACACACAAGAATCAGGTTATAAGAAAGATCAGGCAGGAAATGGAATTCCAGCGCCTTGGACTCCACAAGGTTGACATAAATTTGTGAGACCCAGGGGCTCACCTGATCAATGATTAGGACTAGCCATCTGGTTGGGCCCTGGTGGGCGACCAGGATGGGCCTGGTCCCAGGTGGATCTGCCCGTTGGGGGTCCACCACCATCCTCCCTAAGATGCTTAGGAGTGAGATACTTTCTGCCTTCTTTTGGTACAGTGCAAAGTAAAGTGATATGTTCTGTGTTAGTGATAAGGATGGGGAGGTTTTGTTGGTAAATTTTTATCAACTTTCTTTTGGGTTCCTATAAGACACATGTACCCACCATTGAGTAGGAGACATCATATTGTTGGGTAAGGATATTCTGCATAATGATATGAAATTTTGACTTTTTGTTGAGATTTGAGAATTGAAGTTCCCTGAGGACCTGAGGATTAGTGTATCATTTTAGTTACATAAAAGAATTATTAGGAAATAAAATTATAAGTTATTCTTATATGACTAATGTCACATGCACGGGTACCAATTTTTGGATGGAAGTGGAGCGTTGATGAATCCCCCGGCTTATGTGGAACTGGCCATATATATAAATATATATATATATATATGAAAATGAATATTATTTCAATTCCCATAAATTATTATCAAACTACTTTAATGAGTATAGTTATATTAATGATCTACTCCCTTAGGGTAAATGGTGATTTGATTATTTTAATGCAAGCATGGTATGAATTAATGATGCATTTATGATCTTCAATTATAATCACTACTCTGAATAGTGACTCTGAAATCCTGTGAAACTGGAGGGATAAGGTTGGATAGGGATTGAATACATTAATGGTTATTGTACTAATTTCCCGGTGGGAGATTTCGTCTAACATATGAAAAATGACTTCTGTTCTGGAAGGTCTAAACCATTGGATCTCTCTTATGAGAGAGTCATAGTGAATCCTTTAGAATCATCAATTGAGAATCTTGAACCTAATCCGTGTGTTACGACGCGGTTATGAACTTAATGTTAGAAAACTTTAAGAACACAAGGGACTCCATGAGATATTGTTTTTCTCTTATCATATGATCTTATCCTTTTATATTGAAATTATTGGTCTACATTTATTTCCGAAATGTTAACTTAGGAATATTGTTCACCAGTTTTCTGACAAGTGGTTCGCCCCACTTCAGATACGGGTCACTTAATTAGTTTTTTTTATGCACCTATAAAAAGCAAAAAAAAAAAAAAACATGCTAAAAGGGGGAACGTCCTATGTGGATGCCCTTATCCAAATGTCTAAATGTTAAAGAGAGAGGGCCCAATTAGAAAACTGTGATCCCCCCTTGAATTTCAGGACACCCACCTTGATGGTGCACAATTTCTCATGTGAAAATATACTTCTCCTGAAATTATTGTCTGTTTGGATGAATGAGGAGCCAAGTGAAGTGAATTTCACATGAAAAGTAGGTTGAAGTTAAAATAAAGTACTTCACTTTACTCTTTGTAAAATATATTTTACTCAAGACAACATGAGTAAAACTTTATCTTAGCCAAACTCATCCAAATAGGATATGGTTGAAATTTTAAACTATTAGAACCTATTTAACTTCACTATACTCTATGTTTTGTAAATCCAAATAAGCCAGGGGTTTTTATATATGGATAGGCGATTTTGTACCAAACTAAAATCCATCCCAGGAGTCGTTTATCTCATTTGAGCCTCACACACGCATCAAGCCAGACCCAATGGTTCAATCGTTCACGCAGCTTTTGATGGCCACCAGTTTTGTGCCAGGCCAACTAGATATAATCATATAAGTCGATTCCGGATTGCCATGAGTGGTCGTCTCTTGCACGCATCACAGCGAGTGGGATGTGTGGAACACATTGTGTGAGGCCCACCTACTTACTATTCCAATGATTGATGAATGATGCAAATAAGTGAAATGCTATGCATTGTAGGGCCCACCTGGGGCCACCTTTGATCAAGGTGAAAGTGTTTCACGCTCTCATCCCACTCTCTGGTCAAATCTTTTTCCACCGTTGGATTGACCTTAAATTTTTGAAAAAGTTACATTCTCGTCTCCCTATAAATGACAAAAGGCTATCACATTTTACTTCACTTCGTTTTAATAATAGTGAAATTGTCAAACTGGCCCAGTAGATCTAGAGCTAAAATACCACTAAGTTTATGACTATTAAATCAAGGGCTAGAATAATCAAACACCGCTGGAATGACTTTGTTGGTCATTATCAATAAGGAGACCTTTTTTTTTTAACCCACTTCTACTTATAAATAGGCATTTTAGTGGGCCCTATGCACTAGACTACATGTGAAAAGCATGCATTCTAAGTTTTCCCATTTCCCTTTGGCAATTTTTCTTGTCAAGTAAAGTCAAGTCAAGTAAAGTTAAATTATTAAATCAAAAGCACTTTATTTAAAAACTCCTTCCAACTACCTTTATTCACTAAAAGACAAAAAAAAAAAAACTCCATATCCCTATACAAAGAGTCAAAAATATTTCATCACAAACAACTAAAAATAAAATATCATTATAACCCACTTATATTTTATTTTCTCTCTTTATTTAATATTATCATATTTCACTCTATAAGTAAAATTACCAAACGGCAGAAACTTCACACATCCCACTCCACAGAGAACCTTGCAAAGAGAGAGACTCGTGATAAGTTCAAAGGAAATTTCCCAAAATGTGATGTCATCAGCTGCAGAATTTGTGGGGACACAATAACTTCAATTCCATATCAGGCTCACTACAAAACTCCCCACCATCCCATATCAGGCTCATAAAGGACAACTCCTTATCTTTGTCTCCTACATCTACATCTCATTCTTTTTCACACCTCCTCCTGTTTCTTTCTTTGAATTGTCTTGCATGTATAGTATAAGCATATATAAATATATAAGTAGAGTGTGTACTCGGTCGATCTACGTTTCTCAGACGACTAGTGTTGAGTGCTGAAATGCAAGCAAACTCCCCACCTCACATTTCTCTCTCTCTCTCTCTCTCTCTCTCTCTCTCTCTCTCTCTCTCTCTCTCTCTCTTCATAGCATATAAATAAGCAAACAAACAAACACCTACAAGGCATAACAAGAAGAAAAGGAAGGAAGAAAACACCTTTAAGATTGCACAATTCTTTGTGATAATTTGATTTATATGGTAATCTTAATTTACTTATAGTAACGTGAGCTCCAGGTTTCGGGGTGTTACAATAATCTTATACCTCGAATTCATTATACAACAATGATCCATCTTCTGAATAGTATAGAAGGAAATAACAGCTCTCACAGAAATAGTAGGGACTGTCCTCTACCCATTTATCATCACCAGTCACCTTTGTTGCTAGAAAGGTCCTGCAAACAGAGCATTTCCTCCAATGAGCTTTAAGCTTAAATGAGACAATGGGATACACCGCCTCTGTACATCATCTCGGTGAATCAGTTGCATGTCTCTTATCACAATGATATGCCCACAATCACCCTGGTGACAGCATAGATATCCAGAACACAGTCGGAAATGCAAGTCGTGGAAATGAGTTTTATGCATTTCAAAGGCTTTGATTTGGGGGAGGGGGGCAATTGCCTCACTCCTTAATAGTGCTTTGTTCTTCTTTTGTGGGTCTCCAGATAGAGTAATGCATTCCCATGTTTCAAGTGCTTCTTCTTTACAGTTTCTGAGCCAGTCAAATATAGGTTCGCTGTAATCTCTAGTAGCTGGATCCCTCAAATCATTGCAGAACTTGTCTTCAATGAGGAAATACCCAGAAGGATCATGCTGCCCTGGTTTTTGTATAAATTGATCTGTCATGCAATAGATTTTATCCCTCAACTCACTGAGGGTTTGCCTCCCTAAAACCAAGAACTCTTGGGTCTTATAGATTTTACTATTATGATCTATAATGCCCAAACGATACGGTCGGGACACGCTATGGATACGGTAGGGACACGGATTTTACACATAAAAAGCGATGTATCGGACACGCTACGATTGCCCACTTTGAAGTATTCGTGCATCATAGATTATGATATATCCCAATGCTAAGAACAATTTCTGGATTTTGCACTGACACATATTCATGTGTGCTTAATGACTTAACAACCTTCATTACTGAAGGCATGAACCTGGGCTTGTTCATTTACTAGAATTCCAAGAATTCTTGTCTGGGGAATTCTTGAATTCCTAGACAATGTGGAATTCCAAAATCCTTTTAAGGGCATGAGCATTTTGGAATTCCACCAAAATGCAAAGAATGTGGAATTCTAGGAATTCCTAAAGGCTAATTGAGACTTATCATGTGCTAGAATTCATAAATTATTGTAAAGAAACATGGGATATGAAAACGCAAGGAGACATGATGTCAAAAACCCCAACTACTAGAATTTCAATAAGGAATTTTAGTAAAGAAACAGGCCCTAAGGGACCTCATCTTTTCAACTTTCTCCACAGCCAAAATTGTGTTTTAAACGATATTGACATTGATTGAATGTAGTCTAGCTGTTGCTTTCTCTTCATCCTGCTTTTGCTTGATTTTTGCAAGCTCTTCGACCCTTTCCATGTAACCACTTTCCAATTCTATAAAAGTGTTATCTTTGTCAAAGGTTCTCCCCATTCTCTTCCTCTTTTTTGAAAGTTGTTGATCCGCGTTTTCTAAGGAATTTCTGTTATTCACTGTAAGGTGAGCTTCATTCAAGGACCCATAAGACTTTGTAGTGTTGCTCTCATTTCTTAGATTTTCTAGACAAGCAATTTCAGTGTTTGGCATTCCAAAATCATTTGCCCGCATCTCATTAGAGATGTCCTCTGAAACTTGCGATGAACTTTTACTTAGCTCAGTATCCTAAAATGCTTCTTTGAAAGCTTTGTCTACCAGCTCTTCTTCGTAGGGTTGTAAACGGGATGGTTCCAGTCTAGATGCATCGTGGACCCGGAACCGAAACCGTTGATGAGAAGGTGGAATCAGATCTGGACCTAGAACTGTTTCGGAATTGATTTCTTAGCTCCGGAACCGGAACTAGAACCATATATGGGACGGGTCTGGATCCGGGTCTGGGTCTAGGTAGAGAATGATAGTTAAAAAATATGATTTTTATGATAGATTTTCGAAAATTGAGGTAATATGTCGGGTCTTGGGTCCATGGGTCCGAACCAAGGTAGAACCGAACTCGAACCCATTTACTTATCGGAGCCTATATAAGGACCCAAAACCAGTTTTTAAATGATAGGAACTTCCAGATAATCGGATAATCAGAGAATCGGAGACCCATTTACATCCCTACTTCTTCGCTGAGAACTTTAAGCTCATCAACGGAGAGCTCGTTGTCGAATTCCATAGTTGAATCCATGGGCAGTTCTATTTTCAAGGTGTGGAGTTCTCAGAGGATGGAGATCTTAGATTCATGGATGGAGGGGATCGGCCTTTGAGGACCAAGGCTCCTAGGTCCTTCAGAGGAGGACGTTGCCCGTCCATTTATTCTCCTTCTAGGTCTTGGGCGGAGGGGTTATCTTCACCAACCCGGGTCGGACTGGATGGCTCCGGGACTTGACCACCGGTCTCCGCAAGGGCAAGCACGATCTGCCCTATCGGCTCAAGGGGGATCTCGACAGTCTTCATGGTATAAGACTGATACCGCAGTTTGTACCGAAGCAGCAAGAAGGTGTCCCGATCGTTGTGGCCGTGGTACTGGTATATTTTCTCGAGCCAAGCGTCGTTCCTCTTCCAACGATCGAGGCCGGCGTCCTTCCTCCTTCGCTGAACACCTGCACAAGAGACAGAAAGGAGACATCAGCTTGGCGAATCAGCAATAAAGCAACTCAAATAGCTCGGGGAAAGCGAGTATTTACTCGGAGGGGTCCTAGGTCTCCGTGGAACCTGGATTCTCCGCTCCACCTCGGTCTCGATCGCCCCGAACTCCCAGTTCCCCGAGACTAGCAGGCGGTCCTCCCCAGCATACTTGCTCGAGTCCTCCAGAGGGTTTATCAGGGGTCGGCGTCTCGCCTTCACCCGAAGGTAATACGAATCCTCGCCCCCCCGCGGATTTACAGATGTCATATACATCCTCTATATTGTGCACACCAAGGTTAATGTCGAGGGTTCGGTTCAACTCCGCTATGCCCATAATTATTTTGAACCCGTTTGGCATTAATTGAAAGGGGCAAAGCCGCCACGAGCTGAGGCAGGAACGGAGAAGGGGATGAACGGGGAACCTGACTCCGCCTTCGAGTACAGACACCAGAGGAAAGGCATCCATTTTTTGAATCGGGTGAGACCGTCAAAGAGGCCCTGGAGGTCGTCAGGCTTCACCAGAACGTCGTCTGGTATCTCATACGCCTTCATGAGCCCCTCCAGAGCTTGGGGGCTCTTTAACCAATGACTGTAAATCCCCATTTCCTAAAATGCTAGAAAGGAGCAGAGAGTAAGGGAGAAGGGACAAGACCTAGAAACCCTAGGGGACGGAAACCCTCTAGACAAAAGGCAGAAGAGGTGAGAGGAGGATAAGGAAGAAGAAAACTCACAGAGGGAATGTAAATGGTTTTGAAAACGAAGGTCTCCAGGTTTGTTGAGGTTCTGATCTCAGCAGAGCGTCTTTTTCAACAGAGTCTTCTTCCAAGCGAGAGCAAAGGTAAGAGAAGAAAGGAGAGGGCCATCCCTATTTTATAGAGGGACGCACCTCTTAAATGTCACACGTGCGAGACGACGCTTCGGACTCTCCACGCGTCGCTTCGATCCCAATGAACAACCAGACGAAAGGTGACACGTGGCGCCACCAGTTCGTCTCCCACCATAACTCTGGTACATTATTTATCACCTCGGGCATACGAAGCGACATCCGCGTGCCCATGTTGGTGGAACAATTATTATATCTCATTTATTGCCTAGGGCAAACAAAACGGCATCATAGTGAGGATCACACGTCAGCAAGGGGCGTCAAGACAGGGGCCAGCACATCCTTTCAATCTTAGCTCCCGACCTCAGAGAGAATTCTAAGAGGTCGAGAGCTAGGGGCAATTGTGTGGGGTCGCTTCCTAATGACAAATTTGTGTGGGGCCACTCCCCAATGACAGGATAGTCCCTGGCCTCGGTGTTACCCGACTCGGTAGAGACGGCAGGTCGGGAAAGCCTAGAGCCCGTCTCGGTGACTACGTTTGCAGGTGCCCACCTCAGTCTCGACCTTAGCTTGATCTTGGCCTACCTATCATTCAGCCATAAATGCGACCATAAATGCATTGCCATGGCGGTAAACGGCGAATTGACAAATAGAGTGGGCGCCGGGCTTAGATAAGTGGCAAGCCTTATCTCGAGGTCACATCCGCAGACCTAGGGGAATGGTCCGATGGAACGTCTCCTTTTCACCTACCCCCACTCGGAAGAGAAAGTACAAGCTGATGGGACTTTCATCTCCCCCTAAGGGGCCCAGTCTGATGATGACTCTCATGTCTATATAATGCATGAAGAAAAACTACAGGAGGTATGAAACAAATCTGCTCTCTATACTCTTTCTTCTCTATTTTCCCTTAGTTATCAAACTAACTAAGGCATCGGAGTGCCTTCGGTTGCCCACAGCCAGGGGCTCTGACCTTTGTCTTTCCTTTTAGATTTCTGGAGGCTGATCCTTTCCCAAAATCATTAAATCAAGAGTCTAATCCTCTCATAATCAAAATTTTAAATTTTAGGCACTTACAGTTGGCGACGTCTGTGGGCATAGGATCTTTGCTAAAACTTAGCCTACTAAAGTCATGCCTCCAAAAAGCAGGAATGGCGGCGAAGGATCGTCAAAATCTCGAAAAGCGTCGTCCTTTCCACCACCTGAACAACCACCACTACCGTCGTTTTTGCGACCAGAGCCGCAGCGTCAGCCGCTCCAGTCATTACCTCCAGTGGTGCCCACCGGCGCCCACCAGCGCCCACTCAATCCTTCTTCCCCCTCCGGGTCCAACGGAGGTTCCCCCCGTCCTATAGGAGCTCTCGGCGATTCCCCGCCAGAGTAGATCCGGAGGGAAATCCGGTCCCGTGTACGCAGAGGGTGTTTTCCAGTCGGACTCCTCGTCCCGACTTGTAACAGCACTCCCCTGGTGTGACGACTGTCATATGGCTCCTCACCCCTTAGATGATCAGCCACCCAGGGTCCACAACTGAATGTTTCCCCGTCGGATCCTTGACGACGAGGCAAAACACCTGTTAGGGAAAAGTCTCATCACTCCCATCGTCACACTCATAATGATGCTCAGTCCTTTCATCGAGCCCTTGAAAAAGATGACCCTCTGCTTGAAGAGCTCAAGGCCCAAAATCGGGTCCTTCAAGAAAAAGAGGAGTTGATTCACCATCTCCAAGAGCAGCTTAAGGCAAAGGAAAGGAAGACCCTTGTTCCACCTTTCGGACGACAACAGAACCATCCGGACAGCCGAGACTTAAGGCAAGTCCTCAACGATAAAAGAAGAAATCGCTGTGAAGAGGAAGGCTCGAGCAGCAGCCATCTGCGTAGCAACCTCGAGGGGTCGCGTCGCGAGCCGGAGTCCCCAAGGCCAAAGAACATCACGGGCCTAAGGGAACTGCTCGACCACTACGTCAAACAAGAGGTCCAGGCCTGGATGGCCGAGATCGGTTTCGCCCGAGACCGATCAGAGGCCTACGATGCAGAAGACCAGGGCATGTCCCCCTTCTCTCAGGAAATAAAGGACTTCTCTCTTCCCGAGAGATTCAGCGTCCCGAGGTCCATCCTCTATGACGGGACCTCGGACCCAAAAGCGCACCTCCGGCATTTCACTCAGCGGATGTCGGTTTAGGGGGACGTCGGCCATCTGAACTGCAGGGTCTTCTCCTCCAGTTTAGGCGACCTCCCCCTCCCATGGTTCTGCGCAGTCCCTGGAGGGTCGGTCTCAAGCTGGTGGCAGCTCCGAAGCTCCTTCGTTGAGAAGTTTCAAGCACACCGAGTCATCCTGAAGACAGGTGGCAACCTCATGGCGATCCGAATGAAGGACGATGAAAGCATCACTACATTCGCCAGAAGATTCTGAACGATCTATAGCCAGATCACGGACACCAGAGATGACGTCGCCATCATGTGTTTTCGACAGGCTTTGCTCCCAGGCAATGAGCTCCGCAAAGACCTAGTCCGAACCCCCGTGACCACGATGAAAGCGCTGATGGCTAAGGTAAATCAATACATTGAGCAAGAAAAAGACAAGCGCGAGGCAACGAACAGTTCGGCCTCCTGCAGAAGGGCCAAACCCCCAGAGGACAATGGATGTTCCCCAAACAAAAACCAGACAAAAAGAGGGCCAACGCCAGTTCGACAAACTTCTCAACCTCCTTCTCTAGAAGCAGCAAAAGGCCGAAGTTCAAGCCTGCCAAACCGGCCAGTGATCCCTACAAGGCCGTCAATGTTATCTTCAAAGAACCCATCTACAGACTCCTCGGCAAAATCAAAGCAGAACCCTACTTCCAGTGGCCGCAGCCAATGAAGGGCGACCTATCCACCCGAGACCGGAGCAAGTCCTCTTCTTACCATAAGCAGCACGGACACATGACTGAGGACTGCATGGCCCTGAAATCCCACCTCGA
Source organism: Cinnamomum chago (assembly GCA_038049695.1). NCBI lineage: Eukaryota > Viridiplantae > Streptophyta > Magnoliopsida > Laurales > Lauraceae > Cinnamomum > Cinnamomum chago. Next base: position 89,227,471 of record CP142454.1, on the reverse strand, counting down.
GAAACTCGTCAAGGACAGGCACCTTCGGGAGTACATCAAGGAGGGGGAGAGGATCAATCAAACTCAGCAGCGCGCCCCACCCAGTGCAGATCAGGACAGCGACGAGCCGGCGGGTATCATCAACGTCATTCACCTGGCCCTTGCTTCCAATAGAGGAAGTACCCAAGATCGCTTAGAGGCCAGGAGGGCCTCCCATGGCAAACAGGTGATGTCGGCCGAGCTAGAGCCTGCACCGAAGAAAGCTAGGAAGGAAAAGCCCAAGATCTAGTTCTCGAACGAGAACCTAGGAGGGGTCCAGCTCCCCCACAACGACACACTCATCCTCCCCTTGCGGCTGAACAATTACACTGTGAAGCGTGTCCTTGTAGACCCAAGGAGCTCATCCGAGATCCTCTACTTCAGTTGTTTCAAGCAACTCGGCCTGACGGAGTCCGATCTGCAAGTAGCCCGCGTCCCATTGGTAGGCTTCAGCGCAAAGTCGGTGTATCCCAAGGGAAGGGTCTCGCTCAAAGTTCGAATAGGAGGTGCCACAAAGATGGCCGACTTTATGGTGGTGGACGCACCGTCTCCTTACAATGTAATAATGGGGCGTACTTGGCTGCATGCCATGGAGGCAATACGTTCCACCTTTCACCAGAAGCTCAAGTCCCCACTAGAGAAGGCCAGAGGGGTAATCAAGATAGTAACCATACGGGGAGTCAACAGATGGCCAGACAGTGCCTCACAGCCGTAGTGCCTGGCGAAACAGAGCCGCATCAAGTGCATATGGCCGAACTTGAGGACGTCGGTCGATCGGCAGAACAGAAGAGCATAGAAGAACTAACCGAGGTCAGGATCAATTCCGACCACCCCGAGCAATATTTCTTATTGGGAAGCCAGCTCCCCGACGACGAGAGGTCGGCTCGACTTCTTGTTGCAGAATAAGGACGTCTTCACCTGGACCCCATACGAGATGCATGGGATCGACCCCGAAGTCATTTGCCACAAACTAAACGTGGACCCCGAACACAAGCTCATAGTGAGAAAAGCTCGTAGAAAAGGGGTCCCGCAGACGGAAGCGATAGTTGAGGAAGTGGACAAGCTCCTCGAAGCAGGAGCAATCCGCGAAGTGCATTATCTGAAATGGCTGGCCAACACAGTGGTGGTCAAGAAGAAGAACAGCAAGTGGAGGGTCTGCGTGGACTTCACCGACCTTAATAAAGCCTGTCCTAAGGACAGCTTCCCGCTCCCGAAGATCGACCAGATGATCAACACCACAGCGGGACATGATAGGATGAGTTTTCTTAACGACTACCGAGGCCACCACCAAATCCCCATGCATGGGCTTGATGAAGAAAAAAATCGCATTCATAACACCTCGAGGCATCTACTGTTACAAAGTGATGCCCTTTGGGTTAAAAAATGCTGGAGCGACATATCAAAGATTGGTTACGAAGATATTTCGAGCACAGCTCGGGAAGACGGTGGAGGTCTACATTGATGACATGGTTGTCAAGTCCAAAAAGTCGCAGGACCATTTGGCAGACCTACGCCAGACATTCGCCATCCTCAGAAAGTTCCAGCTTAAACTGAATGCCTTCAAGTGTGCTGTTGCGACCCCGGACCGGCCCGTAGGACTAATCCGGGATCGGGACGATAATGATAAATAAGGAATGATAACATGCACATTTGTATTCAATTTCCCACAGGTGTCCGCGGTGAGGATATCACAACAATCAATGAATATTTCTGCTTGAGTGCGGAAGCATGTAGTAAATCAAATAGTCCAACTATCATTAGTCATGAAGACCATAACAATAAGTGTAATTACTGTATCAGAATGAGCAATGATATATATATAGCAAGTTTCCCCAAGTTGTCAAAGTTAAACAAAATATCAGTTAATTACATTCCCACAATAGGGGCCAACAAAGGCCAATACTACAAAAGAATAACCCAAAAGAATAGTTAATAAGTTCTCCCCAAAATGTTACGCCTCTTGGCAACCCGATGTCTACATGACATCGTCAGCACGCCACTCAACTAGAGGTTGCAGCTCACCTACTGCCTCCTCCGGCTCCTCCTCAAGGAAACCGGCAACGGGACCTGAGTACCAAAGCAAATGGGTCAGACACGACGGTCTGGCAAGAAAATGAAAAGATGCAACAATATATAATAGATGAAATCTCTCGAAAAGCATAGAAATCTGTTTAAACAAGAACTCTCATAAAACCGGTAAATCATTTGCTATAAAACAAGTAAACAAGATAAAACATATGAGGTAACCAAGGGATCGGGAACAACAGGGTGGCAATCACATAAAGCTAAGTCCTCTGTCACTAAAGTGACAACAGTATCACGGGACGTCGATCTCAGTCACGCAAGGTGAGGAGAAACAACGTATACATATATACAATATAATTATACGGGAACGGGACCACAGTAGCGAACCGGGTATCGGGACGGGACCACGGTAATAAATCGGGCATCGAGATCCAAACTGCAGCTGGCGGGACGGGAGAGGGATATTCAAGTCAGTGGATCAGACTGACAAGGTATCCAAGCTTAGTGATGCCGACACATAGGATAAAACCAATCGAGACATATATGAATAAATCAAGTACAATAAATAAACGGGGAAAACGGGGGTGCTCAAGGCACACTGTCATCTCATGTCGGGCAATACATATCTGGACAAGTCAATACTACTATCATGCTTTCGGGAAAACGATTCATGTCAAGTAATGCTTGGAAAATAGAGAAATATGATGAACTATACCAATTCGGGAAAGATGATGATTTAAAGATCTATTTGAGTGGATAGGGGTCCCGTATGTCGATTATAGATATAACTTGGTACTCCTTGAGTTTGAAGACATTCCGGGCTCCTTATGCACTCTTACGATTTTCAAAACTTACAATGAGCTTAGGGTTACAACTAGATGTCATGGTAGAAAATCAATGCTATAAACGGTCCATCCTAAGTATGAGGTTAATTCGGAGACATCGAGCAACCTACTCAGTCATCGAAAGGAATAGAATTCGCGATAACTAACCAAAAGTCTCATATTTAGATAGAAAGAAGATATCGTGTCATTCTGTCCCGTTCAAGATTGAATTGAAGTGAACATCGATGTCACCGAACCAACCGTGAGGAGCATCGGCTCAAGACATCCTCACACATGGTCAAATGAGTCCAAGAAAAAAAAAATTCTCAAAATCCACTGGAGTGCATTTGAAACAGTTCAGGCAGACCGCATCGCTCGAGCGAACCTGACAGTTCGCTCGAGCGAACTCATCGTTCGAGTGAATATTTAAATGTGGTCGAGCGAACTAGCTACTGGAATTCTCGAATTCGTTTCTGGACTGGTCGCTCAAGCGAACGGTCACGGTCGCTCGAGCGAACGGTCCAGAAATGCATTCCGGACCAGTTCAGCTGCCCTCTTTCCTTCCTTTTTACAACATTTCTCTAGCCCTTCTTACACATCAAATGAGAAATCCATTTCTCCATTCAAGCTACTACAAAACCTCCATTAAATCAACATTCTTCTCCTTCACCAACCATACATTCCACAAGAAAAAAGAGAGAAGGAAACAACTTCACAATGTATATACATTTGCAACAAAACAAGAAGATATTCAATGTCATAACTACTACTTCTCCAAGATTATCAATGTGCCATTAATACTTGTCATGAGCATTCATTTCAAAATAAAGCAATAAATGCACATTAATGGAAAATGTCCAAAAATCAATAAAAGCTTAGGAACATCATTCATTCACTTGCCTTAAGTCTTCTAACAATGGAATCAAGCTCTAACAATCTCCAAAGACAATGAATCCAAGCTACAAGGCAAAAACCCCAAATAAAACCCTAAAATGGTCAAACAATGGAATCACAAAGAAATCTTTCAATAATAAGGGTGAAGCTTCTCTAAGGTCCAAGGAATACAATTCTAGAAGATAGAGGGAAATACTTACTTGCAAGGTTCTCTAATGGCAATGACAAGCTCTAAGGAAATCTTGTAAGGGTTGGTGTGTTCCACAAAAGCTATGGAAAGGAAGCTCTCAAGGAGATGAAGAAGGTGATGGCCTCCAATCTCCTCTTGGTGCAAGTTTGGGGTTGTATTGAGTGATGGGAAGCAAGAAGAAGAAGAGTTCCTCCCAAAACCCTAGCTTTCCCTCTTGAGCTGGAAAAGAAGAATGGAGAAGAAGGGAAATGGCTTCCCTTGTTAACAAAGAATTGGGTTGGGTAGGTCCCACAACTTAAGGAGCTAAATAGGTTGAAATCATCTCTCTCGGGTCCTCGGATGAATTCGACGAAGAAGGAAGAAATGATCGTCGAAATATCTAGTTTCCAAAAAGTCTATGTTTTGCGGGTTTCGGGAATATCAAGTTTTGGGTACAGATTTTGTGTGCAATGACTATTTTGCCCTCAAGGCCAAGAATTCGGGTTTCGGGATCTCAAACGAACACGGGATCAACATCAAAGTTGTCGGGATCATTAAAACGAGTAAAACGGGATTAAAATCATACGTGTAAAAATCTCCGATAAATCATCAATCATATGCAATGACATGAAAAGGAACCCCCAAAGGGCCCTACTAGCACAAAGCCAATCAAAATCCCCAAAACTATATCAGAAGTTATTCCAAACCCATCTTAACCAAAAATCACTAATCAAGCTTAGCACTAACACGCAACTTAATTAGTACTAATCGGGTTCACTCGGGTCGGGGTCTTACATGTGTGTTTGGTGTCGGATCCGACAAGTTCTTAGGGAGCCTGGTGACCCGAAGAGGGATCGAAGCTAATCCAGAGCAGATTTCAGCAATCCAGGCGATTCAGAGCCCGACCTCGGCAAAGTAAGTTCAGAGACTCACGGGGATGGTCGCTGCGCTCAATCGCTTCATCAGCCGAGCTTCAGACAAATGTCGCCCCTTCTTTCAACTGAATGTGAGCTCTAAATTTCAGTGGACCACTGAATGTGA